>CM062868.1:20532495-21732495 GCA_031772225.1 Eubasilissa splendida
TTGAGAATAGGCCTGTATATTAATCCTTCTGGGGGTACATTACTGCACACCGACATGCACTAAATAATTGTTGCTTTTCTCCCTCCAGCGCGATTCCTTCCGCTTCGAGACTAACTTGTGTACGTCACATTTACGTCAATCGCCTTACCTCGTCGGGTGACGGGTGACGTATCGGTCTAACTTTCTGACTATTTTGGTGTGCGTTATATTTCCGCGATTTAAATACCATTATATATTTACAATTTACCATATAAAGGTTGTGGTTTTTTTTTTTTGAGATGCCTAACTTTAAACGCATAAAAATCGCGGTAATGGCCATGGTGTTGGCTTCACTGGAAAGATAATTTATGCCATTAGTAATTTAATGTATTAATTATAAAATCAATTTTGTTTTTGCGCTACCGGGATTCGAACCTGGATGTCTATTTCCAATCCGGGGAAGTACACTACCGATTGTGTCATAACACCAGTATTTTATGTTACACTTTTTCAAATTAATACATCTATTTATAATTAATATTTAAAATATCTGTTCTGAATAATTACAACTTCACAATGAGAATGTGTTCTCCTTAATATGCCATTAGTGTTTAAATTTAAGTTCAATTTTAGAACAGCTGGGGCTTGCAAGTCGTCTATCGTCTCTGGATTATCGGAGTAGACCAGCCACTTCACACATCCCCGCAGGAAATAAACCAAAGGTGTTAAATCACACGATCTTGGAGGCCAATTCACAGGTCCACAACGCAAAATTATGCCCTCATAGAATGTTTCTATGAATGTCTTGTTGAAACCACAGCTCTTCCATATTAATGCCATTCAATTGGTGAAGGAAAAAGTAGAAAAGGAAGAAAAAATGCTGTGCACGATGGCGAATCGACTTATTCGGGTCCTCCTCAATACAACGCTCCACTGCAGCGACAGCTTCTTCGGTGCGCACTGTACCACATCTCTTCGGATGTGTATTATCAATTAGAGCAATGATTCCCAAAGTGGTCTATATCGACCCCCAGGGGTCTATGATAACCTGCAAGGGGTTTACGTCAGCGAAAAAAAAATTTGGGGGTCCACGATAGTGGATCTCAACATACACTGATAGTACCTATTTACTTACATTATAATCTTATAATATAAAGACATATACATTATTTATAAAAGTACTTATGAAGTAAAAAATTTATTATATATGTTTATAAAATTGTGTAAGTTGTAGGATGTAGGCATTCGCTTTGTGGTTTAAGTTTTTAACACTAAACTTCACTACAATTAGAAATTTACAAAAAATCAATATCAGGTGGGTAGTGGGTCTACCAAAAACCGAAAAACATGGCAAGGGGTCTACGACACAAAAAAGTTTGGGAACCTCTGAATTAGAGTATGTGTGATGCCAAAACGATCCATGGTTATTCGAATTACTTGCTCGGATGGACGATTACGTCGACCGTAAAGTGGACGGTAAGTTTCGCTAACTGAACCTCACGATTTTCGAAATAAATTTACACAATTTGCAAACGTCGTTCTGGTGTGAGTCGATCCCTGGTGAAATGGCAATCCAAACTGAGCACAAATAAAAAGTGTTGCCAATTCGAGAAACAAACCTCTAAATGAAAACACTCTTTTATCAGCCTTAATTAAATTCGCGTACAAATCTTTATCAACAACTTTCGATTATCTGCCAGTCAAAAGGTTATTGGCGATATAACGTTATCACACATTTCGCTCGTGTGCGCGAGTTCTCATTGTGAGTGTTTTATATAATATTGTTTTTTTTGCAAAAATTATCTGGAATATTTTATCATCATTTTTGTCCCCTTATTCTGGGAGGGTGGAGGGCCCAAAGTCTCTTGCGACGTTGGCAAGAAGATACATTTTTGTAGTCGTTCATCTGGCATTCGAAAGACGTGTCCAAGCCACCGCAATGGGCTACATATCGTCTCCCTTATCTCGGTACTTTTTACTCGGTCCAATATTGTCACTTCTGCTACTCCTTTAAGAAAATTATAATTCTAATAATATTAATTTAGCCTATACACAGCTTTAAAGAATGAAGAAGATAGCTACTTTAGCTAGCAAATATCTCTTGATTCCATTTTTATTTTTGAAATTTTTTAAGAAATATATTTAAAAAATATACTAACCTAACCAGACGGATTACTGAACTCGAGTCAGTGTATATACAAACACTTAATCGTTTACATATATAGAACGAGAACAGTGAAAACTGAGTCAATTTTCAGTCAGGATTAAATCATTTTTTCGTCACGATATCCATTGTCCATGGCACTCTAAGCACTTCTTATGATGCTGCGATGTACTCTATTTCCACATTGCGATGCTTCATTGCAGTCCATTGTTTCATTGCGGTGCTTCATTACATTTAATTTCTACATTGCGGTACTTCATTGGCGCTGAATTTCTACATTGCGGTACTTCATTGGCGCTAAATTTCTACATTGCAATGCTTCATTACATTG
Source organism: Eubasilissa splendida (assembly GCA_031772225.1). Taxonomy (NCBI): domain Eukaryota; kingdom Metazoa; phylum Arthropoda; class Insecta; order Trichoptera; family Phryganeidae; genus Eubasilissa; species Eubasilissa splendida. Next base: position 20,534,970 of record CM062868.1, read on the forward strand.
AATTTACACATTTCGATGCTTCATTGCAATAAATTTCTACAAAGCGACGCTTCAATTGCACTTTGTTTTTATATTTCAGCGACGATTAACCCGTGCTGTGCCCAGTTTCAGAGTTTTTACACATTTTATATCAATTTTGTTATAAATAAAATACTGCATTAAATACAATAATTCCGCTCCGTGACACCAACTGACGACGGAATGTCATAACTATAAAATCTTCATTTTATTTACAAAAATAGAAATATTCCTACATGTGTTGTTATTATTATAAATCAGAACTATCTAAATTATACTCGTCAAAACGCGCTATCTGGGGCGGTATCATATTTTGCAATTTATTTTTCGGTTCGGACGCCGTTCTGTACAAATCTGGACACTCGATTGTATTACGCTTCATATAGTACATTATTTAAATGTCTTTATTTATCATTTTGACGGCATCTATGCCGCTGTGGTGTTTTCAGCTGTGCACGCTGTGACGTCAGGACGCTAACGAAAATAATCTCAACTGTTGCAGTAAATAATCCAACAAATATCACGCGAACCAGTCACCGAAACGGTCCAAGTCCAAATCATTTGAGTATAATATTATATTATATCATTTTTTAAACGTGAACCAGGCAGGGCATAGACAACTGCGCAAAGTGACAGATACACTGCAACTGAACACAGGACAGGTGCATACGCAGACGACTGCACACAGTGACAAGGCAAACGAAAAAGAAGAGAAAGATGGACAAGGGGGCGATCCTGTAATGATGGTTTACAATAGATAAAATAGATTTCTTCGACACCTTAATATTAGATCTAATCAATCATTTAACTCGTATTCAGATGCAGCCAACTTTCACAATATGAAAACTGTACAACATCGAAGAACACGTGCTGGCCGAATACTTATATTTAAACTACTGCAAGGACATATTGATTGTGTCAGCCAATTAGAACTAAATATCCATCCACATTGCATCGAGATTGACCCGGTAGTCCGTACTCTTTCATATTTCTAGAAGTAAAACATCTTGTGCACAACATTCATTCATTCATTCACCGCTCGTGCAAATGTCATTTTATAATAATCCGTTTAATTCAGAGTGATTTAAGTTACGAAATATTATTTACGTTATGAAAAGAAAAGCAAAAAAAAAAAAAATCACACACGTATACATGGTGGCCCAAAAAAAGTGAGAACATTTCGTAAAATGTGATATAATAACATCAAAATTAGTTTAACTATATCAACAATAGCTTAAACAATTTACTAATTTACTTACTTACCTATATTACGTTTTATTGCCATCTTTGATTATTAATTTTCCCATTGTTTATATTTGTTTTTTTTTCAAATTGTTGCCCAGAATGACAAAAATCACCGCAGAAGACCGTATTCTGATCAAAAATTTGCGAATTGAAAAACGTCGGGGTGCTAGGAAAATAATCAAAGAATTTCAAAACAAAGCCCGGAGTATAGCTAGACATTGCACCAGGACGGAGCTCCATCTCACACAGCCAGAAATACAACCAACTTTCTTCGTCGTGAGAATGTTAATTTCATCGAGCCAGGCACGTGGCCACCGAACAGGCCCAGATTTAAACCCAGTAGATGATGCAATATGGGGTGTTTTGATGATTTCTGATTAGCTAAATATTGTGCAAAAAAAAATTACATTAAGATTTATAATTAATTATATTATGTTTTGAAATAACTCATGTGTTACGAGATGTTCTCACTTTTTTCGGGCCATCATGTATGTAAATATAAACAAAATATAGATACTACATGTCAGTCTCTGGTCAGGGAACCAGCTTCCCATGAGAGCGCCGCTTGCACCAGACAGTCGGTGCTGAGCTCCAGCCGCAGCTTTACGCCAGCAACTCGGATGTCTCAGAAGCGGAACGAATCCATGTACATGTAAACATTGTAGATGCGCTGCAATAACGCACCAATCCGAATAGTACTAAAGTATAACAGCTATTGACTGTTTCAACATTGGCCTTTTTCATTTTGAACCAATCATTCTTGCTCTCAGATGGAAAATATTAAGTCTAATTTATTATCAAAAACATTATAATGAATTTAATTCCCACCCATATTTCTTCTTCTTCTCCCTTCCGTTCCCTCTGTAAAAAAAATATTTTTTCTTTTCCTTCTTTTAATTTTTTTCTTTTTTTTTTACTCTTGGTTAGTTATAGCTGTCGCTCTTTTTTTCATCATCTTCTAAACTGCATAACATTAATATTTGTTACCAAATCCGCACAGTATCGTGCAAGGGTATTTAAGAATTCAGAGAAAACATGTGATTGTGTTTTATTACTTTATCTTAACCATTATTGATTCTTTTTTATAGACGTTTGTCTGCAGGTACATTTATATCCATTTTGTTACATTTAATATAATCAAAACACAACAATTAATCAATCGTTATCATTTCTTACAAATTGGCAGAAAGCGTACTGTTTTGTAAAAACACATGTAGTTTATTTTTTATTGTAGGAACAACAAATTCTATTGTCCTCGCTCCATACTTATTGGTGACTTTGGAAATTAGCTACACCTCTTGTATTTTTTCCATGTGAAGCCACCATATTTTATTAAAAGGAACAGTAATTTAGATTATGTCTCAATTTAAATGCTTACATTTTTTGAAGATCTTGTATTCATTTTATATTTGAGTTACAGTAATGACACCACGATCGTATCCCATATTTTAATAATGACTCGACTAAAGAGAAATGAATTATTCGTTAAACTGTGTGTTTTCCAAAAATAAATAAAATATGACAACTGACCCCTGGCGGCCGTGCGTCCCGCTGATGCTCCTATCAAACACGATCTGTGCCACCGTCTCTGCATCCTCTTCAATTAAAATACAAACAATTTGTTCTAGCCAGTTAATTAATAATGTCACAACACGGATTATTATTATGAAATTCTAAATTTTATGACGTCAGCGAGAGAACACGCACTGCTCGGCACGTCTACCGGGTCGCCCATCCTTTCCTTAATTTGTTTTATCGCAGAAATAATACATATTTTTTATGCCGTGTCACGAATTCAAAGATGCTTCCACGTTGTGTATTTAATTTAATCATTGGTTTCGCTGCCAGGGAGCCAGCTACCTGAAAGAGGGAAAATGAGATTATATTAAAATACACCAAAATGCTTGGCTAAGTATTATTTTATTTATTACTCGCGAGTAACCCGCCATGCGTTGCAATGCCACTCAAAGAAAGATAATGTTTGTATTTCTATACATTTAGGGATAAAAAATTTCAATAGTCTCCCTACACAAATTAAAGAAATAAAGGATATAAAAGAGTTTAAAAAGAAACTAAATGAACACTTCAAAAACACATAATTGGACAATAAACAATATTACAGAACACTTCAGAAGCACACAAATGGACAATGAATAGAATATGTAAGGTATTATATACAATTATTGTAGTGTAACTCCCTCTCCAAGCGCAAGAGCTGGTCTCTTTTTTGGAGAGGTAAGCGAAAGAAAAACCATGTATGTATGTAATCATATATTTAAAAATTGTATTTATTTTGCCATTGTATTTTCGCTAAATTAAATAAATATTTTTTGTCACTGCACGTGCGAGTCGCGCCGGAAGCTGCAGACGTTTCAATTCGAATGGCACATCTGTCGGAATCATCGGGATGCGCGGCAACAGTACATCTTCTCCTTTAAATCTTCCATTTGAAATTGTAGCTTCGATGATATTGTTCATTATTTTCTCATTGTAAAATGGTTGTACTAATTGAGAAACCTTCGCGGGCGTGTGCACAACAACTCACCAAAGTTTCATCGCAATCGGATGAACGGTATAGGAACGCATACGGGACAAACAAACAAACAAACATATATAGATTAATCCTGTAAAAAAATACTTTTCCAAGATTAAGGGCGCTTTCAAAAATAATTCATAAGTTTTACACTATATTTCACTATTTTTAAAACTATTTAAAAGTAATACAAATATTATACAGTAAGAAATTATTGTGTTTTTGATATAATACTAAATTTTAAATACTCGTATTATCTGAAGCCTCAAAGCATGTTAAGTAAATATAATATAATATTTAAAATAATTTGTATTCACTAACACAAAGAGTTTTAAAAACGTCAAAAATTGATCATATAAACTCTATTAATTTTTAACATTTTGCTAATTTAGTTGAATGCAGATTTGTCTTCGTAATCTTAGCTTCAAAATAATAATAAAATATATTTCGTGTATTCAAGAATTTTCTATAATAAGGCAATTTTGTGGGACGCGGAAAATAAATTTAATGGTCGCGGTCCTTCTTATAATGCTAGTTTTTTCTTAATTATTGCAAATAATATTCAGTTTATTAGTTTTATATTAGTGTAAAAATTTTATCTAAGTAATAATTTTTTTTAAAGTCAAATCTATTGTATAATTTGATATAACATTTTCGTACAAAAACGCGGAAATATTAATTATTTTTGAAATGTAAGTCTTAATCTTTAAAATATTTATTGGTCCTATACTTGAGTGTGTATCGGGTGGAGGAAGGTTCTGCGGAGAATCAGGTGGGATCATGAAATGCACGTTTTACACCGTGACCCAAATACCGTGGCTACACTAAAAAATTACGCACACATCACCAGCTCAAGAGACGCAGACCTAAAAAAAGTGGAAAAAGATGAACCTTGGTGTTCTCGACTACCTGTGAAGCAGAGTGCCACACACAATTCTCGTCTCATTCACATTCACACATCTTCTCATGTTCTCGTATATCTCAAGTTCGCCGATGTTGAGACTTCTAACAGAACCATTCGGTCGTGTCAAGTCTTCCGCGGACGTCCTCTACTTCTGGTTCCATCAACACTTGCGTCATTACCATTCTCTCCTCATTCATCCGTTCCATGTGATCTTTTTATAATCTTACTCACTATGCTAAGATAAGCTTTACATTCTTTCCGTATTTCTTCATTATCTATTCTATCATAAATAGATCTGCCACATATACGCCTGAGTGATCTCATTTCCGCGGCATTCAGTCTACTTAGGTTCCTCTTCTGCCAGCTTCCATGTTTTTCTGATATTTCACACTCTCGTATTCAATTTAATCGTATTACCTCAGTTTTAAATTACAATATTTTAATCAATTGAAGCTTCATTACCAAAATGTTATTATTCGTAGGAACAATTCTGTAGCAACGGTGTCTTCTAAAAACATTCATATTTGTATGGAGCGCGCAGCCTATAGTGGGCTGAATGCTGGCGACACGGCACTGCCAAGTATACGATGCGACTGGAGGCTACTGATGCGGCACTAACTAGTTGTGTCTTCACATCAGCTCTGATAAAGTCATTAAGATATGACGTGTCAAGATAATCACAATATCTTCAAAGTTCCGCTTACCCTTAGAGTAGGATGAAAATCATCCTGAGCTGCATAGAACCAGTATTGCAAGTTCTTCAACAAGTAGATACTAGTGAGAAAAACTGCTACTCTTGACTCACTGGTGTGATTGTGATTGATATTCGATAATAACAGTTTCGTTACAAAAATGCGTGCGCCGCACGATATCACAATATACGAAATATATTTTTTCTAAAACTCTTGAGTATATTAACTTATATTATTCAAACTTCATTTGCGTAAAAAACATATATAATTCATATATATCTCATTTAATATCATTACAAAGAGAATGAAAACTCATATAAAAATGTGAGATTATTTTTCGGCTCAAATTCTCAGCGTTTCAGATCAATTGCGTAAAACGTTTCGGCAGAATCTACTAGATTAGGCGCGTATCACAAATTATAACGTCATTCCTTCATGAATATTTTCGACTTATATTTGCGCATGCACCGAATCACGGTTCACAGCCAAATATAAATTAAATAATCACGATATTCTTAGATATTCAATCGCTAATAGTGAGTGTGACTCAAAGATATCAGTGATTCGCTCACAGTTCGTGATTTTGAGCTTATCATTAGTAGATAATACAACGTTTCATAATCCTCATCTCAGAATATGTCTAAAGTATTACAATATTCCCTTCCTTATACATTTAGCATTTCTTTATATTAAATAATACGTTTATTGGATAATTGTATTTTTAATTAGTTGTACATAATTATAACTAAATATAATTTGAAAACTGCGCAATGTCTTGGCCCAACCCTGATGCAAGATTATCTGAGAAAGGTGATTACTATACGCGCGCTCGATGAGGGTCACTTTGTAAGTTTTCCTACAGAATATTAACATTTTTAATTCCATTGTAACCGCTGAACGAACATTTCAAGAATGTGTTTATTCAGCGGCCACCTCAGTCAAATATGTCACGCGAACTGTCAAATTTGCTGTGACATTCAGGCCTATTCTCAAAATTGCAATATTGAAATGAAGGTGATTGTTACACCAACCCTCAAAAATAGACAGATAGTTTTGACAGATTACGGTACGTTTATCTCCCTCACTCTCTCTCCCTCTCTCTCATTCAAATATAACACTATTTTTGAGGGTTGGTGTAACAATCACCTTCATTTCAATATTGCAATTTTGAGAATAGGCCTGATTATTTCAATGTGTGTAACACATAATATGTGGAAGAAAAAAACACTCGCATTATACCCCGCTGCGCAACGTCTGGAATAAAACATTATGCCGTTTCTTCCGTGAAACTGCGCGACGCGCTCGAGTCATTCGCCAATTGCCCGCGTATTTAAACGCCCCTGGAATTGATTGTCATTATCGTCGATAACCGTTCACCAATGAATGTCTTCGCCGGCTGTCGATCCGCGTCCAGCGCACGGACTGCTCAGTCTTCAGCCGAGCTCAGCGCGGACCGGCGACGCGCGCGATCGATCTGTCAAACGTCAAACGGACCGATACGGAAAATACGGTGATTTTCCCACCGGCGTGAAGTGCGCGCGGGTCGAGTGTTGACATAGGAAATAATTACGTTATCCCCGAACAATAAATATTGATTAAATGGTACCTATCTGCCCGCGCCGACGACAAATATGATGAATATGTATTATTACTAGTAATGATGGTCAAATTATAATTGTGTGACTCTGATGATTGGTAACTGATTGTTCGTAATTCTTCGAGCAATCGCTGGTGCACTAGAAATTAAACGTCCGACAGTTGAATCTTAGTTATCAATCATCGACGCAATTGCAGTCACATGACGATTTACCATCACTAATTACCAGTGTGTGATTGTAAGATTTGTGTTCAATTATCTACGTTGGTCCCCATGACCCACCCTTTTCTCGTCGTCCTGCAGACCAGGGTCATCACCAAAGAAATTCCTGTTGCTTTAAAACTATCTTGAATAGGTATAAAATTGAAGAATTCATCTTAGCAAGATGATTATTTGTAATTCGTCGAGCAATAGCTGGTACACTAAAAACCAAACATCTGACACCCTCCACTCTCATTACGTAGCAACAAATAATACGCACAGAAACTACACGCGACAACCAATTCTTTCATTTTATTTTAAACAAAAGGTACAAGAAAAAGTTTATCAGATATGTTTACTCACCTATTATTGATAGTGGGAAGCAGGGGAGAAAATTGTGTTTTTAAATAATCTTACGTTAAATTCAATTATAAAAAATATCACAAATTCTATATACAACCAGTTTTTTACACTAATAACAAATTAAAGAATTATATATTAAATAACGAGGATAAAGACGATATTTAAAAAAAAATCGGGGGTCTACAAATTAATTTGCAATGATTTTTTGATATTAGAATTAAGGATCACTTAAGGTGCCTAAATAACAATAGCTCTTCAATCAACTTTTGGAAACAAACCATTCCTTTGATATTAATACGAGTTTAGAAATTATACATACAAATACTAGGGGTTTACAGTTAGAAAAAGTGTTAATAGTAAGCTGAATATTATAAAAAATCAAATCCTCTTTACAAATAATCACATTTTAAATTTGTTTTCATATTAGTTCTTACTTATTCACCACTTTATTGTTTTGTTTTTATCTATTCTTGTATTTTTTAATTTCAGTATACATTGTTTTCTGAATACTATATTTCTACTATAGTTATCGAAACATGTAGAAAAATTAATAGTGGTTTAAACAAAGTATTTTGCAATGGTGAAGATTACTATTAGTCTTCTTATCCGTGACCATCTCGTTCATCTGTGGACTGCTACTCTAATCATTCTGCTACCATGTAGCTAGCACCTTCCCGGCCTACTATCGGTCTCTGTACTCGGCTTTATGAATCATGTGTTCCTCCCTTCGCATCACATGTCCAAACATAATTTATATACCACCATTTTCGTACATAATTTCACCTCAATGGTGCCATCTTAATCGGCCTTCTTTTATGCTTTAGAAATAAGGTTCACTCTAAAAGAACCACGAGTATAAACATTTTGAATTTTGTCCAATCTTGAGATTCCACCAACCAATCTCACCTACTTTTTTGGCCGTCCGTTTCTTATAAACTAATTATAACCATTTTTAAGATTCATCACACAGGGGCGTGCAGTGCATACAAGCAAAAACGCTGTGCATTACTTGAAAATTGTGGGAAACAAATATAAATTAAATAATTGGATTAACATAAACGGAAAAATTTATTTTACAATTATCGCCATTTGCGTACCAGTAGAGACTTTAATTGCTTAGTTCTAAAAACTACCACGGCAACTCACCGCTTTAGTCATGGCGCTCTTGCGCATTCGCATTACTCTGTTCTATCTTACTCAAGTCATATAATTGGCTATTTACTGAATTGAAAATTCCTTTCGGTTGATCCGTTTTGTATTGAATCGTTACCTATGCGTTTTTTTTTAACAGAATAACATTAGAATGGATTAAAACTGCGTGCAAATCATTGAAGTGTCTACTTCCTCTTTAACTAATTCGCAAATTTTACTATCTTACTGTTTTTAACGTGTTGATTTCGTGATTGTTGTTTAAGTTTGGTGCAAGGATTGGTTTTTGATTTGGTAAAAACAAAAAGCAATTGGCAGAAATATTTTCAACGTTAACCTTTAATAAAAATTATTATTTCCTTTAGTTATTACGTGAAAGATTTTTAAACAATAAATGAATCATGTTCAATCATAGAAAGTGTTTTTAGAAACGTCCTTATACGGGTAAGAAGGTATTATTTTACGTTAAAACTTAAACTATTTATTTTGTCTAAAGTCGTTGGTTAAACGAAAGTACATTTATTATACATGATTGGTAACAGCATAACCTAAATCTATACCTACCGCACGCCACTGGTTATACATATATTAATTTAGCTGGAATATTCGACTGATTATTCATAGTCTAGAAGTGTTAGATAAAAATTTTCCTTGATTTACACAATAAATATATTTTTTAAATTATTAATACACACATGAGGTGAATATCTAAATAAATTAAAATATTTAATCTTTTTTGCATCATCCCGGACAGAGGAGGCGCACGACGGATTTCTAATACCAACACAGAAGTGAAAGAAGCGCTAAGATTTAGATTTGCCAGAACAATAATTAAAATATAACTGAATACTATGGAAATGTGATCTATCAAGCTTATGTGTCGATAATCTATATACGATAGAAAAAATAATTAACGGTTTTGGAGCGAATTTAAATGTGATTGTAGCTAATTTAAATGTGATTGTAGCGTAGTTGATAACATTAAGAAAGGCTTGCTAAGACGGTTTAATTATGTGGAATAAATATACGATAAATAAACCTTATTATGGGTTTACACCGAAGCTGTCCAACGTCACTTAGCCCGCGGGGCATTTTTTCTTTTGCAAAACATTTCGTGGACCAAAAAACAGTAAGCGCTTTAAAAGTCAGTTCGTGTGTTTTATTTACACGAAAAAAAATAATGTCAAACATAATAATACATATCTCATAGAGACGAAGCTATTTTTGATTATATTTAATGGAAATATATTAAAGTATGGGTAATTACAGGGCTCACGACCCTGTCTTCGGCTGGCTGAAGTGACCACTTTATATAAATATAACGTTCACCATTCTCAACGCATTAATCAATCTCTATATCTATCATATTTTTAGAAGTTGTATATATGTTAACATGTGGAAACACTTCGAGTACAACTACACTATCGCCATCTATGGACTAAATTATATCTATTTGTAGGTGAAAATCACCAGATTCCTTAGTAGTTCTATCCTCTGCTTACTGACTAATTACTTTGGATCTCGCTCTTTGGAATATAAACTCAGTATGTCGTTGAAACAATATTAAGTTAGTTCAGCAAGTATTACAATAATTATAAATTATACACCAGTTATTCTGGAGTAGCTAAGATGGAAGAGGCCCATTCGCCCAGAGGCAGCCTCCAGTAATGGTTGACAAATCAGATCAGATATCTAAATACAGACAAAGATATATAATAGATAATATATGGAAGTATGAGGTAATAACAAGGCTTACGACCTGTCTTCGCCTGGTCTAAGTGTGAGTTTTCTCCACATTTATCTTTTTTTTTTAAAGTTGTATATGTGTTGTCAGTATATGGACTCGCTTCGAGTACTACTACACCATCGCCATCTATGAACCAAATTTTATAATTCATTTTTCTTTTTTTTAAACAGCATATATATGTCATCACTATGAGAATCTTATTTATTTTTAAATTATTTTAAAGACTATCAGGCCTATTCTCAAAATTGCAATATTGAAATGAAGGTGATTGTTACACCAACCCTCAAAAATAGACAGATAGTTTTGACAGATTATGGTACGTTTATCTCCCTCACTCCCTCACTCTCTCTCCCTCTCTCTCATTCAAATATAACACTATTTTTGAGGGTTGGTGTAACAATCACCTTCATTTCAATATTCCAATTTTGAGAATAGGCTTGAATATTCTTTATCTGTAAATTTTTTTTTAACATATTATACTAGAATACGCCTGAAAAATCAATATTTTCTTATTTAATTTTCATTTTATATTTGTTTCATCATATTTTTTCATTGCCGAGAATACTTTCAATCATAACTGCTTGTCTTGATTGTTGTTACTAGTTATCTTGACTTATTTATGCGTCTTAATACATCTTTATTAGTAATGCGGTCAACACATAGTAGCCTTATACTGGTGTGGTAATATTTTTCTTAATTTCTCCCCCAGCAAGGAAATAGTAGCGCGGGTCTTTAAAATTGCATAAAAGAATTGTTATGCCCATAACGAGATTCAAATATATGAGGGAAGATCGGCTGTGAGTTGTGACTTTTGATCACTAATAACACATTAGTGGAAATACAGATATTTGTTTATTGTCAAAACTTACAATGTTTCGCCGGCCGCTAGCTGAATAGCGAATAGACCAAGTAGAACAAATATTGGACGACAGCTCTATTGTATTGTACGCAAACGAATGGGACAAGAAACATTTTCCAAGATGAGTTGAGATGAGGTATGCACGAGAGTGTGGCGTTCTACAGCTTCCATTGCTATGTTGATAAGATCGACAAGTGTTGCGAGCATCGTGTAGATATTCTGGCACTTCACTACCAAGGCTTCAATAAATCCATATTTACATTGGATTAAATATGGATTTACGGATTAATACGGATAGTTGCTTTTGTAATCTTAACTTAAGTATGATACGTAAAATTTATAATTTAAGATAAAATAGCGTAAAGTGTAAAATAATTAAAAAAATATCAATCATATTTTCACAAATTTCACATTTTATCACAAAATTCTATTTTTTCATAAAATTATTATTTTTCACAAAACACACTTATTTTCACACATTTCACTTATTTTCACACATTTCACTTATCTTCACACATTTCACTTATCTTCACACATTTCACTTATCTTCACACATTTCACTTATCTTCACACATTTCACATATTTTCACACATTTCATTTAGATTCAATGATTCTCCCAAAGCGATTGTGATCATCAAATTAATTGATTGAATGATTCGTGTCACGTGCAGTAAAGAATTCCTATTTTTTTGCTCTAATAATTCAATATTACAAATGTTTAATTACCCGGCTGTGTGCAGCAGCTACCACAAAATTCGTAAAAAAAACAAGTTTTAAATTTAATAAATTAATAACAGAAGTTTGCACTATCGGCCTGAAAGATGACGATTATTGGCATCCGTACTTATTACGCAATTTTACAAATACTCTTTCTAACGATATGTTAGAACAAAACAACAAATCATATTTGAATTTATGATTTTGATAGCGTTGTACCGAGTTTTTATGCAAGTATTTTTCTGATATTTGCATTCAAATTTAATGTTTGGAATATTAATATTTATTATAACAGTTTTAATGTGACAAATTTGATCCAAAAATGTCATCTAGACTAACCATAATAATTACAGTTTTTCAAATTAATGATAGGACCTTATATATATCTTGTTTGTTCAGTGTGGCTGTACGACCGTGAATAAAGCATCTAATTAGCAAATATGTAATTAGTAATTGTTTTAGAATTTTACTTGTAAATATTTGATACCTTGTAATTTAATTTTAAATATTGTTTTCTATAATGTTCTACCGAATACAAGATACGTATGAAAAAATTATTTCATTTAAAAATGTAACAAATACATGAGAAATATTAGAACTACTAAAAATTTACAATTTAGCATAGAATTTTGTTCATCAAATAAGAATGTAAAAAATATATATATATAGCATTTTACAAAACGTGAAAGTCATTACGGAAAAATGTAGTGTTTTGTTTGTTAAGAATTTGACCATCCCATTCTCTCAACCATTGACCGCATGCACTTAGAGACAGATAAAATATCAACTTAAATAAACAGTCATTCGTACATGTGCATGTTATATGTGTTCGATAGTTTTTTGACTTGCGCTTGGTTTTAGGGTTTACAAAAGCTAATTTATTGCTGGCTTATATCATTTTTTGCACTATTTTTATGGCACTATTTAATAAATAATCAATAATAATGAAATAAAATAAATAAAAAAGTTGTTTCATATGGATTATATTTAGATCAACGGAGTTAAACAGCTATGCATAATTGAAAATGTATTTTTGTAAATGTCACATTAATAATATTATATTTAATATATGGCTAATCTATTAATGACAGAATAAAGAATGAAGAAATAAGAAAATAATCTAAAGCTGATGTTAGGTACAATGAGTAAGATTAAGAAAGGTGGTTTGGTCATATGAAACGGATGAATGAGGTGAGAGTGGTAAGATAGATATATGACGCGGGTGTTGATGGCACCAGAAATCGAATACGTCCGCGGAAGACTTTGCACGACCAGGTAAACCAAATGGTTATGTTAGAAACCTCAACAATCGGCGAGCTTCTATGAGAAGACGTTTGAATGTGGATGAAAGTGGTCGATTTCTACGAAAAAAAAAAAAAAACGTATTTTAATTAATTAATCTTTTTAAATATTAAACATGTCCCATACCCAGACACGTAAATTTTACTTATCGATATTTTTTAACGATACTAATCAAGGGTCGATACGACCTCCCGGCAGTGGTCCATTCGCGCCGCGGCCCACTCCGCCCCTGGCTGGAATCGGCCCCATCAAATATTAGTACTCTAGGCTTGCTCAAGCGTATTGCACAAGTGTTTAAAGTAATTATGGCAATGAACTTAATTGTTGGCGAAATAATCTACATAAGTCAATTCATGCGGATGGTAGCCGTGTGTGTTCAGTATCTCGCGAATTGCGAGACCTTTGTAACAAGGCAACTGACAACGCACGCCTCACTAAGATGAGTCTCTTGTGTGGGAGCCGAGGTAATTAAATATCAATTCTATTTTAGCCTCGTTCATTTATCAGCGATACTTTTTTAACAATATATTCTAATTATTAATAAAACGTGTCTGGTACAAAGTTATGAGATATTTATATACAGTATAATTTATTTTAAAGAGAACACATTATTGTAAAGTTGTAATTATTCAGAACAGACGGTCTGTGATATTTTAAATATTAATTAAAAAAGATATACATATACAATCAATTTTATCGAAAAATATTGTTTTTGCGCTACCGCTGGATCTCTTTTCTAACCGAGGAAAGTGCATTATCCAACTGCGCTACAGCGACAATATTTTTAGCGACAAATTTTCGAATCTATATGTTACCTTTTTGATATTAATACATTTAATCGCTCCATAGTTTGAGTCATCTGATAGCAGACGCCAGAATTATCAATTCAATTTTTATTAAATTGGTTCGAATCCCGGTGGCGCAAAAGCAATTATTTTCGATAAAATTTGATTTTATCTGTATGCATGTCTTTATAATTGATGCATTTAATTTGTATTACAATTGGCCTTATCAAAATGTATTAAAATAACTTAACCATATGAGTTTTATATTTAAAAAATAACGGATTTTGAAAAAATCAATTTCCTTCATCAGGTGATACAAACTAAACCCAAACATCAAATTTCATAAATTAAATTTTAAAATAAGTATTTTATAATAATTAGTGTACCTGACTGCATAAAATATAAAATTAGTATGATAGATATGAGAAAATTACCTTAATGATCCGAAATTAATGGAAACTGCTTTAAAACAAGACTAGCCGATAAATTTAGTTAGATATTTATGATATCGAATATTTGTCATCTTAGCTACATTCCTAGGTGGCTGCCGTGCCAAATTGTCGTATAAGATTATAATAATATAATGAATTGTTAAAATAATAAATAAAAAACAAGATAATAATATATTTCTGTTTTATCATCAGAAGCTCTTCCAGAACGTTAAACTCTTTCCCGGGACCGGTTTATAAGCTAATCAAAATACGCGACTTTAATTCAATAGAATATTCAAGTTTATGCAAAACGAGGAAAAAAAGCGAAGAAATTCAATGTGGTTATTAGCAATTTACGAAAAAAAATTAAAATTTAGACCCTCCGGCGTCCCTTGAGTGCTGTCTTTATTCAACATGTAATATAAATCCATAGAACATAGTTCTACATATAGATGGAAAATTAAGTTGCAGCAGTTCAAGGCTCCCAAACGAGGGACAGTGGACGAGACACAAAAAGGATTTAGTCACGGAGTTGCAAAACACGAAGCGTGGAGAGGGAGAGGTAGGCGCGTAGGCGGAGTCCCACGAGCTAAGGAGCTCCAACGAGTCACCCATACCCGAATAAATTCCTTATTTAAAACAAGATTAAATCTACGCCACTGTCGCCGACCGCACGCCGCAAATCAATATTAACAAATTCCATGTCATTTTCCTGTCAAGATTCCTGGTACACACTGCCTCCGAGGACTCGACCGATCACAGCCTTGGCTATTCACCGTCAATGATTTATTTCAAGAATTGTCGAGAAAAACTTGTTTTATTTATGCACCGCAAAGAATCAGTTTCCGAGAAATTATGTTATTATTCCGTCTGTAATTGAAGCGCGACTTGTCCGTCATCCTTCAACGATTTCGTCACGAACGCTATTTGTTTGTTTCGGCAATTGGCATCCAATTAAAAAAAACACTCATCATTGCCTTGCAACGGAGAAAATGTCCGACGATGGAAGTATACAAGTATATAAAAAAAGGTGAATAATCTTCATTATGTAAGTGATGTTCACCGTCTCCTTAACTAGACCGAAGTCTGTACTGAAGGAGACAGGTTCATCCAGGTTGAGACAACCATACAAATATGAATTTTTTTTTTTTTTACCTAAATCAAAAACACCCACGATTGAAACACAATGCAAAACAGAAAAATGATGTTCTGTTCATGTGATCATTTCCATGCATCTTGGCTCAGTTTCCATTCTGCCGACACCCAATAACCAGCTGCCGAGATGGTGTTTGAGTTTGTCCATCGAGAATTGTTTCATACTGCTCGGTAAAATGTTACAGGCTTTGGGGGCCGTAGCTTGTTTTCATTTTAGGAAACCTTAG
The DNA here is from genome assembly GCA_031772225.1 of Eubasilissa splendida. Taxonomy (NCBI): domain Eukaryota; kingdom Metazoa; phylum Arthropoda; class Insecta; order Trichoptera; family Phryganeidae; genus Eubasilissa; species Eubasilissa splendida. Next base: position 20,550,896 of record CM062868.1, read on the forward strand.
GCGAGCCACATAAAAAAAGGGTGTTAATTAATCACAATATATTAAACAGTTTTCGCGTTACTAGCGGGCGTTGCCTGTATTACAGATTCAATTATTGTTTTACATAAGTAGCTTTTAGGTGGAGGGTGCCTTTGTTATATGTAGGCCTCAGAACAGATATTTTATGTGCACCTAGCGAGGTAGGAAGCGGCCAACAGGCTTGCGTACAAATAATATTTATAGTAAAAAAAAAATCTATAGTAATGATTTTTTCGTTAGTAAAAAAATGTTTTAAATATGAATTAAATGTATTAATTATAAAGATATACATACAAAATCAATATTATCGAAAAATAAAAACATTGTTGTTGCGCTACCGGGATTCGAACCTGGATCTCTTCTCTAACCGGGGGAGGTGCTTTATCCAACTAAGCTACAGCGGCACTATTTTTATCGACAATTTTTCGACCTTATATGTTACCTTTTTGATATCAATACATTTAATCGTTCCATCATTTGACAGAGCCATCTACCTTATTTTTACAGAATCTCAAATACCTTTGAGTGAATCTGATAGCAGACGCTAGAGTTATTAATTCATTTTTATTAAATTTTGTTTTTATTTTTCGATAATATTGATTTTGTATGTATATCTTTATAATTAATACATTTAATTCATATTTAAAATATCACAGAACTATGTTCTGAATAATTACAACTTCACAATAAGAATGTGTTCTCCTAAAAAAAAAAAAAAAATGTTTACTTCTTAAAAGTACATACCGCAGTAAACTGCGATATCCGATAGTAAAAAAACGAGAATCGATAGTTAAATATGGCGGACTTTTCACAGCTGTTCCAAAAGTCATCTGACACATTGATACTCGTACTTTGAAAGTTGAAGTATACGACAATTGATCATTCAATATGCCGGTATTTTAGTGATGACAGTTCGTTCGATGATGATCTCGTTGTTTAATATACATTATTACACATAATACTAAAAAATGTCACCATCAAAGTGACAGATATCGAACGCCTAGGTGAAAAAATCCATAGATAATGCATAAAATAAAGATTATTATTTGTCACGCATATAGACATCTCCATCTATGCTTTAGAACAACCGGTTTTAACCAACCGGGTCTTATTGTATTTGCTGGTGTAGGAATTAAGTAAAAAAGGTTGCAAACTTTAAAAGAAATAAGCGCCTGAAATCATATCAAAAATAGTTAATATAACGATGTTAGTGTACAAAATTCGATCAAAATAGAGGGAGAGCGCGATGTCCGAGAGAGTTGGGCGGGGTGACTATATTTACCTCACAGTCTCGGAGTGCAGCAGAGCAAAATTTGGAACGTTAGCTATAAATGCAATTTTGGATACGCACTGTCGTAACTTGTGATATGAAGAAATCCCCATTAAATTGTGAAATGTTGGACAGTTTTGAGAGTCACGTCCAAAGCATGCAAATTTTCATTTTTAAAAGCAAAAGTGTTTTAATTAACTTAACTTACTGCGTTGAGATGGTGTAATGGTCGGCGCATTTCTCCGGATAGGAAAAGTTCCCGGTTCGAATTCCGGTGGTAACAAATTGATTTTATCTGTATGTCTTTCTAATTGATGCATTTAATTTGTGTGAATTATTTAGTCACACACACGAATTCCAATTACACTGAAATCTTGCTCGTCCACACATCTTACATTTTATTCCAAAGTACCTACTTAACTATAGAATCCACAACAGAAATAATAATACCATAGACAAACATATCAAATGACATCTGTGGTACGCGGGTCGATTGCGATTTTGCAATTCTGCTCTTGTCGATTTCGCCCTTCGCGCCAATAATACACATATATTAATTATTCTGAGAGCGTACACGCTTGTCTCCTGAGGTGATGAACCGCTAATTATTATGTATCGATACATATGTCCCATGATAAATCCTCGTAGAGTCGAGCACGTACTAGTATAGCGGAATATTTCTCGTTTTCCTTCTGCACTGCCTAGACGGTGATTTGCATTTTAAAATGTTCCCAAGCGGGAAAACGCAAATTTCCAACATTCTGTGTACAGAGGTTCCAAAGAGGATAGATCGCAACATATTATTTTTAGCCAGTGCCGTGCATTGGAGCCCACGTTAATCTTTCCTCTCCGATGATGTAAACTGAGTTGACATTGTCTCTAGCTATCTCTGTAAATACACTAAAAACAGAGTTCATATTTTAGGTATTCCTCCGTAATATATTTACGTATTGGATAAAATAATTTTAATACTATACGCAACAATAGAAATGTTTTCTCGAAGAATCTCGCGTGAATTTGTCAATACGTGTGGTGAGGTGCGGAAAGCGCTGTGCGCTGTGCGCGGGGAGCCGGAGTGCCGGAGCGTGCGCCGGCCGAGTCAGACATGTTTTCTGTCGTTCGTGATGATCAATGATTTTTATCGTTTTTAATACTTTTAAACAATAATTGATTTATATATATATGAACTATTATTTGAATGAATGATAAGTAATACATAAATGTAAAATATTCATATTTATCCGACTTAAAATTCACAATTGGCTACATGTACTCTGAGTGTACAACACCGGAATGCGCGTTTTTGTTTTAGCACCGTAAAGAAATTGTTACAAAGAGCATTTGGCATCGACATTTTTGCAGGTTTCGATATCTTTCCCAGCCTCAATATAATGTGTCCATTATTACGAAAGTCATGTTTTTATTTTATTTTTAGATTTTTAAAGGTTTGCGTATGAATTGATTAATATATATATATATTATATAAATTAAGTAATAAACTAATTTTTTTCAATTTCTCGACTTTGGCAACTTTCACAATAATGGACAAATTTATAAAATTTAGATAAAATCATTACACACGTGTAATCCGCAAACATGTGAAAACATTGTTAATATATACAGTAGCAGTACACCTTCGTGCAAATGCACCTTAAAGCTTTTCAATACACAGGGTGGTCTAAAAAAAGTGAGAACATTTCGTAAAATGTGATATAATGACATCAAAATTAGTTAATAGTTTACTAATTTACTTACTTACCTATTTAACTATATTACGTTTTATTTCGACATTTTCCGGTCGCCACCTTTGATTATTAATTTTTGATTTTTTCTAATTGTTGCCCAGAATGACAAAAATCACTGCAGAAGACCGTATTCTGATCAAAAATTTACAAATTGAAAAACGTTGGGGTGCTAGGAAAATGATCGAAGAGTTTCAAAACAATGCCTGGAGTATAGCTAAACATTACAGCCGGACGGAGCTCCATCTCACACAGCCAAAAATACAATCAACTTTCTTCGTCGTGAGAATGTTAATTTCATCGAGCCAGGCATGTGGCCACCGAACAGGCCAGATTTAAACGCAGTAGATGATGCAACATGGGTTGATTTAATGATTTCTGATTAGCTAAATATTGTGCAAAAAAAATTACATTAGTTTTGAAATAACTCGTGTGTTACGGAGATGTTCTCACTTTTTTCGGGCCACCCATGTGAGTGCAACTACCCTACAGTACGCGGAATCAGATTCCTTTTCCAAAATGTATTTCTGTGTCGGATTAAAATACAGAAGAAAAAATAATCTCATTAGATTTTTTAATGGTCGCGTTCATAAAAGCTTTAAACTATCTGACAGAATTGGGTGATGTGTGCGTAGACAGCATAGGTGGACAGTAAATGTCATGTTGCGTAAATACTAACTAGTCCGCAGTACGAAACGAATCTCAATTACGCAAATGCAAAGATTGCGTGTTGCGAGGTCTCTATCGATTAGTGCGTATTTAAACGCTATTATTGTTCCATATGGATAAACTTCAAGGCGAAACCATTTCGTCACAATATGTCGGGAATTTAAGTCAGAAAAATATCTGCCAGACAGGTGATATTAATTAATAAGCCAACCATACACAGTGATATTTGTGATGGACAGAGTGGCGATCTTAAGCCTACCATACGCATACGAGTAAATGCTTAAAAACGCTTGTGAAAGTGTTAATGTGATGTCGTTGACATCGTGTGTCAGCGCGCCAGCACCGCCAGTTGTAGATGTATTCGGATGTGTGTGTGTGGCGGGCTTAAAAGGATGGCACGGCCTCTTTTCGCTACCGTTTGGCTCCGTGACTAGTCATATACTTTGTATCATAAAACTGTACTATTCGTGTGTCTTATATACTCAGCGCCGGCGTTACGCACAGGCGGACCGAAAAATATATAAAAATAGAAAAACAAAATCACAAGTTGCAAACGATATTAGTGTGTAATAAAAATAATCCATGTATAAACAATCCAATAATAACATTATAGTTATTTCCTAACAATGCTGAGATTTGTAGTCAACGTATTTTGGCAAGTTTCAAAATGCCGGCCTGACAAAATACCGCCCCCAACGTGTGTGGCACGCGGACGGCCGATTTCAGGGGCGGACGATTTATGGGGATGGTTTTACAAACATTTATAACATCATCTTCACTCAAGTTACTGGGGCGGAAAAAACAATCTTGCCTGTGGCGGCGGCAGTACAGTACAGTACTTATTTAGTGGAACTTTTTCCATTCTGCATTTGTGCCCAACTACTGTGGTTACGCCACTGTTTTTAGCGTTCGTTTTCCGTTGATTTATGTCTGCTTTCATACTCAAATAATATATAATATTCTGTATTAAGTTTCGAATCAGCCCTGATGTCGTTAATACGTAAATACGCTGTTAACAATGATATTATACGATCATATATAATATATGTACTGCAATATATGTTATGATTATGATCTTTCGTTTAATCAACGCCTTTAGACAAAATTAATCCGTCGTTTGTACGACCTTACCATGTATTTATTTGTAATTTTAAAGTACTACTAATAGTGTTTTTAAAGTTTACCTATACCTTCTTACGCATATAAAAATCAATATAAAAAATGTATGGACGTTTTTAAGAACACTTTTTATGACTGGACATGATTCTTTTATTGTTTGAAAATCTTGTTTAATTAATTAATTAAATTATTTTTATTAAAGATTAGGAAATAGTTTTGCCAATTGCTTATTGTTTTCCCAAATCATAAACCAATCCATGCACCAAACTTAAAGAACAATCACGAAATCAACACGTTAGAAACAGTAAGATAGTAAAATTTGCGAATTAGTAAAAGAGGAAGTAGACACTTCAATGATTTGCACGCAGTTGTAAACCTTTCTAATGTTATTTTGTTAAAAAAAATAGCATAGGTAACGACTCCATACAAAACGGATCAACCGAAAAGAATTTTCAATTCAGTAAATAGCCAATTATATGACTTGATTAAGATAGAACAAAGTAATGCGAATGCGCAAGAGCGCCACGACTACAGCGGTGAGTTGTCGTGGTAGTTTTTAGAACTAAGCAATTAAAGTCTCTACTGGTAAAAAAATGTTTCCGTTTATGTTAATCCAATTATTTAATTTATATTTGTTTCTCAGAATTTTTAGTAATGCACAGCTTTTTTGCTTGCGAAGTACACATTATTATGTATACGTTATTAATCATATTAAAAATATATTTAAACAATCATCATTGACAGATTATTGAAACCCAATAAATATATTACATGTCATTAAATCGCCGAAGAAAAAAATCCAGCGAGTTTTGTGTGTTGCCAGTGTAAAAAAAATCTGTGATAACTGTGTCGTTCATAAAATGTGTATTTTAAAAATATTCGAATTTCAAATAGCAACGATTTGACGTCTAGCGAATCTTAATAAAAAAAACGCGGCAGTTTCGGAGTGTTTTCAAAGGAGTTTATTAAAAATTTGTCCGCTCTAGTGGACAAATAGCAATGGTTGTTGTACCAGCGGAAACATTTACCTAAAATTGTAAATGTTTGCGAAGAAAAAATATTTAATGGTGAACTGTACACTGCGAAAATAACGCTGTGTGTGTACACAGTGAAATAATCCCCGCGGAGACAAAGGCTCGGATAATCGGAAGAAAACAGTATCGAGGCTTTATATATATCCGACCATTGTTCATCTCGGCCTTTTAATTCGAAGTGTAGCCTGCCGACGGAGACGTGGCCGATGAGTGTTGGCCATTTTGGAAATTCGCAAGGATTTGAGAGGATTTCGGGACTTCGACACGAGGGATGACTTCGTACGAAAAGGAGAAATTGAATCCGGAATGGTGAGCTAAAATTTATTTCAATCACATCACACATTGTAGCTGGCGTCTTGTATTTGTATTGTATCGTGAATACTTAGAATTGATCTTTATTTTTCTAGAAAATAAACTTGTTTTATCTGATACATATATTATTTCACATAACCGACACCCCCGAAAGAGTAGAATTTATATTGTTCTGGTCGATGTACGAGGCGACACGTAACATGGCGCCTAGACATCTTGAACGGTAGACGACAGGTCAGAAAGGGTTGTAGAACCGACCAGCGTAGTCAGTTTGCATGAAACTCTTCGCCCTCCGTCATAAGGAGCAGCGCATCAGAGACAATATTTAAAACTAAACTGAAAACGCATTTTTTATTTTAAATACAAAAATATTGTAGGATTAAACAGTTGATGTGTGAAGCGTCCTTAAGGTGAATTTTTTTACAACAATTGGGGTATATTAATTATCCTATGTTATTATTATTATTATCAGCCCTAGTTAATTAGTAATAATAAATCTCAAATACTAATTAAATGTATTAATTATAAAGATATACATATAAAATCAATTTTATCGAAAAATATTATTGTTGCGCTACCGGAATTCGAACCTGGATCTCTTTTCCAATCCGGGGAAGGTGCATTACCAACTATGCTACACCGACAGTATTTTTGACGACAAATTTTCGAATCTATGTGTTACACTTTTTCAATTTAATACATCTATCGTTCCATCATTTGAAAGCCGTCTACTTTGTTTTTACAGAATCTCAAATACAATGTAAAAATTAATTGTTAATTCTGCCGTCTGCTATCGGTTCACTCAAAGGTATTTGAGATTCCGTAAAAATAATGTCGCTGTAGCATAGTTGGAAAGAGATCCAGGTTCGAACCCCGGTGGCCCAACAACAATATTTTTCGATAAAATTGATTTTATATGTATATCTTTCTAATTAATAGATTTAATTCATATTTAAAATATCACAGACCTATGTTCTGAATAATTACAACTTCACAATAATAATGTGTTCTTCTCTCTCTCTTTATTTATTTCTCTCTTACATACTACACATACACATTGACATCTGCACCTTTTTATACCATTATACTGAACGCGTGGTACCGTCCAGGGTCTAGGGTCTAGGGCCTAGACACAGGTCCAAAAGCCAATCCAGTATAATTCCAAGTAAAACTTTAATCCGTAGGTATTCTTCAAAATATGTTGTTTTTTTTGTTCAGCAAGATGTTGTAATTTGTATTATGCGTGACGTCACAGGAAAGTTGACGCCGGTAAACCTGAAAAGCCCTTGACTACCAAATATCGTTAATTTCTCAATTAATGTCATGGTTTATTTTTTAAATCGCAATCAATTATTTTATATCAAAATACTTTCCCTGTCTCGCAAAAATGACACGTATTTTTCTAATCTCGCCACCAGAGAAGTGCCAGGTGTCGGTCCAACGTACGAGATGTCTTCTTCTTCGTCCTTCGACGTGGCCCACCACAACAAGTTTCACCAAGATGTCTTCCCTTCTCGCAAGGTGCCCAAAAAATTTAATGATTCGTATCTGGCTGCCGCTTGAGAGTCTGTCCGTGACGTTCAGCTCCCGCAGAATGGAGACATTCGTGCGTCTCGCCGTCCACGGTATGCGCAACACGTGTCTCCAGCACCACATCTCAAAGGCGACTAAACTAAACTAAAGAGCATTATTGATAATACGGAGACACGTGTGCTCAATTTTTTTTTTTTTTTTTAAAGATCTTTTGATTTACTTTTGAAAAATATATACATATACAGGGTGTAACATACCTAGTCCACAATAATTTATAGGTGGATACCTGACTAAATTACGAGTCGAAAATGTTCAATATATATGTGCCCAATCTCAACTATGTCGCAGACTTTAAAAAAACAACACATTCTTATTGTGATGTATATATTACGTATGAAATCAATTTTATCGAAAAGTATTGTTGTTGCTACCGGCATAGTCGGTTAATGCACCTTCGCCGGATTGGAAAGAGATCCAGTTTCGAATCCCGGTAGCAACAACAATTTGTTTTGACAAAATTGATTGTATATGTATATCTTTCTAATTAATACATTCAATTAGTATTTAAAGCGTGCAAAACTAACCAAAATATTATGAACAACCAACTAAATTTAACCTCAAGTCCCATTCTAAATTTCCTTCCTATAAATTATTCTAATAATTCTGTATCATCAAGTAACAATTTAAGATGGTACTAAATTTATTTTTTAAATAATTATTGTTTTTAAAAATAGATTCTTTAAAAAAAAAACAATACAACATATGTTTTGGATTAGTTAATGACATACTGAAGAAGAAAATGATATTTTTAGAAACCTGTAGATGTATTTATTTCATTAAGTGTTTAATAAATCAAAGTAAACCATATAAAATAATGAATTTTAACCACAAAATTGATTTTTCCAATCTTAAAAATATAAATAAATACGCTCAAATTTTTTTTTCTTTATTTCGTGTATTAAAACTGTGATCGCAGTCACAGTTTTCAATCACTGCTATTATCGAATATCAATCGCAATCACGCCAGTCGGTCAAGACTAGCATTTTTTCTCATGACAATCTGATGAGAAGAACGAGACCGAAACCTAGCTGATAGGATGATGTGACAGTCACTAAAGTAAGAACGGGTGGAGAAAGTGTTTGCTGACAACCAAGATGACGACATACTAATATTAAGTACTCTTTAATATTGTGAGGATCTCAAATACATTTAATTTTACGTGAGAAAAAAGATGCCATGAGTTTCAAGTGTTTTAAAAGCCACCGCTCGACCTCTATTCGACGCGTAATCAAACATTGTGTCTTTAGAAAAAATTCCAATGAGTATCAGATAAAATCTCGTCTCGTGCGGATAACGCCAGATCGAACGATAAAAAAAAAGTACTTTACTTAATCGTGTAGGCTTCTTGACGAAAACATTTCCAGCCACTTTTATCATATAAAAAAAAATGATACAAATAATAGACTGTTCCGAAATCGATGACCGAATTTAACCATCAAATTCAATTATATATAAATAAATATATCGTATTAATCAAAATGAAACACGATGAGACAAGTTTCAGACATTTTGTTCAGATAAATTTTAGTGTTGAGATTTTTGATTGGTAAAGCCGTCTAGTGTGTTACGGCGTTCTATATGACACGTGCGAAAAAAGATTTCGGATATTTACGAATTCCACGAATTAAATTATTAACATTTATCACAAATTAAATGTATCAAGTTAGTACGATATACAGATAAAATTAATTTATCAAAAAAAATATTTTTGTTCCTACCGGGATTAGAACCTGGATCCTATCCGGGGAAATGCGTTAATCGATTACAGTACACCAACATAGTAAAGGTGACGACAAATTTTCGAATCTTATATGTTGCACTTTCAAATTGATACATCTGACTTTCCATTATTTGAAAGTAATCTACTTTATATTTACGGAATTTCAAACACCTTTGAGTAAAATCCGATAGGAGGCGCCAGAATTAATTTAATTTTGATAACATTAATATATTTTCTGTTCTCTTTAAAAACATATATCAAGTTAAGGTTTGATTTAAATTGACCCAACGGATGAACGGAATACCAACGGTCAACGTTTGAACAACAAACTACAAGCGTGAGGTGAGGCGCGAGACAAAATAAATATCAAACCCTATTTTGGTGATAAGTGGCGATGCTTATATACTCGATTATGGCTCGATATACAAGGTATAACAGGCCTAGTAATGAGGAGTAGAAAATGTTCAAGGAATATGTGGATTGGAAAGAGATCCAGGTTCGAATCCCGGTAGGAACAACAATATTTTTTGATTAAATTGATTTTATATGTATATCTTTCTAATGAATACATTTAATTAGTATTTAAAATATCACAGCCCGTCTGTTCTGAATAATTACAACTTCACAATAAGAATATGTTCTCCTTAATAATGATTCTAAATTATATATTGAATACAAAAGAAATAATGGTCACTGATTTTGAGCGGCCGGATTATTTTTTGTTAGATGTTAGGTCTGAAGCAATGACATTGAATAAATTTCGCTAATATTTATTTCGAAGTATGTAGCGACTTAAAGCTTAACGTGATTTTGTAAAAATTTAAAAACGATAATATTTTCCGTAACGGTGCAGTAACATTTTCGACACATAATCAAGTCAGGTATAGAGGAGACTAGGCCTGTTTCACCCCGCATAAATCTCATCTGTGGACACGGACACGCATGCACCTTCGGCAATTTGATTAGTCCGCGGTGCTACCGACTAAGACGTTCGGCCTTTCCGAGTTTTCTCAATGCCGGAAAATGATGCACTTTTTACCGTTCGGCAGCGACCTCGGCGCCGGCGTCGAGGTCGCCGAGGTCGCGCGCGCTTCTCTGCCGGACGTTCGCAATCTGAAAACTGGGACAATTATCATCGGATACTACAAATAGTCCGTCAATATTGAAGGGAAATCAATCTATACAGTAGAGCCTCGATTTTACGTTTTTGAAGGGACCAACAAAAATGTATATTTTATGCCTTCATGGCATCGTGCTTTGTAGGATGGGATGACCAGACACTAGTTCCTCATCGGAAGGTTCTTCTTCTGTCAAGTTTTCGTTTGTACGACTGTCCACTATTTCATCAATTTCCACTACGTCCGATGTTATCACGTTGCAGTCAACGTCTGAGTAAGTTTTTGTTGAAATTTGAGTAAATTTTAGGCGTTAATTGCGGGAAATACAAACGTAAAATAGGGTTTTATTAAATATATTCAAATAACACGGTACTGCAGAAATAACGTGAATTCCGGGCATTTAAATCGGGGTTCCACTGTATACATGAATCTATACATCTAATTGTTCTCCACATATAATCCTATATTCTTTGACAGATGCAATTTACATTATGATTGAAGGACTGTTTTTGCAGTTTCATTAGGGTGTGGGTCTCGCGATGGAAAATGCTGGGAAGACCAGCAGACTGAAATGAGATAGAAGACAGCGTGACTCGAACATACCTTTCTCCCGCTTAGGGAGTGTATCGCAAATTGTCACTCCTATGATTGCCCTATTATGCATTGTGTAATAACATCACTCATTTATACTTGTAGCGGTAAATGTATGTATATATAATAAACATTGTACTTAACACAGTATTACAAATAACTCGTTATTTAAGTTTATCAACTGTAATTAACTTTATATGTTGTTACTAATAAAGAAATCACACAGGGGTGTAGTTTTTAAATTCACAAACTACCATCTCGTCTTTTTTGTTGTTGTTGTTGTATAATACATCTTAAATAATTGCATGTACTATAGATTCTCGGGAGTTAAACTTTTCTTGCTTTTGTTGAGAAGAACGGTTTCGGGAAAGGGTGGGGTCTTTTCGATTCATTTCGGTTACACTTTAGGATCCTGCACAAAATACAGCGACCAACCCCTGTCTCTCTCTGGCCACCTTAACCCCATCTCCTGTATTGTGTAAATTAAGATAACTTAGCATTTTTTTTAGTAAAGATAACATCCTAATGCACAACTTGTAACAAATATTAATTTAAATGTATTAATTAGAAAGATATACGTATAAAATCAATTTTATTGAAAAATATTGTTGTTGCGCCACCGGGATTCGAACTTGGATCTCTTTCCAACTATGCCACAGCGACATTATTTTTGACGACAAATTTTCGAACCTATATGTTACACTTTTTCAAATTAATACATCTATCGTACCATTATTTGAAAGCTATCTACTTTGTTTTACTTTGAGTAAACGCCAGAATTGATAATTCATTTATATTTAATATCTTTCTAATGAATACATTTAATTAGTATTTAAAATATCACACACCGTCTGTTCTGAATAATTACAACTTCATAATAATAATGTGTTCTTCTGAGAAAATGTTATTTTACACGTAATGGTGAGATTTGGCCTCCTCCACGAGTGCTCCCATCTGACTCCTATCCCTGGCCATTCTGCGCCAGTCTTCTTCCACTCAGTCAAACTTGGCCTGTAACAAAAAAAAAACATTTTAATAAAACAATGTCCGCTTTTTCAAATTACTGCACATTTTATTAATGCACTATTGCAACAGAGGCGAGGTCTTGCAATTTAAAAAAATATCACCTTGAATTTTTCACAAAATACCCCCTTCAACATTAAAATAGCAATAACTTTTTTTCTAAGTAGAAATATTTTTATTTTTTTTACCTGTTTCTAAATTAGCATTAAACGTAGAAGTTTTCAAGCTGATGATCACTTAGGTCACGACACTTTATTTTTTTTAACTCCACAGTGCTTTATACTTTTTTGAATAATGTTAAATGGTCCGAATTATTCACATTTTTCCTTGCAAGACTGTTAATATTTTTATAAAACACTGACACACATTTCGCGGGAAAATTTATCAAAAAGTTAATATTAATTATTTGAAAATTCATAAAAATTCAAATATCTCGAAAACCGTGCGACGTGCAATAGATTATTCCGACAGGGCACCGTCTCAGCTATCGATGGTTTTAGTTAAATCGTTATTGATTCATTTAAATATGAAAATCGGAGATGTAAGAACGATCTAAATGAAAAATATGAAAAATTTTAAAAAAAAGATATAAATAAAAATTGAACCTGCAAACACTTCCAAAATACTGTAATTACGCATTCGTTCGTGGTCACTTAGAGTGCGCATCTCGAATCTGGAACCCATGGCAGATTACATGTATTGCGAGATTAGAACGAATACAAAATAGGTTTATTCGACATGTGAATGTTAGATCTGATCTATCATTCGACTCTTATTTAGATGCAGCAAACTTCCACAATATGAAAACCCTAGAACATCGAAGAACACGAACTACTGCAAGGCCATATTGATTGTCCCGGCCAATTGGAATTAATATCTCTCCATGTACCATCTAGATCAACCCGGCAATCCGCACTCTTCCACATTCCCAGAAGTAGAACATCTTACATACTAAATTCATTCATTCACCGGTTATGCACGTACCATAATGAGAAATTTACAGAAATTGACTTGTTCAACATTAGCCTGACTACGCTCAAAGGGTTCTTCTTATGAACCACCACAATCTCAATTTTGGCCATTCATTCTACCTATAAAACACATGTTGCTCTCCCTTTACCGCAACAATAGTTGCAACCTCCCCACCCTTCTCCCTCTTTTTTTATTTTTCTTTTCATTAATTTTCTGCATCTAAACATACTTATGTATCTAAATATTTTTGTGGATTTTCATTATTAGTATCACATGTCACAAATAGTTGTTATGTTTGTTACAATATGTTCACACTGTCAAAATCCCTCAATAAAATAAAAATAAAAAAATTGAATACTATCCATTACAAATTTATCCAAGATCCGCGTATGGGTAATTTAAACCATTGTGAATACGCTTATGAGTAATTTAAACCATTGTGAATACGCTTATGTGTAATTTAAACATTTGTGGAACTGCTTATAAGTTATTGAAACTTTTGTAGACCCGCTTCCGAATCATTTAAACGATCTGCACGATGTTATGTAAGACGTTTGTTGATTCCATAGAAGTTTTTATATCATTATCAAAATCTTCTGGAACGCAATCATTTAGCGTCCACAATTAGCCCACAATTGAAGCCAACATGTCGCGTCTTCATATTTTTTGTACATTTGTTCATGGGCTATTCGCGGCTATTCGGCGGCTCCGACACAAAGGGTCAATTGCACACCTTGACCCTGGACCGTACGGCCGGGTATTACAGAGTATACAGACTTTGTATGAGAAATGTTAATATTAGCTAAATACTGTTTTTTTTTCTGACTGATTTCAAAATATTTTCATATACATCAACTAGATACTTGATACAATAAATTATTTAATTTTCTAACTATTAATTCAGATAAAAACACACATTTTATTTCATTTCATAATATTAATATGAAAAAGCGCGGATAAGACTCTAGATACCGGTTAGTTCTAACACTCGTCTCGAATGGGAGAAAATCAACAATTGTATTGTCATCTCTTTCTATCATAACTTTCCTCTCTAGCATGATTTACGTAACGTAGAGTGACACAAAAAGTTTAACTATTAGTCCCCGCCTTGAAAGAGTACCCTTAACTATTTCAATCAACCCTTAACGGCCAAAGTTCGATTCGGTAAAAAATTGTCGATGTTTTATAAACACACTGTATCAGTTGCTGGGATAGAATTGCGTCTCTACCATAGTGTGTCACATTGGTTGTATGTGTAGCGCCTAATTCCAAACCTCCCTAAAACAAATTTGCGGATAATTTGAGTTAAATATGCAGTTTTCAGCTACATGCAGAACACATTGTTTCTCGCAAAAATCCACTGAAATCCATTAATATTGCATGTTCAAAATCAGGATTAGTTCCAAAATACCTTAAAGCGGACAAGAGTATAAGTTGCTATTCCTCCTGAATGAATGATGAATGAAATCAGCCAATCACAACGCTTGTTTGATGATCACGAGATCTGAAATCCGGTATGGCTGCCAGAACGATATAAAAAGAAGAAAAAAATCATATTACAGAATTGAGTCTTTAAAAAATACTGATGTAAAAACAAATATTTAGTATATTTTCTTTTAAAATATACGTTTTCATCCATAAAGCCGTTTTAGGGAGTTCTGGAATAAGGCGCTACATACGCGTGTGTCTTCTTTCTGTGTCTCTCAATTAGGTAATTGTGATTCATTGGTGGTCCACAATTTTTTTCTATTTCGTTTATATTTACAGCTTAATTATAGATAAAAATAATGAAAATAATGTGTGTGTGTGAGGCCCAACTTAGGTTGAGTATTACGCTGCGCCAGTCTGTTACCAGTTTGAATTATAATGAGTGATGATGGTGATAGTGTGTAGGTAGAAGTATGGCAGAAGATTAAGATGCGAAGATTATTTCAAAGTTACAATGATTCGATTATACTTTAAAATGAATTCTATGAAGCGGAGTGAGACGCGTGAGCTGCTGACGAAGCCAGGACCGGGAATAGAGTGAGCCCGCAATACATCTCGAAGCAGCGCGGTACATGCAGGTAGGCAAAATATAACAGGATGGGCCGAGGGAACGATTCTAAGACGTCATGAATGCGAATCTGAGCATGTTACAGTTGCACCCTTCTCGGAAAAGATGGGATAAGCCTGGCTGAGATGTAATGATGAGAAAAAATGCCACTCTTGACTCACTGGTGTGATTGTGATTGATGTTCGATAATAGCAGTGATTGAAAACTGTGACTGTGATCGCAGTTTCATTACTAATACGCGTGCGCCGCACGATATCACAATACACGAAATAAATAAAAAATAAACATTTTTTAGCGTATTCATTCAAATTTCTTTTGCGTAAAAAAATTATTCTAGCAAACCCTTAAAAAATGTGAGATTGTTTCTCAGCATTTCAGATCAAATGCGTAAAATCTGCTAGATGGCGCTTATCACGAATTATTACGTCATTCGTTTATGAATATTTTCGTTTCATATGCCGAATCACAACTTCAATTCGCAACCAAATAAAAATAAAATAAGAAATGAATCCCACATATTCAATCACCGACAGTGAGTGTGACTCAAAGATATCAGTGATTGTCTAGCGGTTCGTGATTTTTAATTCATCACTACTGAGTGCTTATACCCAGTGGCGCGACTAAAACAATCGGGTCGCAATGTAAAATGCAAAAATAAAACGGCCCCTGAATATGAATATTGTATAATAGATGTAATAATATTAAACAGCAGTTTATAAATTAGTATCATGTTTCATAAAAATGTACTTGAATAAAGAAAAAAAAATTTGTCATCTGTTTGCACTCGAAAGGGAAATACGTCACCACTTCTGATCGTCTGGCCGACACAATTCTTGCTATTGTGTATTTGAAAATTGCTACTTCATATTAGCGCTGGGAAAAATATCGATGCCGGCAAAATCTGACCATTTGTGTCCCAATTTACTTGACCTGTTGCACCTGATGAACTTTGTAACAAGCTTAACTATTAAGGGGGGTACTTTCATTTTTCCAGTGCGAAATTTGCTAAATTTTTTAAAATGGCTAAAATTGCATGCAAAACCGTCGAAAAAAAAATTATAGCTTCCAAATTTTACTGTTTATTACTATTAATTTTTAACATTTTTTTTTAATTCGCACATCATGATTTATTTCTGTAATATTAGCTTCAAGATTATTAGAAAATATATTTCGTATATGCAAGATTTTTCCATACTAAGGCAATTTTGTGGCGCGCGAAAAATGAATTTAATGTTTGTATTGTCTTAATTATGGCAAATAATATCCAGTTTATTGGTTTTACATTAGTAGAAAAGTCCTATCTAAGTAATTGTTTTTAAAAAAAGTTAACTTCTGATATAAATGAATAATAAAACACACAGTGAAAAAGTTTAATTAATTTTTTTAAAGGCTTTTGAGCACTTAAAATATTTGTACAAGTAAACTATTTTTTCAAGTCTCATCCGTGTCCGTCGGTTAGTATGGCCCGCCGCCTGTCACGCTGGAGACTGGGATTCAGTCCAGTCGTATTTACGAATATTCCAGAAAAATAGGGGTTGTGTACGCGCACCCCTGACGTCACAGAACACATTGCGGGTTCGAACGGGGCCGCCGGCGCACAAGCGCTCGCCTGTTTGCGCCGAATGTTTGCCCACATTTCATTCAATGGCGCACAAATATTTGCTCGCTTTAATTTGTTTAATCCGCGAGTATTTTTAATTGACGTCTATTTTAGCAATGTCAATGTGTATTTAGCAGTTTGTGTTTGCGCGATTTAACGGAGGTTGTGCAATCTTGCCCCCCGGGAGCTGTACAAAGCCAGTGCTGTTTATATTACCAAATTTTCCATCATTTATTTTTAATAATCTGATAGATCTAATAGATGCCGGAAGAAGGAAAAGGCACACACCATAATCCAGATTCTGCAGACATCTCCAAAATGTGGACTGTATTTTTTTTCACTATTTCGCCAACAGTTTCTTTAGCCGACACTGTATAGACGCGATGTCTCGCGAAATTAGTATAATATTGTAATCGTATACCGCACTGGCTCAAGGTCGCCGATCGACCGGTCGGCGACGAGGCCGGGAAAGGACGGGAAGGGGGGAGGGAGAAGGCACAGTGTATGACTTAATAGGAATCGTCTACCGCAGATATGTTTTTATGCTTGAAATACAGCTATGGCCGCACTCTTGTTATTCCAGTATTCGAGACAATAGCAAAAGAAACAAAGCTATATAGGTGGGTACCTCTATAGTGCATGCTCAGTATTTAGACAAATATATTTGTCCAATATACATTGTTGTAAAAAAATATCGACATGTGCGGGCAATTATTGTTTTCTTTTATGACGTAATCGTAATGGACAGACCACATCGCTCGGAGGGCAGACAATCGTTAGACAAATAAAATTAACGTTTATTGGCATAATTATTTTTATTCATCAGAAGTGAATTATACTCGTACAATTATAGGTATTATACACCTGTTAATTTACCTTACGGGATGCAGTGGGTAATTACCTCTAATATATAAAACATTGGCTACTTTGCTAGTACTGGTACTTTGTAGTCAGTTTTTTTTGCTTTTCGGTTAGATAGTACATCAAGGGAGACAGAATATAAAATTGTATGCGAAAGAGAGAGACAGAATTCTTAATAATTAAATTAATTTATCCATGTTTCCTTTAAAATGTATTTAGTATCTATCAACACTGTATTTTCCCCTCCCTTGGTGTTCCGTCTATCTGAACATGTATTCTATCTCTCTATTTCATCTGTAATTTTATATTCTATCTCCCTCTTTATGCGCACTCTTTTTGTAATTATGGTAAATTTTAAATACGTCCTGACGAAGCTTGAGATAAACGAAACCCGGTTTCATACAGAGCGATTGTATTTTATTTAATCTAAAAAGAAATAGTCACATTCAACAGAGAGATATAAAAAAAAATTGAGAAATTTAAGAAGTGTAATGAATGTGTTATAAGTTGAATCATTAGTGTTTATATTTTGATTTAGTTGGGAATGTTGAACAGCGATGCTTCTGATTGAACTCTATTCAATTGAATCATGCATTGAGTCCATATTTGCGTAGTTATTACATGAGTGAACAATTTCCAGTTAGTGTTAAGTGTGTTGTACAGTTTCGGTGCTAAAAACATTTAGAAACGTTGAAAGAATGTCGCTGTTGCTCTCGGAACCGGTGTGTAGATGTTTGCGGTGATACGTGTCAACTTGGCAGCGAATAACAGTTTTAAAAAAATTCGGAAACACCTGGAGAGGCCTGCATCCAGCAATGGATAGAAAACGGCTGATGATCTAATGCATTCGAAAAAAATCTACACTCATTTACTATTACTATTATTATTAAAAACGATTCGTAAACAAGAGTACCTCGTTAGTCTAGAGGTTGAGACACTCGCGTGTTGATCTAGTCAGCAGACGGGATCTCGTTCCAGGAGACAGAGTAGTAGACCCCAAAATCAAATTGCCATTGCTAGATAAGAAAACTGTCCATTTTTATTTTTAGCACATTCAACCAAGCTCCGAATCATTAGTACCAGAGCCGCACCTGTACAATTTGACGTGAGACTCGCTATCACATTCAATTCAGAAGGCAGCCAGAGAGAAGCTGTAGAAATCATGCACCCCCAAAATGGGAGGGGAGACGTCACATTTATGTGTTGCTGTCGCAGAACTCGGCCACAGTCTGGCAGAAATTCACGCTGTCCAGGTCGCAAGTAGAATGCTCAGTTAGGTCTCTCTAGCCACCGCTTTTCTTGGCATCGTCCGTCCCAGCAACTCCCAGCGGGAGACTCACACCCTAATAAATACCCGGAAATGTCAGAGATTTCTTTAATGTCTTAATAGATATATATATTATTTCTAATTCCGCAATCATCATTATTCTTACCTTAGTAAAACTCAGCTCCAGTTCTGCGCCCCGATCTGGGCTGCTCCCGACCCGGGGCTGCTGCCCCTGGTTATCGTCAGTGGCGCCACGGCCCGGTGTGGAGCCTGGCTGCCTTCACATTCTGTAGAAGTGAACAAAAATATATATCTAACCTCGTCCCGTTTACTTTGTTTCCAGGAACTCCGACACCTTCAACGTGGTCCGGCCGGTATACGTGCAGGAGGACCTCGACAAGAAGGCGGACTACCAGAAGAGGGCTGCGAAAACCAGTGAGTCTTTTTCTAAACGCACTGCACCATCTTAATCTTACAAACATTTCATTCAATTATTTAAATTGTTAACTTTGTTTTATTAACCACTTAATGAATTAAAATACATTTACCGGTTTCGAAAAATATCATTTTCTTCTTCAGGATGTCATTAACTAATCAAAAACATATGTTATATTGTTTCTTTAACAGAATTTATTTTTTAAAAGCAATAATTATTTTTAAAAAAATAATTTAGTACCTAACTTAAATTGTTACTTGATGATACAAAATTACTTCAATAATTTTTTGATTAGTTTTACACGCTTTATTTATCACCAACGATTGATTCCAAATTAGTTTATATGCAAAATAAACAATCCCAAATTTTTATCAAAACCATAACCATTTTCTAACAAATGATTAGAAAATTCTGAAAACCCACTATTATTCAAACATCTCATCTAAAATTTCGACCTGTTTTACCGATATAAAATGAAGCGCAATCCTTACAACTAAGTTTATACAAACATTATGTAATTTAATTCATTAAATGGTTAAATAAAACAAAGTTATCAATTTAAAATACTTGATTTTAACCACAAAGTTGATTTTGCTAATCTTAAAAATATAAGATTAAATAATCACTCAATTAGTGTTACAAATAATAATTATTATTAAGGCAGTCGATATTACAGTGCAGTGTATTACATCGGCAGGCGGTCAAGGTATTTGTCAACTTGGAAGATTGCAACAAATAATATTGTTATACTTACGATCAAGTCGATTTAATTGTTAATTCAGTATGTTATGTATATGTATTAACACGAAACACGTGTCCCATCAATAGTCTTACTATTTTCAAAATAAGCTAAACTTCTCCCGGAACGAGGCGCGAACCCCCGCCGACCACTAGAGATCACTAAGCCAGCGTCTTAACAACTGGACCAACAAGCTAACTAATGCTTGATACTGAACTTATCAAATTAAAGTTTAATTTCATTCATATTCTTATTGTGTTCGTTTGATTTTAGAATAACAGTGTCACTCAGTCCCACTTGAGATCCCGAGTCCCAAAGGATTCGTGTTTGATCTAGTTCAATGAACTCATTAAAACTGTTCTAAAAATCTTCCTTTAAAACAAACTGCGACAAATATATTTGGTCATCCCATAAGTAATGCGGTTTATTCAATAACATTAGCTAGATGTTGGCGAGGAATGGAAGAAACTACCTGCATCAGCAGGCAGTTATTTATTCTCAGTGCAAGTTTTGAAGGGAGCAGTTCTATTTTAGCAGTTATTTTTTCAAAGCTGTAATGGAAATGACAAATGAGTATTTTCGCTTTATGAGTTCAATAAAGACAACAACGCAATGGAAGGTGTGAAGAATCTGAATGCAGTATATTGAGATCGGACAATAAGCGTAAGCCAGTATCAACGGTAGTTTCAGAAATTCCGAGCTGAAAACTACAGCTTAGAAGACGAGCCTCGTCGTAGAGTTCAACGAAGACTTTCTGAAAATCCTGGTATAACAAAATCCTATCGTAAATGTTGAGAAACTGCGTGCCATCGGAAAAGTCAGCAAATTGGGTCAATTGGTTCCACACAAACTTTCAGAGTCTAATAGCGTGCAGAGAATGATTTTTTTTTTTTTGGAAACGACGCCCCACCCACCGTATTCACCGGACATTGCTCCATCTGATTATCATTTATTCCACAGTCTTCAAAATCATTTAGACATTTTTCGTCACGTTCAAGTAAATTTTGTAAGAGTATATTTTAGATTAAAAAAAGAACGAAGTTTTTCTTAATTTTGAGAAATAAAACAAGTATAAAAATACCGCATTTTTTATGGGATGACCAAATAATTTTCTCTCCAAGCTATTGTTGTAAGTAGGGTTCCAAATAAGCGAAGCGTACTTCAGTGCACTTCTGACTAATGAGAAATATAGTCTTTTAAAAGTATCGGCATTTTTGAATATTTTACTAATTCTAGCATTTTATACTAGCGTTTGTTTAAAAATGTACGCCAAGGTCTTGATATGTTATCAAATTTATAGGTGTAATATAATTTTTGTGCATTTCTAAGTAAATACGATCGAGAAACACTGTAAGCTATATTCAATTGTAAAAAAATTAACGTCATATACTATATGATATTTGTTTAGTGAGAATTTTAAAACTAAACACCATAATATGGAAATATATTTTCTGTTTAAAGGTCATCACTTTTATATATATAAACATGTTTTGTTCTTTATTTAACGTATTTTAAATATCTTATTTACTAATAAAGCGGCAAATTTTGTTTTGGCAGCTGTGCGGTATCGCCCTGTCATATATGCGGGGCGCTATCGAACAGCTAGCCTAGTAGCATTAAAAAATGCCAACCGGACGGCGAATGAGTAGGACCGAGGTAAGCAGTGTGATTGTTTAAAGGTCATCAGTGTCTTTATATATCTATTTTTTCTCAAAGTTTTATTTTACAACACTGTTGTACATAATGTATAATAATCTAATCGTATATTACTCACGGCGTGACACGACACATGTACTATTGTATAAGATAAATTCAATCTGATGATCGCTTGAGACATTCAACAGACTATGGGATTATGACACCTCAGTTGGGAACCTCACATACTGATTCTGCATTACTTTATTATTTGTGATTTCCAGTTCCCCAACAATGGGGCGTCGCCGTGAGGGTGTGCGGCATCGGAGCCTGCGTCAAGAACTTCCTGCCGATCCTCACCTGGTTGCCGCAGTACTCCATCAAGAAGGACCTCCTGGGCGACTTTATATCCGGCTGCACCGTGGCCATCATGCACATACCTCAAGGTGACTAATCCTTGCATGCTAACATAACCACATTCCTCTCGACTATCAGAAAATAGAATGGCACTCGGCACTAATGTCCCCCTCGTCCTCCATAAGTCTGATGCTTGAAGGCAGACTGTTCCGAAAAATATATCGTCAACTTCTGAGTTAGATCTTGATCTCGAAAGTTTGTGGAAGTCTAACGCCTCCACAATCAGCATTACCGCCAACTACACCTCGCAGTTACCTGTGCATAAAGCAGGGCTTCCAACGACAATAATATGCACCGGCAGCCGCCCGGGAAGCCGACTCTTGAGCGCCACTGATCTCTGGCAAACGCTCCTCGGTGTAGAATATTACTACATATTTTCTAACTGTGACTTAACTCAAGCAACAATAAACTTCTGTCAACTGTCTCTTTCTTTCTTTCACTTGTTCCACCAGCTCTAACAACACACACACGCACATTACGCGATCATACACATATATATCATATACCTCAATAAAGTTTGTCATAAAAACTAAGTTATAAAATTCGTAACATTTATATAAGTACTATGAATTATATTTACTGTTTACAGTAAGGAAAAAACACTTCTACTCGTTTATAAGAATTATAGTATCTGCCCATTGTTTCATTAGTGTTGAAACAGAATTGTTATATAAAATAATTAGAATCGTGCAAAAAAAATATATAAACCCTCAGAATTCCGATGAATAATGTTGTCTCCTTTTATTTCATGTAAATTAAATTATGTAGCTGTCCTTCACTATAGATTAATGTTAATATAAATTACAAGTTGTTGAGTAAAATTGTTAAATTTTTACAAGGCGAAACGTGTCTCAGGTAAATTAAAAGATTAGAATAGATCTCGCTATAATAATATTAGATAATTAAGTATAGCGCCATTTTCGTAAAAACTTAAATATTTCTGGTCCTACGTTTTTAAAATTAAAAATTGTTATTTTCACTTATTGTTAGAGTGCGTTTTTAGTTTCTTCAAAGTCTCTGACGGAGGGCAAAGAGTTCCACGCTTTTGGGCCAGCCACCGCAAATTCCCGTTCACTAAATTTAGACTTCTGGCAACGGTCGGTCGGCTGTGCAACCCTTCGTTCATTCAAAACCTTTTTGGCCCCCTGGTAATTTATAATGCCGACAGTGCTTGTTAAGGTGTGACAGAATGTATGTTTTATCTATAATCAAATAATAAAAAATTAAACCACAATGCGTTGTGTTTCCACACCGCGCATTGTGGTTTAGTTTGATTTGATTGGTGACATTGATTTTAATTAGCTGTTGTTTAATAAAATTTAATTAAACATTAAATAGTTTAAATTGTTCGCCTAATCGCATCCCGACACGTCGCAGTGATTCGTTCGACCAGTTCTCAATCTATCTCACGAACACACGTCTGTGATTAGAATTGATCTAATACAATTATTCTTTATTTATTTAAGCTAGAGAACTTTTTTGAAGAGAGACCCCATATACGTTTTTATTATTCATTTATATCAGAAGTTAACATACTAGATTAGACTCTTTTTTTTAAAATTATAACTTATAAAAGACCTTTACATTGATTTAAAACTAACAAACTGAATTTTATTTACCTTTGTATTAACAGATAGATCGCAATCATTAAATTCGTTTTTTGTACGCCAGCAAAGTGCCATATATGGGGAAAAAATGCCGATATTAAATGCATATGTTGACTACAATACTTTGTAATTATGAAACAAACGGCAACTCATTTTAAACAAACGCATAAACTAACCTGTCACAATAATTTTGAATGTCGAACATCGTTTATGGCGTCACTGGAGATATACTTATTGGTATTTTAACTGATCTTTGAACATATTTACACATATGAAAATAGATTTATTTATATGAAAAAACTGAAATGATTTAAATAAAATTAAAATATCGACAATATTGTTCTTTACAAAGAATTGTCTGAAGATTTCAATAAATTATTTAATTTTCGATTGATTAATTCGATCGACAACACACATATTAAGATAATTTAATAAATTATACACATGAAAAATGGTATTAATTACTTTGCATTTTATATTTTAATTATTTATTTCTTCGATTCATTATAGCGAGCCGTTGCTGTGTGAAGTGTGATGTTATTTATTACAGTGATATTAAAACCGGATTGATTGGTCGCCGAGCGGAACTGTTATTCTACATTTATGTCTATTTTGGTATTTTTATTTTACTCAAAATATGGAGAAAGCGTGAGATAGAAATAAAATATCGGACACATATGATAGAGCACCGCACGCAGGGTTTACCTGATCCTTTGATGACGTCCTCTATGTCGCTGACGGCGTCATTAGCACTCGTTTTCAATGTTTCCCGACAATTTTACATACAATTACATTGTTAGGTACCGAACCCATGGATGCCATACGGTGATGCATATATGATTCATGGTCAAAATTTTAATTTGTTAATTTTTCGTCAAGTGTCATAAATCTTGTTTCGTTATTATGTTCATTTATTTAGTCAGAATAATGCGCGAAGAATTTTAAATCCAATCCCGAGCCAATTTTTTGATTTTGGTATTCGATTTTTGATGATCGCGGGATCCCGTTTCATCGTTTAATCTCTTGGTCTAATTTTAATACTTACCCCGAAATTTATCCGAAATATTAAAATCCCGAAAGTTTCGGGATTCATGAATACTGTAAACCTGGTCGGAATCAAAGTGTTGTGTCAAATTTAAAGGATATTTCTTTGATTAAACATTTCGCAAGAGAATTAATTTATTTATTTCAGAAGAACTTCTTACAATCGATATCCAAAACGCAATGAAGTATCTTAATAATACGATTGTTAAGGGGGGGGAGTAAGGACGGAGCCCTCTTGTCTCCGACATATGAGATAACAACAATACCGTAGAATTTTTTTTTGGGGGGACCCTATTGAACGAGGAGTGTAGTGAAATTGTTTTATTTTTAATTTCAGGTAGTTTTAAATTTGTTTATAATTGTATAAAGTAATAGCAAAAATGGGTAAACTTTTTATAAAATGTATTTTTTTTATTTTAAACTTTGTTTTTAGTGAATCTTTTTATAAACTTTGGGTCAAGAAGTGAAACGGGACGAAGATGATGGGGATCGGATGAGGGATCATATAGACCGAGGAAGTTCATGGAAGGATTTGGGATGGAAACTAATTTAGAAGATAAATAGTATATGTGCCGTTTGAGTGAGAGTATGTATGTTGTTTGTGATTCTCCTGAGGATGTAGTTTTGTTTGGATTCTAAAATGTTAAGTGATACTTGAACCTTGGATGGGGCTCGCGTATGTGAGGAGAGAACGGATGAATGTTTTTGTGTTTACAAAAGTAATTTGTTTTTTAGGGATTGTGAACTGTATGAATTTAGGAGGGGGTATAGTCTGTAGTAGTGGTGATCTATAGCCGCTTCGGGCTTTTTATACCCTAAATCCTTTGTCTAGATTTAATGTAAACACTCTTTGCGGGAATTTTTATTTAGGGCTAACCTAAACAATTTTATTCATTCATTGACCTGACTGGTTAATATAAACAATGGAACACGATAATAATTTATAGCAAATTAATCTAATTCGATAAGCTAAATATTAAGAAAGCAGTTGGCACACAACACGGTAAGAGTTTCCATTCGGTACAAATTTACGTACGTGCGAAATTTTTTTACACTCTTCACATATCAGCGGTTATCAAAATCATGTACAGGATGTCATAAATTCGTAGCAATTGCTCGCGTGTGCCGCGGCTGATAGCCCAACCTAATCAGCCACTCGTGTATGGCCAAAATGTCATTGTGATTAATAAAATACACGGCAGTGATTTTATTTTATTGAGGGACTTTGAAACTATTTGTGACATGTGATACTAATAATGAAAATCCACAAAAAATATTTGGATAAGTATGTTTAGATGAAAGAAGGAGAAGGGTGGGGAGGTTACAACTGATGTTGCGGTAAAGGGAGAGCAACATGAGTTTTTATAGGTATAGCGAATGGCCAAAGTGTTCTTAAGAAGAACCCTTTGAGGGCAGTAAGGCTAATGTTGAACAAGTCAATTTCTGTAAATTTCTCATTATGGTATTTGCATGACCGGTGAATGAATGAATTTTGTATGTAAGATGTTCTACTTCTAGGAATGTGGAAGAGTACGGATTGCCGGGTTGATCTAGATGGTACATGGAGAGATATTAATTCCAATCGGCTGGGACAATCAATATGGCCTCGCAGTAGTTTGAAGAGAAGTATTTGGTCTGCACGTGTTCGTCGATGGAAGTTTGCTGCGTCTAAATAGGAGCCGAATGATAGATTAGATCTACCATGGGTTCCAGATTTGAGATGCGCACTCTAAGTGACTACGAACGAATGCGTAATGCAGTATTTTGAAGCAGTACGGATTTTGGAAGTGTTTGCTGGTTCGAAGTATAAATCCTAGCATTCTATAGGCCTTGGAGGCAATTTGGTCAACGTGATTTTTGAAAGTAAGTTTGCTATCGAGGATTATTCCTGGCTCTTTAACATCGCTTTTATTTTTCATCCGAGCGCTGGCTGTTGCGCGAGTAAAATTAATATTGTTACATTTTCTTGAGAATGTTCTTTGAAAACATTATTTAGCATTCAGGGGGAGTTTGTTCACCTTACAGTAGGCTGCTAGGCTGGTAGGGTGATATCATTTTGCATTTTATGGCACTCGTCTAGGGAACTCACTTTGGCAAAGATCTCAAAGAATGTTGGCAAATTGAAAGCGTGTGTATATATCGTTAATATAGATTATGAATAATAATGGACCTGGCAAACTCCCATGGATGTAGTTCAAAAATCTCTATGCGAAATATGTTTTAACATCTTATCTCCCTCTTTGCGAAAAATTTCGCTCTCAATGTAAAAAAAAATGTGACCAAACAAATTATAATGCGTTTTTACTCGTTTTCGTCGCCTTATCCTAGGAGGGTCGGGGGAACACATTCTCGACAAGACGCTTCCATCTCCCCATGTCTTGCGCGGCTTTGATACTAGTCGACCCGTCAAGCCACCACTTTAATTGTGTATCTTCTGTATGTAGAAGTTGGAGTTGTTTAATAACTCAGTAAATATATTTTTCGTGTTGAATATTGGAACGTTTGTAAATAGATTGAGTATATCAAATGATACTATTTTAGTGTTATTCGGTATATGTAAATTGTTCTACACAGGAAAACGAGAACTGTGTTGTAGGTGTGGTTCGTCGGTTCACTCTTCTGGCGGTGAGACAGACGACGTCTGCACAGCGGTGTGCAGGGTCCAAAACGTCGTTCAGTCGTAGCAGCCAGTGGTCAAGAGAATTTCAGGTCCAATCCGGGATAGAAGCAGGGTCAAGACGACGCAAAAAAAAACACAGATTTGAGTTCACGAGGAACGCAATGGTGAGAGTGACTTCGCGCCAGGTCTCCATCTCACACCGGACCAATGGGAGCGGATTTACAGCCCTGGCCACACCCTCACGCGGTTCGGCACCTCCGCCGCCTGGCGGCAAATGAAGGAAACTGCCGACCGGTCGGGCGGCGCAGCGCCCGGGCCGGCAGATTCTACTTCGCGCAACATATTTCTATACCTAGAGACATCGTGGGCATTTTATTACGATATCTTAAATGTTACAAGGTTGGGCGAGAATGTTTTTCTTCTTGTCTCCCCCAGTGCACAAATAATAGTAAATCATTTTTACAAATCATCGGCAGAAAACAGGTCTAGGTAGGATAAACCTTGACATATTGAAAAAAATATCTAATCTAGAAAATGTAACCATACTTGTCCGATACATCAATATACCGTGCTGATATCGCGCGGCAGCAGCCGCCGGACACAAGTGAAGTGTGCCACTCGGTCACACCAGATAACCCTCGACACTAATCCTTATCTAATTACGTGAATTGATTTATCTGATTGCGTGCGAGAATTGAAAAATATCTTTATCTCAATTTTACAATCAATACAAATGGTGTGCTTATTTAGGTAAGTGTGCTGTACGTAAATTAAACAGAGGCACGTACAGAAGCTGAGGTCAAAGGATCGCCTTCCTGTTTTTTGTTCAAAATGTCACGGACATAATATTCCTCAAAAAACGAGATATTAAAACGGTTTTCGGGACAAACGCCATAGTGAAAGACCTGCTGATATCAACGAAGGATCGAGATCCCATGGAAACGGACGGTGTTTATAGACTCGGCTGTCAAGACTGCGAGAAAGTATACGTGGGACAAACCTGGCCATCCAGGAAAATCGACATTGGCTGAACACTGCACAGATACGGGCCACCATTTTGCATTTGAGCCGAAAATCCTAGGAAAGCCCGAAAGTCATCACGCACGTCTGGTCAAAGAAGCAATTGAAATATACAAACACCCGGTGGACAGTAATAGGGATGACGGCCTCAAATTAAAAACCTCGTGGTGTCGTCCGGCGCTTCAAAACCATTGGAATCTAGAGCTCTCGCAGATAGTGATCCGACAGTAGATGAAACTTAACATAACACAACACTACTCACTACTCACTTCACACAACACCTGCTTTCGACACGGTACTGCAAGCCAGTACTTAACCACAACACTAACAATGATGGACCCTGCAATGGGATCCGAAACGTCGGCTAGAATGGTCAGATATACTCGGTGGAAAACTATACGCAGAAGATATATTGTTGTAAATCTGGTGATTAGATTTATTGCTTTGTCTCGTGTTAATTAGGTTTAATACAAGAATAAATGGTACACAGATGAATAGAATAATTACACTTAAATCTAATGTTAACTAGATATTAGAGATTAACCCGAGGATGAAGAGACCGCTTCTCTCATCTGCACGGCTCCAGATTCCACCATTCCAGGCTCCCTCCATTCATTCAACACACGTATCCATCATCTGTCAAACTCTGGCGCGCCGCGCACATACAAACACATATTAATAGAGTAATGGATATCACATATATTAAATGATTTATCTCCCACGGTCAATGTACTCAAGACTAAGCATCGCGGTCCTCTATTCTGCTTCTACACTGCTTGCCTGCCATCTTGGGCGTTATGTAGCAAAGCTTCGGTCATCTTATTGGAAATCGACCTCCTCTCCCCCTCCCCCCACTGTACGTCTCGCGTGATTACCAATTACTCCATCTCTCAAAGCTTTATAGGATTCTCCTCCTGCATGTTATAGAAAATTTTGAGAGCCCCCTTGCAACAACACTGTACATCGTACGGAGCGTCGGCCATCTTGGATGATATACAGTGTTGTTGCAGGAAAGATTACCTAAATACTAAAGGACGTTATTTGTTACGTAAATCTTACTAGACAGGTACGTTACGACAGAAAAAGATGACAATAAAATTGTTGATTTTCTCGCATTCGAGACAAATGTCAAAAATAACTCGGTTTTGATTATTATTATTTTCATGGTTAAAAATGAATATTTCGCTTTAATTGAGTATTCATGGTTTAAATAAGTCTGTAGGGGACAGGATTTCAAATAGCGCTGTCTGCTGCCGCTACAGGTCTAGTCCGATCTCTCTCCTGTTTCACCGTTCCGCAACGGCGGTCTTGCCGGCCCACGCGCGCCGAGCGAGACCGCCGACTCGCTTCATTTCATAGTTTACGCGCACCTTCTACATCTCTTCATTCTATCCGTAATTCTGTATTCTTTGCTCTATCATACTGTCACAATAAGCATCAACACGCCAGTCATCACTGTTTCATTTAACCCCCAAAAGTCCTTCGTCATTGATTGTGTTAATTTCTTATCCATATATGATCATCAAACAATGTTACATTTCAGGAATGGCGTACGCGATGCTCTCCGGGGTGCCGCCCGTGGTGGGGCTGTACATGGCCTTCTTCCCCGTGTTGGCGTACTTCTTCCTCGGGACATCGAGACACGTGTCCATGGGGACGTTCGCTGTCGCCTGCCTCATGACTGGAAAGGTGATCAAATTGAATTACAACTTTACAACAATGTCACACATTTAGGTTTTTAACTCTGCAACCGCTACTCTTTGTCGCCTCACACAAGCGTAGATGCCGGAAGAAATCAGAATACGGAAGGAATTTGGCACTCGCCACAATCCGGATTCTGCTGACATCTATAAAATGTGGACTGTATACTGTTTAACTCATTTTTTCCGTCAAGGTTCCAACACAAAGTACAGACGCGAAGTCTCTTGATTAGTATAACATTGTAAACTGGTTTGTGGTCGCCAAGGGGAAGGGAAGGGGGAGAAGGCACAGTGCATTATTTTCATTCAATATACATATTTATTTGTATTTACACAAATAAATATATGTCCCAAACAATATCTAACATTCTTACATTCTCTCACCTTTCTTAAGGAGAACACATTATTATTGTGAAGTTGTAATTATTAAGAACATAGGTATGTGATATTTTAAATGTATTAATTAGAAAGATATACATATAAAATCAGTTATCTAACATGCATTATCTAACAATGCTTCAGCGACATTATTTTTGATGACAAATTTTCGAACCTACATGTTACACTCTTTCAAATTAATACATCTATCGTTCCATTATTTGAAAGAGCCATCTACTTTGTTCGCAGACCGTCTGTTCTGAATGATTACAACTTCACAATAAGAATGTGTTCTCCTAATAATAAATATAAATTATTAATCATTTTTTATTTTTCAGGCTGTAGAGACATACGCAACTGTAGACGCTAGCGGAGCGCCGCTACACGAAATTCACAACGCAACTGACACAATAGGTTTGTGCATATATATTTTTTTACTAATTTAACAAACCAACTGCGACAGTTGGAACAGCAAATAAATAATAGTAACGACCTTAACCGTACGTATGTGGCGGTGAAACGTGTTACACGTGTGTCATATTTTATGTTGATTGATTAAGATATGTGATGGACAACATTCCTTTAATAGATGTTTAAATTATGTAAATCCCAAAAGCAACCAGTTTACGGTATATGAGTATTTCACATGTGCAACCATTCTGTCTGTATTTTTGAAAGATTTTTCCTAGTAATATTATAAAAAATAAAATCAAAGTTGTGTAACTCTCGCCCGTACATTGCAACACGTACTTGTAATTGCTAATTATAAAATTACTAGATAATTAAGACGTTACTGATTACATTTTTCAGGTGGTATGGACTTTATTGGGCCGCATATAACGCCGATCGAAGTGGCAACAGCCGTCTGCTTCTTGGTCGGAATCTACCAGGTATGTAATCATTTTGTTAACTATAGGATAGAGTGCCACACTCTTCTGTCCTGACACATAATTCTCGCCTCATCCGCATTTATTCATCTTCTCGTGCAAGCTCGTCGAATAGTAAGCGTTCTAACGGAATCATCTGATTTACCTGGTCGTGCCAAGTCTTCCACTCTATTTCTGCTGCCGTCAATACTTTCATTGTATATCTTTCTTACCATTCCCTCTTCGTTCATCTGTTCCCCATGACCAAATCACCTGGGCCATCATTTTTTAATCTTATTCATTATGCTAAGATTAGCTTTACATTCTCTTCTAAATTCTTCAATTTTTTTTTTTTCATAGAAAGCAATATATATATACATAAAGAGGGAGATAGAATATAAAATAGAGACAGAATACATATATAGTTAAATAGAACATTAATGTTCCATCTATCTGTAGATGTATTCAGTCTCTCTCTTTCGCATATGATTTTATATTCTATCTCCCTTGATGTTCTATTTAACTATACATATATGTATTCTATCTCTCTCTTTTACATGTAATTTTATATTCTATCTCCCTCTTTATGTATATATAAGTACATTCTTTTTGTATTTATGATTAGTTTTAAATACGTCCTGATGAAGCTTGAGATAAGCGAAACCGTTTGACGTATTATAAATTTTGTGGTTTCATACAAAGTGATTGTTATTTTATTTAATCTTCATTTTTACTTGCATTATGGATTTGTAATATATACACTTAGGTGATATCATTTCCATTGCATACAGTCAGCTTTTGTTCCTCTTCAGAATCAGTATCGGGACTCCATTGTGCACCGCTAATCTTGCCTTGGTTGATAAGTTTCCTTTAGATAGTATCGCTTTGTTAACGTCATATTTTATTACCTTATCTAATATATTTATTTCTGTATGAACACAACACAATAAAAAAATGTGTTATATATCTCAAACACATGTGTCATACCACCCCTGCTTAGAATACGTTTTTCTCCACATATTTCTTCCTCATTGGTGTCTACAAAGATAAATTAAATATGTTCTATTGATAAAATACATTCTTATTGTGAAGTTGTAATTATTCAGAACAGACGGTCTGTGATATTTTAAATACTAATTAAATGTATTCATTAGAAAGATGTATATATAAAATCATTTTATTAAAAAATATTGTTGTTGCGCACCGGGATTCGAAACTGGATATCATTCCAAACTATGCTACAGCGACATTGTTTTTGATGACAAATTTTCGAACCTATATGTTACACATTTTTCAAATTAATACATCTATCGTTCCATTATTTGAAAGTCATCTTTGAGTAAACCAATAGCAGACGCCAGAATTAACAAATTTAATAAAAATTAATTGTTAAATTTATTCCATAATGTCGCTATAGCATAGTTGGATTATGCACCTTCCCCGATTTGAAAAGAGATCCAGGTTCGAATCCCGGTAGTGCAACAATAATTAACATTCCATACTTAATTTATATTTTATTAGTAGCGTGTTATTAATAATTGAATTAATTTAACAATTCATTGGTATAAAATACAGCATTATATTTTTAATGTTGCCATGACAGCCAAATAGGATATAAAGCATTCTCTTGGCATATGAGCGGTACCAGGATCGATGCAGATTAATATGTACATTAGGCTAGAATAATTGAATATGTTATATATTATACTAGACAGGCATGTGGGTGTTCCGTCTGGGAGTGGTAGCCACGCTACTTAGCGAAGCACTGGTGAGCGGGTTCATCACAGGAGCCACGGTGCACGTCATGGTGTCCCAGCTCAAGGATCTGTTCGGCATCTCAGTCTTCAGATACAAGGGAAACTTCAAAGTGCCGCTGGTAAGTTTAAAATTTAAAATATTTGCATTTAATATTATAGTTGACAATTTTTCATTTATTTTATATGTATATTCTATTATTTTCAGACGGTGATAGCGGTAGCTAGAAATATACCGAACCTCAACTGGGCGGCCTTTGTCACCTCGTGTATAGGGATCGTGATCATGTCGTTAAACAATGAACTGTTGAAGGTCAGTGACAATTATTACAATAAATATTTAAGTACATATTAGCAATATTTGAATATGTCCAAGAACACACATTTACAAATGCACCTTTATTAAACAAATAATTAGATTCTCATTGTGACATATATGCTGTTTCAGGGAAAAATGAATTATCAAATTTAGTCCATAGATGGCAATGGTGTAGTGGTACTCGAAGCGAGTCCACATATTAACATATGTACAACTTTCAAAATTTTTATAGATACAGAGATTGACGAGTGAGAATGGTGAACGTTATATTTATATAAAGTGATCACTTAAGCCAGCCGAAGATGGGTCGTAAGCCCTGTATTAACCTATATATTTTCCATTGAATATAAAAAATAGCGTCGTCTCTTTGAGATATCTATTATTTGTTTAATTTAAGTATTTTTTTCCATAGTATCCAGTTTATTAAACGTTGTTTCCTTTCAGCCTTGGGTCAGCAAAAGAAGTAAAATCCCAATACCCATTGAGCTGATCGCCGTCATTGCGGGCACTCTCATCAATAAATACGGAGATCTTCACAACAACTACGGAGTCAAGTTGGTTGGTGAAATTCCCACCGGGTGAGAATAATGATATTATTTCAACCGATTGCCTCATTTAAAATTTCAAGATATTTTATCATCGAAATCCTTCGCAAGAAACACTGATGATTGAAGTAATAATGAATAATGAAGTATGAATTTGTGACAATTCCTCATAATATTTATCTTAATCTCGATTCTTTATTTGGACAGTCTTCCGGTCCCTTCCATCCCCCGGCTGGACCTGCTGTCGGAAGTGGCCATTGACAGTTTCACCATTACTATGGTGTCGTATACAATCACCATGTCGATGGCGCTGATCTTTGCTTCCAAGAGCAAGTACGAGGTGGAGCCTAACCAGGAACTTCTCGCCATGGTAATTTCAATTACCGTTAACTTGTAATATAATAATAACAATATAAGATAAGACAAAATTTTGCTACTACAGAATAGCATCACATACAATAATACCCATATTTTGTTTATATACAAAAAAGTTAATATATATATATACATATATAACTTTTTTTTTATTTATATATTTTTTGCTTTTATAATATAAATAATGTTTTGTAACTTAAATGTATTATCTTCATGGCGAATCAGGACTCCGATCACGCTGGAATAAACACCTTATTATTATTGCCATTTAAATAAAATTTATGAAATTTTTAAAGTTCATGTACGTAAATGTGGCATATTTATATAGCGATTGGATATTACATATTTTGAAGTGTTTGGTTATGACATATTTTTAGTGATTGAATATGACGTATGTTGTTAAAATAATGTTAAATATTTTTCAAAGTATAGAAAATGATTGCTTTGACACAAATAATGAATTTTGTATTAATTTGTTTCCTTTTAGGGTGCTGGTAACATTTTCGGATCATTCTTCTCGTGCGTGCCGTTCTGCGCCAGTCTCTCCCGATCTCTCATTCAGTTCCAGGTACACATTTTACTTATTATCAAAACTATTAACCATTATTAATAATTGCAACCGACACTGGCGAAAGTGGGCAGAAAATTCAAAGATGATGAAAACTGCTTTGTGCCAATCCATCTTAAGATATGGTATTTATAGTTGGGGGAGTGCATCTGGTGTGCATATATATAATGTAAGCATTGCTCAGAAGGCTATACTCGGAGTAATACACCGCCGTGACTTTTTCTATCCTTCGGAGCCACTTTTTAGGGAATTTCAGGTTTTGGATTGTTTCAGGCAGATGGAGCCTGTGAGGATTGAAAGATCCCACAAGAGCAAATAATCTTAAAATAGTTCCAAGAATGAACATTACTTTTGGTCAAATATTATTCACCTTTCAAGCTTCCAGAATATACAATCAAATTGAAAATAAAATTAGAACTGACATTAAGGCTTTTAAAAGGAATGTTTCAAATTGGTTGTTCAAATTAGGAAGAGCAGATACTGACGGTAAACTATTTTATATAATGAAATAATTCTTATAACTACTTTTGTGTGTTTTTGATGTTGCATATTTCCATTTACCTTATACATATGTGCTTACATTATATATTGTATTGCACATTGGAATTTTTTTTTTTTTTTATATATTTTTTAATATTTTCACGTTTACTTGTTTTATATGTTACGTATTCGATTTTATTGTGTTTTGCCTTCGATGAGTTTTGGTTATGTAAAATATATTTGTTTACCAATTTGCCCTAACACAAGCTTGCCTAATCACGCAATGCATTTTAAAATGTGTGTAAAATATATGTAACAAACTGTCTTTTTTTTTTTGCAGCTGTGCAAATGTTATATATGTCTAAATAAATAAATAATACAGAAACATCAATTATTTAACAAAATAACTTGGATAATAATAAGACTTGGACAGTCATAATATAGCAACAATGGAGAAGGATATTACGACGCATACACGTCTTAATCCTGCAAAAAAATGCAATCTCTATCTATGCTAGTAAACAAAAGTTTCTTCCAATTTTTCAGCCACATTATGTATGTAATGATAGCCTAGAAAGGGGAATTATCCCAGGCGAAACTTTATAATTAGATTTAGACATGGAAGAGTATCCTCCACCCGGCTGTCAATACTGTCATGAAGGAATGAAGAAGAAGAAGAGTATTAGCAATGTACAATGAATCTATTATAATATTCTGTGATACAATTTCTAATACATAATCTAATACTGTCCATTTTAACCAATTAATCTTTTTACGATGCAGGCTGGTGGCAAATCACAAATAGCCAGCGTCGTGTCGTGCTGCCTCCTGCTGTGCGTGCTGCTGTGGATAGGGCCCTTCTTTGAAGATCTGCCGAGAGCGGTGCTGGCCTCCATCATCGTGGTGGCCCTCAAGGGCATGCTGATGCAGGCCAAGGACATCGTAAGGTAAGACAACAAATAGATTCAGTATTTAAATACAATGGTTCGATTGAGAAAAAAACTCATGTACGAGGGCAAATCAAAAATGATCGAAATTTCTGTCTTGGTACCCATCACACAAAAACTTACCGGAAGCCAAGCTCGTCGTGGATGGTTTGATGGGCAAAATCATGAGTGATGTTCAAAGAAGACGCTACCTCACCAATGGTAACTCACCTATTCGCCAGATCCATCTCTCGAACATTCTGAATCTTGTCGTCTGTGGTGGAGATTGACAGGCATTCTGCTATCTCTTCGTGCGTCACACTCGTCCGGCCACTTGATCCACAAAAAAACATGTTTACGTGATAAAGCACTGTCTCCTTATTGTGATAAAAGTCTACGATGAATTTCAGCCCCTTTCACAACCTCCGACTGGAGAAATTAGATCACTGTTCATTGTTCCTCCTTGGTGAAAACTGCTAGCGGAGCAGTGTTTACACCTGAGATCAAATTTTGCACATGTGACCGCAGTCGTACCAAAACAGAAAGCAGTATGACAACCTTGAAGGTGTGTTATGGTGAAAGTGTAGATTGAGATTGACTCACCCTCGTAATTTATTTATATATACATATATTTGTTGACTCGGTAACTTTTTACATTTGTCATCACAATTGAAGAGTTGTTGCCTCGCCACATACTGCTGAAATTATTATGAGTTGCGGGTGCTGTTAATGGCTCGGTTGACTGTCAAATGGTCAAATGTTGCCATATTTGTTTAAGAATTGAAAAAATGTAAATCAAATTTGGTTCATAATGAATTCTTTCAAATGTCAGTAGAGGTGTGTACTCTTATATCTTTCACTAATACTAGATTACCCGCAGCTCCCGTATGGAAGCAAACATACCCTGCAGAGACGCAGTACTCTGTTGTCAATCTCCAGATTTAAAAAAATCTAAAATTCGCTAATACACTTTGTTAAAACCTTAAGAGTTTTGATAGGAAAATTAGAAGAAGAAGAAGAAAGGAGAAAGATAAAAATCTATATGTGTTACAGGTTTATCTATCACCAGAACTTTTAAATTTAAATATTGAACTAAAACTGACTGAGAAAATTATAATGTGTCCAAGGGATATCTATTATTCGGATTTACTATTTATATAGCGATGAGCCTGTGGAATACAAATTACCAATGCTAGATAGTATACAATTTGCGTGAAATAGGTGCCAGCCCATTATACTCATAAAAAAATATATTTTATTTATAAAATCATGTTTTGTAGATATCTTTCACTAATATATTTTTATTGCTTAATTTTTTTCAGATTTTGGAAGTTGAGCAGGATAGACGCCATGGTGTGGATATCTACATGTCTGGTCACCATCTTTGTCAATATTGATATTGGGTAACTATTCATTTTCATTGTAATAACCATTAGTTTGTCTGGCTTCTACATAGCTAACACAAAACTAAAAATAATGTTTTGCCATTAGACTGGGCTACCAAGTACACTGTAGAAACATGTAAAGACTTCTATTTTTTTTATTTTGGAAGCAACTATTATTTTACCTTACCTTACCTTTGAGTAGAACATGCTAGATGGCGCAAAATCTGTGATTTATCTAATATATTTTAATTATCAAGGAACTATATCTTGAAAAAACACAACATTAATAATTAAATGAATAAATCATATTTTCAGTCTTTTGGTTGGCATCATCGCCAGTGTCGGCACACTCTTCATCCGAGCCCAGTGCCCCTACACCTGCCTGCTGGGCAAGGTGGCCAACACCGACCTGTACCTGGACATCAAGCGGTACAAAGCCGTGAGTTTTATTGCTAAAATAACACCACCAATAAATTGACATAACCTGGTGCTCATTGACTCGGTCCTGAATGAGAAAATTCATCTCATAAATTTGTGGTGCGGACCATTACTTAAAAAATATGGTACCTTATAATGTGTGTTATTCACAGATCAGTAAATTATTACATTAATACATATTATATTGTTAGCGTTTCAATTTTTATTCCAATCGAGTCATATATTTAAAAAAAGTCACGGAGCTATTGCGTAAGTGGTACCAAAGTGATCACGTGAGTGACTTCTTGATTTGTTTAATACTCAGGCTATGGAGATTCCCGGCATCAAGATCTTCCACTACTGCGGGGGGTTGAACTTTGCCAGTAAGAACGTGTTCAAGTCCACCCTGTACCGAAAGTGCGGGTTGTCCACCGACAGCCCCAAAAGGTCTATCTTGGAGAATGGACTGCTCAAAACTAACTCCAAAGACTCATCATCGTTTGAGTTCTCTCAAACGGATCAAAAGGTAGATTATTTATTAGTTTTATTAGAGTTAGGACAAACTTTCTTCTTCTTCATTATATTCTTGGCAGAGCAGTCGTGGTTGCTATTGATAATTACAATGCCATAGCTTAAAAAACCAGCGCCATCTGTTCCAATCTGCAGCTACCTAACGACTTCCTGGAGTGAGACATTGCTAGTTTACAATTGTCCCTTGACTCAGTGCCTTGTTTCATTCATTATAATCTTTCCACTGCATCCGTTCATCTTATGACACACCTAAAGATCTTAGTATAGTTTTATTGTGGTGGACAGATGTGGTATTCTTATACAAATGAAATGTATCAATTAGAAAGATGTATAGGAAAATTCAATTTATCAAAAAAATATTTTTGTTGCTACGGGGATTCGAACCTGGATCCTTTCCTATCCGGGAAAATGCGTTAACCGATTACCACCACACCAACATAGTAAGTTCGAATCCCGGTAGCAACAAAAATAGTTTTATGATAAATTGAATTTTCCTCTAATTAAGATATATCCTGCTGATTCAATGACGGATGCCAATCAATGTTTCCTCTAAGGTTTACAGATGTGCGTGCGCACACGATTTAGCATCGTAACGCACACAAAAAAATATACCGCGCACACAATTTATAACAAAACTTCTTCTTTGTGTGCCGCCTTCTATCAAAGTTTCACCAACATTTTAGACATTGAATCACTTTCTGAGGTTACGCAGCCGAGATAATCTCTTTCTACCGACACCTCTGCTATCTTCTCCTGTATAATATGTCGTAAAAGATCATGTTTTTCATTGCGCCGAATGGGTCCAAAATGTGCAGCTATCCTTAACAGTTGTTATTAGTTGTCTTAATATATCTTTATTAGTAATGTGGTCAACCCAGGCCCTACCAACAGCCTTATATGTAAGTACTAGTATGGTAAAGTTTTTCTTATTTTCTTCCCCAGCGCATAAATAATCGCGTTGGTCCTAAAAATTGCACAAGATAATTTTTTTATGCGCACATAGTGATCTAAACTTAGAGAGAACGTTGATGCCAATCACGTGGTAATTTCTTTAGGCCTCAAAATATATAATTTCAACAGTGTTCAGTCATCAGTTCTAGTCGCCATTCGTTGTGCAGTTATCGTTATTACTATCACGGATCTAAATGTCACGGAATGCTTACGCATGTGAACAGTGCAGCAATTTAATTCTCTGGTATCTATTTTAGCAAGTCCGCTACTTGCTCCTGGACCTGACTGCCACGTGCTACGTGGATGCCGGCGGAGTAACGATGTTGAGGAGTATATTCCATGATCTGGACATGCAGGGCATACAGCTCCTGCTGGCCAGAGCTAACGGTGAGTGAATGTCAATATTGATAATTAAACTATTTGTATATTTATGTTTTTAAATTAAGTATTAGTTATTTATTAAATTAAATAGATTTTTAATGATAGATTATCATCATTTATAATATGTAATAAAAATAAAAATTGTACTTGTATTATATTTAAACTATTTGAACTAATATCACAGACCAATAAATGCATACAATGGTTTGGAACATTAATTGCGGGATGAGGGGCATCTTACACACATCATTGGTGGAAACATAAATCTGATAATTTATAACACATTTATGCAACAATAAAAGTATTTACTCTTCGAAAATTAAATCTTTGTGTAAACAAAACGTATTTTGTACATTAATGCATATTATATTGTCGGAGATTTTGCGTTAGTTCACGTCTATATATTTGGTGGTCTGTGACTAATATGGATGACAGGCAGCCTATTACAATCACAATATTATACTAATTCGAGACTTTGCGTCTATACTATACTGACGAAATAGTGATTAAAATATACAGTCCACATCATCGGAGATGTCAGTAGAATTCGGATTGTGGTGAGTGCCAAACTCCTTCCTGTCCTTAGATTCTTCTGGCATCTATGCTTTGTATGCAACATTCTTGGTGTCTCAACCAGACAAATTAAAAACAATGCACTCTTTCAGGTCCCGTACTAGAGATGATGGACCGGTTCGACAGGCTAGAAACGGACAAGATCCATTTCACCACGTTTCCCACGGTGCACGATGCCGTTCTGTTTGCCCTGGCGCACATGCAGACCCCCGTGCCTTCCATCACCACTTCGTAGTGATCCCACCGAGGAAAACCTCAGGGACGGCCGATGCTGACCGAAGCGGGATTGCTTCGTCTTGCGCGTCTCGCCTCGTGATATGAGCATTTGTGTATGTGTGTTCGCCGATTGTGATGTTACAAATGACTTGATGTGTGTTGAATCTGCAATACGTATTTTATAAATAATTACACAATGATATATCTTACAATATGAGATATCTTGCGGTAGTTTCCTTAGGCCTTAATACAAATGTAATTTCAATATTATTTTGATGATTCTACCATCTGGTTCCTTAGCATTTGAATTAAAATTTCATGCGGTAATTCAATGACCGCATCGATGGTTATAAATTCTTCAACATACGCCGCGTGATATCTTGTGCCTATCTATGTTGG
Source organism: Eubasilissa splendida (assembly GCA_031772225.1). Classification (NCBI taxonomy): domain Eukaryota; kingdom Metazoa; phylum Arthropoda; class Insecta; order Trichoptera; family Phryganeidae; genus Eubasilissa; species Eubasilissa splendida. Next base: position 20,592,144 of record CM062868.1, read on the forward strand.
CATAACTATAAAAATTATAGCGCAAAATGGAAAAAAGAACCCCATGTTATTATATTATATTATATGTATTGCATAGAAGATATTTTTAGGAACATTTATCCATTAAATTGTTGAAACACTTTTATGAAAAAGATAAAAATGTATTTTTTGGCATTTACACGCACTCGTAATTGAAAAAATATCTTGCCCTACTTTACTATGATCTTCGTTTTGTCTGTGGTCTAGTCCAGGGGTCGGCAGACTTTCTAATGAGAAGAGCCAAATATTATGTAAAAGGAATATCAACATTTTTATAGAGCCGCAACATACATTTTCACTGTGGCAATTTCATATATTCAATTATATACATGATTTTTATTTTTTATTTACACCCTATCCCGGAATCGTTTTGAAAGTTGTTTACTCTCATTTCGATACGTCAATATTACTTTTTTTTATTACATTCAGTTATTAACATCTTAATACCATCATAGGTTGACTCCGATATCATTGTACCAGAGCCATACCTGTACAATTTAACGTGAGACTCGTTATCACATTAAATTCAGAGGGCAGCCAGAGAGAAGATATAGAAATCATGCACCCCCAAAAGGGGATGGTAGACGTCATATTTATGTGTTGCAGTCACAGAACTCGATCACAGTCTGGCAGAAATTCACCCTGTCCAGGTCGCAAGTAGACTGCTCCGTTAGGTCTCTCTAGCCACTGCTCTTCTCGGCACCGTCCATCCCAGCAACCCCCAACGGGAGACCCACACCCTAATAAATACCCAGAAATGTCCGAGATCCCTTTAATTTCTTAATAGGTCATCGTTCCAGGGGATCCGATGGCTTATACATGATAAATTATATTTATACATGATTGTAAATTATTATCGACTAATTTGCTTCTTAACTTTTTATTTATTTAGTTCTTGAACGAGAATGTTTGTTCTTCTAAATAGGTAGAGCCAAAGATTGTAAGAATGGCAAACACTAGTTCTTTTATTGTGTCTATGTTGAAAGCAAACTATCCCGTGTGACAAATATGATTGTAAATGACAATATGAACTGTAGTTGAAAAATCGTTAATTCGTATGAAAATAATCGCAGGTGCGGTAATCGGTCTGCCGGCCCCTGGTGCAGTCCCTAACCTAACATATTAGTGGGTTACTACTGTATACATTGATAATGTTTTGTAATACAAGAAAATACGTATATGTAAAAATGTGGACCTTTAAGGCCTCCGTATAACGTGGGCCTTGATGCGCCGCATTGGCTGCATTAGCGTAGTTACGCCTCTGGTAATAAACTTATGAAATTGATCAGTGTAAAGAATGTTAACAGAATGATGCAATACATTGCATATGAAGATTAAAAATGTACTGTAATGTATGTATAGTACTTAATATAATTTAGTTGAAAAACTGTGCTTCGAGAGTTTCACATTTACTATGTTAATTTTATTACTAAGTAGTTTATATTATACAATATTATCTATTTAATAAAATATGCAATAGATCATTTAAAATAATATAAGCAAAGCTGACAATAAAATATTATGGAATGTGACATTTTATTTTACGCATTCAAACTATGAACATACGCATTAATATATGAATGTCCGGAAGTGCCCGCGTACGAACTGCCTGATTCTTGCCAATTCAGTAGATATTTTTTGATATTTAACATGTATATTGATAGAACAAAGATTTACTCTGAATTATGGAATATATGTGATATGTTATTAGTGCTAGTGTATATTTTCTTAAGATCACATATACATATAAAAAGTTATTGAATTATTAGAATCGATTTTATTGTTACAGTGGAAATCGTTTAACATGAAAAACCACGGGAATTGAAATATTTTTTCGTGTTAAAAGAAACGACAGATGAGTCATAAAGACATAAACCGTAAATAGTTATGTGACGACGCGGCTAACAGATGCTCTCAGTAATATTTAAAATGGTAAAGGTGGTGTGCGACATGTGGCATCCTTGTTTATTATCATATGTCGGAATAGTCAACAGAAATTTGAATCCTAATGTCATAAGCAGTAAACAATTTGGTGATGATGCGCCGGTCGGTATATTATTTTTGTTTTTCTAAGATGCGAAATCTTTTCACGTTTTGTATTTTTGTTTCACATTAAAAGAAAATAAATGTATGAAGTCACACAACTTTTTTTTATGTTAAAAGTATTCCACTGTATCATCATAGTCGGCTCTGGGGGCACTTCAGATCCATGGCCGAGTGCGCGCAACCTACTATTTTTTTTTTTTAAATGTTCCTATTTTAATTATAAGTTCTAAATCAAATGGTTACATATCAATTTAATTTGTATTTCAAAGGATATTGACACTGCACTTTAATGAAATGCAAGGAAAGCCACAAAGCTGAACTCTTATGTATATATTAAGGGCATGCATCATTTTTTATTAAAAAATTTTAATATTCTCTACATATTTCATACTATTTTCAAGACGATACTGAAAATGATTTTTAAACAATATCAACTAAATATTAAATATGCTAAAATTACTTATTTTTATTTTGTAAATTATTACTTGTTGGTTTGCACGTGTGTGTACACTTAAATCATTCAGATTCTTATAGTTTGATCAGTCGAATGAATTTTGTTCTTGTAACCACTTTAAGTAACAACTGACTTTTTACAATGACTTAATTAACTAATGTATAGCAATAACGTAAGATATATATGTAAAAAAATTATCAAATTAAATAGAAAAAAATATTCTTATATTACAGTACACAATGCGACACCCTATATCGGAAAGCATCTGGTTCTGACCGGATTGTATAGTCCACACAGTGCTGCCCTCTCTGGGTTGATTTAGCTGTATTGCTCGACCTCTCTTATGCAAGTAACAGATATGTCATGTTTAGTTGTTCTATTTCGTATTTCGCATATATTTGATACATATTTTAAATGGCAGTATTATTTTTAATATATTGTAAAGTGTTCCAACAAGATGATGCCAAATTGTTTTATGCAGGAAAATGAAGATATTTCAATAAAATTATATGTAATATGGTGTTGGAGAGGTTTAGTTGTTGCGCATGGTGTCTGATGGAGATAGGGCTACGTGCAGCCACGCTTTCACGCGTAGCTTTAATATTTTCACGTGAGCATCAAAGTTAGATTGTCCGCTTAGCAAGTGCTAAATGGCAACTGTAAATTGTATCTTGAATCATCAGTATCATAATATGCTTTCACAATAAGTCATTTGTTGCTGAATCGAGTAGCGCTCCATTTTTTAATGGTGCACTGTCTACACGATAGCTGTCAAGTATTATCTTCCAAAAAACATTATTATTAGAATTACTGCCATATGTGAAATACTGAAACTAAAAATGACATATTTATTCATTTTAATTGTACAACTGCTAGCTAGCTATACTTATATATAGTGATAATTCAAATATTCTAGTCTAAACATACATAACTACTTAGACTAATTAATAGAAAATCTCAACATTTCATTCCATCTACCGAACATTTTTATTATTATTAATTTATATCATTTTTATAATTTTCTCTTGACAGGATATTTTTCATTCGAGCCCCCATCGATTAGGAATTAATTTCATAATTTATTGTTGGAATATTGAGCGCGTCTAGACTTGATTTGTCAAGTGTGTTATTGTAATAACTCGGTGGCTACAAAGTAGACAATAATAACTTAAGACAATGTTACTTATTTATTATTAATTTGATAACCATTTCTGACAATATACATATCTTGTGACATTTAAATTATCTTCGAGGCATTATTAATTGAAATTGTAACACACCATCCCGCCTCACTTTGTATACAGATGATTGTATTTTACTTTGCATTTTATTTCAAGTTCAGAAGGTGTTCTTTTGTTTTGCCGAAATATTTAAATATATAAATAACCGTCAACGCTCTTGACCCCTCCCCCCCCCCTTGAAAACCTCCTAAAAAATGTTACTCATTTATAATGCGCCTTTTTCAATTCAGTTTTGTGACACGTTTTATCCGGTAACCCACCATCACACATCACTGCTGTTGTAATCGACACTTCTCAGGATATGAGTTCAGATACCATCTCAGCATAGTATGCCAGAAAACTTTATACACGACAGGTTGATGATTGACGTGTCACACGTTTGCCGCAACGCATCCTCAAAGGAGAGCATAGTTTTATCGGAAAATGTGAAATTTCTAAACAAATTCATGTGATACTCTAAATATATAAATGCTGCATACAATAAAGTGAGTGACATGGCAATCACATATCGCACACCTAGATCAAAGCTATTACAACTCAAAAAAAGTCACTTTTCAGTAGATAAAAAAAAACCCTTTTCTCCATTTATTGTTACTAAAGTTATGAAACTAAATGTATCCTAAAATGATACAATTCGAGAACTGGGGCTAAGTTTGTTGCGTATATTTCAGAGTATCCAAATACAATAATAACTTAAAATTCTTGTTTTTTTGACTCTTAGTTTTAATCTAGGTGTGCGATATGTAACATTATTTTTAAAATGTGATGAAAATATTATTTATCCAAGGCACAGATTCTCATTGAACATCAGATCGGAAGTGTTTGACCGTTGTTATTAAAATATTTATAATAAATGTTAAATCATTATTTTGATAAAACATATTTTTAGTGTTAATATTAAATGATGACAATGCTGACGTGCTTGCCTTTTTATGGACCCAAGGTCGACAAAATTAGATATAAGTTTACAATTTTAAAATGTAGATAACTGCTTCACAAAATGTTGGTTAGGTGTTCTCTGAGCGAGTGCACACGGTAATGTCACAAATTACCGCAATGCATATTTAAAATGTACCAAATATTAAAAATAAACAATAGACCTTATTAAGTACTGAATCCCTAAATTATTACGGGCCAGAGTTAAAATCTTAATTTGTTCATTTTTTGTGGAGTAGTTTCTTAAATCTTTCAGATAAATGTGAAGAGATTTTTTTTAATGTTTTAATATTTTGTTAGAATGATGAGTGGATAATTCTGTATGGTGCGCGGAAATACTTCATGAGTTGCGCGGCGGCGATGTTTTAGGGGAGCACTGCCCACGGTGTGCAACTTTGCTTACAGAACTGGATTTAATTAGAAAAAAAATACTGGTGGTATAGAATATTCGCATTAATTTAATTATTAAATAAGATAATAGTTAATACATGATAATAATAATTGTTTCCTTCACTGGTTGAAGTTGAATATATATTTTTTATGATTTCTAGGATTGCAAGACTTTCTTAGAGATTCTTTTCTCTTAAAATTATATTTTTTATTAAAGTTTACTGTATTTTTTACATTGTATCATAGTTTTAATGATTATTGAGATCTATTTATTTACTGTTTTACCTACATAATCTTTTATACTATACTAGTTTTAAAGATTTTTTACTGAAACAAGTATATCAATCTGTAATAATTGAATAACTAAATATATTTTATGTTAAAATAGATTTTCTTAACAATAAAACAATTGTTTTTCTTTGATGGATGATTGAACTTGTGACCCCGGGACCTTTGGGGTATCAACACTGGTTCAGCTTCCAAATCATTTAATTATTTATGTGAATTAGGGTGGTTAAAATTAACTTGTAATTGGTTGAAATAATGACCTTTCAAATGAGATATTCTTTTAATAAAATATTTTTGAAATATCCATAATAATATCTATTGATTAGTGTAAGTTATCAGGTTGGTATATTTATTAACTTGCTGCTGTGATTTATAAAAAAAAAAATAACAGTTACTTAAAACAGTGATATATTTATTATAGATATTTTTGTAAGTTTCTTATTGCTAATATAATTAATGTGAGTGATCCAAATGTAAAGAAGGTTATTTCAGAAGTTCAATTCAATCCATTCACAATGCCATAAATAAATCATTATTCATTGAAATTGTGTTTTATTAATATGTACACAATAAGGCCATAGATAATGAATAAGCAGTCGTGGATCAAAGACTTTGAATTAAAATAGCTATCCCGTGGACACATGATGTTCTCTGCGAGATTAGGCAATATTTATATTTTGAAAACTTCTGAAGATTGACAAAAGTGTAGCGACTTACGAGTATTCTTTATCACGTCATCTTTTTTTATCTAGAAACCCCGATTTAATGAATAAAATATTTTTTTATGAATATAAATGACTCGCGCCTACGATACCGCATTTGTCTTCCATAGACACATTGCTTAGTAGTGTAGGTAGAAAAAGATTATCTTTGCCGTGTAACCTCAAAAAGTGGTTCATGTCCAAAATGTTTGCAATCTTAAACAGGATAAATCAATTTACTGTTTCCAAGGTAAGTTTGCATAACTCCATATTCACATATGTGAATATGAATATTCTACTCGTTTAATTTATTTGATAAGACGCGTTTCGCCTTGCAATGGCATTCAGGCCTATTCTCATAATTGCAATATTGAAATGAAGGTGATTGTTACACCAACCCTCAAAAATAGTGTTATATTTGAATGAGAGAGAGGGAGAGAGAGTGAGGGAGTGAGGGAGATAAACATAGCATAATCTGTCAAAACTATCTGTCTATTTTTGAGGGTTGGTGTAACAATCACCTTCATTTCAATATTGGAATTTTGAGAATAGGCCTGATTATCTAACAATTTTAACTTGGCAATTTGTATTTATAACTACATATAATGGGGGATAGACAGCTATACAATTTATTTACATGATATGAAAAGGGACAACATTATTCATTGGAATTCTGAGGATTTCTATACACTTTAAACGCTTCAAATTATCGTAAGTAACCATTCAGTTTCAACACTAATGGTAATTTGTAAAAAAGGACAGTTATTTTCGCTATTCTGCAATATATCTATCCCCCATTAGTTATAAATAAAAATTGTCAAGTTAAAATTGTTAGATTGATAATGCCATTGCAAGGCGAAACGCGTTTCAAATAAATTGAACGAGTAAAATCAAAAAACAAGTGTTTTATTTTCACAAAAGGATAAATCAACATACTGCAACATGGTCGCCAATTTTCAATGGATGCCGGCACATTAAGTTTTTTATAAGTGCTATGACACCAAATCGTGTGTTAGAGGGAAATTTGCTCACAGGACTCGACATCTCAGTGTCACCCAAAATACATGTCCGTAATCAAATTTGAACCGCTACAAGAGTAGAGCCAGTCCTACCGTGCAGTTCCCTTCGAGGGAGTGAAAGGCTAAGGGAATCAACCCTGACAGGCAAACTCTCTTCCTGGTAACTTCTGCAACTACCTCAGCCTAAGTCACCCTAAGCTCGCCCGGGCGATGCAAGCGCCCATAAATTTTCAAACACGGATGCTGCCAATTATTGACGGGATGAAATAAAATAAAAGATCGATTACATCATCTGAAGCATTTTGTTTATTTAATAAAATTAATATCTTACATCAATTCAACTGTTACGGCGAAACATTAAAAATACCTACAATTTTACAAATGATTGCTAGTCATTTAATTTAATTATTACACAATGTTATTGGACTTTATATCAAATTGCGTACAAAATACATTAACAGTCAAAGTCGTCAAATAAACTATTTGCTCACTCCATCATAAGCTGAATAATTTATTTTTTTGACATAAAATACCATTTTATACATTTGAGTCTAATTTCTTATAACGTATTCCTATTTATTAAATACACAAACCATCAAAAACTTTTACAAAACAGTTCTAGAATCGTGCATACAAAACCACACTTCAACTGACATAAGAAATTAATTCCTTTAAATTGTAAATGTGTACATATTTGGTTTCATTTACATATATGAAGTTGATTTTTATGAAGTCAAAACTTTCAAATGGTTTATTAAAATTTGTGTAGAAAACGTTTAAGATGTAAATGAAAAATCAGTCATTATCAACATAAGATATACAATTTTTTCTGCAACCTATTTTTAAATAAACGCATTACATGTCCCGGACACACGCATCATATGACCCCTGCACAGAATATGTTTTTTGGTAAGCCCAGCCCGCTTCGTTTACAAATAATTGTATTTTCTTTCAGTCACTTCAAATATCATGAGAATTTTATTTTAAGTTCAGAGATGATGTGATGTTCTTTTTTGTAGAAATATTTCTTCCTTTTCAATTGGTTTACAAAGATGTATTAAACACACTTAGCATTCTTATATATGTAGTATTCCCCCACTTGCGTTTCATAGGACATTTTGTCCGGGAAGCCTCTGAAAAACATATTTTATATTAAAACACATTTTTTCTACTATAAACCAAATTTTTCCTAACTCATTTTTTATTATTAAGATCATTGATGCAATGTGTAATTTGTTCCAAAGAAAAGTCTCGTTATTATTAAATGAAGAGATATTCTTTAATAAGTTAGTATTGAGATTTTCAACAATTTATATTGTGATTTATTAGAATCATTAATCAAAATTAGATACTCGATCGTCTCCTTTAATGTTATATCCTTAACCCTCTTCTTGTGTGCGGGAATTCAGGTAGTCAAGAACTCCATGTACAACAATACAGTTTATTACAGATCTCACTAGTATTAATACAATATAAGAGATGTGTTCTGATCTACGATTACTGATCGTTACATCATTAATATGTACTTTTAATTTATTCGGTATGGTTCGTATTTGTAAAATATTGTGTAAATAAATAAAACTATTTTCAGTAAATTAAAATTAATAAACTTTTTTTCTTCTGAACAGCTGTTTTTTAAAAACATTTATTAGATTATTCTGAAAATAAAGATTGATTTTAATATAACACCATTTTGAGTATTCTTTGCTAAGAAATATTTGTTTGCTTGTCAATGTTTGACATCTGGAACAGTTGGGTATTTAATCTGAATCACTTCAATCTTTCAGAAATTGGATTAAAAAATAAGAACTACGTATAATTTTTTGCATGAATTTATTTAACTCGGGCAATGTTAATCAAGCAGTAGGTGAAGGGACCATTTCTGAATGAATGCGCGGCATATGTGACAAACAACAGGTACTTATTAACCGAAGAGGACCCGTTTTGCTTCACATCAACTTTCACCTTTTCAAGAGCCTTGATAACTATTTACTGCGAAAAATTCAATACACAAAAAATGCCTGGGAAGAATTTTTGGAATCTTTATCTGCCTGGGTATATTCTACAGACACAAATAAGTCTGTAATGCATAGAATCAAATGATTAATAAAGTTAATTTAATTTTGATGAAACACATTTTTTTATTGTGAATTTGTAATTTCAGAATATATCGTAACGCATTACTCCGGATAGGAAAAATTTGAGATTCGTATCCCGTATTTTTGATAAATAGATTTTTTTCTATAATCTTTCTAATCCAATTTGTATTTAGTTTAACTGAACAAACATTGTATGAAGACAGATTGGGCCTTGATTAAACTAGTACCGAAGCGCCTTGTCCAATCTCCAATGCCCTCCGACCCTCCTCGGATAAGATGACAAAGATGATGATGAAAATCAATCAGTATTTTTGAAACAACCTAATATAAATAAAAAGGCAAGATTTAAAATAATGCACTTTAGAGCAAAACTACTTACAGCTAGTTAGTCAAGTTGAATTGAAATTAGTATAATTGAAAAATTATTTATTGGCAGTATTTTAACAATAAAACTATCATTTCGGTTAAACCTAAAAAGTCATGTTCAGGGTAGAGAAAAAGCAATCAAGAGACCGTTTTCATTAAAAAAATATAATATCAATAGCTGACTCACATTGTCAAATTTTACGGCAGATTTTTTTTTTCTCATTCAGATTGCACTCAAACTAAACGGGATCGATATAATAAATAAGGGAAAATAATTAACATAAAACAAATACAACCGAGGCAAAATTCAAAATTTATTTTTAACATAGCATCATATACATTATCACAAAATATATAAAACTAAAATATAAATCATTAAATAACTTAAAATTCAAAATGACACCGCTTACAAAATGATTAAAGAAAACTAATTTTAGGTATATCTATAATTATAGGACTCCGATATTTGTCTTCGATACGGAGCGCAAAATCATTGCACTGTTTGTGATATAAATAAATCTTATTTTTATGACACGGCTCGTTTATTAAATGTGGGATTTGTCAACACTCGGTGATGAACATTATTACGTCTAAATATACATTCATTAGCCATCTGTATCTAATTGCAGGTGGGACGAGTTCATAAATATTTTAATATAACGTGTAATTTTTCTTCTTAATAATAATATTTTATTATCACTCAACGACAGACAAAATCAATTTAAGCAAAATACAACTGACAATGCTATCCTAGATTCTTATTAAAAAAATTACTAATGTTTATCTACTTCCTGTCGCTGCTCAGTAAATAATTACGGTAGAACCTGGAATATCCGAGCCGAATGCGTTTTTCAAATTTAGGAATATTGCGGTGGAATAGAGACGAGGACCTATGAACAAAAATATAGTTCATCGTTCAACCTCTCAAGAAATTGAAACTATCTTTTTAATTCAAGTAATGCTTAAATTAAATAAATATCAGATATCTCATTAGAGACAAATCTATTATATTTAATGAAAATATACAGGAGTATGGGGTGATTACCTGTCTTCGGCTGGCTTAAGTGATCACTTTATATAAATATAACGTTCACCATTCTCAACCCATCAATCTCCACATCTTTCAAATTTTTGAAAATTGTATATGTGTTAATATATTAAACAGGTTATTTGTAGGTAAAAATCCAGTAATTGCGTGTTCTTGGGACATATTCTAATATTGTTATAATACTTAAATTATTCATAAACTGAATCAGTGGCAACATCTCTTGTTCACATGTTGTTTTTACAAACTGACTGCTTCAGTCAATATTATTGAATTTGATATCCGCCGACCATAGAACTAGTATTTCGAGCCGGATAAACTGAAAGGACTTTTAATAACAAATCATTATCAGCTGTTTTACATCCACTGCTGGACCAAGTCCTCCCAAAGTACCTCCCTAAAACCCGCTAGATTGACAAAAGAATCAAATTCTGCAGAAATACACGGCAACATGATTGCATTAAAAATGATGCAGCTGTCTATATTAGCTGAGCATTTGATTATCTCATTTGGTTCCGTCCGCATTACCGATGATAATCGGGGTTCTACCGTGTAACTGATAAATAAACTAAAATGCTACAAAAGCGAAAAACGTGTGCATTACAAATGTACCATAAAAAATTTAATCGAACAATAAAACAGGTGAAAATTATTTTACACTTATATATAAATACTAGTGCATTGTGCCAAGTAAATAATAACCGTCAGATAGCTTACATTCATAACTATATAAACCGCTAAACGCAGACAAAAATAAATTAATAAATTATAAAGATACAGTACAGTTGTTTAGTTCGAGTATTACTAGACTTGTAAAATAATAATAAATTCTCAAATTAATTTCTAATTTTCTAGACTACATAGAAAAAGACGCAGCCGACAAACAAACTAATGAACTAATATAAGTCCAAGATGTGTGCTGCTCATTTTGAACTTTCTGATGCAACTACCACCAAAAAATCGTCATCATTTCTTTCTCTTTCAGTTGACGCGCTCGTGTCCGAGCATCGTTATACTTTGGTATTTTCCTACAGTGTGAACTGTTTGTGATTCTTAAGTCTCGCTTAGTGCGATGAGTAGTGTCATCTTGTTGCAGTTCTACCTCTCTCTCAGCCTTGCACACTTCCAATGATCACTAATCTCTCCAGGTCGTGTTCATCTCTACTAGCCCAAAGTATGTAATTCTTTTCCTGTATATTGTGAAGAGCCTTTCTTCCTGGATCATAGACATTTGTTCATGGTACAGGTGAACATTATGTTCCAGGCCGATTTTGTTTTGCCGCCATTTTGGTATGGCAGAGATTTGTCAGTTTGCATTTGGTAGTCGTAGAGTAGTTGATTACAACTTGTTATGGAACCTCTAACGCCACAACGTGTTGAAGTCATTAAAACATTTTATCTAAATAATAATGGCAATATTGTAACCATTAATGGTGATTGCTATCGTCACATGTTGGAAAACTTCTTGGGTCTCTTCTCAACAGGACGGTGTCACCTCGCAATTCATTTTATATCAAAAGGGGGAGAATATTATGTTCCAGGTGGATTTTGTTTGGCTGCCATTATGGCTTGGCAGATATTTGTCAGTTTGTATTTGGTACTTATATAAAGTAGTCGATTACAATTTATCATAGAGCATCTAACGCCTCAACAACGTGTTCAAGTCTTTAAAGCATTTTATCTAAATAATAATGGCAAGGCTGTAACCATTAATGGTGATCGCTGTTGTCACATGTTGAAAAACTTCTCGGTGGCCCAATTGGGTCGATTGGGCCTGCGACACATGTGATTTCAACAAGACGGTACTCCTCACACACAGTTCGAGCTACGCTTGAAATTTTTCCCAGCTGCATAATGTCAAAAAATTGTCATATCCTCGATCACCTGATTTGATGGCTCAAGACTATTTTCTTAAAAGGAATGGTGTACGCCAATAAACCAACACAGGACAATATTCAAAATGATATACGAAGTGTGCGAGAATGTTAGGAAAAATATGGTTAAAAGAGCATGCATTTGTGCCGCTGCCAGAGGCGGCCACTTGCCCGATGGCATTTTCCATGTAATAATTCCATTGTAATAAACCAAATAATCGATAAATAAATACCAAATTACAAAATTGTGTTTCATTTCCTAGTTATTCAAAAACAACATTGGCCTGGAACATAATATTCACCCTGCATAACGCAGCAAATACCAAAAATGGATCTCAAAAGATTTCAAGCATGTTCCTTCTTAGGGCCGATTGTTTGATCAGTAGTAACTTTTTGCCATCGCCCATCGTTGTTAAAAAACGTTTGCGGATCGTTCGAACGTCGACATTACTATTGTCAAAGTTAATCCCGCCTAATAGTGTGGTGAGGCATTATCAAATACCTGAAAATTTCCGTCAAATTTAATTTATTTAAAATACGCTTTATTCATCCCTGCATTTGAAATCTGTCACTTTGCTGGTGAAAAATCTTCACTCTATGTGCTAATAGGTGCAGGATATTGAATGATTCAAAGTATCAATGTAACAGACAACTTTTGAAACAACTGCGAAGAGTCCGTCATTGAATACATCATTTGCCTGGCATCAGAGACACCACGCAGATGGTATTCTATACGACACCAGAATAATAATAAAAAATTGAAACATTTTTGTCACATTTACAACGTGGAGCGAGCCGTAGTGAAAGTGAGTCAAAGACAATTGAATAGTATTAGGTACGCACCTACAAGCTATAGAGAGTATATTCACAAATGTATTATTCAGACAAGTAACGAGTTACTCGCAACAGTGGCAGTGCACCTAGCGTTTGAAATAATAATTTGCTGACGATTCATTGCCCCAGTGTGAAGTAAAAACCTCACCGAAATTAATAAATCGCAATATAAAAAATCGTTTTATTAATTTTCCACTGCAAGCCCACTATTGTAAAAAAAGAATTTTACCCCCGATAATTGAAACCGCTAAAATACATAATTATAATCATTATTACTACATATAAAAGGCACGCCGTCTCATTGGAAAAAAATGTGACTTTTAATTTAAATAATTTTCCTTGAATTTTGTTAGGTCTCTTCAACAAAAAAATTTTTAATCACGTGTATCATACCATTCCTATACTGATTTGACCTGCCCCGCCTCACATTATATTTTGTTTTGATCACTTCAAACATTACCTACATTTTTTTCAAGTTCTGTTTTGTTAAAATATGTATTTCTTGTTAGTGTCTACAGAGATAACGTCTTCATATACATATATTACAAACCTTCTATAAAATATTACACACTTTTAATGCCGTTTTATTACACAAAATTTATTATGCAAAGCCTCCGAAAAACAAATTGTTATTTTATTTTAAATTTTTAATCTTGTTTTATTAACCACTTAACGAATTAAAATACATCTACCGGTTTTGAAAAATATAATTTTCTTCTTCAGGATGTCATTAACTAATCAAAAACATATGTTATTGTTTCTTTAACAGTTAACAGAATCTATTTTTAAAAAACAATAATTATTTAAAAAATTAATTTAGTATATACCTAACTTAAATTGTTACTTGATGATACAAAATTACTAGAATAATTTTTAAGAAAAAATTTTAGAATGGGACTTGTTGGTTAAATTTAGTTGGTTGTTTATAATTTTTTGATTAGTTTTACACGCTTTATCTTCCAACAATTCCAAATGAATTAATTCATGACCAACACACCGTTTACATGCAAAATAGACAATCCCAATTTTTTATCAAAACCGTGACCATTTTCTAACAAATGATTTTAACCACAAAATCAATTTTGCTAATCTTAAAAATATTAAATATAATTGATTATTTTTGAAAACAGTCTAGTCTGTGTGCATATTTCAGACTGCATATCTTTGACAGTGATATTAATTGTATCCAAGTCACAGCATCCGCTGAACTTCGGTGTCGGGTAACCAAATATATTAATTAAAGTGTGAAGTTGCAGTTTTTCAGAACATAGTTATGTGGTATTTTAATACAAATTAAATGTATCAATTAGAAAATTAAATTGATCGAAAAAATATTTTTGCTGCTACTGGGATTCGAACCTGGATACTTTCCTATCCAGGGAAATGCATTAACCGATTACACCACACCAACGGAGTAATCATTTCCCCGGATAGGAAAGGATCCAGGTTAGAATCCCGGTAGTGACAAAAACATGTTTTCCCTTGTATCTTTCTAATTGATAAATTTAATTTGTATTAAATATATTAATATTTAACTTGTCATTTAAGGCTGGCCGTGTGCAGAAGCAATATGCAAGTGGCAAAGAGCAATCTCAAATATAGTCAAACGACCATCTCACTTTGTGCGGTAGAATTGAAAGAAAAACAAAACTTCACCAGTTTTCTTTCATTGGGATCTTGTGTAATAATTATTGAGAGCTTTCTTTATATATATAAGAATATCTCCTTAAAAGATTTTTTTTTTAATGAATGAAAAATATATTATTTCGGTCTTCCGTCGTTTATGACCATTGAAAAAATGCAAAAATAATAGACAAGCGATACAGATCGCGCGTCCCATAAAAAGGTGTATGAAGTCAAATTTTTATAATTGTTCTATTTCAGAAAAACGAAGAAGACGTGAAAGCTGTCGCCAGTCTCTTTTCTACGGGACCGCTTATTCATCATTTCACGCAGTAGATTATAAATCGTAATTCTTACACAGTAACACGTGTCGATTCCGTTCATCAAAGTATACTAGAGCATTATTTATCAAAATTAAGGACATGTGACAAATAACAATTGCGTTATTAAACTTTAAAAAATTGTTCATTTATTTTTTCGCTCTTCTGTAAAAATTACTTTTAATATTTTTCTACGGATGTGCGATTTGTGCACCGAGTTGCTAATAATATTTATCATCAAAATGAAGCAATCCTATATATAATATTCCAATGTATTTTCTGTGTGTAAATGTCTAGGAAAATTTGAAAAGAAACTGATACTTTAAAGAGTATTAGAAAACAAACAAGTGCATTTCTACTGTGGAAAATTTATTATTTAGCCATGTAGCTAGAAAGAAGACACCCTGGACAAAAGGTCCATTTCCAACTAGATGGATGGACCAAGTTTGAGACATGACCTCACTGCGCATCGTACTAAACAAGGCCTAAGATCGTGAAGAGTGGAGACAAGCCGTTCACGTTGTAAAAGGAGCACAATTCTCAGTCGTGAGCATATCGACTAAGGGGGTGATATCTATACATTAGTAATTAATAATTTTTAAGAAGAACACATTTTGTTGTGGAGTTGCATTTTCAGAACATTGCTCAGTGGTATTTTAATACAAATTAAATTAATCAACTAAAAAGATACATAAAAAAATCTACATATCGGAAAAATATTTAGTTGCTACCGGGATCGAACCTGGACCTCTTCGATTGCTATAGCGAAAATGGTAATGCGTTTTCTCTGGATCGGAAGAGGTCCGAGTTCAAATCCCAGTAACTGAATACTTTTCCATAAATAGATTTTTTCTGTATAACTGTCCGACTAACTAAAAATGTTTATAACATTTTGATAGCAAGGTGTAATTCCCAACTGGTTTTTCTGATTCAATTACCAAGAGTCGTTTATTTTTTTATAATTAAATTACTATTATTTTTCATATTGCCTCTTTTAATTTGCGATGAGCAACATTATCGTTGAGAATTTATTCCAAATCGGAATATTTATATTTAAGATATTCAGAAAATAAATAGGTAGGTAGAAAATATAACATAGGAAGAGGTTCAGGTTCGAATCCTGGTAGCAACTAAATATTTCGATAAATAGATTATTTCTATATATCTTTCTAGTCAATTAATTTAATTTGAATTAGTATTTGCATCTGTCTCGGGACGGGTTTAAAACATGAGTATTTTTAATAAATCAATAATATTGTATTTAGTAGAATTTTTTGTTAAATAGCAATAATATTGCTGATTTTACAATAGTTTAGAAAAAGACCTTGAAACGGACGTCTCTGATGGGTCAAAATTTAAATATTTTTAAGTTACGAACTAAAAATTAATATAAATGTATACTCTACGCAATCTCATTAATGTTTATAAGCATGGCAATAAATAAAAATAAAAAATTAAATGGCAAACAAATAAATAAATTACGCAGTCAGCCTTCGATGTGCGTACTCTCATGGTCATCGTCACTACGAAACTTTAGTCTCGCTCAATATAGTCTGAAGCATGTTTCATAGAGACTGTCACACCGGCATAATCGTAATACAAGGAATGTTAGCAGTATTGGATAACCAAAAATGTTAACAGACGATTATGTCAATTCACCGATAACGTTAAACATAACGCTATTCTCATGTTTTCAGTCTTTAAAATAAAGAATATGACTTAAAAAAAAATCTTTTAAAATGTCTTTGTTTACCAACTACCATTGTCAACAATCTAATAACATAATAAGGCAGTGTTTTTTTTTAAATTCATATAAGTGCAATAATAGATACTGCCGAGAAGTTTAACAACTAATTATGTATATGCAATGATTTACAAATCTTCCCATCAATGTGCTTACACGACCACATACCTTTATGCCAGATTTAAAAAAAGAATCGAATATGGGGGCATGTTACAAATCACTGGCCGGCAAGTTTAAAAATAATTATTTTACCCAAGACACAAACCACTTTATTCAATGTACTCCCGAACCTGCCGCTAGGTGGCGTCGCAGTTCTCAGTTCAATAGTTCTCGGTGATTTAATCTAAATTAACGAAAACCATTTGGTTTCAAAATAAAAATATTTATATAATTTATTGTAATATAATAATAAAAAAAACTGATGAATTCAAATTCAAGTAATGAAAAATGATTAATGTTCTATAAATTTGTATTATTTGGTATGAATCTTACAACTAAAACTGTAGAGTACAGAATGGGCGAGAGTACAGATGTCTCTGTGTCTTCTATTCAGATGTAGAGAACTGAAATTCTGGATGACGACATAGTTAATAAATGCCTCTATTTCCGTGTACACAAATAATTTATAATCAGATGAGCAGTTAATATGGTTTACGGTCTTCTACATCCAGGTAATGGTAGATTGATTGATTCCAAGTAACGAGATTTTGCTGCACTACAAAGATACTAAATGTAATCAAATAAAAAATTGAATAAACATTACATAGTACACAATTCATTGGAAAGAAAGGAATGAATGTAATGTATAAATTACATTTATTTTTGACATTCTTAAATTTAATTTGTTAAAAAACAGTTGCATAGAATTGCACTTTGTATAGGTAGGTACTCGGTATGTATTTTATATTCAAATTTTTAGGTAGGTATTGAAATTGGAAACATTTCAATTTTCAAACATGGGAGTAATGCAAACGATCATTCTCTTCAAAAAAAAAAAAACGTGCACACAAAAGAGTGAATTCATTCTCAAACATTTAATAAATAATTCACGTACAAATTAATAATTTTATCATCTATCAATGTCTTAACGCTAGGTCATTTTTTAGTCATATTTTCGGAACTGTAACAATTGTTAAAATATTCTCACAAAAACTTTTGCGTAAAATTTATTAAAATAAAAATTGTTAAATAAATTAATTGTGGTGCTCATTTGCGAAGGACTGTTTAGTGCACAAGTCGGAACGAGATCGCTTCATGGCGACACGAGTGATTGACTTGTGATGTGACATCGTTCCAACTTGACCATGTATTGATTTCGATAATGTGATAAATAAGAATGAAATCGTCATGTGAAAAATATTCTCGTCTCTCTTTTGTTAATTATAATTAATAGCGATTTTGCTAACAGTCTGCATAATATATTCTTTAAATTGACCTCGATAGTTTCACCAATGCAGTGGAAAATGTTCACGTGATTTCACAAACTTATTTTCTTTCAACGTGAAACAGAAAAAACTTTATGTGAAAAGATTTTGCATCTCACAACAAAAAAATATATCGATCGCCGTATCATCACCAACTTGTTTACGACGTGACTTTCTATCTAGGCAGATTTCCGATAATAAACGATGCTGCTTGCGGCACACAACCCTTAACAAATTAACATACTTAGGTTTTACCAATCGGCAACATCGTCGCCAAACAGTTTAATCTACAAGGATGCCGCTTGCCGCATACCACCCTTTATACAATATTTTGAACAATTGGGATTGGGCTGTGTCGTCACTGAACAATTTACTGTTTATAATTTTATGACTTGTCTTTCTATCGACTAGGCACACATCTGATAATAAATAATAGATACAAGGGTGACGCTTGCCACATACCACCATTAACATTTTAAACAAATGTGATTACGGGTCGGCCGCATCGACACCGAACAGTCTACTGTTTATGACTTAACTTTCTATTGAGTAGGCCGGCTATTCTATTGATGATAAAAAGATTTAAAATAAACTGTCACAAAAACTTATCGACAATAAATTATAATTTCATTTAGAATTTGTATATATCGTATCTCATCGGTTAAGAGCGAAAGGTGGTTAAGTGACATTTTGGCCAAATTCAGTTTTTAATGTAAAAGTGTACTTTTCAACATGTCTTATCATTGGAAAAATTAATAAATGATAATTCATATTGTATTTTCTAACATTTTGGTCAACTACAAAAGAGTATAGTTGAATCATTAGAATAGTGGCGTAATTATAAAATAAATAACAATCTCTTATGAAAATTTAATATTGTTTTTATAAATGGCCAAAAAATTACCAATATATTTGATCCTCGGTATATAAACGCAAAATTAAACCGAGCAGAAAAAAGTGACGATCTACTCTCATATCTTATAATTTGTTTGCAAAAGTTTCTATCTCGATGTGTTTTCTTTAACATGAAAAATATTTCAGTCCCCGGATTTCACGTTAACCAATTTCCACTGTATCAAGTGAGTAAATAACATTTAGAAATCTGTAGAAGCCGACTGCTCGAGGAACACTTTAAACTCTGTCGGGAAGTTACAACGAAGAACGTCTAATTCACTTAATGTAAACATAAAACACTACATGTAAATGCGGTAAATTCTTAATAAATGACATTGATTAGAATGTGAAACAATACATGTAGCTTGTATTAATTAAAACATTCTATAAATGTGATGAAAATAGTATATACATGACGGCCGTCTTATATTCTCGGCTTCTGATAACTGTGGAAACATTTTATACTGTCAAAATTGCGATTGGCATTATTTTCATATAAACAATGCAGTGATTCACATTATTACATTATTTAAGTGCAAATTCATCTCTAAATATTTAATTTGCAATCTAGATACGCTATAACGCGATCATCAAATTTGAATTGAATTTAAATTTATCTGAATTTTCTGGGCGCAGCTTGCGCTCATCGGACAAGGCGGTCGTGGCACGTCGATGCAGTTATAAAAATAACGCAGCCATTCTGCGTCCGATACAAAATATTGTACATGCGTGAATGAATACGCCTGGACAGTAAATTTCAGCACTCCATGATTACCTAAAAGGCGATAAATGTATGTATTTTGGTGGGTTTATAATACGATCTGCAGGCAGCCGAGTGTACAGAGCACTCCTTCGCTAACTCTCGGCGCACAGTCTCCTGGAAGCGGGTGGCAGTCAGAGAGCCAGCCACGGGTGGTGCTGTAGAGCTTCCCGCGACCTGTCTCCGTAATCGTAGGTAACTTCCTCTCCGGGGGTAATATCCTGGCCGGCCAGGAGCACAAGGTGAGGCTGCGAATCGAAGAAAACGGCCTTGGTGACGAGATTCCCGTTGCGGGAGTGGTTCACGAGGCGGCCCAGGCGGCCAGATTCAGCTGTCGCGTCAATACTGAAAAACACGTAATTTTTTAATTTTCTTCTAGATTTGCAGAAACAATGTGCGATGAATATACCATATTTGTGTCACGACAAAAGCTCCACGAACATTTAGCCTAATGACAATACGTCCACAACAAAAGATCCGGCCGACAAAAGCTCTTTCCCATGTCGCAGATTACAATAAATAAGTAACCGATCAAAACAAATCCGATGTGAAATACAAACCTTACAGTGAGAAAATGGAATGCATATTTCAGTCACCGTATTGTCGTTGGGCCAAAAGTCCGCAGAGCTTTTGTCGTGGAACCACCATATTAGGCCTGGTATACTCTATAATGCACAAAGTGTACTCACCAGTACTGGTGGTTGTTGTGCCTGAAATAGTACATGTAGCAGCCTTTGTCGGTATCCTGGGCGTACCTCGCCTCCCTGGCGCGGGCCTCCGCCATGCTCACCAGCTCCCCAGCGTACTCCACCACAAACTCCCCCCTGTGGAATTGGCGTGCGGCTATCACACCGCGCCCCTTGCCTTCAAAGGTGGCCACCTGTAAATTGAACCGTCTTGTATTGGGAATGAAATAATGTTTTTGTGTAACACACGTTTTCCAAGTCCACACACAATAAATAATAAAATAAACCTCAAAAATGCATCTTTAATATATTGTTTGGCTCTAGAGCTCTAAACCGGGGCTGCTGCCGTGCATTTTATGAATTAATTAATAATCAATTATTATTATTATTTATTTATATATAAATAGCTTTATTAAGGCAAACATTTTATACATTTTTATGTGTAGATGCATCTATGAAGTATAATTTTTAAAATTGGCAAATTAACTTTGTGGTTAAAATCCATATATTTGTTTATTAACTTTGTTTTAAATTAATTTATAAATTTATTTGTAAACAATTGTGTTTTAAAAATAAATTTTGTTAAAGAAACAATAACATATGTTTTTGATTAGTTATTGACATCCTCAAGAAGAAAATTATATTTTTCGAAACCGGTAGATGTATTTTAATTCAATAAGTGGTTAATAAAGCAAAGTTAATAAATAAAAATATTAAATACTAAATAAATGTATTAATTATAAAGATATACATATAAAATCAATTTTATCTAAAAATATTTTTGTTGCGCTACCGGTTGCATAGTTGGTAATGCACCTTCCCCGGATTGGAAAAAGAGATCCAGGTTCGAATCCCGGTGGCGCAATAACAATATTTTTCGATAAAATTGATTTTATATATATCTTTATAATTAATGCATTTAATTGGTATTTAAAACATCACAGACCATTATTGGAATAATTACTTCACAATAAGAATGTGTTCTCCTTAATAAGAAGTAATAATTAGACACAAAAGTTTGATATAAAAATAAATAAATATGCTTGGATACTCAGGCATCTGATATCACATATGGCTATGATTCTTCCGTTCACACGGATTACTGTTTCTGGACATGTTCATGGAGGGGTTACTATTCTTAAATCGCATGTTTCATGACCAAAGACCGAATGAAAACTGAACTCTGCGGTGGCTCCAATTCACCACAGCTGCGAAATTTTACAAAACTACTTGTCATTGAAGAACGTCATCAAACGCAGAGAATTTTTCAATTAAGTTTTCAAATAGTTATAAATTCAGTAGTAGAATAATAATATTAAATAAATAATTAGACAAAATACTTTGTTTAAACTATTATTTAATAATTATTCAATGTTTCAATATCTATGGCATCTTCTTCAGGAAACAATGTATACTGAAATTAAAAATACAAGCATAGATAAAAACAAGACTATAAAGTGGCGAATAAGTAAGAACTAATAAAAAGTATTTTGTCTAATTATTTATATAAAATGAGGCCATAAAGTAATTTTGCTAATATAATATTAAAGGTCACCTCTAGCCCCTCCTCTCTCTCTTCTCGAATAGCCATCTCCAGATCTCTCTGCTTCTCCTCCAGTACCTCCTTCTTTGTCTTCCTGACGCTCCGCCTCACGGGGAAGTACTCTGTCAGCTTGTGACTCGTCACACCATTACCACCAATGTGCTTTACATCTTTCAGTTCTTTTTTTACTTTGGCTTCGGGGGCAATCGGCGGCTCGGTGATGGGGATGCACCTGACTGTCATTGTTAAGGCACCGCTGATCGGTTTCTCTGTCTCGCAAGGCTTCGTTGTTAGAGCGTCATAGAGGGATCCGTGTCCATTTTGGGTCTGGCTAGAGTCTGAGGATGATGCGTCGTCGTGTGATTTGATGGATAATCTGAAATAATAAAAAATAATAGATTAGGTGAAACAATATGATCAACTTTATTTATTTTCTGCATCTATTGACACTGTCTACCATCAGACACTACAGGCAGTTATATTGTGGGCGCTAAAAGAAAGCAATCTATGCTGTGTCCCAAATCCTCCAATCGGGATCCGATGAAAAATTTGTGATAAAGCAAACAAATAATTATAAAAGATGATTATGCATGAAATTAGATTTATTCAACTCAAAATCTATAGAGTATTAAGAGGACAGTTGGAAGAAAGAGGGAGACCCACCCTTACTCAGGACTGGTTTAGAAGCTAGGGCTCCCTTCTCGGTCCCACTCATCAAAGCTAATAAAACTACGCGACTTTAATGCAATAAGATAATAAGTTCAGTATAAGAAATAATAAAGAAAAAACAAAAGTAATTTAATGGGATTATTAGCATTTTTTAAAAAGTTAAAAAATATTCACCTTCCAGTGTCCCTTAAATGTTATCTTTATTAATACAGTTAATTCGTAACCCTATATTTCGTATTTTCACTTTTTTTTTCAAAAAAAAATAACCCCAAAAATAACATTTAATAACTGATTATTCGCAGTTCGTATGCGTTTTTTACACCCGAAGTAAATAATTTGTTCACATATTTGCAAATGTTTTTAAATCCTTAAACTCGCGCGACTATGCATTTGACCTTCATACCTTCATCCCTTCATAAACATCTACAGCTAGCCCTGCCTACCAGCCAACCACGAGGCCGTTCCTTATGACGCGCTGGTATGACAGGACCACAAGACGTGCCGAACAGAGTTTAGCCATATGTATATTAAATTCCATAGTGCATTTTATAAAATTTGTTGTTATTTAAAATAATGTTTTCATTGAATCACTTGGTTTCTAGGTTTATGAAACGTTTCGATTTGCATATGTAGATACTAAAGAAACTAAATCTTTCATATTTAAACACGTTGACATTTTTTTTTCACGTTTCGTTCTCTAAAATGGCACAATAATAATAACTAATAATTCGTGTAAATCCTTGACCATTTGGAAAAAATTTGCTTATTTTGAAAACTGACAAAATATTGATAGGTATCAAAAATAAGGTGATATCGCTCATGTAGACATACAAATGAATGATTATATTACTGGTAGCGTTTAATCAGAATTATTTAAAATTAAAAAAGGAAACCCTATCTTCCATGCCCTCAAATCATTTGACTAAAGCGACATCAAACGATTGGTTAATGAAAATAAAATGTTTACACAATTTCTGTATAATAATCCATGACCTTAATAATCATACAATAAAACTCAACTTAATTTGTGTGCTCATATTTCGTATTTTGAAGTAAATCACGCATTTAAAAAATTTTTAGCCTTGACTACTAATTACATACTAATTTTTATTGATAAAACCTGATTATTCATAGTTCGAATGCATTTTGTTATACCCGACGTAAATAATTTGTTTATATAATTCGCATATTCAAGTGTTTTTAAATCTAAACTCCCTTTATCTCTTTGTGAACATTTATTGCTAGCTCCCGATGCTGTTTGCCATATGTGTGTACAGTAAAACCCCGTTAATTTGAACCCCTTTTATTCAAAATTCAAAATAATTCAAAACTTTTCAAGACTTCAAGACCCAAATTGTCAGTTTCATACATACATAATGAACCCACGTGCACTGTGGAAATTGCCTATGATCAAGCACAACGGCGTCTACATTACATTGTTTGGATTTTGAATACCTTCTCCTGGTCCGCTTCCTGTACGGCTTGATGGACAGTTGCTGCAGGGAGTGAGAGGGCAGCTGCGGAACGGCTTCACACAGCCGGATGCGATGGGGAGTCTTTACATTTTCTTTTACGGTCACTGAAAAACATAATAATATATAAAGATAAGAATAGTGGGAGACAAATCTCAAGAAATTATTTGTCCAACAAAGCTGGGCCCGGTGCGGTGCATTAGGCTCTTCCAAAGTGTTCAATCGACGCACGCTTTCAGCACTCACGTATGGAAAGATGTATGTTGGGCACAGTGGCGTGCAGTAGGCACAAACTTAGGTTATGCTGTCACCGACGATGCTAACTAAGTATACAATTGATAGGAATACTACGTTTAAGGAGAACTACATTATAGGAATTAACTAGCTTTACAAATTAGCATGACCGAAACCCATAACAGAAATAATTGTACATTGACATTTAATATTGGTAATAACTGCTAACTTAATAATATCCTGAAAAATGCTAATGACAGATGATAAATAACCTATAAATTGTATCTATGCAAACACCGAAATATGGAATCACAGGTTGGAATATACTAAGAAGATAAAACTTTTAGTCTGTCAAGTAAAACAAATATGTAGAAATGTTATTCTACGCAGTGTTCAGTAAGGGACGGCAACCTCAAGCAAAAATGCAAAAAATCCGCAGACGTCAAGATGTCTACATAGATTCGGTAAAAAAATATTTAGTTTAGTATAAATATTCCAAGGAATACAATAATGAAAAAACAAGTTAGGTTTTTTAAAGACCGAAGTCCTAGCAAAACGCGGAGCAGAATGCACATAAAGTTGTTACAAATGGTTCGCAAATAACCTGCGGCTAGACGTGGGTTAAGCCATAGACAAGGTTACAAAGAAACTTTTTTGCTTGTATGCAGTGCACGCCCCTGGGCATCACATGAAGAGACAGGAAAAGAAACACGTAGATTACTGAATACACTCAGAAAATGAAATGGCAATGGGCAGACCACATCGCTCGGAGAACAGTCAACCATTGGATGAATGCGATAGCAGAGGGGAATCAAAAGGTCAACAGGTTATCTTAAAACCTGCTAACCTGATGAGATCATCAAATTCTGCAGAAATACTTGGCAGCGAATATCAAACAGTGAAAAATGGGAGGTACTTGGAGGCCTTCATCCGCATTGGATAGAATATGATGATAATAACTAGATAAGACTGCAGCCATTAAAAAAAATTAATTTAGGTATCCGATGAATCTAAAAAGTAGAATTAAAATTTGGATTAAAGATGGGGCGACCTGTTATTGGGACACTCATCCAAACATATTGGCAACTGGAATGCCGTTTGCCAGGTAACATATTATATTAACCTATCCGCTAGTGGATTTTTGCCAATAAAAATGTACGTAAGAAGCGAGTTTTTTGTTGTAAAATGTTGACGACTGACGGCGGGCCGTTGACAATGCCACGCGTATTTTGATTTTAAATTTGTGACATTGGTAAAAATTTTAACTGCTTTAAAACTTCGTAAAATTATTACAAATCATCCATAGATGGCAATAGAATGTATATTTTTGAAATATACCTAGAGATGCCACAATGACAGCCCCGGCTTTTTTTTTTTTTTTTTAACGGCCATACTCCCGGGGAGGTTAAGGTATTTAATAATTCCAAGTATGCTATGTATATTTGTGGTAGAATGTAGTTAACAAATCATCAATTTTTATTTAATATACAGTAGATGGAGGAACATTGGATTGTGTTTATGAACAAAAATCTTGATGACAAAATGCTTCGGTTAGCAAACAAAATTTCAGTTTACGAAAAGGCGGACAGTCTCAGAACTCACTATGGAAGAACTGGAACAGCAACAAGACGGTGAAATATTATTTTTAGAGACTGGCGAACAAATAAAAGATGTTCTTGGGTCCTCGATCCACGAAATGTACGCAAAGCGAAGTGAAGTGAGATGCAAAGTTTTATGGAAAAATATCACCCTGATGAAACATTATCAAATCTGTTTAATGTCATGTCTTATTTCAGCAACTTTATAAAAAGCAAGAAGAAACAAATATCATTGGATAGGTGTTTTGTGAGACAGAAACCTGATGAACTTCAAGCACCCCATGTTTTCATGGAAAGAGAGTCCTCTTCCAAACAATAACACTTTACTACATATTTTGTAAGTTCAAATAAAGTTTGTTTTTACATTCATTATTTTCATTTTATTACTTTCAATTCCTTTTAAGTTAAAACCATGAATTTTTATTGCCTTTATAGGATTTCAAGCAAGAGGTTCCACTGTATTTGTATTTTATGTACTTTTATCAATTTAATTCTTAATTGTAAAGTTAGTCTGTCTCAACAGTTTTCTAGCAAGATAGGAATAGTAAAGCTAAAACCGAATTAAATGTAAAAAATGCATAGCATTGAAATAAATAAATAGAGATGAAGTGCGAACTCGGATAAACCTCGTAGTCCCTATATTACTTAAGCATCATGGAGTAATCGTGATGATGATGCGTAGCAATAAGTAAAATAATTCAAAATGTTATCGAGTATCTCATCACTCGACTTTTCAACACAAACTCAAACACCAAAATGAAGATGATATAATGACTAATCTATGTTAGTGAGCCCACATTACTAAAGAATACCTAATAATATCAAAACCCTCCATGTGCGGGTACGAAGTATGGCAATTTTAGTCTCAAACGTCACATTAATAAAAACAACAAAAAATATTTTAAATACACGCAACACGCATTTAGAAAAATGTTTTCTGTGTCCAGTGCGGACCCATACCTCGATATTTGATTAAATTACCTAGAAATATTTGTGTCCTATAGCTTTTTTTACACGGACTCCGGGTATACGGGCGTTTTCGTACGCGCGGGCCAGCGCAGTCCGGCTGGCGAGCCGCAGGCCGCGTCCGGCCCGCGGTGGAATTTTTTGCAACCCGCGAATACATTTTTAGAAAAAATTTGTGCAGCCATAAATCGGCGCTAAATTTTTGCTTTCCTTTTCCTGGAACAACGCAAGCAAAGGGAAATCATTAAAATGGTACGAGGGACACTGGTGACGATGTGGCGGTAACAAAAATGCGGCCAATCCAAATAAATAAATTATAGTCAGTGTAAGAATTATATACCAGTGCCAGCCTGATGTTCTTAAACCTGACTCCGCAATTAGAAACATTTATATTTTACATTTGAAAAATATATAAATACTCCGAGAAAACATTTTTTAAAAAATACATTATGTAAAAAAAAAAATAATACTGCACCTTTGTTAATATTATATAACTTTGTTATTCAACATTTTCAAATTGTGTGATGTAAAAATATATTAGTTTATGGTACGAAGGTATGAATTTTTTTTAGAATTAACGGGGTTAATCAACTATGAAATTAATAGCTTGAGTGTGAAGTGTTTGAAATATTTCAAATTAACGAAATTCGATTAACAAGGTTTTACTTTATACATATCTCCATGTGCTTGACTTTAACAACTCATTTCTGAACTTAAAATGCTAGTCAAATTGATTGAAAAAATTGCCTTGCGAAATTACGCCGCAAATTATATTTTTCCACTTGCAAAATGCCAGCATGCAAAAACGGGTTTTTCGAGGGCTGATAATCAATTTTTTTTTGTTTTTTTCAATCCGCCTCCTTTGAGAGAAAGAAACTTCACACTTTTGAAATGCAGTGTTGAAGATGGGTTGCCTATAATCACTCGGACAGCAAATGCGTACTAATACCAGATACCAGAAGATTGCCAACAACCCATCTATCAACCTAGAGATCTGAGACGAAGGGGACGATCTCCAACTCGATGGACCAAACACATGGTGCACACTACTGACCATCCTATCGCAACTGCAGGCTTCTGATTTATTATATTGCTTTAACACTGCACCACATAGTGTACATTGTCTTTATTTGCAGTAAGAAAAAATAAAATATTAATAAAATAATACACGCTATATATAATACATATGTACACCAAGAGCTATCTTAAATTAAAATATTGGACATCAGTGACATCTATTGCACAATGTTAAAATATTGTAAATGAATGTTAATATTAATTATTATTTTTGCTAATCTGTACAGTGAATTTTTTAAGAAAAAATATTAACAAATACAATGTACGAGTATACAATAGCGACCAAGTGCAATATATATATATATAGATATTAGAGTCAGTAATAAGGGAACCGAATAAAGAAGAATTTTTTCATAGCTGCCAACAATTTGAAAAAAAATAATTATGAAACATTAATTACTTGTATTGTTAAAATTTATATTGCTCATTATTTACTTGGAACGATTTTGAAAAGATAGCTAAACTAGCATCCTTTTTATTACATGTTTCTCCAATTTCTCGCAATTGCAGAAATTAATGAATTTTAGAATTTAAATTTATGCATATTGAAATGAACTGAAATAACACGATGTAATTTTTAAATTTCAGAATAGTTAAGATTATTGTTTCACATACTTTCAGCATCCTTTTTTAAATGTTTGTACTATGCTAAGATGAGCTACGTTATGTTACGTTCAGTCCTAATTTGATCATTCTTTACTCTGTCATAAATGGATTTACTTCATTCTATTATCACGAGTGCAATAATAAATCAATGTATTCCTACCACAGAGACATAAAAAAATGTTACTCTGTACATTTGGCCTCCACGGTCCTAGATAAACAACATTGAACAAACGTGCAAACAATTTGAAAATAATTTATCAGTCAATTTGCCGAATATTATGACATCATAGATAAAGCTACACATTGTTTGAAGTAAATGGAAAAATTTATATGTAAATTTATCAGACAAAACAAATGTGACGTTACAGCAGAGTTGATGTTACTACCATGGTTTCAGAAGATGAAACAAGAACATCCTTTCAATGAAAGTTGTGAAGTTAAACCACTCGGTGAACTCCGTCAGAATAAATTAAAAAAATATATTACCACATCGCTGCAGAGTTGAGGCGTGCTTCCTCGGGGACAGGCGAACATTCGGCAGTTGCTGGCCATCTTCATTACTCTCCGATACCAAATCTGATCCGCCCTCATATGATCCGCCCTCATATGATTCACTGTCACCGCTCAACTGGAATCCATTCTCCAACTTTGGCTGAATAAAACCATTCGCAAACACATCTTCTTCTTCTTCCAATTTTTCATCTTTAATTTCAATACTGTTGGCTTCATCCTCTCGATGAGCTATGACGCAATGCTGTTTCTTGAAAATGTTATTAAGAATATCTTTCTTCCTGTCGTTGACCGTGTGTATTATTTTAGAGATTTCGTCAAACCCCATGTAGCGATCCATTCCGAAAGTGTGGAAGCCATTTTGTTCAGAGTAATCTCTGTCTTCGATGCGGGTTCCATCAAACAATGGTTGCAAGTTTCCATTCAAACCATCTTGTTTTAAATTGATTGGGACTTTTGAGATTCGCGAGTCTTCAAAACCGTTCACAGGACTGACAACGTGAAAATAATTTGTTATATGCGTATTTTTGATCAGTTTCCCATTGCTCAGGACACTCTTATCCGCCTTGCTTAACGTGTGGTTCTTGGACCTGGTTGTCGGTGGAGAAGGAACCTTTGCCAGCTCACCGTTCACCGGTTTTGCAACGTCTGCTCCGTTGGCTAAATATCCTATATTTTCTAACCTGGAGTCTTTTCGTTTGGGGCTCGCGTAGGACACTTCATCTCCCGTCTTAGCGGCTCTAACCCTTCGTCCTAAAAAAAAAAATTAATTTCAATAAAAAATACAAAATGGCGGGAATACGGCAGCATACACAACCATAATTTTGCTATTTACTCCGTTCCCAAAACATGAATGTTGTGATTCAAGTATGTCAAAACAACAACGGACAACAATAAACACGCAACGTATTATGCAACTGGACCTAATTATTGTATTGAAACAGTGAGTAGGTGTAACCCCCCTGTCCCACCATCCGTAACAAGAAAACAGCGTTATTTAACAAATGGCAGAAATCAATCAAGCTAATATGAATATAGCATCAATAAAAACAGATCCATAATTCAATAAAACTCACCGCGAACCATCGCAACGTGCTATCCGAAAATCCTCCACAGCTCAGAGCTACGATTCAAGAAAATGACAATCGTCAAACGACGTGCCTTGCTTCCTAACTGGTATGCCGCGAAAACATATATCCGAGCTATAAATCGGTAAATTTCATTTTAAACCGTATCGCCAACGTTTAGCAAGTCGGATAAACGTTACATTAAACAGTTTTTTATAGATTTTCAGACATAATGACTTTGTAAGACACGTTGAAGCGTTTAATAAAAAGGGTACGGCGGAGGTACGCTGGCTTGGTTATTTACTGTTTTGCTATTGGTTCTCGTGACCAGCCATGACAAATCTGTTATCCAATCACATTCAAATGTCACAAGTTTACTTTCTACCGACAGAGCGCGCAAGAGTACTGAAATTTGATATGACGTTCAAATTTTAATAGAACATTACACTATATTATTATTTTCAGTTATTATCCACATCACCGCATGCAATGCTTTTAGTAATTTTCTAATATGTTTTATCTCTATTCATTAAAAAAACAACTCATTTCTAACAATTTAACGCAATCACCAGTCACGATATGGTCATGACGCCCGACAAAATGCAAGTTTGATTACAAACATATAACTGCATACAACGTCAGATCAATATTGACTCTCAACTTTAGTAGGCCGCGGGTTGTAAAGTTTTTTTATTTACAAAATTGCTTCGTAAGGTCATCGACCCAAAGCAATTTTTTTTACCATTTAATTGACTTAAGTGCTGACTGTAGGTAACTATTTTATTAAAGTGAATGGTAAACTTATTTTACATTCGATTAATGAATCAGGTCTGATGAAAATTAATAAACCCTGAATTTTCAGAACTTTTTAATCCCGAAAATGCTTTCAAAACCGAAAACCGGATGCCTATTTTTCAGAATACCGATTTTTTGGTGGTGGTCAAAATAGTGATGTCTGATGTCAAAAAATTATTTTTAAAGCAACAGTGGACAAAAAAAAGTTTTTTTTTCACCAGATTAAACTTTTTTTAAACTTTTACTTAGATAGGACCATTATACTAATTTAAAACGAATTAACTTAATGTTATTTGCCATAATTAAGACAATGCAACTATTATAAGAAAGACCGCGACCATAAATTAATTTTCCGTGTGCCACAAAATTGCCTTAATATGGAAAATGCTTACATATACAAAATATTTTTTCTTATACATAATCTTGAAGCCAAAATTACCGAGACATATCTGCACTGATACCAATAAACAAAATGTTAAAAATTAATAGTTATAAATCATTGAATTTACAGAACATATCAATTTTCGACCTTTTTAAAAAACTTTTTCAATATTTACATAATACATTGTTTTGGTGAAAGCAAACGATTTACAATAATATTTTATATTTATTCACATGCTTTTAGGCTTCAGCTACTATTTAAAATCAAGTTTTATATCAAAAACACAATAGTTTTTTGGGGGTTAGGACGGTGGTTAAATGAAATAAATATGATTGGCGTGTGTGGTTTATTATGACAATGACAATGAAAACAGATAAAAATGAATACAGTGGATGGGTGAAGATGTAGAAGGTGCACGTGTCTTATGAAATGAAATGAATTGGCGGTCTTGCTCGGCGAGCACGAGCCGGCAAGACCGCCGTTGTGAAACGATGAATCTGGAGAGACTGCCTGGCGGTGAATGCTTGAGACCGACTTGTAGCAGCAGCCGGCAGCGCTGTCGCTAGCGTCGATGCAGACTGAGATGGCGGTAGATTTTAATTATGATCGCTACAGTTTCTTACAAAATAATATTTATATGTCTTTTAAACAAGGGTGAATATTATGTTCCAGGTCGATTTTGTTTGACCGCCATTAAGGTTTAGCAAATACTTGTTAGTTTATATTTAGTAGTCATATAAATTAGTTGATTACAATTTATTATAGAGCATCTAACGCCTCAACAACGTGTTCAAGTAATTAAAACATTTTATTTAAATAATAATAGCATGGCTGTAACCATTAATGGTAATCGCTATTGTCACATGTTGGAAAACTTCTTGGTGGTGGAATTGAGTCGATTGGACCTGCAACACATGAGGTTTCAATAGAACGGACCCCTCACACACAGCCCGAACTACGCTTGAAATTTTGCAAAAAAAAATTCGCAGCCTCGTAATGTCAAAAAATTGTCATTTCCTCGATCATCTGATTTGACGGCTCAAGACTATTTTCTTAAAAGAAATGGTCTACGCCAATAAACCAACAATAATTCTGATGCTACAGGACAATATTCTAAATGAAATTACTGAAATAACACGCGAAGTGTGCGAGAATCAGGCCTATTTTCAAAATTGCAATATTGAAATGAAGGTGATTGTTACACCAACCCTCAAAAATAGACAGATAGTTTTGACAGATTATGGTACGTTTATCTCCCTCACTCCCTCGCTCTCTCTCCCTCTCTCTCATTCAAATATAACACTATTTTTGAGGGTTGGTGTAACAATCACCTTCATTTCAATATTGCAATTTTGAGAATAGGCCTGAATGTTATGGAAAACATGGTTTTAAAGAGCACGCATTTGTGCCGCTGCCGGAGGCGGCCTCTTGGCCAATGACACATTCCATACATAATTGTAATGAACCAAATAAACGATAAATAAAAACCAAATTAAAAAATTGTCTTTTATTTCATAGTTATTCAAAAAAAAAACATTAGCCTAGAACATAATATTCACCCTGTACTACG
The DNA here is from genome assembly GCA_031772225.1 of Eubasilissa splendida. Classification (NCBI taxonomy): domain Eukaryota; kingdom Metazoa; phylum Arthropoda; class Insecta; order Trichoptera; family Phryganeidae; genus Eubasilissa; species Eubasilissa splendida. The sequence continues at coordinate 20,625,395 of CM062868.1, forward strand.
TAATTATGAAACAAACATATCATAAAACGGCAACATGGTGATTTAAATCTATAATATTAAACAAAATCACAAAATGCCTTTGACATAATAATTTTAAATTTAGAACATTGATTTATGCGTCAGTCTAAATATTTATATAGGTATTTTGACTATATGAAAAAACGTGGATAAGACGTATAAGACGATACGAGTTATTTTTGACACTTGTTTCGATTGCGAGAAAATCAACAATTATATTGTCATCTCTTTCTCTCATAACTTTTTTGTCTAGCAAGATTTACGTAAAAAATAACATACTTTAGTATTTAGGTGATACTTATAAGAATTTAATTATTAACCTCATCTTGAAAGAATATGTAATTCGCGTAGAATTTCTCGAATTTCAAACTGAAAAAATGAAAGTACACCCGTAACACGAGATCAATTTTTATTTGAACATTTTTCTCGCCTTCCTCACATCTTATTATTTCATAATTCAAATTATTTAAGGCTTCAGATAGTATATTATCAACCACATTATCGACTATCCAGATGTACTAGCCAAAATAAATTATATGTTCAATTAGGAACAATTCAACTTAAAACTTATTTTTAACTATAGGTTTCTAATGATAGTCTATCATTACCAAGACGTAGGATACATAACGCTGGAATCTCTTAACTTTACGTAACCTATATATTCAACTGCACACCAACTAAATTATTAGTAGAATAGATTTTTAAGAACGTGGCGGTTCTCATTTTCTGTCTGTTACACCAACTTTCTATAGTTTTTATTCTGTCAATCCTGTATTTATTGATTTTTTCTCAAATTTAATGTTTTTATTATTATTAGTAGTAGTAGATATAAAATAAATAAACAAATAAAATAAAATATTAAATGTTGGTAGGTACCTATTATTTTTATCTTTTATGAGCAAATTAATCTTAAAGTAGGTTCAAAATATATAATAGAGTGAATAATGAACAAGTTAGAAATGAACACAAATCTAATCTTCGCGTAGTTACTGCTCACTATGTGAATATTAATTGTAATCACTAATCTTTATCCTGTGATTAAGATGGTTTGCTCATGTGGAACTATGTGGAACGGATGAATGAGAATAGAATGTTGGTGTATGATATGACACACTAGAAATGGAAGTCGTCCGCGAAAACCTTACTTTACCAGGTAAACCAGATTCTGGAAGATGATCCCATTAAGAGCCTCAACAATCCAACAAGCATGACTGAGAAGATGTATAAAGATATTTGTCTGGACAGAAGAGTGTTGAATTTTATCCTCTGTGCCTATCCTCGGGAAACGGTGTGATGTTAAATAACTTTGTTCTAAATATATCAATATTGTAATGTCTTTGGAAAGGGTTAAATAAATAAATAATCATGTTTAATTCTCGAAAGCTGGTCCAAAAACAATACTGGTGTTCCTTTACATGTTTCATTAATTCAAATTCAAATCGATGAAAATGGGTCCATTGCAAATTTTATCTGTTTAGCAATATTTGAATATGTTCAAGAACACAATTACTGATTATTTGTTTATCTGTTTACTTTGTCTATGATAAACTGTCAAACTAGGTATTTTAGTTTGGTTTGGAGGTTATATTTTTATTATCACCACATGTGTCAAATGTCAAATAAGACAGCTTAATATTTTTTAATTTTATTCGAGAACAATTAACATAAGATGTCTAGAAGACCAGAGCACCAAGCGCCTCCAGAAGTGGTAAATAACTCGCTGCATAATATCAATGAATACCGCATACTTTTTAAAAAAAATGTTTTCACCCAAAACAAATATTCATATTGTCTTTTCAGTTTCAGTTCAACTTTTTCAGATATATATGAATAAAAATGAGCAATAGCTAACTGATACGATCAGAATAAATATTCTTAGATTTCAATTATTTAATTTGCGATGTGTATTAAAAAACTAAATTAAAGTTCCTTTGTAAATCAGCCTACAGGCAGACCCTGTAGTCTAGTGGTAAATCATTGAGTAATTACTCCAAATATCATAGGTAGGCATACCATACGTCCTTAATTTTTACAGAGAGTACATATTTTAAAAACTTGCCTTTTTTTCGGACTGTATATCATAAAAATCACATCAGTACTTATTTCTTCCTTTTCTCAAATTTTAATGGAATGGTTAATTTGACCACTAACTATGTCAATAATAGCCTACTGATAATTTGTATTATATATTGCTTCCTAAAATATGCCAAATCATAGGTTCAATTCCGTTGGTGGGGTGAATTGTTTTATATTCGCCAGGGTGTTGTAATTGCCATTGTTATTTAAATTCATGCTTCCCACCCGTAGGGAGCTTGTTACAAAATAATTATTTCAACAGTAGTTAACAACTAAAATAAATATTGGTTATTCAGATTGTTTTTTTTTTTTTTTTTCAGTTTTATAATGAAGAAGAGGCTCGTAAATATACCCAAAAGTAAGTAAATATTTTTCTCTGCAAATTTTATTTTTTCAATCTTTACATTGTCACCTAACAAAATGGGTAGGTACCTAGTATCTACCTGAAAATTAAAAGAACCATTTTTTTATATAAATAAATACACTTAGTTTTGCTAGTATAAAACGTCACCTATTTATATATCACTTCATTGAAATGATCCAATGAAATCATTAGATTACACACATAATCAAAATCACACTTACAAAATGCTAATTTTTACCATATCATTCAGCACTCGGATGATGGAGATCCAGTGCACTATGTGTGAGCGCTGCATCGAGCTGCTTGTACTCCCGGAGGACACACCTTGCTTCTTGCTGGACATTGGCTGCGGCTCAGGACTATCCGGAAGTGTACTGGAAGACTTTGGACATGTGTGGACAGGGATGGACATCTCCAGTGCCATGCTGGGTGAGCATTTTTATTTATCTATTTCAATTGTTTACTGGTCAAATAGAGTTCCCAAGTTCCAGAAATTGTAACAGTTATTTATGACAGATCCATGCACGCATCTGAACCAGTCTGGACACACCACTATGTAGACATCATGGTCCCTGTCCTAGTACTTACCTGTTTCCCCCCCCCCCCCCCATATTATACCTCAGAACATGAGCTTTTTCTGTGTGTTGTATTATCCATGATTCTATCAATTGTACAGTTGACATTGTACGTGTCAGACTAAAAGATTGACGTTTCGTTATTGAGTGCATCAGACTGAAAAGTTAGACATTGTTGTACATTTACGATATCATGCGTGTGATTGGTATTTTCCGCTATTGAGCTAGCCGTACTGAATTGTTCATCTTGCTATTTTGCATGGTGCGTGTTATCGACTTTGTGCTTATCAGCAAAGTGCGTTCCTGGAATTTAATGCATAACAGTGAGATCAAAAGATCATTAATCAAACTAAGATTCATATAATTCTATACTTTTTTGCCAACAAATTACAAGCCTTTTGATGCCTTTAGTGTCGGTTGTTTGATTAGCAGTAAATTTTTACTATTATAACTTTTTACCATCGCCCGTGGTAAAAAACATTTGCAGATTATTTGAACATCAAGTTTACTATTGTCAAAGATAATCTCACCTAATAGTTTAGCAAAGTGAATAATCATCAAATACCTGAAAATTTTATCAAATTTGATTTATTTTAAATATTCATTATTCGCAATACGTACAATTGTATGGTATATCCTATGGCTTTATTCACCCCTGAGTTTATGTGCTAATATAAATTCAACAGTGAGATCATCATCGGACTCTCATTAATAAAATAGTGAGATATTGAATGATTCATTGCCGCATACTGCAACATCATTACCGTATACTGCAGTATCAATGTGACAGATGACTTTTGAAATAGCTGTGAAGAGTCTGCCATTTTGAACTAACGATTTTGTTTTACCATCCGATATTGAAGGGTAAAATTAGTTTACTATTGCATGTATTTTTGATGAGTAAATATTGTTTACCAATGATCAAACCCGTATTCGCAAAAATGTTATTTTAATAAAACAACCGACCCTTTAAATAAATTTTCAGAAAATTCTTTAAAGGCATTTTCTGCTGCTCCTATATTACTGATTTTTATTTGCCGTAAATAGTTATCGAGGTTCTTGAAAATGTGAAAATTGTCATGAGTCAAGATGGGTATTCTTCAGTTTAATCAGTGCCAGTTTCTTGTCACGTGTTTTCTTCCACTAAACCTTTCAATTTGTCATTTTCAACAATAGCGGTACATCATCGACCCTCTCTATTTTTTAAGACTGTTTGTTCAAAAGTGCTTCCTTCATCCTGTACTTGGTTAATATTGCTTGCTGTTTGAGTGCATAATGCCCAAGTTTAAATTCATGCAAATAAATTACACTTAATTGTTATTTTTTCAATCTCATTTATCAAGGATTAAAGTATGCGTTACCTTTCAAGGCATAAGTGATTAGATTGTAAAATTTTACAGGTGATCTTAAATCATGGTTATGTTTAATTATTAAAATTTGAAAAATTGTTTACTGATACCACCTACATATGTATTTAAATTTAATATCATGTCACAAATTTGAGGCTCTTTGTTATATTTTGAATCTCTTTCTTACTGTTTTTCTAATAATTCCACAAATATTGTATATAAGTACATTCAAGAAATACACATTAAATTAAATTTAAAGCAATAGTTACATACTCCATTATGCTTTGACATTTCTATACACATATATGGCAACTCCATTGTAAAATCATAAAATTCCAATTTCGAATTGAGGCATAAATATTTATTTCCCAAATTATCAAAATAATAACATTGTGCAGTGTCCCATCTCCATCAACCAATCGGAAGAGTGTATTCAGATTACATCACGACCATGATCTCCCATAATGGCATAGCTTTATCAGATTATTATTTTTGCGTATTACTTTTGTTTTCATGTGAAAATATTATATTTAAAAAATTTCTGAACAAAATTCTGTTGATATATTTTGGTAGCATAAATGTGATGACCTTGCAAATTATGAATGCTTTCTCTATTTATCGCTTCATTAATGGCATTGGTATTTATCAGTATATGAACTTGACACATTTGAAATTTTTCTCTGGGATTTTTATTTAAATCCATATTTTAGAAGGCTTGTCATATTGTTCCATTTTATAAAATAGAATTAGGTACCATCACATAGACAAAACTGATCCCCCTTTCAAAACTATTTCATCTTATCGTATTTTTTATGAAAAAATTTATTTTTATTATTAATTTATATCAGACTAGATTATACTTTTTAAAATTATTACTTAGATAGGACCTTTATACTAATGTCAAACTAATAAACTGAATATGTATTATTTGCCATAATTAAGACAATACAGACATAAGAGAGATCGCAATCGTTACGGGACGGGAAGGTAGCCACGAGAGAAGTAGTGCTCAAAAGGGGGCGTTCAGGGGCCGTCGGCGGTATTGCTGATAGACCTCCACAAATCTAACAAAATAAAACTGGCTTATCATTGTCTTATCAGTATAAGGGAGTTATGATTATATCCATTCATTCTCACATTTTTCATGGTACAGTAAAACTCTGTTAATTTGTAACTCTATATTTCGTATTTTTACCAAATTTGCACTTTTTTCAAAAAAATTTGCCCCGAAAATAACATTTCATACTAATTTCTACTGATAATTCGTAAAATCTGATTATTCGCACTTTGTATAAGTTTTTGACACCCGAAATAAATCATTTGCTCATTAATTCGCATATCTGCAAATGTTTTTTAATCCCTAAACTTAAGACCTTCATCCCTTCGTAAACATCTGCAACTAACCCCGCCTACCGGCCAATCACGACGCCGCACACTGGCATGACAGGTGCTGAACTGAGTTATAACATATGGCAAAATTCATGTATGTAATATGATATGTACATGAAATTCCATAGTGCATTCTATAAGATTTGTTAAAATAATGTTTTCATTGAAGCACTTGATCTAGTTTCTATGTTTATGAAACATTACGATTTGCATATGTAAGTACTAAAGAAACTACATAAATCTTTCATATTTAAATGTTGACATATTGTTTTCATGTTTCATTCCCTAAAATGGCACCAACATATTGTAATTCATATAAATCTTTGACCATTTAGATAAATGGAGCTTATTTTGAAAACCGACAAAAAATTGATATCAAAGATAAAATTGGTTGAAAAAATCAAATCCCGAATACCTCTGGGTTCGAACTTGAAAAATTGCGGGAAAATAATAATCTTCAACCAACAAGGCCAATATTGCTATGTATAATGTTACCTTTAAAGAACTTTGCTCTCATTATTTGAAATTCAATTTTTTTTTTTTTAAATTTCGGTGCGTTTCAATTTCAAGCGTTAAATAAATCAATTTTCACTAGTCGTGTCTATATGATTGCAGACGTGGCTCTTGAGAGAGAAATGGAGGGTGACCTGGTATTGTCTGATATGGGTCAGGGAGTACCCTTCCGGGCCGGCACCTTTGACGGTGCCGTCTCCGTGAGCGCACTGCAGTGGCTGTGCAACGCTGACAAGTCCTCCCACAACCCTGTTCAGAGGCTCTACAAATTTTTCAGCAATCTCTTCTCGTCCCTGGTGAGTTCTGTTTCCCTTTGGTTTTTCACATAATTATTTTTATAAAAAAATATTTTACTTGAATAGATTGTATAGCACAAGAGCTAGTCTCTTTTTTGGAGAGGTACAGCGATATTTAAAAAGTATACAACTTAGTAACTTGTAATAGAATCAAGTAAATCATATAAAAAATCGTAAGCCACATTAAATAAAAAAATATTTATGGAATGGTACATTCTGACAATTCTCATGAGACAAAAAATCAAAATGTCATCCGTGTATACACAGTACAGTGTTCCAATTTTATTTCTGACAATAGAAATAAACATTTGTTAAAATTTGAAAAATGTACTTCTTTCACATCAATATTGATATATAGAGGTCTAAGGCCGCAGTAAGATAGTGAAATTCGCGAATTAGTAAAAGAGGAAGTAGACACTTTAATGATTTACACGCAGTTGTAAGCCTTTCAAATGTAAGTGTGTTAAAAAATAGCATAAGTAACGACTCCATACAAAACGGATCAACCGAAAGGAATTTTCAATTCAGTAAATAACCAATTGTATGACTTGAGTAATACACTAGCTTAAAAATAGAAGAGAGTAATGTGAATAGCTACAATCGATACATTGTAGCTACTAGCTCTACGGCTACAGCGGTGGGTTGTCGTGGTAGTTTTTAGAACTAAGCCATTAAAGTTTCTACTGGTACATCATAGATGACGCTAATTGTAATAAATCTGTAAATATACGTTAACGATCCATATTATAGATTATTTAATTTATATTTGTTTCCCAGAATTTTTAGTAATGCACAGCTTTTTTGCTTGTATGCACTGCACACTGCACGCTCCTGAGTACATTTATATATATTAAGGATTTCAATTGTCTAGTTCTCAATATGGTGCTTTGAAGTTTGGTGTAATATGTATTGCAATAAACTTAAATATGATGCTAACAATCTTAAACTTTTACTACACTGATGGATAGGCGTGAAACCTGGACCAGGCAAAAGAGGAATGAAAGTAGACTGAATGCAGTGTAAAAGACGGCTCGTAATACACCTCTCACAATCAAAATGACATGCTTATTGTCTAGTGGTTACGATACTCGCCTAGTGATTTAGTGGTTAGGGGTTCGAGCCTCGTTCCAGGAGGCCATCATGTTAGTCTTATTTTCATAGTACAACCGTTTACTTTAGTTTGAAAATAGTAAGAGTATTGATGTGACACATATTCCATTTACGCATCTCTATTTTTTCTTTAATATAAAAAAAAAAAAATATGTGACATTTTTCAATTTTATAGTGTTGCAAAGGCATCCTTATTTTTGTATTAAATATTATTTAATGTATTTATTTTACCAATGGCAGAGTCGATCGGCGAGGGCAGTGTTTCAATTTTATCCTGAAAATGCGGAGCAAATGGAACTTGTCACGTCACAAGCGATGAAGGCCGGATTCTACGGAGGTGTGCTGGTGGACTATCCTAACTCTGCAAAAGCCAAGAAGTATTTCTTAGTCCTAATGACGGGAGGCGCAATGCCAATGCCGAAAGCTTTAGGTAGGATAATATATTAATAATTAATATATTTTATTACTGATTTACGCAGTTTGTTGCGAATTTACATTAGTTTTCTTTTTGTCAATCTAAAATTAAATATTCTTCTGTAATAAATAAATAAATTGAGTGACAGTGCGCGCATGTGTGTGTGTGTGTGATCAGAAGATTGCACATGTGAAGGCTGTGGCCCCATTGTTCTCATGTGTTCGTTTGAGGATGATCGCAGAGTGTGTGTGTGAAAGTGGTTTGATGTTCAATATGTTGGTGATTTTATACAGGATAAATCAATATGGTCACCAACCTTTGATAGAGGGCAGCATAGGAAGAAGTCTTGTTAAACATTGAGTATGCACTGATGATGCCGATGCCAAATCATGTGCGCACGCACACACGCATACCTTAGAGGTAACATTAGTTACTAATACTAATTAGTTTTGTTTATCAATTGCAGGTATGGATACACTAAAGGACAGACTGGAACACAACATAGCCTACACACCGAGAGAACAGAGGGGAAAGAATGGAAGTCGCAGACCTCTGAAAAAAACAAGGGAGTGGATCCTGGAAAAGAAGGAACGCAGGAGACGGCAGGGGAAGGAAACCAGAACGGATACCAAATACACCGGCAGAAAGAGAAGCGGAAGATTCTGATTTTATTTATTTATTCTTTGTTATATTAAAAATTAATTAAAGACCGTTGTATTACAGGGCAGAATCTTTGTCAGGATAAACTGAATCAACCATTCAGATTGCGTATAAATCTACCACACAATTTTTTACACATAAGAATATACGTAAATCTGTTATTTTTGACAGCTGGAAATCTACATTTCATTTATTGTTTAATTGGATGAATAATTAATAATAATATGAATTGAAATACATTTTAAAAAGTGATGCTTAAGAATTATTGCAAACTACTTGAAAAATTATAATTATAGAACTTACTTATTTATTATCTAATATGTATATGGTCCCCTTTTAAAGCAATATACTTGGACCAACATTTTTCCTTTGCAGAAAGCAATATACAAAATCATTGTCTATGAGGCTGTTTAGAGCATCTCCGCTCGTAATCTTCAATATCTTCATATCTTTCTTCATTTTGGGGAATATAAAACAGTCAGTTTTAACAAGGTGATTTGATTTTTGGTATCCTGATGCAACATTCAGCTTTCATTTGTGCACAATTCAGGCCGGACAAGTCTCACTTGCACTTGTAATCGTTTTATTACCTTCATTTTTATGCCGCATTAACGGTTTGTTCTTCAGGAACAAATTACGGTAGCATAAAAAGTATTTTACGAACTTAATTATCAGTTCTCAATAAATATCCAAGATACAATGCTCTTTTATATAAAAACGGATGAACAAGATCCTGTCCCACACAGTGCAGTCTTTATTCAACATAATTTATGAAGAAAATTGTATTTTTCCGGTTCTCATGTAAATATTAAGAAATAAACATATATTTAAAAAATGTGTGCATTAATCATTATTTTTATTACTGGTGAAAAAAAAACATATTTTCAAATTTACACAGAACAGTTGGTAGGTACCTATCTTCATGTATCAAATTGAATTATTATTTAATGCAGGGTAATAGGATATGCAAAACTCAGTTGATTCATTTGAAAAAAGAAAAGTCCAAAGAATATATAACATTCCCTTAGAGCAGTCATACTCAACTTTTTTTCTTCAGGCCTCATACGTATATTAGATAAGTTACGCGGGCCGCAACGAAAAAAAATCATAGGAAAAACAGTATTGGTCGAAACCCGTTTGATTCAAGATTAGGGCGCCGCCACTTGATAAATCAACAAATATATTTTTTAACTAAAACAGAATGATAATAATATTTATAACTTTTAGCATACTAGCCGATACCAGCTTAAACATTAACAACAGCGTATTTCCCTATATTAATTTTTTTATTCGTCATACCTATACTACACTATACCTCAAAATACAATAATGAAAAAAATAAAACTCAAAGTGTATCGAAGTGTTTATTTTAAAATTAATGTGATTTTCGATACTGAGATAAATTTTTTACTATATTAGACATTGTTCGCGCGTATCTCAAGATATTCAAAACTAAAAATGCCAGATTTTTTTTAAATCACGTTCCTGATAATAAATGTGTTTCGGGCCGCAGGTTGAGTATGGGTGCCTTAGAGGTTCCCCTGGTAAAATTTGTTACGAAAACTGTATTAAAAATAGTGTCATAACATTTTATTTACATTACCAGAAATAGCCTCTCAATAATGACGGGAAATTAATAAATAGTTTAAGAGAATATTTCTTAACTAAAATCATTAATTATTTTATAACCAGAAATAACTGTCATTAATGGTGAGAAATTGATAGTTTGTATAAATTTTAAACCACAATAAATTTCTTTGAAGCGATAACTGCACACTTCTGCATGATAAAACTGACAACAGAGCTTGTTTGTTTTATATTGCTACATGACTGATGAACAAAAGTATTAGATAGCGCATTAGAAAATTTTGAAACATTTTCCTGAGGTTGTATTCCGCCAATGTTTCAGTTGGATAGACTACGATCCATTCTAAACACGGTAGCACAGATAATATATAAAGTTTCTAAATTCTGTCATATAACATCCCTTTTGCACGAGCTACGTTGACTCCGGTTCCCTGAAATACTTGAATTTAAACTTTGCCAGTTGATGTATAAGGCGACACATAATATGGCGCCTCTGAATCTTTAACAGCTTTGTATCCTAGACATTCTGAATAGTAGACGTCAAACTCTCAGGTCTACCGCAGGAAGGGTTGTAAAACCAACCAGTTGTTGCTAGAAGTCTAAGTTTAGTGAATAGGCATTTGCGGGGCAGACCCAAAAGCGTGGAACCCTTTGCCCTCCGTCATAAGAAACAATACATCAGAGACATTATTTAAGAAAATATTAAAAATGCACCTTTTCAAAAAATCATTTCCATAAGTTCAAATAATAATTTTAAATTTTGAAAAAAATACAAAGATAATGTAGGACTAATAGTTAATGTGTAAAGCACCCTTGAGGTAAAAAATTTTATGAAAATGGCGCTATAAAAATTATCCAATTATGTGTCTGAAACATGTTTTTTCATACGTGACAATTTTATTATTAAAAATGTTAAAAAAGCATATAAATTGCCCAAGGCTCTTTTTGGCTTGTTGGTTATGGAATAACTTCATATTCTAACATGTCCGCTTCTCCAATATTGATCATCTTCTGCTTTGAAAATGGAATATTGAAGAGTAAGATTTTCATTACTGTAAGTTTTACCGACATATTTCTTCTGCTCCTGAATAGAGATTTGAGAATTAAATACTTCTGGGATACCTTAGACTTCTGATTACATGAATATAAATCTTGATGATATATATATATATATATATACATTAGAAAAATAAAATAAATAACAGTAAACTCTGAATATAATTATAACAAGTATAATATTAAATTATAACAAGTGAGATCACTCTGCAATAACACTGTGTATCAATTTTGGGCAAATCTGAGTTATAAATGGCACAATGCTGTATATCTTCTTGGCCATCCAATGGTATATTAAACAACCATATAAAATAAATTTCTAAGTGAGCCTCCCCGAATGAACACTGTATATCATCCAAGATGGCCGACGCTCCACCTATCCATCAACATTTGTAAAAACCGAAATATAGTGTTGCTGTAGGAGGGATCTCAAGTATCGATATACATAGTAAAATACTTTGTGAACTTATTCTATGGCAGTTTAAGAATTTTTCTCTGTACACTTTTCTTTTACTACCAGACATGTGCCATTATATATAGAATTCACTACAAGTATGAGGCACGATTTTTAAATATAAGAAATAGGTTTAAGTTAACACTACACAAGGTAAGATGATTTGCACAGTAAAACTGAATTTAGCAATTTTTTTAAATGTCATCACTTCTGCAAGTGATATCTCCAAACTGTATCCACCCCATGACCAATAACTTCTTCCGGTTTTAAAGTAGAGAGTGGAAAGCGACATGCTACTATCGTGGTTCCATCCTGTGCTTCAACTTGAATTTTCTTTTCCAACTGCTCCATCATTTCTTCAACTCCAAAAATTACAATATTTCGATAGGGCTTCAAGTTAAACTTCCACAAGTCGCGTCTATAGAAAGCAGTATTTGGATTCACTCCTTCGTATAATGAATTTATTCTAGAATATTGCACCAACCACGGATTTAGCTCGACTCCGTGGGCCGTGAAGCCGTTTTTAGCTGCTGCTATTACAATACGGCCATCGCCTGAACCGATGTCTAATAATTTTCCAGCACTGTTCTTCAAACTAGCCAGAACGTTTTCTATCTGGACTGTTGTAGCCGGCACGTAAGGTAAACAAACCTTCCTCAAAGCAGGAGTTACGAAAGGAAGACATATAATGCTAAGTCCTACGCCGATTCCACCCGTAATCCCAATTAAAATCTTGCCTTTTGTAGACAGGACACGTTTAGAATTAAGTGCTGACTTTTCTTCGGTATTTAAGATATCCATTTATTAAAAGATCGCTACTATTCGAAAAATAACCTAATTCTTTGACAGTTCGATTTTTTTCATAATATTGTATATTTCAGTTGTCTAGCCATACGGCAGTGACGTTTCTATAATATTGTTTTTGTCTATAATTGGAAAATCTATGGAATTTTCAAAATCATAAAAATCTATGAATCTTGAGACTTCCATAAACAAATATTCTTGCCAGGAAATTCGCCGTCTTGTTTCAGGCTTTCAGTCAATTTTAGTTTGGTCGAGGCGTCAGTTTATCTGGGTTTATTTATCAAATTCAGAATAATTTAATTAATTCTTCGAGTCTGTTAAATTTCCATTACTCCGTTTTGCCGATGTATATTCTAAAGAAAATATAGTAACAGAGACCCGAGTGACTGTGATTCATCTTTTCTGACTAACGTGACAGTTTAGCTCAAGATGGCAGCGACCCGGAGGTTGCAGAAGGTAAAATAATAAATATTACAATTCTTATCATCTGTTTCGTCACATTGTTATGTTACATCATTTATTCACATTATATATGAGCTTTTTAGGCAACTCTGATTCACGATGTCAAATTGCATTTTGAATTACAAGTTTCTTAAAATTTGTCTACGATTCCATTTTTTGCACAAGTTCGCTGAAAAACCGAAATATATCGCATTAATTGTTTCTTTACCTTTTGATAAAGATTAGGAAACATTTGCAGGGCTTCTTGGCGGAATGTATGGATTGGTCGATGACAAAGAAGACTCGTAATAATAGATTCGGGAATACTTTGAATCATAAAAATCCATTATATATTTCATATCATATTCGGCGAAACAAATAACTCTGCGTTAGATAAAAGGCCGGTTCAGCATGTAACGTGATATTTTATCTTTCGAAACAATGGGCGTCTTGTTTTTAGTATCGTATTTCAAAGACGAGAGATAATTGAGCAATGTTGGTTCCATGTTTTTATCCAATTATAATGCTGTTCAAAAGAAAATGCATTTAATGGCATTATTAATAGTTTGTTCATTTGCCATAACACTTAGGTTTGTGGTCTTATTTGTTTAGGGGTTTGAAATGTGCAGAACCCAACCCAACATTTTTACTGAATATACTAAAAAAATATAAAGTAAATTTATCTTGTTAGTTTATTTTGCAGGTGACATGATAAAACGTATTTTGTGATTTGTGATCTACAATCAAATATTTTGATGCAATAGGCTTGAGCACCATGTATCAAAAGTTTCATGTGAATAAGCACTAAAGTTTTTGTAAATATCTAATTAGTATAAGAAATGATTTTAAAAAAAAAAAAACAGAAAAGTGGCCGCAATTACAGGCTGGCTAAGTATCTGGTGTCAAATTAAAATTAACAATTTAAAAATTATGTAATAAATTAGATAAATATGTATTAATTATATGTAGATGTAGGTATGTTTATGTAACAAATTTTTTTTCTTAAAATTGGCATATATGACGAATGCGGAAACTTCTCGGATTTTTGCAAAGGTCATGTTTTCTGGTAAAATTGAGTCCCCTGATTTGAAAAACAAAAAACTTTAATCGAGTCGCAAATGTTAGAAAAAATGTAACATTTTAAAGTTTTAACATTTTTAACAAGCAAAAATCATCCTTGGGTCGCAATACCAATGGCAAATACAGTAGAGGTTATTGCACAAAGAGCTAAAGAATTAGCAATGTTGATAGACAGAAGGGTCACTGACATCCGGATAAGATAAGAAACAAAGGTTGTCTGGTCTTGTAGCGAGATTTGCTGCAGATGAGAGATGAACCTGGAGGATCCCGCAGTGGTGTCCATGACGGGAAGTGGAATACTGGCCTTGCGAGGATAAGAACTGAGCAAGTTAGGGACTGATGGCGGAGAGTGAAGCCTGTACTCAAAAGATGTGAACAAAATGGCTATCTATTTGAATACTAAAGTATAAAAAAAATATTGTTGCGGTATTGTAAGGCACTACAGAAAAGGTACCCACCTATCTAAAAGTGGTACTGAAAGGTTTGAAATTAGTTAAGTCACTGAAATAAAGAGATAGTGAATATCGTACATCTGATCAAGATACATTATATGTGAATGGAATAGATACATTTTCAAATAATTTTTTTTAACCTATTGAATGCTATGCTACCGTATCAACAGTTGATACGGTTACTTTGGTCCGTGATCACATAGTACGTCTATTTCATACAATATTTTAACATATACTAAAATATTTCTAATACTTTGACGGTGCTGATATCTTCATATATTTTTGTTTCGTGCAGCAGCCGCATTGCTGTACCATATTCATTTATAAACATACTACTGGTTTATTTCTTAATTTCTTTCAATTCTTTAATTTCTTATTAGTGTAAAAAGCTAGTTGTATTGAATTTGGGATATTTTTTATACAACCAGTTTTTTACACTAATAACAAATTAAAAAATTATAGATTAAATAACAAAGATAAGGAAAACTCAGGGGTCTACAAATTAATTTGCAGTGATTGCAATAATTTTTATAAGTGAAACTTTATTAGAATTGAGGAGCACTTGAAATGCCTAAATAGCAACAACTATTCTGACTTCGCCAATCATCTTTAGAAACAAATCATTCTTTACATTAACAAGGGTTTAGAAATAAGAAAAATAAGCTAAACATTATAAATAAAATCCTTTTTGCAAATAGTCACCTTTTAACACGTCCAATGCTGTGCCTGCGCCACATATAGACAGACGCCAACATACAGATTTTCGCTGGGAGAAGTTGTAAGCCAATATACAAATCGAGGGATATGCATATCAAAATGGAAGGATCGGCGAGGAATTCTCACTATCCTCACAATTTGATGTTCAAACAAAAATAACTAATCGTCGCGGTAGAAAAATTTTAAAACCAAAAATGATTGTTGAAAATTATAAACATATGGGTGGCGTAGATTACCATGATCAGATGTTGACTTATTATCCGTGCCGACGAAAGACACTGAAGTGGTATAAGAAACTGGGTATTCATATTTTTCAGTCAATGCTTCTAATCGCATATTATACCTTTACAATTCCCAAAACCAAATAAAAAAAGAGTTTGTATGACTTTTAATTTGTTTGTTTGTTTGATAATTTACTTGGTCCTCCATGTTTCTGTATTCCTCGTCCATCAGTGCCAAATATAAGAGATATCCCAGCGATGTGTGAAAAAAAACGATAAAAGGAAAACTAAAGGAAGGCAATGTAAACATTGCTAGGAAGAGAGACACCATCAGAAAGATTCAATTTTTTGCTGCAAGGAATGTCCCGGCTTTTGTTTAGAACCATATTTTACAATTTACCACGGTGCAAATAATTTATAATAATAATAACAACAATAGTAGGTATATTTTGTTTCGAATTTATATCTAAAATACAAATTTTGAGTCATTGTAACTTGTTGCGGTGGTCCATGTCGAAGAACAAAGAGGAAGATTTCCCACCTATTGGACTGAGCAAGTGGATTATCTGGTGCCAGCCCTAAGAGGAGCATAGTCAAGAGGGCGGGAGTTCACGATCCTCAGCCATAAGGGACCATAGTGGATTATTTATTCTGTCAGTATGTCTCTAGCATCCCCCGCGACCTATTGTTTTTGTGGAAGATGTACACTTAAGCAATAATATATGATCGGCAGTGGTGTGCAATAGGTGTTGACTTAGGTTATGCTGTTACCGTGATATTATATAATAAACTATATACCACATTGTACATAGGTTTATGAACTTTAATTTAACCGATGTCTTCAGGCATTATGAATTCATCATAATAAAAAGGCATTATCCTTGAACCCAGAAAACAATCATGAAAACAACACGTTTAGTAAGGTAGTCAAATTTACCAATTAGTAAATGAGAAAGTAGATGCTTCGATCAACTCTAAGCCAAGTTCAAAACCTTAAAAAAGGCATTCTGTTAGTGGACAGCATAAGGACTTCAATCCATTTCTGACTCTGCCGAGTGGAATTTTCAATTCAGTAGGTCGCAATTGTATGGCATGAATAGAACGATGGATTAAAATAGTCGCTAGCATTTTAGTAGCAAAAAATTCAGAATAACCCAGTAGAGGAATACAGCGCTCCGATGGCGTCGCACGGTAGCATCCAAAACTACGCAACTAATGATCCTACTGATACACGGTGGGTGCTAGCGTAATTATAGCATATTGATTATTTAATTTATATGATTTGTTTTCCAGAATTTTTAGTTATGCACAGCTTTTTTGCTTGTATGCACTGCACGCCCCTGATGATTGGCATTTGTTAATGTTACAGAAGAGAGCCGACAGTCAATGGGCTAAAGGCTTCTTTTAATGACTACTATTTTGAGAAGCATTGTACCTTAGATCGTTATAAAAAAAAATATATAAATTATATTGACTGCGTAAGGAATGAAATATATGGCCATGATGACGTGGTGGCTTTCCCCGCTCGAACTGTTTCCGAGCCAAGCATATTAAAAGATGTATTGTTGCACAAATTCAACCTAGATCTTGTCTCATTCGCAATTGAAATGAAAGCCATGACCTAGATCGGAGTTTGTTGTTATTGAATGAAAATATTTTCGGCGACCTTAGTTTCTATTAATTGCCGTATCAATTATATTTTGTGACCTTGGGACAACCATGTAATTGTCTGATATTTTAGTAAAAATTGACTTTGTAACAAACATGTCAAATTTCCTAGTACTTTAGGAAAAAGTTATATTTTAATAGGCCTTGTAATATTTTTTAGATCAACGATAACTGTTAATTTGAACACAGATAAAATGTATGAGTTGTATTGTATAATGTGCATGAAATAATAATATGTAATAATAATGTGAAGATATATAAATGAATGTTCTAAAATCAGGAATCAGTTCTTTATTAATCTAAATTATTACATATATAGAAACATTTTTTTAAAAATTCACCCCATAGGCGATCAAACTTCATCGAAGAAATAGAAAAATTACTTTTCAAACTTTGAAGCTTAACTTTATAGTGAAACTCGGTGTATTCGGGTAACAATATCCAGTTTATTACAACAATGTATTTACAGTAATTATTAATTACACACTTCAGTGATAGACTAGTTACTGAGGAGGATCTATGATGGAAGAGAGCCGTTCCCCCAAAGATGGCCTCTTATAATGTTTTACACCCACCACTCATCTACTCGCTCTCCTGACACACACACACACACATACATACATACAAAGTGACAGTTTTCACAATTTGGTAATTGGGTCTTTTCTTACTCTCAATGTGAATAGTCGTGATCGTGGATCTTATCATGATCTATCGCCACCTATTGTATGCAATTAATGCAAACATGAATCGTGTTGTGAAAAATCGGGTTTACATTTATTTATAACGTTATATTTATTTTAAAATGTCAACATAAGTACTGCGGTTGCCTAACGAGATGAAAGATTCTCAGGGCGCAGTAAGGGCCGGTTGTGTGTGATCAGTAGTAGCTATTTACTATGGTAAAAAAAATTACAAAAACGGGTTATTTGATCCTTGGTAAAAAAAAAAAACGCAATTATTTAACTAATTTTACTCTCGAATATCGGATGGTAAAAACCGAAAATCGTTGTTTAAATATGGCGGAAGTCATCCATCACATTGACATTTTGAATGTTGCAGTATACGACAATGAATCATTCAATATTTGGCTATTTTACTGATGAGAGTTTCGTCTGATGATCTTGTTGTTTTAAAAAAATTGTCAGCAAAGTGACATGTCGAACACAGAGGTGAGCAAAGCCACAGATATAGCATATTTCAAGATTATTTATCTTGCCACACTGCGAGGTGAGATTTCTATGTATAGTAGATTTCTATCTATCTATAGTAAATTTGATACAATTGACCGACAAACTGAAAATGTTTTTTATCACTGGCGATGGTAAAAAGTCACCATGATAAAAATTAACTACTGTTCACCCAACCGGCTCTAAAAACCTCACTATGGATATTATGTTGGCGGCGGATAGCATAATAGGTTTACCAGAACAGGGAGATCTTTGCTAGAATCTGAGAAGTACAGGGTTGAAATAACATTGATCATTAGCAAAGATATACATACGGTGACAAGATTTTGTAGATAAATAGATGATTCTAGAAGCTTTTAAATGGTCAAGGATTCATGAAGTTAAAATTGTATTCCCTTGCAATGCTATTAGTAAATAAAAAGGAGTGTATGACCTTAGATCCAGGGATGGATTTGTGATGTAGGGAGCCGGTTCCATTGTACATTTTGAGTGCACCTTTTCTTGAGATATGATAATACACAATGTGAATTATGAACAGCAACACATGTATAGAGACTACATTTTAGGGTAAATTTATCCATTATAATAATTGAGCTCAAATAATATAACATGGTATTTTTGAAGCTAAAACAGTATTTCCAGGCCTTATTTTATTAATCCTGAAAAAGCGGGGTAACTTGTGCAACTCTATAAACCCGCCTCTGCGTAGATCTGATAATATGGTTAGATATCACGATGAAGCTGATCTGAAACAGTGGTACATATTGGGGTAGGGGTCCTCGGCCCTTCATTTATAATGATTGATCACAATTTGGTTTTGTTTTCAGGAACTCGGCGATATCAGACAGTCTGGCCTTAAATCCTTTAGAGATATCCAAGTGGATGAAACTAACATCCTCACGTGGCAAGGACTTATCGTTCCCGTGAGTATTATTCAATTTTTTACGTCAACATCACTCGTAATAAGAGTGTTCATCTGTAAGATAAAAGGATGGGTATATCAAGTCATGTGTATATATATTGTATTCTACTATGTTCACTGACTAGATCTACTTTTATTTAATTGAGAAAACTTTAATACAGGGTAAATATTATGTTTCAGGCCAATTTTATTTGGCAGACATTTGTCAGTTCGCATTTGGTAGTCATAGATAGTAGTTGATTACAATTTATTATGGAGCATCTAACGCCTCAACAACGTGTTGAAGTTATTAAAACATTTTATCTAAATAATAATGGCAATGGCTGTAAAGAATTAATGGTGATCGCTATCATCATATCGTTCCGGCCGCATAAGTGGTGATATCGACTGGCCTCCTCAATCACCTGATTTGACGGCTCCTGACTATTTTCTCTTGGGGTGGGTAGGTACTTGAAAGGAAATATCTGCGCTAATAAGCCGACAACAATTCCAATGCTGCTGGACAATATTCAGGAAAAACTGCGAGAATGTTACGAAACATACGGTTAAAGGAGCACGCATTTGTGCCAATGCCACTTGACCGATGTCATGTTCCATACATAATTGTGATAAACCAGATAATCGATGAATAAAAACCGAATTAAAAAATTGTGTTTCATTTCCTTGTTATTGTGATATAACACGGGCCTGGAACACGGTATTCACCTGGTACATAAATGTGATTTCTTGATTGATATTCTGAGTGTATTTAATGTTTATATTTTTGCAAGTGCCGCCTACCAGAGATAGAAAAAAAAATCTGTTTTCATTCCTCCCTCGGCGATTACAGGATAATCCTCCGTACAACAAGGGGGCCTTCCGCATCGAGATTAACTTCCCAGCCGAGTATCCATTTAAACCACCAAAGATTAGCTTCAAAACCAAGATCTACCATCCCAATATCGATGAGAAGGGTCAAGTGTGTCTGCCGATCATCAGCGCCGAGAACTGGAAACCGGCCACAAAGACAGATCAAGGTCTGTTCTGATGCACTATTAATTTTTTTCTTCCCCATTCCTTTTGTGTAAAAATTATGTTATGATGTCATGATAACGTTAAACATGGCGGATAAGTTATCATTTTTTTTATATACTATATTACGCTACAAATATTTTAAACCTTTCATCATCATTATCAGTCATTTTCTATCCTCTGCTGGATGAAGGCCTCCCCATGTGTCTACCACTCCTTGTCCATTGTTATTCACTGCCACATATTTCTGTAGAATTTAATGATTTTGTCATTCCAATGGGATTTAGAGCAGCCTCTTAATCACTGGATGACTGCACTCATCTAACGTTAGTCCATTCTATGAATGCCTTTAATTTAATATGCTCTTTTTTTTACTATAATCCCCGGCAAATGCAGATTATTAAGGTATTAAGTATTATTAATTATCAAGGAACTAATGTACATACTCATCTATAAGTCGAGGGCAGTTTTTAGACCAACAATTATGAAATATTGTGGATGCCATGACTCTTGGATAAGTCGAAGGTAAAACTTGGGGCTATGAAATTCTGTGATTTTTATAATTTTGTCAAATTTTACCCCTAGGCTACACTGTTTATGTTGTATCTAAATGTCCATAAGTGAACACTCTGCAGACTACATATTAACAACATGTCTGAATAATACCATAATACAGTAAAACCGCGATATAACGAAACCCGATATAGCGAAAAATGACGTATATCGAAAAAAAAATCGAAATTTAGTCCCTAAAACCAATTTTTCATACAAAAATGCATTTATATAACGAAATCCCGTTAATATTTATAACAAAATCATTTTTGTCCCGTACGAAAAAATGCCAATACATTTACGTAAATTTATAACGAAATAAAAAAATGTTAAAAGATGAAAATATTATTTCGCACTTGCAAAGCCGCGCCGCTGCATCTGCCGTATGCGAACGGTTTAATGGCCTTTTCGGCGGTGCGCGGCGGTCTGCCGACAAGGTAGTAAAACAATTCAAACTTCTTCTTGGGTTCATAGTATCATATTTTAAAGTGGTTGCCGCCGTTACCGGTAAGTACCTTCGTAATTTATATACGGCTCATTTTATAAAAATGCCGCGATTCAACTGTCAAATTTTTGAATTATTTTTTATGTTTCATGCCCAAAACTATGTTTGAAGCGGCTCTACATTTAAACACAATTAAAATATTGTTTTGTGTTTGCAATATTATGGAATTTACAAAAATATCTTCCAATTGGTGTTGAATAGGTTATGTTCTTAATTTAATTCCTTTGATTAGCCATTTGCTTATCTGTTTTAATAACAAAACTACTAAAAATATGTAGGTATTCAGTTCCCTATGGCCTTCTTCCTCCTTTGTTTGCAGAATTTGCGATCTTTTTTGAAGCCGCGCAACATTTTTTTGCGACGGCGCGTAACATATAGTAGGTTTTTTTTTATTTATTTCGTTATATGTGGGAATTCGTTATTACGAATTTTTATTTTTTGGGCCCTTGGATTTCGTTATATCGCGGTTTTACTGTAATAAATATTATTTTATTTATTTATGTCAGCTAAAAACTAGATTAAAAAATGAGCAATCATGAACAGGAATATTTCTATTTAATAGGGGTACCAAAAAAGAATATTGTTTTTTTCTTTGACTGCCGCCCTTACACAACGCGTTTTGTGTTATTTTAGTGACCAGCAAGAGTGAATTGTAATTTTTAAGACTGAAATTTAACAACCCTATTTACAACGGACTAATTTGTACCAAAGTATTTATTTGAGATTTGATATTATATCATTTCGTAAAGGAAAAGGACAGCAACTAGTGCCACTAAAAATGTTTGTGATGTCAAAATGCATTTTAAAATGAAGTTAACAATTAAAATTTCTCAACATGTACACAAGTATATACGTATGTTCTAAAAAATCATAAATAATAATAAAATGTGATAGCATTAAAATTAATAATATTACAAACCAAACAAATAATATTACAAGTCATCCACGCAGTGATATTGTTACTCCCCCTTCCACCTCTGCAGCCTTAAGGTCAATTGTCACACTTTCTGTATCGCTCGTTCACATTTTAAAACTTTACTTGCAGTAATCCAAGCGTTGGTCGCGCTGGTTAACGATCCCGAGCCAGAGCACCCGCTGCGGGCCGAGCTGGCCGAGGAGTATCTGAAGGACCGCAAGAAGTTCTCCAAGAACGCCGAAGAGTTCACAAAGAAGAACAGCGAGAAGAGGCCCACAGATTAGTGGCTCCGTCCACCGCCTGTCTACGATAATTATAACAAATACTATAATATTACACATCTGTGCGAGCGCGTCATCCGTATGATAGATATCCAAAGCTAAAGAATCTCTTGCTGCACTGAGCTTAATAAATCTATTTCATAATTATTTCTCACTTAATTTGATGATATTTTTATTACAAAATTACATTTCGCTACGATCGCACTGAATTTACTGGCAGACAATATTTTATTATACTTCAAAGTTTGTTTTAGATCACTTTTATCACATTTGCGGAACAGAAACCTTATCAATTAAATTAAAATCTTTCTCGATGTATACTTCGATCAAACTTTACACGTTATAATTTTATCTTACATAGGCCTAACACTCTATTCGGTTTTAAATTTTACTTTCTGACAAATATTGTCAAGAAAAATGAGATACGATAGTGCCCGATGTGAAGTTTTTATAAATCTTGTTATCAACACTTAAGATGAACTGCGATTGGCGTTTGATTCTAGCGATGATTGGTAACTGATTATTTGTAATTCTACAAACTATTGCACCATCAATAGAAACCAAACTTTACAATCAAACAAATCAATCGCAATTTATGTACTTAGAAGTCATCAAGTTTTGTTATAGCCCAGTGCCAAGCTATATGGATAAAGTAAAAATATATAATAATTCAAATCGTTAAATTTAAAAAATAACATTTAGTTTTGGCAGAGCGAAAATGGTATTCTGTGATAAATATTGTGTCGAATTAAGTAGAACAGTATATATCTAAATTTATTATTTTTTTAAATTGTTTTGTTTTTTTCGACAAATGTGATGTGACACATTTTTATTTTTATTATTCATCTCTGGCAGATTACGCTTTCAACGTTGACTCTTGACGTATAAAGACTGCTAGCCAATTTTTTACGTCGTTGAATTATCAGGGAGCTTTTTTTTTTTTTTTTTGTCGGTGTACACTTTTTTTTTTTAATACCTTCAAAAAGTGCACCAAGTATTATGGTCCAGTGTTGACTGAATTTTAATTTTACCTCATTTCATGTTCCAATTATTAATATTTTAAGTTTTTAAGCTTCTTAACACTTATATAAAAATATTATAGTCGATTAATTTAATCTTTATGTAAAATTAAGATCAGCGCTGTTGCAGTTTTAAAAAAAATATAAATATCTATAATTTTTGTCTTCAACGTACGCCTAATAATCACGCCTATTCAAATAAACTCCAAAACAATCTTTTACATTGAATGATGACGTACTCTTGTATTGTTGGAACCAATCTTGCCAACGGAAATATTGTCATTTGATATCGATCATAGTTTATTTCAAAATTGACTCTTGCGTATAGTATTATGACTAATAAATTATTAGGTTATTTTTAATTGTTCTAGTATTTTGCATATATCATTGTCTTTCAAAAAAGTCGTATCTGAATTTTATTCCAATGACAGTAATTAGTCACACGTATGGAATAAATACACCTTACGCTGTCTTTAAATCAAAAATATCTGTAGAAATCGGTAAATTTTTATTTTATAATATTTCAACATTGAAAAATTCCAACACAATAATATATTGTCTGCTGTAAAATCAAGAAATTCGAGATACGCCTCATTGAAAATTGGATAACGATATTTGATACGCATTTTAACCTTTTAAATGCCATGAGCGCGTTAACACACAAAACTTTGTATGTCACGACAAGCTATAAGGATGTTAACACGCACTTTTGTACCTTGCAAACTTGCAGGGATTAAAGTCATGAGTTCAGCCTTTGATAGATATGTCAAGACCCTTAAAGCCTAGTCTTATTCTATGTGGTGTATTCAGTAATATTTTTTATAATTATTTAATCTTATCGTATTCTATTGAACACTAAAAAATTACTGCTACTGGTATCAAATACGTGTGAAATACTAGAACTACCAAAAATGACCTATTTGTTAGTTACAATACTTACATAGGAATGATTGAAACATTCAAATATAAACATTAAGGTAAGACTAGAATCTCATCTGAAACAATATTATTATTTTCAGAATAGGCGGGACTGTTAATTATGAAAAAAATATATATTTGTACTACTGAATTATTTATTTATTGTATCAGAACATTACTTTATTTATAAATTTGCGGCATTTAATATGTTGATATCTTTTGTTAGTACGATCATTTAACAGAGATGGACGTCTAATGAAATTTATCAAAAAAAAATTACAATTTCCTGTTTTGAAAGCACACATACTAATTTGTATTTCAAATTTCACCAGTTGATTTCAAAGGCATGAGTAACGGATCTGATTAATCTATACATTTTTTAATTCTGAACATTATTTCTGATTTAAAGTAAAAACAAAAAATTATTGCATTTTTGAAATATCTTAAATATGTGAATACATTGTTTTTGCTGTAATAATACATGCATGAATCTCTGAATTATTCGATTTTTAAGGGACCAAAAATAAATTTATTATAAAATATTAAATTCTATATTGGATCGATTCGTAAATAAGTCAATTTTATTTCTTAAATGTTGCAAACGAGTATGCAATCACCATTATTAAAATACTATTTGTTCCCACACAGATGAAAATTTATTAATTCCTTGAAGAATTTTGCAGATAAGAAAAAAGTATTCAATTGGAATTTTTTTTCCATTCAATCTGTTTTGAACAGGTAGAAATCTGTTTGGGAATAAGGGAGGTGTGGTTAAACTGCGCACAAATGTTTCAACATTACGTGGCGTATTTGATTTCCCGCAGAGTTATTTGACAAAGATGCATTTTTAAAATTGTCAATTTTAGGGTTCGAATTTAATACTTTAACAAAATAAGTAGCGTTTGGTACACTTAACTTCTTACTGCAATAAATAATAAATCCCTTACGTATAATGACACTTATTTATGTATCAATCCAATAAAATCATTCTGATAATTGGTAAAATTGTCAAATAATGTGTAAATCATGATGGGTATGTAAACTACGCATCCAAATACAGTTGAACTCGGTTATAATGAGGAAATTCTTATTATTATTTTGGTTCAGGCCTGTTTTCATACAACTCTTCACTGTTATAATGAGCTCGCTTCACTGATACAACCTATAAAAATATTGTTAATAAGTTAACAAAATATACTACACTGTCTAAAAACCCTAATTCTTGAAAAGTCATAAAATCGAAAACAGCATGTGCCGATGAGGTTCCTTATTGTTTACGATTCCTTTCAGGTTTGTGAATTCTTAGAAAAAAAAACAATGGGTATTTATTTTGTGTGCGTAGTAAATTTTAAACTTTTAAACAGCAGTATTTTGAATTTTGTTAAGAAATAATGCGATTGAATGTAGAATGTTTTTGTTCATACAATTATAAATTTTTGATTTTTCATATGTATTTGACTTGCTTTTAATTTTATTGGATATTAATTATTTTTTGTAATAACGAGTAACGGTTATAATGAGCAAATTTAGCTGCTCCCTTCGTACTCGTCATAACCGAGTTCGACTGTATATATCCATGTCTCCAATTATTCGTGACCTGCTGTTGCTTTGACAATCTCAAAGGTTTTATCAGCTCAGAAAATATAAAAATGGTTTTTATTTTAAATTTGTAAATACAGTGGTGCCCTCCCAAGAATGTAAAATGTATTCCAAGAGAACAATCAATTAAAACATTAAAGGGTTCGCAATATTCTCAAATGTTATTCAAACCTGACTGTTGTCGGCGTCTGCTGCGACCTGTTTTTGTGGCGGATATGTGCTAGACCAAAATATGAGTTAAGCGGGACACCATATTAACCTTTAAAGTAGTATGTCTGTGGCTTTTCTTCCTGAATATGTGAATTTAGTCTTAACACGGACATGACACTGCCATCTGAATGAGAAATTAGATAAGTTTTTGAAGTTGAATAGTCGAAACTCAATCTGTACGCATTTTACTGACAAAAACTCACTCGCTTACAGGTTTAATGAATAGTATGGAAATGTACATTGTCAATCAGAGATAGTTTGCCAAAAATTGATTTTCTAAAGATATTACATGTAGTGTGTATTTTAGATTTTTAACATTTTCATATGTATTTTCGAGGTTGAATATCAGAATGACAATACACAAATATTGATGCCATTTTTTACTAATCTCAGACTGGAAGACATTTAATGAGAAAAATTTTAGCGAGTTTCACCGAATACAGGTTTTTTTAAATCAGGAGATGGAAATATACATTTTTTTAAGTTAAGCTAATAGTTCGCTAAGAAAAAAACAATTTGCATAAGTGATGATTAAGATTTAAAGCTTTTTTACCACATTATTTATACATAAAAATATTTAATACAATTAAATATTCATAACAAAAAAAATAAATTCAATTGAGTGTTAAATCATTTTCTGTTTTCAGCTTGTTACTAATTGGTGAAATTTGGACTTTGAAATTAATATTGAAACATGCTGAATATTTTTGTATTTAAACCCTCAGTTTTATTCCGTTTGCTGAAAATATAACTTTCAAAATTACAGAAATATTTTTATTCACCGAATGTATTTTTCAATGATTAAATTAATGGTTTTGTGCATTATTGTGTGCATTTTGCAATATGTAATATATTTTGGTTACTTTTTTTTTTTTTTTTTCATATGAGAGTTAATCCAATGTATATAAGATATACCCTCATCTTCGATAGTTCCCGATGGAAACAAGCTAGTACCCTTTTTTGATATAAGTTTGTGTAGTCACTGCTCCAAATAGTAAACATCTGTGATCTCTCGGACTATCTCAATTTGGAATGCTTTGTTAAATATTTAATGTTTATATATAATACACTGGAAATAAATTTGTTAACCAAGTTACTGTAATAAAACTGTTTTTAAATGGAGACCTTGTTTAATTTTTTAAATGATTACACTACTACACTGGATACATCAAAGTGACTGAAATAAAATATTTGGGAGTCATAATCAATTTAAAATTGAATTCATTGCAAAATACAAGACATGTAACTAAATAATCTCACTTCTGAGAAGAATCAGAAGATATATTAGTACTGAGTCTCATAAAACATCAACTACTGCAGCAACATTTAGTTTTTGGCTAATGAAGAAGAAATGCAATAAACAAAATAAAGCTTTGAGAATAATATTCAGAAAAAATAGATATACTCGAATCAGTGGAATGTTGAAAGATCTGAATATGGATAGCATTTAAGCAGAAAATATATTTTAATGTAATAGTATTTATTTATAAAATCCTCACCAAGAAAATATCAGCAGAATTTATGCAAATTAACATGAGCACAAACGTCATACAAGAGGAAAAGATAGACAGACTGCCATTCTCAGAAATGCCAGAAACCATAATGAGGAAAAACTACATAAATTCAAAATGAAACTAAGCAAATATGTGAAAGTTAATTTGTAGTAAAAGAAACAATTTTGTTCTAGATATTAGAGCATATATAAAAATACTAATATGCACTATATTAAGAATTTCGCCCATTCGCTCACATGCTCTTTTGAATATAATCGCAGAGTGAGTGTGCGTGTGTGGCCAGAGCAGGTTGAACAAGAAAAACTACTTACGGTTGACAGAAATATTTATAAATGGATACTTATATATCTTATTTTCAATAGATAAAGTAAATGCATATAATTAAAAATAACAAAATCAGAATTAACCTTTGAGTGAAATTTACTATTTAGTAAAATAATAAGAGGTGTATAAAATAGCAATGTCCCATTTAAGTGTTTTTGAGAAATATACAAAAAACCAGTCAATAAAGAAAAAATTTCTTGAATCAAAAGAATTGGATTTTTTTTTTAAACAATGGCAACTTCAGTTTTTATTTTATTTTGAGACCATAGATAAGATTTGAGACATAGATAAGGATGATATTTTCTTTCTTATCACGTTCTTATCTATGTATGTTTGTCTTATCTATGATATATGTCTATAAATATATATATAATTAACTTTTAAATGTGGAATTTGCTACCAGGTGGTGGATATTGCTGCTTTTGCTATTTGCGTAATTATGGCATAATCCGACATATTTATTAAATAATAAAATTGGGTCAAATGTAAGATTATAACTTAATAAGAATGATAATTAATTAATTATTTCATTATTTGGGATCTAGAAAAACATTATTTTACTAAAATGAATGCCTTTCTGCCTGACCCTACAAAAAATAAATGCAGCGGTATGATAATTTAATCATGGTATGAACACAATATAATTCAGTCATTGTTAAATACTAGACCAATAGGGTGAAGAAGCTTAAAAAGACTAAACTTGAAACTCTTGAAAATCTCTAACTCCATCATAAAGTAAAAATTGTAAAACGAGTTCATTGATTACGTGGGTGTTAGAATAAACATTTTCTGTGAAGGTGGGGCAGTGAAGACCATCTTTGGTTTGGAAGTGAATTTTGTATTTGGAAAATAAATCAACGTCGTAGTGATAAATAAACTTACTTACCATTACGCTGTTTCCTCGCAGGGAAAGGCAGAGAAGTTAGAGCGCCACACTTTTCTGTCCTGACACACAATTCTCGCCACGTCCACATTCATACAAGCTCGCCGATTATTGAAGCTTCTAACAGAACCATCTTTCAGTGACAATATAACATTATTAAGGAGAACTCATTATTATTGTAAAATTGTCTTGAATTTAGAACATAGGTCTGTGATGTTTTAAATACTAATTAATGTATATCTTTATAATTACAGTTACATTTTTCATCGGTTAGGCTTCGATCTTCTAGTTGCGTGGCGGGTAATATCCACCGCTTATCTCACATCCAAGGTGAAGTTTCTGGATGCCTTCCAGGAGGCACATCGAAGTTTCCTGTCGGTTTGATAGTGGTTCATGTCTCGGAAGTAATGGCGGTCGGCTACGAGCTGCTCGGAGACTAGCCGCCAATCGGCAGTACCCCGAAAGCAGATACTTGAGATCCGGAGCGCAAGACGATCGAGAGAGTGTCCTGAGCTCGCGCAGCGACCCATCTCGGCCAACGCGTGGGGGAGGGGGTAGCCACCATTCATCTAGAAGAGAATGCTGGTTTAGGAGCGGGAAAAAGAGTAGTTAGCATCGCCCGGCGCGCGGCTCTCGCTCAGTAATATATGAATATTTAAAATTTATCACCGAAATAATATACGTAATGCGTGAACGTCACACGTGAGATGCGGCCGTAACAATATCATTTTGACCACAATGTTTGATATTGGATCAGTTTTTATCAGTTAAGTAATTAGTATTTTTCTCTATGGTCTAAAAGGCAGTTGTTTATGGTATGATTCACTCATCTATGATGTGATTCAATTCGAATTTTTGCGGTTAAAATTGTCGTTGAATATATTGAAATTACTTGTCAAATGTTTTGACAGTTTATATTTGAATCGAACGTAAATTGTTGTATTGAATGTTTAAAAACATGTCTATTAAAACCGAAGAGTATTTTGAAAATGGTTTAGAAAGTCTTACAGATGAGTTGAAAGAAGCTTTACATATAAAATATAGCGATCCAAATGGACCCACTTATCAAAGTATTTACTGATTTTTTGTATTTTTTCTGCGAATTATTTGAAATATTTAATTAATCATACTTAATAATGTCAAATTTATAATAATAAAATAAACGACTCTGTATTTGAACACTTAACTAGTCGTAAAGTAAATTCTTAATAGATTATTGTAACTAAGAAGAAAACAAATAACAATTATCATACAAAAAAGATAAAATAAATATTTTTACGAATTTATTACAGTTTATATATTAAATGGCACTTTAGAGAAAAAACTGAAGCTATTGCAGTCTGGGTTGGGTCAAATTATCAATAGAGTCTAAAACTTTTTACATTTCGGTGAAATAAGTGATTACGTGATCGAAATGTAAGAAGAGTATTGGCCCAAATATAACGTGACCCAGGAAATATTAGCTGAATATTAAAAAAAAAAGTTCCCATATATTTATGAGAAACAAAAATAAAACAAAACATAATAAGGTGCAACATATGTATATATAGTATGTTAGTTATTAGGTCCAGGCTTTGGATCTCGAATATAATGTGAATGTAATTATTTAAAAACTTATGATGTTAAAAAATATTTTGTTATATTATTATATATCCTCGTGGTAAATGCAATAGGCTGTATACCAAAAATACCAAACTTTTCAGGAGAGACAAAAAAACTACCCCATCTCACCGTTCTTTCGCAAATTTATTATCTTAATTGAATTTGCTCTCTGTTACCGGTGTTATCACTATTTTGACGTAAGTTGCGTATTACGTCACACTGAGCTGATCACTATGGTGCAATAAACCAAAATTGAGATTTTTTTATATAGTCTATTGCACTTACCATGACGATATGCATTTTTTAATTACATTTTAATAATTCATTTTATTTTATACACAAGGCTCCTTCAAGAGTTAATTCATGTGACTGAATGTTATGCACACACGAATAAGGCAAATTACTTTCCTTAAAATGCAGTGGCAAATTTATAAACATTATAATATTTGATAGCCTCGCTACATTATAGGGTTGAATATGTAGCATTGTGTATAAATTAATTGAGCTCCAATGCTTGCATATAATGTATATAAGAATATGAAGCACTGCACGGTTTTATCCATTAAATAGTAAGAATAAAAACTGGTCCCTTGGTTCCTTCTAGTTTTAAATCCAGAATGTGCGTATAAAAAATCTTTAAAGCAATTTTAAGGACCAACTCTATTATTTGTGCGCTGAGGGAGAAAATAAGAAAAACATTACCGTACCAGTATAAAGTTACCGATAGGACTTGGGTTGACCATATTATTAATGAAAATGTACAAATAAGTCAAGATAACTAAAAACAACTATTAAGGAAAGCTGCACACTGAGGACACATTCTCCGCAGTGAAAAATATGATTATTAAGGAGAACACATTCTTATTGTGAAGTTGTAATTATTCAGAACATAGGTTTGTGATGTTTTAAATACTAATTTAATGTATTAATTATAAATATATACATATAAAATCAATTTTGTCAAAAAATATTGTTTTTGCACTACCGGAATTCGAACCTGGATCTCTATTTCCAATCCAAAATTTAATAAAAATGAATTGATAATTCTGGCATCTGCAGTCGGTTTACTCAAAGGTATTTGTGATTCCGTAAAAATAATGTAGATGGCTTTCAAAAATGATGGAACGATAGATGTATTAATTTGAAAAAGTATAACATATAGGTTCGAAAATTAGTCATGAAAAATACTTACGTTATAACACAATCGGTAGTGTACTTTCCCGGATTGGAAATAGAGATCCAGGTTCGAATCCCGGTAGCGCAAAAACAATATTTTTCGACAAAATTGATTTTATATGTATATATTTATAATTAATACATTAAATTAGTATTTAAAAATATGATTAAATAAGAAAGAAATATTTTGTATAAAATCACATATATTTTATTAAATGCCAACCAGTTTTGCTTAGCTCAAGCTTCGTTAGGGTGTATTTAAAACCAACAGTAAGTACGAAAAGAGTGCACTTATATATATACATAAAGAGGGAGACGGAATATAATATTACAGGCGAAAGAGAGAGACAGAATACATATACATTTAGAAAGAACATCAAGGGAGGGGAAAATACAATGTTGTTGTTGTTACACACACACACACACACACCCGCACACCTTAGAGTCTCCTATGATATTTGCATTTTTATGAAAAAAATAAAATAGTATTTTTAGGCATTAAAACTAGGCGCATACACTCAATTATTACCGCAACTAAACTATTGTGTCAAAATCAATTTCTACTTGACTAAACTGTTTAGTTATAGTCAATTAGTTGCCAATGAGATCTCCCAACATTCTTTGTGCGTGCTCCCATACAACTGAACGATCGCGGATTGACCGTTTAGCCGAGTGTACGCGCACGCTAATGTACATAGATGTAGACCAATAGTTGTTCAACTGTTTTGTCAAAAGTCGGACGATTGATGGTCTTTTAATTTTTTTATCGAGCAACTATCTTGTCCATAATATGCACACTCCTTTTGATATACAACTAAATAGTCGAGCGATTAAAAATTGTATCTGTTCATTATAATATATATATAATTGTTCTTAATCTTATATATACACGAATTTAAAAAAAAATCATTGTAGTGCATGTGGTTCTTAAGGATAATATGTAGTAGGAAAACAAAGACATGTAAAGAAGTATTACAGAGTTAAGGGCGAGCTTTCATTTTTCCAGTTTGAAATTCGAGAAATTCTACATGAATTTGATATGATTTCAAGATGACGTTAATAGTTAAATTCGTATATGTTCCAGAGAAATAATTAATGACGTTATATGTTACATAAATCATGCGAGAAAGGAAGGTTTGAATAGAAAGAGACGACAATAAAATTGTTGATTTTCTCGCATTCAAACATAATGCGTGTTTAGAGGCTTATCCATGACTTATCCATGTTCTTCATATTAATTTTATGGAATGAATGTTGTCATTTAAATTAATCTATTGTAAATTAAAGAATTTTATATATGAATATGTTTTGAAATCAGACAATGTACCTACATATATTTAGATGGTCGCTTAAATCAATGTTCTAAATTTAAAATTATTATGACACATTCAATTTATTATTTTGTTTAATATTACCGATTTAAAACGTCATGTTACCGTTTTGCTGATATGTCTGTTTCATAATTATATACTATTTATGAAACAGGCAGCTTTGTTTAAAATGCAACAGTGTTATATATAAACAAAATATTTAATTCTAACTTACATAAAAATTACGTAACAAAAATGTTTACTTTGTTCAAGAAAACGTTGTTTTCCCTTAAAATTAGTAATAAGACATCTAATTTATGAAATTTGCTACTAATGTTGTGAATAAGTTCAATATTAATTCATACCGTGGGTAAAATATGCGTGAAAACATATATTTTCGTCATTTTTAAAATAAAATTTTGACCGCGAATTCAATGATTGTCATGGCCGGATCGAGCGGCGTATTGAAGTTCCATACATTTAAAATTATTGTATTTTATAAGACTGAAAATATATATTATTTAAAAATGTATGTTTTTACTAAAACAAAGTATTTTAAAAACGTTGAAAATTGGTAACATGTCTGCAAATTGAATGGTTTATAACACTATTAATTTTTAACATTTTGTTAATTTGTCTCAATTGAGATTTGTCTCCGTAATCTTGGTTTCAAGATTATAAGAAAATATATTTTGTTTATGCAATAATTTACTAAAATTAACACAATTTTGTAACACTCAGAAAATGCATCTAATGGTTGCGGTCTTTCTTATAAGTTTGTATTGTCTTAATTATGATAAATTACATTCAGTTTATTAGTTTTAAATGAGTATAAAGGTCCTATCTAAGTAATAGTTTTTAAAAAATCAAATCTAGTTTATAACTTCTGATATAAATGAATAATAAAAACACACATTTTCATAAATAATGCGAAAATTTGAATTATTAAGCTTAATAGGTTAAAAATAATTATACTTTTCATTTGTTTCTTTCACTATTTTGGAATATAGAATGCCAAATATTTGGCCAAAAATGATCTGTTGCTATAGATGTTTCTGTATTTCTGATTTTAGGTTTGAGGAAGCTCCACGCCAAGTGCTTGCTAAAAGCTCACCGGGAGTATGAAGCAGCGTATAATTTGGTGGAGGCATTGGCTCCTTCTGTGAGGACTATGGCCGCTTACAGATTTGAGAGGGATCTGTATGATGGTGACATACAAGTTTTTATTTAATCACTTGGTGTATAATATTATGCAAATTATAGGAATATTTCAATTATTGCGGTTTACAATAAAAAGCAATAATTTACAAATTATTATCCAATATTATTTGTCTTATACAGTGAAATGTCAATCGACTGTTACTCGCATAATCGGTTTTTCCGCGTGTATCGTTTATTTCTTCCAGTCCCGAATTAATTTCATACAAAACACCCAAAAATAGATCGCACGGATCGTTCCTCTATGCATCATTTTACCGCATTAATCATTTAAATTACACAGCATACTTCGTAGCTAAATGCTCGGTTTCGATTAACGACACTCGTAAATCATGAGCGAAACATTCTAAAGAGAGAAGGACAACGCTGCTACTGACTGCCGCTTTACATTATACAATACAAAGTTTTATTTATTTATTTTTGTTTTTGTGCAGCTTTCTAATTTTATTTTTATTTAATAACATTCATTTACATGTGAAATATGTATCTTTTTTAGAATATGTATTAAACATTAAAGTATGAAAAATGTAACTTTTTTCTATATTTCTGCATTCATTGTTTTCCCGCATTCATAGTTTATTTAAATAGATCCCTTCAAAAATGATAGATAGAGGTTTCACTGTATAATTGATAATTGGATTACACAATTGATTTTAGTATTATAACCTGTATGATAAGCTGAAATTCTTAAAATTAGAGAGGTTTTGATGGCTAGGTTAATATTTCCGGAATGAATAAAACAGAAAAAAGAACAGTCGAAGCAGGTAGAAACAAAATCGGCATTATCCATTAACAAAATAAATAGGAGACTATTGCCGAGCTTTGGAGACTGTTGAACTGGTTTTTGTTAAAAAGTTTCAAAAAAGCCTTTTTTGTAATGTATAGTGTCATTTTTGTTTCCCACATTTGGACACTACTGGTATTGGTACAGATGGTTCAACACATTAGCGTCCTGATTGGTTCTTTCATAGTCTGCCATTTCTGTTTTGGAAAAAGGTGGACACTGCCGTTGTCAAAGGCAAAACTTTTATACACATAATCCACGTGTTTAAAATGGCAACAAATTTTGTCAAAAAGCTTTCTCTACAAAACTATATTTATCGCAATTTTGTACATGCCTCATATTATGTTATATCCATAACGGCACATTTATTGTATGTGCATATCACTAACTTGTTGTGATTGGCCGATGCCACACATGTGTGAATGTAACACTTCTAACTTGTTAATGATTGGATGTGCGTTGCGCATGTGTTATGATGCAAATCAATATCTTCTATAAAGATACAATGTATTAATTTAATAATATCAAATTTTTCTATGCAAATATCCTTGTAACTGGGGATTGTTGGTAATGTACTCCTACTAACGATATACTTGTCATATATATATAATATATGTATATTTTATCTCGATGTATTAAACAATTTCTAATCATTTTATTTTATTTTTTAGATGACCCAAAGAAAAAATTGCAACTGTTTTCATCCCAAGTCAGTGAACTTGCCTCTAAGATTGAACCCATGGAAAATTTGTGAGTTTTATTTATTAATTACTAGCTGTGTCTGACGATTTCGAAATTCAGATTTTTGGAGAGACCAAAACAAAATACAGTGGACCCTCAATATTTGTCATCAATTTGTTCCCGAGGGAAGGATGAATATCAAAAAGGATGAATATTAAACATTGATGTGCACACTTTGAATCACCGCCCGAGACTGACAGACTCGCGTGGCAGGTGGGATAAATGTTGACTTTTCAGGCAAATATCAAACAAAAATTTCAATAAAAAAATAGGACAAATATTGAGGGTCCAATGTTCCTTGGTTCATTACTGTATTCTTGTGTGTTCAATAATTTGAATATTTTCATTAATGTCTAAAGGCTGCACTGAAAGGACAGTGAATGACTTTTTGCCGGTAGCCATGCCATGTTGCATTGCCGCAATGCTGCACTGCACCATTCACCGTAGTACAAACAATTTAATTAGCTTATTAAGGAGAACACATTCTTATTGTGAAGTTGTAATTATTCAGAACATATGTCTATGATGTTTTAAATACTAATTAAATGTATTAATTATAAAGATATATGTACATATAAAATCAATTTTATCAAAAAATATTGTTGTTGCGCTACCAGGATTCGAACCTGGATCTCTTTTCCAATCCGGGGAAGGTGCATTACCAACTATGCTACAGCGACATTATTTTTGACGATATATATGTATATAAGTTGTAATTTAATGTAATTAGCTTTTTAGTTATTGGATGTAAAATTTATTATCGTGAGTTTTCTGTTTTTCAGAAATAGTTCTGATGGCTTGCTAGATTACCTCCAAAAATCTAATGATAAGTTTATTCAAATGATAGACAAGGAGAACATTGCGGAGATTTCTGAACCAGACCCTCAACAGGGACACTTGGATAAGAACTTGGTGAAACATGTCACCGATGATGATGATGAAATTCCAAAGTTCAGAGAGAAGCTGAAAGAACTTCCAAATGGTGAGAAAGTAAAAAAAAATATTTTACACCGATAAAATACTCGGTCGATGGGTCGGGAGATCATAAAATATATGATGCCAATTCATAATATTACACCAAAATGTAGTTAAATGATTTGTTTTGATTTATTTGAAAAACAATATAAATCTTGTTATTCATTTACATATTTGATTTTACAAGTTTTGTTTTCAAAATTATGTACTGTCACTTGTGGATTCATGATTTACGAGTTTGATAAGCCACATAGAAGCAAAATAAATGTCTCATGTTCACTTGAAGGGTGGCCTAGTCTTTGTAGCTAGTGGATCTGGCCCAACAGTATATCGACCCCTCCTAACAAAAGTATTGTAACTGACAAATAGGTCATTTTTAGTTATTCTAGTATTAACATACATTTAATACATACTTTGAGTGGCAATACTTATTTTTATATATTGTATTCTATTATGGTCTATTGAACACAATAAATAAATATATATATATAAAATACTTCAATACATAGAAAATACTAGAACAACTGAAAATAACCTATTTCTTAGTACTTTACTTGGGAGAGGTTGATATTTTATATACTAGATAATATTCTTTAACGGTCCATATAATCTCTTGCCAGGTGGCATCAGGACTGTCGGCAGTGCCTTTGGCTATACAGCATGGCAGACATGTCCATGAGGATCAGGTTATCACTGGAATAATTTATTATATATTTAAATAATTTTTGTCTTATTATTTGTTTGTGTTAAATGGTTAAGTTATGTTGTACTATAGACCACTTTGTTTTCTTGACAATAAATTATGTTCTTTGCAGTCATCCGCAGGGCCTAGCAGAATGATGATGCTTTATATACATACATCATTGTGACATTAATTTGATTGTATTAAAAAGTGGTGTACTTGTATATTATTACAGAGTGGACAATAATCCAACTGACGGCGGGGTACGAACCGAGCGAACAGTGGCAGAACCAGAAATATATCCGGTCTGCTGTGAAAGAATATTACCTCACTGTGCTCAAAAATAATCACCTGATCACCGACAACGTGGATCCTTTCACCGTCAGGATCACACCCGATAAAGTTAAATGTAAGTCAGAGAGAATGTGGGAATGTTGGAATTTATTTAATACAGACATGTATATAAAACGGACAACAGCTATTTAACTGTTTTATGGCACTGACACATGCTTATGTCAAAAGTGCCAACGACGTAACAGCGCTCCATACTTCAGTGCATGTTTCACTCGCACTAAGCATTCATCTCAGGCTGCAAGTTGAGAGTCTATCCTTGATGTTTAGTTTCTGCAGAATGGAGACATTTGTGTGTCTCGCCGTTCATGGTATGCGCAACATGTGTCTCCAGCACCTCTTCTCAAAGGCATCAATCAGGATCCATGATTCCGCACCGTATAAAAATATAGAATGCACCAGAGACAATACAAGCCTGACCTTCATTCTCTTGAAAATACCGCATTCTTTCCACTTGGCCTGCTGTTAGCGCTGTTTAAATGAATTAAATTTATGTTAAGTTTTTTGGTGTTTGACTTGTTGCCTCACTCATACCTTCTGTTTGCTATTTACGTTGGAAAATAAATATTTTGTCAAGTCTGGATGTTCTGTACAGGAAACAAGAATGTAGACAAGGGTGGTTCGCCGATCTCAGCTTCTCTCAACCGGCGATGATGATGATTATGAGGTCGAAAGAAATGAAACACAAAAGATGTTCAATATAGGCACACTACGGTGGCAAAATCAAGAATGCCTTCCGCCAGCAGAATACTCTGTTTTTATTCAAATTCATAACAATACATACAGTCATTTTTTCAAGTACTTACACTTTATTTTACTATGACATCTTTGTTTTCTTGATATTTATCCCACGGGTTTTTTGGTGCCACGGCGATGATTACACTTTTAAATTATTAACAGGTGTCTTATTGTATCAATTAATATGGCGCCTCCTCAGCGAGTAATTCTGTGTGATACACTGGACATGGAACTTTTCACCATACCTATGTGTCGGCTCCCAGGTACCGTCGTCTGTAATTACATACCATAATATCAAGGTCTGGAAGGACATCTATTCATGAAAGATTTGATACCAGTCTTATGGGGGATAGCATGATGGTAGAGCACTCGCTTAGCATGTGAGAGCTAGTAAAATCTTTTGAAGGTTATGTAATTTTCTAAGATGATATTTTTAACGCAGTTTTCGTGACAAATTTGACTGAATAATCATTTTATGTTAAACATTTTTTTTCTAGGTGGAGAACGTCCGCTGTTTGAGGAGCTGCATTCGACCCTGGAAGAGAACTTGTTTGTGATTGAGAATAATGTACGCCTTACAGATAACTGTATTAAAAAGTATTGGGAAAAGAGAGCTGATTGTGACTTGAGAATGAAGGTGGGTACAGTTCAACATACGCAACTTCATCACCACTGAATGCGTACCGCGATCCATTTTCATTTTTGTCATTTGTGACTGAAGCTGTACTAATTAGTTAGCGTTGTACATATTATCGACATTAAAATAATTCTCCCCATTTTTATACTTTAGTCATTTGCGCGCATATTTTAAATAAAATAATTTTATAATCTCTGGTTTTCCGCACCACTCTGTTTCTGATCGACATTTGTTTTATTATTTTTTTAAATAGAAATAGTATTTGTTACATCTCTTCCTCGATGAATATAGGTTGAAGTGGTAAAGTGAATAATACTCGGTAGTGCTTGTAACAATTTACTATTTACTCCGATCACGCTAGTACAGATTAAAAAATGTTTTTAGAACTATCCACGTTGGAAAGTGAAGCGAAGATACCGTTCTCTCGCATTCTCACCTGACGTACCTCTCTATACGCACAAATGTGCTCAGACCCGAACGCACGTGCGCCCATCATTCCGTAGATATCACAGTATTACTATTTGCAAATTAAGCTAAACGCTTGTGCTATGAAAATTGGACTATTTTGCTGATGTCCTGGAACGAGGCTTGAACTCCTGACCTCTAGATCACTAGGCGAATGTCTTAACCACTAGACCAACAAGCTATTTCATTGTAGTGTTGTGTCAAAACCAAAACAAGTAGAACGAAAGAAGTAGAGTATATGTGTCTCGTGACAATACCGTGTGTTATGTAGAAATTACATTTATTGCTCATCAATCAGCAGCATCATCCCTGATTATGAAACCTGCAATGGGATTCGAATCATCTATTCAGCAATTTTGCCAGAGAGTTTGGGGACTTACGGCAGAATAATCCAGAAAATTCTATAATTGCATTTTGTTACTCGACTGGATATGAAAATATGTTTTGTTGGACATTACATTTTTTTCAAAAGAATCAAATGAGCTTTGTATCCTAACTATGTAGATACTTACTTTCTATATGTTCAATAATAAATTTATTCAATACTAGAAGGTGGGGGCACCTACCAACAATTTTTTTTTTTTTATTCAAAATACCCCATTCAGTGTGGACTGTCAAACAGCATTGCAATATATAAGTTTCTTATATTTCCAGGGTATAATCAGTACCATGGATAAGAAGTGGTTAGGTCCGTGGAGGTGCTTGCTAGCGGGAAATATTTTGTCTAAAGAATTAGATGACAAAATTAAACAGCAAATAAATGAAGCTTGCATAAAATCCAGGTAATTTATTTTTTAAGAGTCTTCTGAGTCTAGGGGTTATTGTTTGATCAGTATGAAAAGTTTACTGTGGTAAAAAACGTTTGTGGATTGTTGGAACGTCGAGTTTACAACTGCCAAAGTTAATCCCGCCTAATAGTGGGGCAAGGTAAATTATCGTCAAATATCTAAGTATGTCGCCAAATATGATTTATTTTAAATCATCACCATTGGAAATACATACAATTTTATGCTTTATCTATGACTTTATTCACCTCTTTGATCGAAATCTGTCGCTTTGCTTGCGTATAATCTTCAGTCTATCGGTCAACAGCGAGATCATCATCGGACGAACTGTCATCACTGAAATAGCGGGGTATTGAATGATTCATTGTCGTATACTGCAACTTTCTAAGTAAAAATTTAGAACATTTCGTAAAATGTGATATAATTTCATCAAAATTAGTTTAACTATATCAACAATAACTTAAATAGTTTACTAATTTACTTACTTACCTATTTACCTTTGTTACGTTTTATTTCGACAATTTCCGGTTGCCATCTTTGATTATTAATTTTCTCATTGTTTATATTTGGTTTTTTCAAATATAAACATTAAAATGGTTATTTATTATTATTTCCCTATATGGTACCGAATGGAGTAATTTTAAATCGTGGCTGTCAAAAGAATGGTTGGTATTAATGATATAAAAAAATGTGTGTGTAGTACAAAGTGAAAATAAAAATTATATATTTTTTAAATTAAAATATTACACCACAAAGTAACTGCCAAATCAACATACTTATATTTTATTTTATCATCAGGTTACCGGTTGCGCCGATGCAAAAGACACTTTTAAACAGCCTCGCTGGTGCTTTGCATCACACGACCCCCACTGAAATGTCCTTGTTGATAAGAAAAATATACTTGGAGTATTCGCATTGTCCCGGCGACGCAGCCGGCAGTTTGCAGCCTTGTAAATCTTGCGGAGAAACCGAGAAAATCAACAACCTCTGCATTAGATGCGAACAGGTTACAATATCATCCGGGGACGAGTACAAATTGTTTCGAAAAACGTTTCTTGACGTCATGGAGAAAATCAAGTACGATGAAAATATGAAAGATTTGAAACATGCGAAAAGGGGACCTGTTGTTTTGTTTATCGATGAGGTAATCGAGTTCCTATTTGTTTTATTTATAATTTTGATAATTATGTTTTAGTTTATTTTGACAATCATGTTTGCCTTGTAGATTAATGTTGATATATACAGAATACAGACTGTATTTCCGTGTTATCGTTTTACCTTTCATATGATTTTATTTATTTATATCTTGGTCTTTACGGACGCATTATTTGAACAATAATTTCCACATACGTAGCTTGTAGAAAATAACCAACCTTGTTAATTAAACTATCAATAATAAAAGGGGCCTAGAGCTCCTGAGCCGATCTAATAAAGACCGAATGTACACAAAGTCAAGAATACCTGACGGCGGCCAAGCACAATTAAATTTGCCAATATTTTTGGAAAGAAAATTATGTGTCTAAGCTTTATTTTCGCTTTCTTTGTTGCTCTTGGTTTTACTTATCTTTTCTCACACGAGCTTCTATAAATCCGCCACTGAGTTCATGCTAACTGTTCGCCACCACTGTGTCGCATCACCAACGGAATAGTACATCATATATGTATTATATTGTGTATTTAAATCATTTTAATAATATTTCTGACTGGGTATTTGTATTGGGTTGTATTGTGATAGAACACTTCCGTTTCTATGTTAATAAATTAATAAAAATATAGGTTTTATTGATTAATATACATATTTATAAACAGTATTAGCAGCCTCGGCCCAACAGTATCTTATAAATGTGTAATTTAAATAACTTCTTTTTTTTTTTTAAGATAATGGTTTGTTTTTATTCTGTTTTTTCAATTCCACAAACACTAATACCTAAAACACTAACCACCATCGACCATTTCCTCATTGATAATAATTGTTGTACAATTTTTTTTACTAGAAACTAGATACTTTTCCCTGGGAAGTGTTGCCAGTACTTAACGGCCACCCTGTAACCCGGATGGAATGCTTGAGCTTTACGTACGCCCTGTACAAGGCGCACCAAAAGGATATTATCGGCGGACAATATCAATTGCGGCCCGATAAAGGAAGATATCTTATAAACCCAGGTACTGATCACTTCTTAAAGTTTTATCCAATAAGAGAGACTACAAGTGTTCAGTGCTTGTTCGACAATCAGATTTAAAAAAATATTATAATGAATACAGATAATTTATTATTCAACCAGTTGTAAATTACACATGTGTTCAATGTTATGTCAAACTATTGCACTAACAATATTAGTGCTTTTTTGTTAATTCCAAGGCGGGGACTTGGATAGAATGGAAAAGAGAATGAGCGCCTTCATCGAATACTGGTGCCCCGAGTGGGAGGGAGACCGGAATACCCAACCACCCCCGGACGTGTTCCACCGATACCTGCGCGAGTCCGACATCTTTCTGTATTGTGGGCACAATGACGGCTCGCAGTACATGGGCGGGGGAGCAGAGCGCCTCCGAGGAGCGCGGGCCGTCACCACTTTGAGCGGGTGCGGGAGCGTGCGCTTGAGGGCACCGGGCACCCGCCTGCTGCCGCTGCCTGTGCACTCTAATTACCACATAGCGACATGGTAAGATTCTTACTTTAAGGAAATCATTCAATCTACTTTTGTCCCTCTTTTACCAGGTCTAGGTTTCACGTCCATCCGTCAGTGTAGGTACCAGGACTCTATTATAAATAAGTAATATTCTCCGCAATGAAAATATAATACTCTGTTGTATTCCGCTATAACCTTGATTCATTGTAAATATAATTAAGAACAATTCACTTTGTTTAAACACCACTTTATTTTTACTAACACCAACCAGCTGGTAATATAATTAAAAATATGATATTTTACAACTCATTATGCAAACGAAGATAGAAGGTAGCAGAGGTCCAGTTAAGAGATTATCTCTGCTGTGTAACCTCAGAATGCGGTTCAATATCCAAAATGTTGATGATCTTATACAGGATAAATCAACACAGTCGCCAAAAGAAGAATATTTGTGTGTGCGCTATATTTTTTGTGTCCACTATGATGCCAAATCGTGTGCGCGCGCACACCCGCACACCTAAGAGGGAACATTGCCTACCAGTATTTAATACGCTGTCTTACTTTTCTAGTCTAAAAGTATTTTGACAAAGAATATTGTTTGCTACGGTCAGTAGGATATTTCTTTAAATCTATAAATCAAAATTACAACGTTTAATTACAGTTGCAAAAATAAATCTTTTTTTTCACGCTTTCCCATGTAGGAAGAGACCCAGGTTCGAATCCCGGTAGCAACTAAATATTTTTTTGATAAATAGATTTTATGTATATATTTCTAGTTGATTAATTTAATTTGTATTAAATCTTTTAGCCCGTCAGTCATTGGAATGCTGTGGGAGGTGACAGACCTGGAGGTGGACAAAGTGACGTCCATGCTGCTGGGGCTGTTCCTGCCTTCCAAGGGCCGACTGCACTGGGGAGACGTCAATAAGGCGCACTGGACCCAGGGAAAAATTGGTTGGTTCATTTAATTATTTAATACGTCTTATTTGCAATTTGTATATCCCCTGCATGCATGCTAGCTGTCGCTAGATATGTTCAGTTTTTTTTTTTTGCAATTTGGCACATCCTTCTCAAAGAGCTGCAATTTAAATTTAGTGTCAGTATATAATAAGTCAAAATTTGTATTGTATTGAAAATCAAATTAATGGATAATAAATCGATTGTATTTATTTTATGTACGTACAACAAATTAGTAGTTTATTTAAATATACATAAGTGTTATAAACATTCATACATATTTAGCAATGTGTACCTTCCCATATATACCTTTTGTGTACATCATAGTTTTTAATAATAAAATTGTCAGATATTAGAATCAAAATCTCCGAAGACCAATGCAATCTCAATAATGGGCCCCTACTGTATTTTATTTGATCTATATAATTT
This sequence comes from Eubasilissa splendida, assembly GCA_031772225.1. Taxonomy (NCBI): domain Eukaryota; kingdom Metazoa; phylum Arthropoda; class Insecta; order Trichoptera; family Phryganeidae; genus Eubasilissa; species Eubasilissa splendida. The sequence continues at coordinate 20,669,961 of CM062868.1, forward strand.
TGGCAGATGTTTCAAATGCGGAGACTGAGAAATTCAAATGGGAACCCGATCTCCTGAGAGCCCTGGCAGCAGCGCGGCGGTCCAGCGCCTACGTGATGATAGCGGCCAGCATCGTGGCTCGAGGGATACCTGTTCAAATCCACTCTGGCTACCAGCAAGGAGGGCTGTAAGATAATGTTAAAACTGGGTGTAAAATATCAATTTTTCTAGTCTATTGGTCAGCTAATGGCTGGTTCAAAATTTGCTAGCATAATTTTTATTTATTTGAAATCTTCATTTTAGATTTATTTGTAATACTATAATAACTTATTACTATTCTTCAGTTGATAGCCTACCTCACGCCTGAGTTTTTTTTTTTGTGATGTGCCATTATTATTTTAAAAATTACTGACAGTTTCAAAGAATTAAGAATTTTTTTTAACAAATTATTAACTAACATTGTACATGTTAGTTTTATCCTGAAATTAATCAAATTTATTACATAACATTAACATATTAGTTGTCTGGGATCAGATATATATAATTATTTTCCTTAGTAGGTATACCAATACCTCGCTTTATGGCCTAGATATGTATCGGGAAAGTTAGCCATAATGTGAAATGCTGTATAACAAATTATTTATTTTGATACAAACCCAAACATATTTTTTACTTTTGATTTCCCATTGCGTATGTATTAACAAAAACAAAATAAAATGTTATGAGTTCTAAATTGGAGCATGAAGAGGAACAAGAAAAATAGTATCACATCATGCTGTGGTTGAAAAAATTGATTCTACATGATATTTTATCCATATTATTTGTGCCAGTCGACGGCTGTAATAATGCTTCGAGAAACTTTAGCGCTGCATTGTTCGTCGGGATCAATTTGAAGTAGGATGTTTATTTCTTGTTGGAAATGAGAAAGTGTATTTTATTTAATTTTATGGCTGTATACCAAAAAAAATTGGGCCGTAAATTGAACTTGAGCTATAATTTTAAGACTGTTATTATAGTGAAAAGCCTTATTAAGAGCAGCAGTATAGCGAGGTATTGGTGACCTACTTGCATTTTAAATTTCTTCACCAGGGTTCATAATCGTTTGGTCTTAAAGCATTATCTATTCTACTCCTTAATCTATGGATCTGAGAACTGTCAAATCAATTTCGCTGATATGTTAATTTGTCACCATTTAAATGTATTTTTTCATAGAAATAACTATATGCATTATGTAGACCTCATACCAGATCGTTTGATATTTTAAGTGTTCACTTTCCAGAATTATGTGCAGACAAACTATATTCGAGCAAGAATTTTATTTATAAGATAATATTTTATATTAAAACTGATTTTGATTCTAGTTTTCTCAAATAAAAGAATACGGTGATAATGTGTGGGGAAAAATAAACGCACAGAATAGTTTTGTTATAACAATTTATTTACAATAACAATGTTACATGATGTGTAAAGGAGAAGCTGTAAAAACATTTTATATTTTTATTCTTTATTTTTTTATGAAAAGAAAACATTCCCATATCTACGCAAAAGATAACTACATACATAATATATTCGAAACTGTAATACCAACCTTATAATTAATATATTTTTATCTAATTACCGCTTATAATATTTATAAGTTATTCTTAATGTTAGTTTTTATTATTTGGAAAACCAGTTCTCGTTCCGCGAAAATAAAAAGAATATTAGAAAATTATCGATGGTCCCCATTTTTTACTCTCGGCAACACTGAATAAAACTTTGATTTCAGAACACTATACATAAAGTCTAATTGTGAAACCGACCCTCACCAGGTTTTGACTGTCACTGATATGATTAAAAATGATTGTAAATGGTAGATATTTTCACACCCAGTTAGTTGAAAGATAATTGTGGAGAAATTAATAGACCGTAGCATCTCTCTGCGGTAGCGTGTTCACAATAATTACAGAATAAATTTAGAATGATTTTCCACATATATGTGGTACAAATCTCAGAGTGGTGTCTTTAATAGCTTCATACGAGTAAAGAAACAATTTTAAAAAGATTTTCAGCAATTAAATACAATCCTTCGTGAAAAAATGTATCACTTTCTATAATAGTTGCATAATATCAAAATTGTACTAGGTTGCCGCAGTTAACTTCGATTGTCTTTCGCTTTTCATTGAAATTATTATAATTTGTGAGTAATTAAAACTGGTTTACGTTTAAAAAATCAATATCATTAAAAATAGAAAATAAATATTATTGACACAAAGCTTTACTACGAGTATTTTGTACAGAATTCGTAAGTTTTGCGAATGATTTTCTAATGCAAAATATTATCTTCAAATATCCGTGCTTTTAAAACTATGTATTTTCACTCGTCAGATTAAAAAATTGTAATGAGATTTAAAAAATAATTGACTCTTATTTTATTTTGTCTGGCAAAATTAGTGTTTACCACAACATAAAACAAAATAACCTATTATGAAAATGCATTTTTTGAGACTGTCATTTAAAAGAAAGATGTTTTGTTTCTTATGCTATAACATTATTATTGAGATAAATGTATTATTATTATTGATGTAGTTTCTTACAAATAAATATGTAAAGTTAATAATTATTTGTTGGAGAAAAAGTTAAGCTAAAATTAATAAAATATAACTTGAAAATAAAAATACAATTTTCGTTTCATTTTGATTTGCATCAAATTAAAATTGTGCCTTCGATGCATCGTACTCCACCACATCAAGAAAATATGTTCTACGTCTAATTTATAATGGAAGTTCGTTTTGAGGTAGTGTTACATTAGTGTGCAAAAAAAAATACAATATTTCTGAAGAATACAAGGGTGCTCTTACATTAGATCAATATGGACTTATTGAAAATTAAAATCTATATCATTTATAGATTAGTACAGGATTAGTTTGGATGTCAGCCATGACGGATAAGATAATGTACCAATATTTTGAGATAAATTATTTATGCTGTCAATATAAATTTAAATGTCATTTTGTAAAGAAAATTATAATAAACAACTAATATCTTAGAATGCAGTTTCACATCTAACTTGATACCATAGCAAGGATGGATTTTTTTTCCAGCATATCGCCCTCCCTGGAAAAAATTCTGGATCCGCCAGTGTACCATAGCAATATTGCATTAAAGTATGATGTTATTTTCAAATGCGAATAGTCCCATTTTAGCCAATATGGACTGACCTTCTTAGTCATGTATGTAGCAGCGTCAGGCGCATTTCGTTTGAGAGTTACTTGCAAAAATGAATTCAATGATCCAATGCGATTTGTTTCAAATATGGTTTATTTCAACTGTCACTTTCAAAGTTGGTTTGATTTCGAACATTGAATAAAAATTCCTTACTTCTTCACAATGGAACCTATGTGTTTTAATTTGTTTATTATATAAATTATGCATAGTTATCAACTGATTAAGAAATCATATAAAAAAATCTTATATTAATATATCATGTAGCATTTTGCTGAAAAACATATTTTAAGGAATGAGCCGTGTTTGCAAATAATAGTCTCATCTACAGTATTGCAAAAATGTAATTTTTTCAAAATGATGTGATCCAATTTTATTTACGTAGTACTCTTGTTTCTGTGGTAATCGGCCATTCACAGCTCATGCTTTAGTCATTCAAAGTATTTTTTAATCCATTCAGTAATCAGCACAGGTGTGTTTAATTTAATTGATTGTTCTTTCTATTGAAGCTCTTAAATCAATATATACATATCTTGCCATGCTCTTTAGTACACCTATATATATCAAACTCATCAGTTACATTGATAATATTTTCTTAATAGCAAATATGTAGTGTCTAAAGCAGGCTGCCTTGGAATGACAATAATAATAATTTAAGCATAAAAATTCCATAAAACATGTTTTAAATAAGATATGTAAAATTTAATTAATTTACTAAACTAATCAAAAGACTAGTATTGCGGTGTGCTCAGGATTTTTTTTAAAAAAAAAGTTTTTTTACATCTAAATAAATAATGGGCTCAGAATGTCAAAAGTAGCAACACTACCCTAAAAGAAAAATTGGGGCATTTTTAGTAAAATTAATGATTATTTAAAAATTGTTTAAATTATGTATATTAGAGAAATTTTTAACAAAATTTAATATAATAAATTAATATATTATATATAAACAGCTAATTGACTTATTTTAAACTGCTGGATTTTATTATTGACAAGTCTTAAAATGACTCTTTATGTCTTGATTCATTTGATTTGTTAAAATGTCTTAAGACAAAAATATAATTCCAAATTAATATGATACATATTACTTAAACCAGAGATTAATCAGACATTTTGAACACTGTTTTTCATAAACAAAAAAACTTCCGATGAATAGTGTTGCCATATTTGAATTCCGAAACTTACTTGTGTTAAGAAAGACCATGTCTAATAATATCAATATTGATTATTAAAGTTAAATAACTGCATTCCGCAGTGCTGCCAAGTGGACAATATTTATACTAGTGAGATCCCATCACTGAATCCTCAATACGATGAGTTGAACCAGTGATGAAAAACCAGAAAATTAGTAAGGCCATACACACAACTACACAATCTAGATTACAAAGTCATCCTGTGTTCTCAAAAAATATTGTAATTTTGTTTTGTTTTATTTCATACTTAAATACTTAACACACCGTACAAATTAATTAAGAGATTTATACAAGTTGTTGGGTTCAAGAACTGTTTTCCATTATGCTAAGATTCAATTTATTGATTTCATTAAATATTAATATTACATTGATTATGATTACATTATGCTCGAGTACACATTCTTTCTTAGCGAGATTACACACTAAAAATATGCACACTGTACCTCACTTGAAATTAACAAATGACCTCAATATCCGCTTCAAAATCCCACCGCATATTCTTAATTTCATTTCTTCACTCTCATTTTTCAATGGGGCTACGGATTAGCATGTATTTTTGGTGTGCAACCTCGCTTAAACGAAAATAATTATTGCTAATATTAATCAAGATTACAAATGATTATTTAATATATTTTATAATTATGACAATATTATATCGAGCAAAAGGCTATTGGGCTCAGGCTTTAAGTGCTATACAATTGCTTTCATCTGTGAGGGATGAGTGTAATGAAGAAATTCATCTAGTCGTTCACATCAGAGGGTAAAAAGAGAAAATGTACCGCTTTTATGAAGCTATCACCGCTCTGTTTGTTAATAAATTTCTGATGTGAACAAATTTTAAGTTAATGACATCTCCTCACATGCAATAAATAGTGTCCTCTAATTTTATTAATACTATTCTAATAAAAATGTAGCACATATCATATCACAATCCTGTGGTATAAAAATATCAAGTTGGGAGCAATTTTGACTTTAAAATATAAAGTGTTGCGCCAACACGGCTTGTTTTTCATGTCTCACAGGCCAAAAGCATAATAAACCATTTTAATATTTCACATGGCAACCAATTATCGAATATGTCATACATAAATTTTCTCTAATTTCCCCAACTCAATGGTTAAGTGTATAATACAATTGATCCGACTTGCGAAGCAGATTAATAAATATAAAAAAAGAAGCTTTTTACATTTTTGAATAAGTTAATTTATTAATACATTAAGATTTCATGCAAATTTAGCAAACTACACTGTTGGTTTGAAAATTGAGCAATCCTTATCAATCAATGAATGGTTATTACTATACCGTTTAGAATAAAAACTCACTTGAGTAGGTAACTACTCCTCAAACCAAATAAGCAGTGTACCATTCACCTTATAACTTTAAATGCAAAACATCTTAAAAACTGTAAATAACTTGTTTTAAAACCGTTGATTTGAAATTGGAAGACTATGAATTTCAAAGTTATCAGTTATTGCATAAACAGGTGCACACCTCGCCCATAAATAAATCTAACAACATAAATAACATTATAAAGCATTTTTACAACAAGATGGCATTTCTTAAAACACTATATTACAGGTTTACCAATACAAGAGTGTTATTATTATTATTCACTCTTCTTCTTTTTACTAATACTTGAAATTATTTCATCAGACTGATTCCATATACTATATATGTGTATACAAATCAACTACTTTATAAAAATGTCGCTAAGAATTGCATCTATCGCAACAATTAAGGCCAGAAATGTTTACATTCAGTTCTTACTTAACAATTTAAGGCCACTTTGCCTTCATTTAAAAAAAACACCTTTTCTACAATTTTTCAGTCGTGGATATATACAACACATCAATATTTGCGCCCTGCTCATAATTCTACGTAAACATGATATAATGTACGTTATAACCTTTTCATAATTTTGTTCTAAATACCGATGGCCTATAGCCAAGACTTCCTCGTCGAGTAATAATGTCAAAGTTTTATTTATATCTCTCACCTTTACGGCGTGGCTGTTCTGTGGATGTTCCTCGGGGAGCTTAATGGCTAGTGCGTAATCATCATTTAAAATTTAACACATAAATTCACGACATTAGAATCGATCTAATGCCGTAGTTAATTCACAATTTACAGTAGTGAAATTCATTATTGCTATACCTTTTAATATTTTTGAGTCAACTTGATGTTCAAACGTCATAGTTTTTTATTTTATAAGCTTACTATACACATTTTCAAAGGCTATCCGTTGTCCGGTTCGTACTTTGTAAAAAATTTTAAAAGTGGATTTGATTCCTTATTTCTTCAACATTTTTATGGAATGATTGAATCTAGGGGAAATTTGAACGGAAATAGACATTAAAATTTGAAGTACGTGGACGTGTTCATTTTTGAGAGGTGTAATTTTAAGGTGCGATTTGTGAAAGTATGTTTTGTAATGTATAGACACCCCCTCTCTCTCTATAGTGTCTTCAATAATTGGCTTTCTAGAATTATGTTATGCTTAATCATAGATAGAGAATATAATTATGATTGGCTTATAAGAAATGAAACATACTTAAATATTTGTTATAACATTATAGAGCGATGCCCCGCGACTCGTCTTTGAAGTAAAATGGAACATTAGAACATTGAGACGTTATCTCTGATCCATGTGTTTACTCTTTTCTCATTTTGCTAAAATACACCTGTGTTATTATTTAACCACACTGTTATACTATTTGCGCCCTTGGAATTATATATTTTTCTTAGATAACTGTTTTAAGGCAGATATCATCAAGTGGTCATTCCTCGAGTGTGGCATTGCCAACGTGCTAACATTCTGATTGCCAACAACTGAACAGACGAAACGAAGAAGAATATCATAATATTAACTACTCCGATGACGACATTGAAATCAATATATCATCATTAACAACAACAGTTTGCTGATTTCTTAGAAGACTCAGATGATGAAGAATTTTAGAATAATATTAGAAGACTTAATTATTTTAATTATTGGTCCCCTTTAAACAATTAAATACACCCAGATTGAGAAACTATTAAAGACATCCAGATTGGGAAATATTTAACGCAACCACATATTTAAAGAATTGAAAACAAGATTGTTTTTTTAAATTTTAACAATGAACCTGTGTTTTAATAAAAACTAACTATTTGTGTTTTAATAAATTGGCAAATTATATATTTTGACTAATACTGGGGTCTCACATTATAAGGAATTGGACCCAAGCTTGTTTTGACTTCAACACAAGTAAAAATTTGATTCCATAGGTTCAAATAACAATTTTTATTTTTAAAAACAAAGATAATGTAGGAATATAAACAGTTTATGTGTAAAGTATGAAAATGGAGCTATAAAAATTATCCAATATTATTATTATTATTATTTGACAATTGCAGTCAAATACAAAACTGTCACAATGCTAGAAAGTGAATTGCAAAATGGCCACTCTCCATTTCTGGCAATTGGATAGAGTTATGCTATTGAAAGTATTAAGCGTATGTAATTTAAAATTGTGAGTCATGAGGCATCTTTCGAAAGTACAGCGTGATCCTCTTTCCGTGTACACGAGAATGTTGCAACTTAAAAATTCATTCCATTTACAAACGATTGCAAGTACAGGAATTTAATTAAGATAAATATAAGTTTTACCTAATAATATTAATGACCCCTAGAAAGCCTATGACAAGTGTCACAATAATTATTTTCTCCACTGTAACTAGTCAAACACGATTGAATAAACATATTGGAATATTTTAAATGAGGAATTTGCAAGCAACTGTTTTGCATTAAAAATTCATTAATATTCTGAGCCAGTACTCTCAATGCTAGGTTCGATTTTAGAATGATTGAATATGTTTTCAGTGAAGTTTTATTGTGTAAGCATTAGCCCCCCCCCCCCCCCCAAACATTTTATAACTACGCATGTTCGAAAAGCCGCAACGCTCGCATTAAAATACGCTCTTCACGTCCCGGTAGGTAATTATTTGTGAATTCAGTGCCTACACGGTACTTGCCTTAAAAATTTAATTTAAAAAAATAATACATCTGTAGTACCTACCTAGACAAAACACAGTTTTCTAACAAATATAAGAATGTGAGTAAAATAATTTAGTTGCCGCTTTGAGAAAAATATTGCATAGTTGCCATTATTATACTTTTTTTACATAGTCTGCTTACACCCATACCGACTGTTTAAATATAATTTAATTCAAACGGATTTTGACAGTGGGGAGATATTAAATTATTATATATACACATTTTAAAAATGGATTACAGTACTAACAATTGCATTTACCAACACAAAAAAAAAAAATACTTGTATTCATTTAACATCATAACTGAAACAAGTAACCCTAATACAAACGTTGATTCCCCTCCGATCTAATTTCATCTCGTGATTACTTTAAATATATTTAAAGCGACAGAAATGTTTAAGATATCTTCATCAAGAATAAAAGCAAAAATAGCCCGCTAATGGATAACTCGCGCCAGCTTTATTAAAAAATAAATAGAGAAGTATTTTGACAGATAAATTATGTTTAAAATACATGGCCGAATGTTGTCGTAGCGATATCAAAAATTCTAAAATAAATACTGCGCGATCAATCAAGCCTTACTATCACAGCAAAAAAATTAAAGAATTAAAAAATTAATATATATTTTAATCTGCATCACAATATATTTAATTTAATGGTAAGTCCGCCGCACTCAGCTATGCTCGCGTTGTTGAATGACAGAGTGTAGGGATGACATAAGAGCTAGGTCAGAATAAAAACGATAGGTGATGGGCCCGGAGTGGTGAATGTGTTCATTAAAATCCTGTCAATTCGATTTACTATTTAACCTTTTAAAATGCCATGAGCGAGTTAGCATGCCAAACTTTGCATGGTACGCCAAGCCGCGAGCATTATCGCGCACACTTTTATAACATTACATAGACTTTATTAAATGTGATTGTTTAATGTCATATTTTTGAAAACAATCTGTCCTTTGTGGATGGCAGTTCTCAGTTTTTAATTGACATTTTAACAACACTGAAAGCCCATGCGTATGTGATGGCTTTTGATCAGTTACGAGATTAATTCACATCATATCGGTGTGGTGTCAATACTTTTAAACTGTGCAACTCACCATTTTTGACAAATATTGTCTCATTTGTCAAAGCCACACCGTGCTTAAATAAGATACCAATCTTGGCAACAACCTGTGCTATCTCAGTTTGTTCTCCGATGACAGCATATTATATCATTGTGACCTGCATCGGTGTTGTTAACCAATTTTATTAAAAAACTTTTGTCTAATCTTATAAGAAATAGTTTTTAACATTTAAAGTTGTGCACGTAACCCGCAAGGAGGTATCATCAAAGGCAATTAATAATGAATAGTACCTATTTTTAGGCGTATAAAATTGGCATTATTAAAATCATATTTTACTTATGGGAAGTGTGTTTAAAAAATTGTTTTCATTTTACGTAGATACTAAATGGACAGTCCCTCGAACAGCTAGCGCAATATTTGAGTACTAAGCATTACAATAAAAATAATTGGCATTCAAAAAAGCACTACAAATTTGTCTTCTAATAATACTTAATTCCGTAGCTTCATTCTATAAATTTTTACATTGTTTAAAACAGATGTTAATCAATTTACGTTAGGACATTTTCAAATCATAATGTATCAACTCGAAAGTCGCATAAAAAATATTGCAGAGTTGAGAGCAGAGCGAGCTGTCATTTGTTGTCCATTATATTTCGTATACAGAGTAGAATACTGATTCACACCGACCTTTGTCATCATACCTCCGAAACAAGAAATCAAAGACTTATCCGTATACGCTCCTCAATAGTTGAACACAGTTTACTCTATTATTCACAATCTAGAAATAATAAAAGGCGAATAAAGAGAACAATGCCTTAGATCAATGGTTTTCAACCGCTGGTCTGCAGAAAATTCCTGCCAGTCCAAGGCTGCACTCAAATTCTCACTATTTTTAATAACTATAATATTAGAAAACTAATAATACACAAAATATTAAATAAATAATGGTTTTTATTTCTGCCTTGGTGGTTCGCAAAATATTTATCCTATTTTCACCAATCTGAAGGTGTGATATGATGAAAAACACTGCTTAGATGATATCTTGCGCAAACACAAAATTACAGTTATAAAAGGTTGATTGCATATACCCGCATTTAAAAATTATGTAAAGGCGTCCCTTAAACATATATAAATTCAATTCAAACGTCTCCATTTAACGGACACAAGAATTAGAGTCAATAGAATATATTATAAGGCTTTACATACTTTGTCTTGACAACAATCTGCATACTAATTGCCACCTGCGCAGACAAAATTCACACAAAGTTGTTTACATTTATATAAGTGCCGTAAATGTTTATATTTTAATCCTTCAATTTGTATTTGATCGTATAGCCTGTTTTTTTAATTAAGTAATTAATTAATTTTATCGTGCAATGACGCAGTTGACATTTTTGCTTAGCAATGAATCTGAACGAATTTCCTCAAACAGAAACAGGATGAATCATTTAATGTTTCATTTATGTAACAAACGGCATCAACTTTATAATGCGTGGATAAATTGTAATAAAGTCTAATTCAGTGTTAGGTAATTATCTCAACTACTGTAAATAAATGAAAAATGTTTGTATTTATGTTTTCTTATTAGAGGTGTTCCAATCAAATTAAGACCCCATCATAATCGTCAAAATTCAAGCATCTTAGACAAGGTTTAAAGGCATTGTCACATTAAAACATTTATATAATATACAGATGTCACATAACTAGTTGTCTTCTTTCTCTTCTGTTAATTAATATAAAATGTTCCAACACTTTGAAAAAAAATGTCAACAGTTGAGGAGATGGAGATAAGCGACATCAAAGATTGTGCATTTTTTTATAATATTTATGACGTATTTCATAAATTCATCTGCTCATAAAATGGTTAAAACCTTATATGTACTGTAAGATGTCTGTGAATGAAAAAAGTGTTAAATGGATTAAAAGTAATAGTAAAATCTTTGTAGAAAGGAATAAATGATAACGTAATATATTGTCCCTTTTGACAGATGCATTTAAATTATTTGTATCGTTTGAGAGTTGAATACGTGTGCGATTTGTTCAAGACAATGGCGTCAGTATGATATTGGTCAGATGCATGTTAGTGAGATAAAGATGTTGTATAATAATTAACTCTTTAGTGGCAGTGAAATAATTATCAAAGAAAAAAAATATCAAAATTAATAGATTTATCCTATGCCTGGACAACTAGCTATGTGACACCTGGTATATGTGTTGTACAACATTTTCAATCCATTTTTACGGCAGTCATAATTTTATTTGAATGACTGTAAGTTTTATATATAGTTTTTTTTTTATCAGGACCCTGCGAATTAGAACTACAATCTTCAACAAATCTTCACAACTTTCAAAAATACAGCAGCATTCTCATATGACTAGGACCTCATTTAATATTAGACAAATGTGCGAAAAGAGATTCTAAAAAGTTTCAGATATGAATACGAATACTATCATCTACGACTAATCTACGAAGAAGTGTAAAAATACAACTTTATGTAAAATTCATGTTTTATAAAAAGTCCGCTAATAGAAAACTTTTAAGTTATAAATATAAACAAAATAAAAAAAACTCACCGCTCTAATCACGTCACCGAAATAAATATTTAAGGCACAATGTTATGATTTTTCGTGAGTTGCCGTTAACAAATTAAAGGGGCATAATTAATACGCAAAAATTCTTTACAATAGTGAAATATTCTAAAAAGAGTTTGGGCCACAAATTTTAATTATTGTTCATTCGGCTGTAATTTATTTATTGATTTCTTTCAAACTTATTTATTATAATACAAACCCCTAACAACACACCCAAATACAGATTTAAATTAATCAAGTAAGCAAATAACGACATTGATTGCCCGTGTAAGGAATTTAACATAATTAACAGCGGGGAATGTGTTTAAAATAAAATCTAAAATGTTAATACAATTCGCGCATAATTAAACACGCTCGACTTTTGCCACCAATTATTATATATTGCGTACACATTGATCATCTCGTACGGTGCAGTAGTACTAAAGCAATTTCGTTTTATTAAAAACTACACAATCGAAAAAACATGGAACAAACATGAATCAATGATAGTATAATACAAGAGAAATGGCTGTTCACCGTACCATAAACAATATAAATACTACAAAAAAGTATAAAAATCTTATAATACTTACTGAACATGATAAGCCCGTCACCAAGATGAAAAAATATTAGTAAAAATGTATATTTCTGTACGCCCGTGCAGTGACAGTTAAATCAATGCGTCGTAGTAACATTTAATGGCACTTGTAGAAAAAGGAATCATGTCTTATGTTTTAATACTTTGGGGCGGCCGCGGTCTCTTGGCTGCCGGGGAAGCTTCCAGAATCCTCTCCGAGGCCTTGTCCTCCTCGCGGAAGTGTATCCTTGTGATGACGATATCGCCGGTGCTGAGAGTCTGCGATCCATTGTTCACTTTATCCATTACTTGGGCGTCCTTAAGATGATTTTTATCATTCTCGCACGGCACGTTTCTCTCTGAAGGGGGATTATCATCACTGTTGTGGCATTTGCAGGAGCAGCACGCGCTGCTGTTTTCCTTCTTGCTCAATTTTTCCGAGAGGGTCGACAGTTCTTTGGCTTCGAGCAGTGGAAGGGTCCTCTCCATGGTTTGAGAAAAGCGCATATCCAGCTCGCCGCTGAGAGGCGCCACGGAAGAGAGTATTTCTTCGAGTCTATTTATTTTGGCGACCCTGTCCATGGAAGTATCTGATAATATTTCATCCATCAGCTGCATAGATTCTGTGAGACTCGGAGGTTGTGTGGATGGCGGGGAAGACACGCAATCAGACTGGATGGAATCTAAACTTGTCATTTCTCTACCGTCTGTGTCATCCTCCGAATCAGTCAAGTCTTTGTCCTGGCCGCTAGATTCTAACTTTTCCAACTTTTTGCAAATTTTTTGAGAAACTTTGAGTTTTTCTTTTTCTTCATCTGTGAGCTCTATGTAGCGCAATAATCTGATTTCTCTGTTACTCAGAACCACATTTTTACTGCACTGTGATAGTTTCTGTCGCAGTTCGTAAACTTCAGTGTTGATCTTACGCTGGCGCTTTCTCATCCTCACTTCAGTGGGCTGAATGTGCATAAAGATTTGTTCACTGCACACGTCTTCAAAAAGCTGCTGGAACTCGACCGCTATAGCGCTTGAAATATACCCGTAAAGAGAAGAATGAATCAGCGATAGGACGTCTGATGCTGCGTACAGTAACATTTCTTTGGAGAGCGGCCTTCTCGCCCAGTACCGCTGGTCCTTGCGGTACATATTCTTCAACTGTTCTTTCATCGGGTTCATGGGAGCACTGTATAACTCGCAGAGGGCATTAAGAGACACATTTTTCACTTTATAAATGGGTATTCCGTGTACCTGCTGCTGTAACACAGCATGTGCCGCTTGGGTGTCGAACACAGACTTTAACATAATTCCGTATTGATTGTACAGGTTCACTGAATCATTCCGGCAATCGTGAATCACTTTAACAACATCACTTTCTAACAAAGTTTTCAACCCTCCCTCGGTGACCATGTTAGGACACGAGATGAGGTCAAACACGAAGGCTTCATTGTTGAGAGTTCCAATCTGGAACATAGTGATCTGTCCCTTGAGGCCGAGATTAATTCCTTCGCAATCAAATGAAACGGCGGCCGGCTTTCCACCCCTGACCTTGGGGCTCATGATTCTGTCAACGATGGCGGCACATTCCTTCACGTTGGCGATAACAACTGTACTCTGAAGAATTCTCTGCCTCCACGCCTCGCTCATGTAATGAGAATTAAGCGAACTTCTAGCGTTAGGGGTAACTGTGGTAGTATTTTCTTCGGCAGTCTTTTGATTTATCATTTTGTCCCGCACCATATTCTCGGCGAGGTTCTTAATCACGATAGAGTTGATTCTCTGTTTTAACGTTTGATTGGCGATGCTCATCTGTGTCCTCGGCGAGTCCGCGGGGCTCATCACTCGCCCGGCAGGCGTGCGGCCCCCGTCAGGGCTCGTGGGACTGTTATCAGTGGAGGATATCTCTATCGGGGAGCCGTGATTTAGAGACATCGGCGGAGTTAATGTTGGACTTTCGCAGATATTTTTAGCTTGGTCCTGCTCATTCAGGTACATGGATGTGAATCTCGGACGATTGATCAGAGTCACAATGTTGGACTGCACGTGGAAACTATCCGAAAACATTTTGAGAAACGTCGACAGGTCTTCTGGTGTCTTGAACATTTGAAACCAGTAATCCTGCGGAAACTTGGAGATCACGAGGTGGAAGAGTTGGTCAACTAATACGGGGCCCTTGGCTTCGATGCACTGAGCGAAATAATCCAAAAGTTGCTGTGTTATACCCGCATCAATATTGGCGTGAGGTAGGTTGTGAAACTCGTCCATATTATGAGACTTGTATTCGTCCTGTTTGTCTGACATTAATACTACATTATCATCCACCACTTTGAATGTGTCTGGATGCTTGATTAAAAAGTCTTTGAACTCTTTCATTCTCTGACCGGAGATATGCCTCACCTGCGGTGACGCCTGGCTCCTGTGTCCCAGCAGACTCTTAATTGGCACTTCAGTTCCCTCCCCGTATTGAACCATCTTCATTGCGAAGTATTGTTTTGCCTCTTCTATGTAATCGCTGTTCCCGGCCATTCCGAGTCCGGAACCCGTGCGCAGAGTGAAGGTGTTCATGTCCACATAGTCCCCGTCGATGCTGAAGAGGGAAGGGTACTGCGAGAGAAACTTCTTCAGGCCCGACTGTGACCCGCCAGCTATTTGGCGCATCTCTTTAGTGAACCCCTTGGCACCGAACTGGCAGGAAAGGTCGTGTAACGTCCGAGGCTCGCCCTTATCCAGTAAGCGTTCTATGAAGAATAAAAGGGTCAAGTTACGCGTCAGTTCATATTCCATCGACTCCATTTCTCTGCAGCTGGTGCCAATTCGATGTTACACCCAACTTTCGATATTTGTCTCCTATGTGTCAAAGAATCCCATTGGGACATCTGACAGAATAATAGACAATGTACACATTCCATAAATAACTTTTGGTGACGCAACAAAATCAACACGTACTATTCGGTACCTACGTTCTTTGTCACAACAAAAATTAATCAAATCTGCCAAAGTCCAAAATGCTATCTTTTTATTCCTCCATGCGTGAATAAATGAAGTAGGGAGCTTTTTTAATAATTCACCAATTAAATCATATTTTTAAGGGATACTGGGTACTGTGTACTTCATTGGAAAAAATATTGTCGATATAATTCTAATTGTCCTAAAAATAAATTATGTTTAATCAATAAAATTACCGTTTTACGTTGTTAAAATAAAGACTTTCTTTAAATTAAAATAACTTAAATATTAGTACCAGTTTTTTTTAACAGTAGTTCATAATTTTTTAAATCAGTTAAAGTACTAATTTTAAATTAGGACCAAGATAAGTTTATAAATTACCATATTTATTAACATGAGAACCATGGAAGAAATTCTTACGTCATATCCCAAGAGGCAATAATATATTAAATTAACTATGAAACGTAAACAAATTTTTAATATAATTTGTAACCTAATAATTAGATTTCTGTCAAAGCCATTAATTTATTTTCTTATTTTTGTGTAATAAATGTATATAACAAAAATAAAATAATGTAAAATACTGAGGAATATATAAATGAAATCAGATGAGGTATCCCGCAATAGCAGTTCCGAAGTATGGGGAAGGCATCAAAGAAATTAAATTCTCCCCATACCCGGTAAGAGATTTTGTAACCACTATGTTGAGAAAAGTACGCAGAAAACTATAAAACAGGATATAAATCGGAGCGTGGACGTATTATTTTTTTCATCTCGGATCATCTTTCTGCGATCTTTGTGGAGCGTGCAACTAGCCTAACTCAAAACTTTCTTGTTCTCTATCAATCTTCAGCAAGGCTCCAGCAAGTCTCTGACTTAAACCTTTCTTGTACTCCTTCAAGTTTCAATAAAGATTCAGCTAACCTTTTACTTGAAGCTCCGAAATCAAAGTCAAAGTCGAAGACTCGACTGTACTGAAAATTCTATAATATTCATGAAGATGCAGGTCATAATTCTATCGTACATAGACCTTCTACACATGAGCCTGAGCGACCGCATTTCCACTGAATTCAGTTTATTTTCGTTCGTATTTTGACGATTCACATTTCATATCCATACGATAGTATTGGTAACAAGACGGAAAAATGTTTAGCATCTTAGATAGTTAGGTACTTGTCTTTTTTTAAATATAAGCTCTGTATAAGTAATTTAAATTCAGAAAAATATTTAGTTGCGATGAAAACTGAAAAATTATTGTTTCCGCCTACTCTCCCCTTCGCTTCCGTGTAATGTTAAAAAATAATATTTTGCACAACAGCCATAAAAGATTTAAGACAAAGCGCATTTTGAAATTGAAATCAGGATGTGTCATTTGATACGGAAATAACCCTCATTGTTCGTAAATGTCATACGCAGTGTTTTTAAAAATAGTGAAGATTCAGAATCGGTGCTTTCATAACATGTTGATCGGTTTTCTTTAACGAACATAATGGGAAACCACCACGGTCACCCTTCCTCCAGCGACGAGAAGTCCCAGGCAGGTTCTGGCACCACAACTCCTCGGGGGGGCTCCAGGAAGGGGCTGTCAAACTCTTCGTCCGGAGTCGATTTACAAGAGAAGCCTGCCACACAATTTATGCCGCTTGACAAACTAGCAAAAGTTAGATTTATTTTTTAGTTACATTCTAATATTAATATTCAATATTTTCACAACATAAGAAAACCTTGAAAGCATATTTGAAGGTTGACGTATCAGATCCTAACCTACTTAACTTTTGAATGTTACGATTAGTTATGTGTGCACTCAATCATATTTTATTTGGATTGGTTATCAAACCTGATATATCTGTCTGAAATGGCAGGGCCTTTAGTGACATCTGTTGTTGATTTTTTAAATGAAAAATCTTAATATACCGATGGATAATAATGCATTATGTATTTCTTCCAACTGTTTATTCCTGTATGTAACTAATTTAGTATTTTATTTTGGCCGTCTTGTTATTTTACATAACAATCTTTTGGTAAACATTTGTGGTTTTAAAAGAAATCAGAATGATGTCAAATTCAATCATTCGGATGAATGTTTTTAACATATTGCACACGTTGAAAACGAAAGTGACATTATACGAAATTTGATATTTTTTTCTGATATAAATTTCATCTGGCATGAATTTAGAAACTATTCATTATGTGAAAATGCTCACACTATAAAACAGACTTTTTGGATAGTGTCACTTTTATTTTCAAGATGCCATATCTTTAATCGGTTACCTCATTACGGAGGATCAGTTTCACGTCCTCGGGGTTTCTCTTTCACTTTTCGCATTAATTCCATTACGCATGTTCTCTTTTTCAATTCCATGGAGAAGCTAAGATTGGAAAGCTTTTTACTGCCTACAGCAATCTCACTATTGTTTCAAACAACAAATGCAATAACATAACATTATTTTAAATTTTGTAATATTTTCTCATAAAAAGATGAATGCACGATGAACAATAGGTCGCTTAAGTGGTTTGGTTGTGTGGAATGAATGATGTGCAGAAGCGATGGTAAGAAATATATACAATGCATGTGTTGACGTCAACAGAAATAGAGGATATGAAAAATTGGCCCCGTTAAAAGCCTCACCAATTGGCAAATGTGATTGAGGCAACAGCCGTGTGTTGGAGCAAAAAAATCTGGTTCTCTATCTTTGTGTACCCTATAAATAAGTGGTAATTAAACAAAGGAATGTTGTTCCTCATGAAACTGTTCTTGATACTTGTTTTACATGTTCCGAGCTAACAATGAGCCATGTGCGTTTTATAAAAAAATGGTCTAATTGCGCAGAATGTGTCTGGCAGGTTTTATATACAATTACTTATATTACAACACAGTGGGGCACCATGACAACGGGTCAGTTTAAGTCTCAGCACAGAGTCATCGGTCAGGAAGAAACAGTATGATGATTTTTCTCAGCAGTGAACGTGTTAATTTTGCAAAATATTAATGTTTGCGATTGTTAAGCTAACGGAATCATGTTTGATTGATATAAGTTATACAAGTGATTAAAGATTATTTTATCAAGAATGAGTTTGCTATTTTATTACTGCTGCATTATTTTAACATGAATTGTCTTGATTATGTGACGATATCAATGATTGATTAGACGTAGTAAATTGATATTGCTGAATTATTAATTATTTTTTATGTACAATAGTTTAGTAATACGTATTTTGTTTTCCTTATTTGTGTAACCCGAAAATATTTATATTATTTTCAATTAGCAAGTTGCGAAAAAGTACAGTTGTACAGTAATTTTTTGAGGTAAAGCCTTGACAATGACACGTGTTACCGTGCCGAAACGTCGGCCTAGGTTTCCCCAGGGAAACCATATATAAAGAACGCGATCTACCCCAGAAGAGATACCATTTGCATGCACTAGTACTCACAGAAACATTAAACACACATATATATATATATATATACTATAGTATGTGTTGTATTTAAGGTTTTCACGGGTGTTCCGTACAGGAAACAAGAATGTAGACAAGGGTGGTTCGCCGATCTCAGCTTCTCTCAACAGATGTTGATGATGATTATGAGATTGAAAGAAATGAAACACAATAGATGTTCAATATAGGCACACTACGGTGGCAAAATCGAGAATGGCTGCCGCATGCAGAATACCCTGTTTTTATTCAGATTTATTACAATACATTCAGTCATATTTGCATGTACATACCTACTCAGTGACAGGCCGCCGCTTGTGACGTTTTACTAAGACATCTTTGTTTCCTGATATCTATCCCATGGGTTTTTTAACGGATAAAAGATAAATTATTTTCTTAGGGAACCTGCGTCAAATAGTCAATACCTCAATGCAAAATCAAATCACAGTCCAGCTCAATTATCATCGGTCATAAACATTCTTGTAACACATTCAAAAAGATTGTCAGATAAAGAAAACATATATAATGAACTATTATTAAAAAATGCACTAATCTCTAACGGTTTTAACTAAACATCTATAGATAAAGCAATAAAAAAAACTAGCAAAACTCGCGAGTTACCACCCACGTTCATTGCTTTCCTGCTGTACATTAAGGAAACAATTGATGAATCAAGCCGTCTCCTTAAGAAAAATAATATTTAAAACTATAGAACAGAAAATAAAATATCGTCATTATTGAGAACCTCCAAAGAAAATATAAATCTGGAATCACATGGAGTGTACAAAAATCCCTGCTCTTCGTGTGACAAAATATATATCGGCTGTTCAATTCGGAAGATCTCATCGCGGGTAACCGAACATAGGGTAAATGTTAAAAATAAAAAGATTACGTCATCATTAGTGCAGTATGTTCTGACCGAGGGTCATACAATAGATCTTGATAACGTGCACATCACGGCTAACCTTAACCTAGAATCATCCCGAATATATAGAGAAGCAATAGAAGCATATAGTAACATATGTCAACAATAACACGTTCATATAATGCAGACTGAATGTATAACCTCGCGCACATAGTATAAAATATTGTTGAAGTTATTAAACAAATATCTGATATCTCATAGAGACAAAGCTATTTTTTATTATATTTAATGGAAAATATATTAAAGTGCGGGGTAATTACGGGGCTTACAACCTGTCTTCGGCTGGCTTAAGCGATCACTTTATATAAATATAACGTTCACCAATTCTCACCCCTCCATCTCCACATTTATCAAATTTTTGAAAGTTGTATTTATGTTAATATGTGGACACGCTTCGAGTACCACTACACCATCGCCATCTATGGACCAAATTTGATAATTCATTTTTCCCCTTTTTAAACAGCATGTATGTCATTATTATGAGAATATGATTTGGCAGTAACACCTGTAATTACCCCATATACTTCCATATATTTGTCTCTTTAAGATATCTGATATTTATTCAACTCTATTTGTGTTCTGCTGTTAATCCTACTATTATAATTTACACAATTAATATGTTTTTTCTTTTTTCAGATTTTGAGTAAAAAGTCTCACGATGAGGATAGCGTAAATGGAATAACGGAAAAATGTTTCACGGTAAATTGCACAAATAATAAAATGCTTGTACATATATATCTCAAATTCATTGAGCTGAAATAAAACAGAATATACCTAAATAAAAATAAATAAGTTCATAAACAATAACAGCCGGTTGTTTGATCGGTGGTAAATTCTTACTATAGTAAAAAAAGTGACTTTATTAAAATAATTTGTTCAATAGTTGGTAAAAAATATTATATTTACTCATTGAAAACACATTCAATAGTAAACAAATTTTACTCCCCAATATCGGATGATAAAAACCATAAATAGGATAGTGTTAACAAACTTTTAAGCGCTTTACAATTTGTCCTACGTTTTCAGTATTATCTCTTCCCCAAGTACCCGGAGCTGGGCACCCGTCTCTTCCACTACCTCCACGTTCAGTCCAAGTCCAAGTATCAATACATTAGCTCCACCAGTTTTAAACAGCAGGCTGAGAGATTTCTCAGCATTCTCGATGACGCAGCCATCGTGGAAGTTTATGTCAAGTGAGATTTTATTTTTATTATTTCTCCATCTGATTATGTATTTAGTTTAGAGCACCAAAAACATGAAAATAAATCGAAATATAGAATACAATAAATTTGTCGGTGTGCAAATAACCTTTGTATAATTTTTTTGTATTTTCATCTATATACTACGAGGCTTTTTTTAAGTAAGTACCAGATTTTTTTTTAAAGAAACAACATCATTTTTACAACACTTTACTTTCTTCAGACGCTACTCTACTTAAACTACTTCTCAACATAGTCGTCACCATTATTAAGCCACTTGTCATAACGGGGCATCAATTTTTGTATACCTGTCTGTACTCCATCTTAGAGTTCATCATCATTCATGGAAATCACTTGGCGCTAAATCAAGACCGCACAGGACACACATGGCGATGAATTTCAGCTGGTTTCATGTTTCGTGTATTCAAAAAACGAATCACGAAGCGTATCTCACAGTCGGCGGACTGATCTATTGTCTTAAACATTTCAACCACTTACTACAAGATGGCCACACTATTTAACATCACAGCCGCAGTGCTACACCGGGAATATCCGGCAACAGTACTTACTTAGAAATTGTGCCTTGTATATTGTCCTGAAGAAAGTCGAGTCCAGCTGAAACTAGTTGACTTTAGTGTATGTACATAATAAAGTGGTTTAAAACTGAATGTGTAATATTATTTTATTACTTTATATAATTGACATGTGCCATTTAAAAATGTTGATGATTTTCCAGAATGTTTTGTGAGGAGGACCAAGAAGGCATGATGAAGCCTGACGGGATGGAGGCGCTTCTGATGACCAGTTACAAACTATCCATGGATCATTACTCCGAGGGACCGCAGATGTGTCTCACCGTAAGAACTAATTTGTAGTTATAACATGTTATGTTTAACATTTTATAAACCCTTAAATATTTTATTACATAAAGACATTTTAGTAGGAGTCACATAGCTAGTTATCAAAACTAAAGGATCGACATTTTTTGGATTCTTTCTCCGGTTATCCTTTTATATCCTTTTTAATATTTCGGTTATCCAGTTATATCCGGTTTCTCCGGTTATCCAGTTATATCCTTTTTAATATTTCGATTTCGGCATCTGCCACTACAGTGCCAAGTATCATTTTATGCAATTTCTCTATCTCACTGTATAGCTCCTTGGGGTAAGCCACTAGGTGTACTAGAAATTGTGCAGGTGTTCCGTATTGAGTTATCAAGGATGGCAAACAATTCAAACCCCAGAGTTGAAAGGTAAAGTTTATTATGTAATCTAACATTTTGAATAAAACACTCCTTTCTACAAAGGACACTTTATAATACATACAAATATTCTAACTGTGTGTGTATAATTTTAAATATATAAATTTATGAAATTCAATGTAAATTATTTCAATGATTGTCCAACATTTTACAAAAGATAATTTATAAATATGAAAAAGTCTTGAGACATTTTCTATTCAAAATTGAATGGAGAAGACTAGGTGGCCAGTTTGGATAATTAGTCTTGTGACACCCTGTATAGCAAAAATACTAGTAGATGTTATATTGTGCATTTTAGATTCGTCGTACATTGAAGACGGTGGTGGAGTCGTGTTTCCACTCCAAGCATCTTCTCAGCGCTGGTTACATCTCCCGCTGGCTCGAGGAACACTGTCACAGGCTCGTGTTGCCCATGCACAGGTGCTTATCACACAATAATTTAAAAGTCTACCTGTCAAGCGTAATGATGAATGTAATTTAAATCATGTATTTTATTAATCAGATTGCATTGTTTTAAAAAATGCCGTGTTGAAAGCTCAAATATTAATATTATCATAATTTACAGATATTGCGTCCACATACTGTCCACAGCGTGGCGCTACGTTGGAAATGAGGCCAACGACCACAGCGCGGGGCTAGAACTGGCGACGCCCGTGTTAGAGGCTCCGCCTCCCATTGCGCAGAAGGCCCCCAGGCCCATGGCCCCCATGATGCCTGTCAGCAGGGCTTGGCTGCTAGCCGGGTCCTTACCGGCGCTGTACTCGCAGGCGGTTAATGCCAACAGTCCTAGCAGTTCAGGTAATTGACCACCATCAATATTCCCACACACACACATGAAAAAATGTAGCGCGCACACAATTTTTAATACGACTTCTTGCAACCATGTTGATTGATCCTGTAAATGATCACCAACATTTTGGATATTGAACCACTTTATGAGGTAATAATAATGCGTTTATTCCAGCGTGATCATATTTATGTATTATATTTATATCATATTTATGTTATGAAAAAGCAAAAAAAAAAAAAAAAGATAAAAAAGTTCACATATATATATATATATATATAGTATAGTATAATATATATATATATAGTATAGTATAATATATATATATATATATATAGTATAGTATAATATATATATAGTATAATATAATATATATATATATATATATATATATATATATATATAGTATAATATATATATATATATAGTATAAATAAATATTGCATTTGACTCACGATTATTATGACCAGCTAGCGTTGCCATTCTCTGGTCAGGGTGTCAGTTTTCCATGAGGTTGGTGTTGAACTCCAGCCGCAGCTTTACGCCAGCAACTCGATATCTCAGAAGCGGAACGAATCCATGCACACGGCCTTTGGCAAACATTGTAGATGTGCTACAATAGCGTGCCAACCCAAACAGTATTCTGTATGAGTTGTTGTACTGAATTCGGAGACAGTTGTACGTCACTTGTATTTCGACCAGAGCTTGCTGGTATCCTTACCGCATCGGTAGAAATGCCGTGACAGCATATTCGCACGAACGCTTAAGATAGGCTTCCTTCTATTTTCCCCTGCATAACAAGTTGCAAAATTTCATACTTTTAATTGCGGAGAATGTATCCAAAGTTTTCCTTGATAGTTGTTATTAGTTCTCTCAACTTATTTATGCGTATTAATACATCTTCATCGGTAATGTAGTCCACCCAGGTCCTACCAGTATTCTTATACTGGTACGGTAATGTTTTTCTTATTTTCTTCACACACAAATAATATCATTGGACCTTAAAATTGCACAAAAGATTTTTTATGTGCACTAGGTAAACTTCTTGTACAATCCACATTTGCTTTGTGTCTCAGTAACCATTCTTCTCCCAAAAATAGATTCAGAAATAAGGCATTCAACATAAAATCAAAATAAATTAACAAATTATAGATATTCGCTGTCGTCATCTATGATGTAGTTAAATACTCAAAGTGTTTCTACATGGTAATATATATATATATATAACTTGGAGGTTGATTGTGGGTGGAATGGTGAACGTTACATTGTATAAAGTGATTACTTAAGATTACAATTACAAAGACAGGTTGTAAGCCACACTTCCATATTTTCCCATATATTATAATATAAATAGCTTTTTCTCTATGAGATATCTATAATTTGTTAATAACAATGCATTTGGAGGTAAAAATCCAGCGATTGTGTGTTCTTACAAAAATTTGGACATACTCAAATATTTTTAATCAAAATAAATTAATTGAAATGGGGTTAACCCTTAATCAAAGCGACAATACCAAAGGTTACTAGACATACTGAAAGAGGAAAAGTGGGCGTCTTCATTGCTGATTCCATCTTGCAGGGACACTAGGAGAATATGCTTGCTGGGTCATCTTGTGAACTTATGGAATAGGAGGTTTCAGACTATATTTAAAACAAATTACATAACTCACTTGGAAAGAATATATCCAACCCGGATCTTTCTATTTCCGGCAGACTGCTCAAATTATCATCAAATTTTGATCTATATATGTTACTTTTTAATCAGACGTCTATTTATTTTTGTTGGAAGCTACCATCTTTTTAAAAATATATATTTTTCTGTGTATCTAATTTGTTTTAATTACCATGAAACCATGTTCTAAAAAATTGCAACTGTGTAAATGTGATTTCATTAAAAATTAAAAGTTTCTTTGATTATTTTACAATTTTAGCTTTGACTTTGAATTTTTTAGGGAGTCGACAATGAACGTTTGGCAAGAGAGATGGGATACGGCACCATCGGGGAGATGGACTTTTTCTTTCATCCCCTCTGTTACCGTCAGAGAGAAAGGCCGGGGAACGGTCCCGGGTAAGCGGAAGGTCGCCATTCACTGTCAGAATTATGTTAATCAATCATGCAATATAATTTTTTTTAGGAGTGAACTTGGCATCGGCACAATTCCTCACCCGCCTCGTTTGCCTGCTCCCGTCCCACTGGACCCTGCTGTACAGCTCGCGCGAGCACGGGCTCGGTGCCAATCGGTTCCTACATCATGTGCTGGCCTACAGGGGCGCTACACTTCTGTTGTTCAAGGGAGGCGGTCAAGGTGCGCCGCTGCTGTGCCTGGCCGCACCGACCGAGTGGCGAGAGTCTCATCACTACCAAGGTGGGGAGCATTGCGCCCTCGTACAGCTAGAACCAAAGTGAGATATTTGTTAAATTTTATCAAGGCAATTTTCATTATAATCATTATTTTGAATAGAAAAATATTTAAATCTGCAGTAATGATAAATTAGTAGGATTCTCATATTTTTTAATCACATAGTGTGTGACACTTTTATGAAAATGATTTACGGTCCAAGGACCTGTCTTGCTGGACACTTTGGGAGCCCTTGATTCGCGAGAAGGAATAAATAAGCCTCAAAATAATAATAAACTCTTATTATTGATAATTTATTAAATAACAGCTTTCAAACCGTCATATACAAAATCATGAATACCCGATGGCAGCCGAGTACAATGGAATCTGCCAGTATTTTTTGAGCCAAACAGTATTTCTACGCCTTATTTTTAAAAATTATTTCCTTTTTTTTTTTTAATTTTCGCTTTTACTGATACTTCTAGTTTCTATATCTCTTTCTCAGTGATTCGGGGGCTCTCTGAAAAGCGGGGCCCCTCGCAGTTGCGTCTTACATGATCATAAATCCGCCACTTTGAGATTTGTATTAAATTCCAGGTTTTGCGTATTGGAGACTGCTCCCAAGATGTTATACCTGAACACTTCTATCCGAGGTTTTCCCAAAGGACTACGTGCTGGGTCTGATCCCAGAAAACATCTAATGGCTGTAGACGAAGGATTTGAGAATTTGGAGTTCTCGGGGGCAACTTACCCCCTGGACGCAATAGAGGTGAGTGATCAACAATGTATCGACAAATTATTCATTAATGCGTCAGCAGTTAAATGTGATTCTCCAACACTTACATAATATTATCTTGATATTGTCTTTTAAATTGACATGCTTATTTTATATGATGAGATATTGATATAATATCTGGCAATTTTATTATCCAAAAACCACCATCTCTAGAGGTGTGATCTCGCTACTAATGTTGAAAAGTAGCATTTAACCCTTATAATGTTATTTTGGTAGCAGTGATTTCACGCGCACGATTAGCTGCACCGATAATTTGTCATGCCGGCGTGTACGATGACGGCGTAAATTTAAAATAAATATGTATTATCAATGATACAAATCTTTATGACAAAATAAACGATATCAACTCTCAGAAGATGAATCCACACGAAATGTTCCTCAGTGAAATCTCTTGATCCTATCACAAATGGTTCATCTGTCAAAACCATTCAAATTTCTTGTCAACTGCAGTTTTTATAATTTTACATTAATACAATAGATTTAGTAAAATCATTTCAAAAAATCTTTATGTGAATTATGTATGTAGTACGTATTAATATTATTTTCAAAAATTCGCTAGATGGCAGTATCGAAGTAAGTTTGATACATCGATAAGTAGCCGTTAAATCATGTACGTTATTTTGGTAGCGGTGATATCATGCGCACGATGATCTGCGCCGATAATTTGGCAGTTGTAAATCGTAATTGTGTATTTAAAAATATTGTTGGTAGCAGCTACTTTTGTATTTAAATAACTGCTACCAACTGTTACTTGTAAATATTGATACAATATCACCGATATCAATATATCGCTCGTCTCTAATTTACACTAATGTAATATGTGTGAATGTTTTCAACACCTGTGTATTAAATAAACTGTTCATTTATTGTACATACATAAAACAGATACAATATCAAACTTATTTTATAATTCATTCATAATTAAACGTTAATTTGTTTACTAGAATCCGTAAACAGTCCAATTAACTCAATTTTCAATACACGTTAATTTATTTTGAGTTATCAAACCCTGATGTTTTGATTTAAACCACTTATTTAACAAAATATAAACTGAACACGTCTGGCGACAGTGCCACTGATGACTTCGGATAAAATGCCGGGGCAATATTAAACACAAAATTGTAAAGGAAAGAAAGCAGCAGTTGATGTCTGTAGTCTGAGATTTATGAATGTATTTACTGGCTACATACTGCTCGGAAAATTAGGTACCTAAAAAAGGTATTATTTGACTCCAAAATATGAGTATGAATATACTGATTCTAATAATCGATAACCTGAGTAAAAAATGACAAAACTACACGTTTTATTTTATTGATTTTAAAGTTGAGTACAATGTGCTGTTTCTAATCATTGTTAATAATATTCGGCGCCTACTGCACTTTGTTATTACAGTAATGTTTTCATTAGATTTAACATTGAAAAAAGTTGTTTAATCAATTAATTAGCGACTAATATTAAATCTACGTCAGTAATAGCTTTTAACGTTTTGAGTGATTTTTTTTCTTTTAAAGGTTTGGGGATGCGGTGATCAAGCCAGCCGGGAGACACAACTGGACATCAAGCGCTGGCAGGTCAAGGAGGCGGAACGCCAGAGGCAGGTCAAGCTGTCCGCCGCCGACTGGATCGACCATCCCGACAGATATCTCCTGGAACTGGGCGGACGGCCCCAGTACAACAATTCAGCGAGTTAGTAGTCATTCAGTCGATAATCCTTCAACACACGCAATGACTGACATACTCGGTTGACCGGTCAGAACCAACGGTCACATGGGTTTAAAAATGATACCAGTTGAAAAAATATAATACCATTGTAGTAAGTAGGTAATTATTAGATTTATTTATACTTTTTAAGTGTTTGAAATAGTAAAGTTGTTATACGTTTTACAATGTTTGGCAGTGTATTGAAATAAAGGTGTCCCAATAAGAGCGCCTTTTTTAAATTTCGCACCATTTTCTCTACAAAGTAGGCCATTCAAAAAATTTAATATTTTTCATTTGTCAACCTTGTGATTAGTAAATATGGAATGATGCATGAAAGAATAATGTGTTATTATTGTTAAAATCATTGTGTTGTTGCAAGTAAAATTTCTTGGTGTAATTTCAAGAAATGCAGATCAGAATTGACCAGCAAGATCGTGTGACTTTTTTCTTTATGGATTTTTGAAGTTACACATGTATGCCAATATGCCACAATCAGAGAGCTTAAGACAGAGATCCAACGTGTTATTGCCACAATAACACCTTAATCAAGCAAAGATGTTGTCTTAAATTTCATCAAAAGAGCTAGAGTTTGCAAGGAGAGCCGTGGTGCGCATTTGTCATGATATTTTATTCCATACATAATCAGAACATTTGTACTTCATAACAAAATAAAAATATTACGACTTTTTGAATAAATAATGTGTTTAATTAAAAAATGCGCTCTCATGGGGACAAACTGTATAAATGCCCTTATTTGAAAACAATAAACGTAGAATCTAGAGGTAACGTGTACGTATTTATATAAAAAACTTTTTTTTTTTATCTAGATACCATTATATAAGTCATTAAACAATGATTTAGAAATGAGTAGCGTACAAATTAAATTTTACCTCGATAATGGTACCGGAGATTATACGTATTTCAAATATGTATTTTAGCATTTCAATTCATTTTAATTGTAAAATTTTTGTTCACAATAAATTAATTTTTAACTCGGGTTCATGCAGAAAAGAGTTACTTGTACTTATGTAATGTGTCCAGTATTTTTTTAACATAATAAAACTTATAATCTTTATTGTATTTGTGGTGATAATGGCTAACGAATGATGTAAAACGAAATATGAAGCCTTATTTTAGTAGAGTAAGTAAGTACTTATTATCTATTACCTCTACTGGAAATTTTAAAGCGTTTCCATTGGAAAGAAGAGGTTGTCTTAATATTTGAGTGCCTGATAGCGCAATATGTATTTTACGATTATCCTACGCAAGTGCTTTTTTATGGCGTGAAAATGAAATAATCGTTATTGCTTTGCAAAAACCATTGGAACTGATAGAGTTGTACTACTAACGTCTGTAAAAATCTTAATTTTATATTTACTTAACTCTAATTGTTAATTATATTAGTGATTTAATATCAGCATTTTTATAGGGCTGGTCCCGTTGTTGAACCAACGATTTAACAAACTTGCTCAAATCAATTTGAAATTAACGAATGTAATAATAATTACAAAATTTAAATATTTTTTGGCGATGCTTTATTCGGTTGTCATCATTTTAGCTTTAACAATGTTTATTACACATCTTGCCTTTTTTTATTTTAGTTTTATTTTATCTTAAACCAATTGGCACTGATAAATATGAGAAAGGGATAATTGTCATAGTGTAAATTGTTATTTTTTTTTCTATAATTATCGGGATATTCTAACTTATACAGGCTTATCGATCGCTTTACAACTATCCGATCAGTACAATAAAATCCTATTAATTTGAAATTTGATTTAATTCAAAATTTTTAATAACAAAGTCATAAATATTGACAGTGGCTTTTTTCCCGTGCGGAACCTCCTTTTGTATATTTCAGTATCTACTTACACACCACGCGCTTGTGTGAAACCTTTATTTTTTTCAATTATTTTTTTTGTGAGATCAGCACATTTTTTCAATAGTTTTGCAATTTTTTTAGTAATTTTGCAATGTGAAAACGATTGTTTGGTCCCTTACATTTCAAATTAACAGGGTTTTGGGTTATATATTTAAATACAAGTTTTTAGTGTTCCGGGACATCATTTATGGTGGTCCATTTTTCCAATTTGGATTTTACAATTTTTGTTTTACATATTATTGATGTGACATGTATGTAGTAATATTTTGTATGTCTTTTCACGATGATATGCTCAAAAGTTATTTAAATTTGCATTTTTATCATAGCTAAAATTTAATGTTGACGAATGTAACTATACATTCTATGATTTTCTTGGTTCTATTTACTTATCTTGATACTTATTTTAATAATAGCATTATATATTATGTTCATTTTAAAAAAAATGTAGATAACTGATTTGATAAATCATAATCATTTGTTAACGTGGTATATCTTTGCAAAAATGGAAATATTTACTCACTTTTAAAATTAAAATATTCTAGACTACCCTATATACTTGAGTATAAATGGAGAAATTTGTTGCCATTTTTAAACAGTAAATATTAATAGCAGTCATGTTTTACTGAAATTTTAAAGAACTATTTTAATACCACATTGGGTGAGCTAAAAATTAAACATGTGTTGTGTGAAGCTGGTTTGCAGTTAAAGGTAGTGGGATATAGAGAGATTCATGGAAATCATTATTAAATTCTGGAGTACAATGTTAGCAAAAGCATGTTTGTGATTGGCGAAAGATGAAGCTGTCATTATTGGAAAAACCAAAAACAATACAGGCTTATCGTGGAAATGTTTTTCTTCTTCCACAGCACTATATCCCAGGATGGGATTTAGCCTCCTCCACAGACTCCTATCCCTGCTCCAGTCCTCTTCCTTGGTATGTCTTTAGGTCGCTTCCACTGGAGTTACCACTCGATCATGATTTTTGATGTCTGATATTCTTTCAACATGACCGGCCCACGCCAGTTTTTGGGACCTACAGAATCTTACAATTGTTTCTTGCTCAATTAAGTTTTCATCGTGGAAACGTATCATGTTTTAAATATAATAGAAAATATACCTAATATAATAAATATGAATTAAATATATTAATTAGAAAGATATACATATAAAATCAATTTTATCGAAAAATATTGTTGTTGCGCCACCAATCAATGTGTCCAAAATTTAATAAAAATGAATTGATAATTCTGGCGTCTGCTATCAGTTTACTCAAAGGGATTTGAGATTCTGTAAAAATAAGGTAGATGGCTCTTTCAAATAATAGAACGATTAAATGTATTAATATCAAAAAGGTAACATATAGGTTTGAAAATTGTCACTAAAAATATTGTCGCTGTAGCATAGTTGGATAATGCACCTTCCCCGGTTAGGAAAGAGATCCAGGTTCGAATCAATATTTTTCGATAAAATGATTTTATATGTATATCTTTCTAATTAATATATTTAATTCATATTTAAAATGTCACAGCTATGTTCTGAATAATTACAACTTCACAATAAGAATGTGTTCTCCTAATATAATAGAATCATAAACTATAAAAAGTCATTTTAAAAAAGATTATATGTGTAGTGTTTATTTTTTAAAACAAACCTTGAAATACTTAACTTCGACTTATACTCAAGTATATACAGTAAACTAATTTATATATTTAAGATTCACAGTAAATTAAACATTTACATTTTTGTTAATGTTTGTAGTGTTAACTTTGTGGTTAGACATAATTAAAAATTATATTTATATTTAACTTTGTGGTTTCGACAAAGTTAAATATACATAAATACAATTTTTATTTACATTTTTCACTTTTAATTGAGCGAGAGAACAGTGCAGTGAATAACTGAGTAATTAATTAGTCATTAGGATAATTAATTCAATTATTTTTTTCAATGCAATGTACAGGGCAGATCTATTCACAAATTTATCACAATATAAAATATTAATTTTTGAATTGATGTAATAAACAGTATAGAATTATTTTGTAAATTGAGTTTAAACATTATTTTATTCCACTATATTTTTTTATTGTGTTAAACGTTAGAATGAACGTTTTCGGGAACATTTTCCCATTATCAATATTATAATTCAACTGAAATTAAAAACACTTTCAAGACAGTAATATATGGTGTGTTTGGAGTTAACTGAGGTGGGGGTGAAGTTAAAAAATGTTCAACACAATAAAATATAGTGGAATAAAAGAGTGTTTTAACTCAATTTACAAAATGTTATGGAATTACACAAAGTTTCACCAAAAACCTTTGAACAATTAGTATAGAATTGTTTTTTTATAAAGTTCGAGTACTATGCATGTCGTAGAAAAATATTAGGGTTTTATTTGCAATTTTTTTTTTTTGTATGCACTTGTCTATCTTTTGCCATATTTGTATCTTTTTTTTTTATTATCTTGGTGTTCTTACGGTGCACCACATGAGATACAACTCCCAAGTTTGTATGTAATCAATGCTGAGTCATTCATTTTGACTAGTG
This sequence comes from Eubasilissa splendida, assembly GCA_031772225.1. Lineage (NCBI taxonomy): Eukaryota > Metazoa > Arthropoda > Insecta > Trichoptera > Phryganeidae > Eubasilissa > Eubasilissa splendida. Next base: position 20,702,393 of record CM062868.1, read on the forward strand.
TAATTCTGTTTCTTAACATTTTATGCAGAGACCAACTAACCGATAGTATAGAAATAGTTGCTTTCAAATTCTGAAATATGTACTAGTTAATTTAGAATGTGGTATATTTAGGTCAAATGATAGAACTCTTTAATTTATGGTATACTGCTCTAAAATACCAGAGAACATTTGTTAACTACCATTATAAGTGTTGCCCCCCTTCAACAGTTGGATTTTTTATTATTTTTAAATTGTCAATCATTTTCAGATCAATTAAAGGTCCCATCCAACTTTTTTATTAGTTAAATTATTAATATGCTCTAGTTTCGGTGATGGTTAACTTAGATAAACATTAGATGTGTTTTAACTTACCTACGAAGATTTAATTGTGTTACCATTCAACAATGTATACGTATATTTTTTCTTCTGCATTTGACTTAAGATGTACTTATAAATATGTTTTGTACATCAAAATTGTTTTTAAAATTACACCAGAGAACATTTAACTTTTCTGCTCGTCAGTTTAGTTTTTTTTTTTTTTCAATTCAATTTATGAATAATTTTTACAGCGAAATATGTATGTGCATGGATTGGAGCCCTTGAACTGTATAGGTTTTGTAAATGGAAATTACGAATGGGTTGCCATAAAAAAATCCTTTTTGGATTTAATCAAGTTTGATTTTAGGTAGGTATTGAAATATATTGTAAAATCAATTTGTGACAATGATTGATAATATTGTCAATCATATTTTTGTATCAGTGGAATGTAACTGTAGGGGGTATTTCTAGAAATATTAATTATTAAATAAATCTTAAACATGATTTTTTTTAAATTGTTTTCAAAAATACAAGAATATTTCATAAAATACTATATATTTCAATATCAGTAGTATACTTAAAATATATTTTTATGTGTGCATGATATGTATAATATTTCATTTTAATATCTAATCAATTTGGTTAGAATCACTGAAATCAGAATTCAATCTGAAGAAAAGTCACAAGAGGATAAATCCTAATTGAATGTTTGAATAGAATGAGTCAGTAGTTGAGTGTTGGAGCAACACATCTTTATTATTGATGTTGTCAGAGCAGAGAATAATTTTCCAAATTTAAAAACAAAATATGTTGTGTTGCATTTAATTTTTAAATTTGCATTTTCTCCTGTCGTACAAGCTTAAAAAATCTAAAACTTTTAAATTTCTTAATGTTATGTTATTTATTTGAGCATTTGTGTACAAGCTTGGATCATAGAAATATTTAAACACGAGTTATTTTTCGACTCATCAAACTGAAATTTGTCATTCCTTAAAATGTAAGTGTGGTTTTTATTAGGGAAAAAATTGCTTTGCCAGTATCCTGTAATAATTTGTAAATAAGCTTTCATACATACAAGTCTTGTTATATAAAGAATAAATGAGTTTTGAAAATTGTTTTCTTTAATGTAGTAGACCCTTGCTAATCTGGCCTCTAGCCAAGACGTAAAAGATATGGATTTAGTCCTTTTTGGCTCATGCTCCCAAGATGAAATCTTAAGTTTGCAGAAAGAAAATTATGAGAAAACCGCAGAGGTGGAAGATTTTTTACACCGTTGACCACGAAACTGGCATCATTCTCCTGCAGTATATAATGCATGATTGCTCGATAAAGCGGGTTATCTATGAGTATCTTAGTGAATTTTATATATTGATTGTTCTTATTTTACAAATATATGTATCTTTGAAATTCTGTTCAAATTGTTTTTATATAATTTTTAAGATTTAGGAATGTGTAGGGGCTGTGGTTGTAGAATATTATTGACTCGTGAGGATCTTACTTGTGTGATCATATCAGAAAGTTTTGTGCCTGGTGAGCTGAAACCCCTAACTCTCTTATAGCCTCGCACGTGTTGGTGCATGTTACAGTGTATATTGATGTGCATGCGAGTATTTATGCTGTGTCTAGAGCAAGGTATTTAAATAAAAGAAAACTTACAAAAGTTGGCATTTATTGCGGAATGATTTACTATGGCGGGTGATTTACTATAAAGTTAATTGTGCGTGTGAAGCGGAAGACTGAAATGGCTCGCTTGAGATGTTGACAAAAGAACGGTCTGCGGAGAAGTGCTCGGCTAGCTCCTAGTACTCGTCTGTCATGATGTATTGGCATCTATTTATTAGTCAGTTCTATATGATTGTCAGGCAAGTCCTTACACAGTCATGTCTGTGGGGCGCATGCAGGACCACCATAAACGTAATAATTTGCTTGATGACACTTAAAAGACCAAGCTTTTGAATTAATTAAGCAGTTTTAACATCTGGGAACAAATGTGACAAGGAATAATGATATCCGATGGTAAATAAATAGCAGGATCAGGAAACTTTTGTTATTTTGCTTTACGGAAATTGCTGTCTTCACAGAATTTAAAGATTGAAGTGTATACAACACTAGTGCAACTTATCGCTCTATATAGAATATTTATCTCTCGCGTAAGTGCAAGAAAACAGGTTGCTGGCCTTCGAAAATAGTCTTGCACAAGATTTACGGCCCAATATGTGATGAGATTAAAGAACCCGGGTCTTTGGGAATGGTACACTTCCCCAGGTATTCCGAGAAAGGTGAAGGCGAGAAGACTGCAGTGCATGGGACATGTAACAAGATTAGATAAATCTCATAACAGCATACAAAAGCCAACAAGATTGAGGAGAAGATCAGGATGCAGATGACCAGATAATGTCGAGATAGATCTGCAAAAAGTAGGCAAGTACCTAACGTACATGTACCATAAGGGCAATGTCAAAAGATGGATGGCAATCTGTTGTGATTGCGGTCATGGAGTCCCATGAAGCCGTTAATACCCATTATTTTATTTTAATCTGTAAAACAATATCACTCGTTTTAACCAAACTCTTTAATATGTATGCAGTTTGCAATCCCTGTTTTATAGATTACACATACAGGGTGCGGCAGAACCGACTAAGCGGTTATAAGGGGTCAATCCTTGGACAGTGGTGGGAAGAGGAAGGTGCACATGTTCATCCTCCGTTCAGTCGGTGACCCCATTTCAGTAGCCAACATGATTTGGACCGGAGCATATTGGGGCTTTACCGTGCATGCGTATTTTGAAAACAACCGATCAACGACGCAAAGAGCTTTTCGGTGACAGTCCAACATTCCGCACAATAATACCATTCCTAATGCAAACACAATTCGGGATATCTGAAGAAAAGGTGTTCAAACGTCACCCTATCAGAGCTAAGGGAGCAGATTATTGAAGAAGTTAACAAGCTGCACAAAACTTCAGAAATCGTTTCCAACAGTGTGTTGCTGCCATCTTGAGGACATTACTTTTTTATAACTCCTTTATTGGTTCTGCCGTACCTGTATATGTATAGCATAAATAATTAAAATTGTATCAGGTTTACATGTATTTTATTAACATTAACAAAAAAAAGCACAATTTAAGAAAATCCAAAAACGAGATATTTAGAAAATTAAAGAACAGTTAGTAATTTGTTTTAAATATTTCTCCAATGGCTCTGTTCGGGCTTTTGATGTGCATGTGGGTGCAATCAATCTCACCACTCCTGGAAACCGCGTTTCTCTATTAAATATTCTTTAGTTTTCGCAAAGGACCCGGGATGATTGGTACAGTTTCGCAAAATCGGTGACTCATTTTACAAAACGACAGGAAATAGCTTGCACAATTCTATTGGAAGTCTACTAGCTTATTCTACGAAGGTCTCTACCGACAATCTGAAAAAAAATGATGTTGTAGGTCATTATCAATAAATTATTTAAATAGTAACAGTTTAAAGCAAGATTCTATCGATCGAATATCAAAAATACTAAAGTACTAACTTTAAAGTTTCGCGATTTAATACGCTACTTGTATTGATAGAATAAGCAATACACGATTATCAATTAGGGCATAATTTGGAAACAATAGAGATAGTGGCATTATTATCTCTGTGAAGTATTTTTCTCCGGGCGATATCTCAATTTGAGCTCACGGCCACTATAACACTCGGTTGGAGTTTCAAAATCTCGCAAATACCGCCGTATTATTGTGTACCTGCCAATATCATTGACATAATCAACAAACTCCTCAAAACTATCGTTCAACACGTCAATATCCTCAATGACTTCCATTACTCTCTTCGAACGCTTCAAAATGGTTCAAAAACAAACAACAAACGTCAAAAGCATTCCAGCATACTTTCTTTGGTAAGGTCTTTACCATAGATAAGGTCTTTACCTTAGCCTAGCACGCACCATAGATAAGAGATGCACGCACGCGGTTTTTACCCGCAAAATAATGTATCTATAGGTTAGTATGCGAGCGTACGTACTTGCATTTTATTCCCACGATCGATTTTAAAAACGCATCCGGACACGTTTTGCTCCGCGGTTTAAAAACGCACTTGAATTTGTGATCTGTGAAAATGTATAGTGGCGTTCGCACTGCGGTTAAACGCGGGCGATTTTTTTCAATCAGTACGCGTTGAACCAATGGAGAGGCTAAATGCAACGTCACTATATTATGTAATCAACTGACTCTAAGCCTACGTTTGCGGCGATATCGTATGAGAATCTATTAGACAAAATTATATGCGAAGTCCAAAAGTTACGATCAAATATATTGTATGATAAAACATTACGATTAAACGTTTAAAGACGAAACAATTATTATTGAATCTAATTAATAATACAATAATTAAATAATTTGCTATAAAGTTATTGTTTTTTAACCTCAAAGTACAGAGATACGTTTTTCTGGTGATATTGATTTGAGAAATGTTTTATCCTGGAACGTAATATATGGACCCATTTCTATTAAAAAATTGTCAAAACTATTTATGGACATTCTATAGTAATTTAAAAATCTTATCGGGATATTCTCACATATTATGGTACAGTTTATAAAAATAATCCTTTAGGTATCTTGTCAGTTAACGGATAAATCCAGTATTTATAATGGCAGGGGCGAAAACTTTTTCTATTTTTGACAACCTAAAATGCTACACCACACAAGTTAACTTAACTTAACTTTATACGCGGTTTATGCGTGCTGGTGTGCGGTTTTGTAAAAAACCGCGGCGGTAAAAAGATCGCAATGCGTGCAAAAATCCAAAGGTGGTAACCAGTGGTAACAGTTGTTATCATAGATAAGAGATGTACTGTTATGCTCCAACGTCGATTTATGAAGCGAGCGCATAAATAAGGGCGAGCGTATCAGATTCAGACGTAATTCAGACCTATCGATTAATTAATGACCATAAATACGTAAGAGCCATGTGGCCCGTGCTAAGAGAATGCTGTCATTTTAACGTACCAACTCGAGTTGTTGACACTTACTTGAAGGTATTGTCTCCTAAGAGATTTATCTCGTCTAAGTGAAAGCGGCCACCGACCACACCGAAATATTCGACATGCTACATTCGAGTTGACTAGTAGACAACAATTGCGTCAGAAGCCATTAGTTTGCGGGTTAGTCAATAACCGATGGGCGGACTGCAGATAAATAATGGCTTTCTACCGTATCCTTGAAGGACAAAAGGGAATGAGACAATAGTCTGAGATATTGCCCAAAGTACGGAGACAGCTTCTTTTGTTTTCTTTATAGATAGAATCGGCGTTAACTTTGTAGAGTTTCGTCATAGTGGATGAATATAAATGAAACAATGTTATAATTAATTATAAACAAAGTGTTCCGTACAGGAAACAAGAACTGTAATTTGTAGGGGTGGTTCGCCGGTTCGCTCTGGTAGCTCGGAGGAGATTGTCTGCAGCGTGGTGCAGCGGTCCAGGGGGGTCCAAAATCTTGTCCAGTGTAGCAGCCGATGTCAAGGTGAATTTCCGGGTCCGTGTTCCAAAGTCAGGAAGCCAGAAGATCCAGTGGTTGTGATGATAGCAGGGGTCAAGATGAAATGAGAGACGAATTTGCTTTTTCTAAGTCCAGCGGTGCAAGAAGCGAGAGTAGAAACGAGAGTGAGACGAGAGTGATCTTTGCAGCCGCTGGACCATTATTTATTCAACTTAAAGATTCGAGTGAGCGCAACATGCTCCGAGGAGATCTTAACCAATCACAATGCCGGATCCGTCCCCCTGCCGCCCCGCTGCGGTCCAGCGCAGCCACCCCCTGGCGGCGAGATCTTGAAACTTGGTTCATTTTTCTCGCCGTCAGGTTGGAGACGGCAGATTTCGGATTTCTCCGGCATTTCCTTTCTCCTTCCCAAAGTTCAACTTTTTCAAGCACCGCGAGTATTTTATCTCATAGTCTTTATTTCTCCTCGCGATGCCTGATAAGTCTCACCCGGGGCGATGGCCCGGGGAATTAATTATCGACACTTAAACTTAGGGAAAACTCATTTATATATCTGGACGTTTTTTTACGGTGCGTAATATTATCTTACGCGGCGATCGCCCCTCTAATTCTCTTTTTATTCATGTATCCTATATCTAGAACATAATTCCCTAACTCTAGTTATGTCATTTTTAAGAATAATACATTTTTCTCCTGCGCGCTGGCGGGGGCGGAGTCGACGGCGTAGGGAATCCAGCGGCGTAGGGTGCCGGGCGGAATGTTCCTGTGACGCGGAAAAGTGGCCCCTTTCTATTTATTTATTTTCGGGCCACTTTCTATCGCGTCCGTAGCTCGCAAAGCTGTGCGGAACACAAAGTTAGCACAACCCTAGTAGAGTTATAACATTGTTTCATTTATATCAATCCATTCGTTTGTTTCCTTAAGTCGAATGAAAAAAGTGTGCGTGAGCCGCTGTGAAAGCTCCACATTTTGAGAATTGCCGTTATAGAGTAGCGAAGCAGTAGTTTACCATCACGTCGTTTCTCCGCGAGGATAGGCAGAGAGAATAGAAAGCCTCACAATACTATCTTGACACAATTCTCGCCTCACCCACATTCATTCATCTTCTCATACAAGTTCGTCGGTTAAGGCTCTATACCTAGAAATCGCGTCTTTATTGGTATGTGTAGAAATAATCTGAATTAGATTAAAATAAAATTAATACTTAAGATTAAGATAGGCTCTACCTTACCGGATACTAGTTTATAATATGTATGGGCAGGCTGACAATAAAATATTATTTAATGTTATTATATTCAGGTATCGAATGAGAAAAAAATAAATAAACTAAAGGTTAACCAATTATGTGTTTGCTTTAAATTAACACTGAGTATAATGGTACTCAAGTATGCGGTTTTCTTACAATTAATTATGTACGTGTAATCGATTAGAAGATATGAGAAATAAATAATGAATCCACGTAACTACAATAGTTGTTGGGCTTTTATCGAACAATGTTAAGTGATTATTATAGTTAGATGGACAAATAAAAAAAGTGATCATTTTATAAGGGAAATAGGACTGTGAATGAAAAATTGGAAGTGGGTGTAGTCCGAAATTAGGCCTATAGCAGGGGTGTAGCGCCGCTGTCGATGATGGACCTATGGAACGGTGCCAGTCCTAAGAGGGTGGAATTAGCCGACATGCGAAGACACACCCATACGGCAAGCAATTAAAACGGGTGGAACGCCCTTGTTATCAATAGTTGGTGTTGGGATTTGGGAGGCACCACATCAGTTGGCAATTGGTATCAGAAGTTGGAGGAAGCAGTCGAGAGTTGGTATCGAGGTTTGGAGGACACTACTGTGCAAGGCAGCTGGTAACGGAAGTTGTTCTCGTCACTTGGTACTGGATGTCAGAAGAGGTTATGAGATTAGTTGAAATCGAAGAGTAGAAGACAGTCTGACAAAGTCCAGAAGTTGGTCTAAAGATTTGGAGACCAGTCAGTTGTCGATACGGCCACGAGCAGCCAATAGTCAGCCAGCAGCCATGACTGTGGCAAAGGAAGCTTGGAGAACGGCTATGAGCTACCAATCGTCAGCCAGCCGCCGTCAGAAATTTGGAGTCCAGCCATGAGCAGCCGGTCGTCAGCCAGCCGCCCTACTCTGCCACAACGTTAGCCTAGGTATTGCCTCTCAGGGTCAATCGTCGGCAATACCGCGTCACCTGGTCATAGACCGGGTCTCTGGAGAAGACTTCGATACCACGCCGCGTACTAATATAAGGTAGTTTATAATTACATTAAGTTAGTTGTAAGCATTTCTGCCTGCCCATTTGTATGCCTGTAGTAGAAATGGACTGAATCGAGGAGCTATTTATTTACCAAAGTACGGGGTGCTGCTTATTTTGCGTAACTACCATCACAAATATATAGCTAGAAAATATATTTTACACACCTTATATAACTGTCAGATTTCATAGAAGAAGAAGAAGATTTTTAACATTAACCAAAACAGTAAAAATGTCGGTAGCGTGGCCCGAAATTGCCGCCGCTAAATCGGAAAATCGCCATGAAATTAAATTATCCGGGCCTGCGATCTCCGAAAAAATAACCGAAGGCGGTTTGGATAGTCATATATTTTCTTTAAATGGATTGAATCTGTTGAATATCAGTGACACATGCTTAAATATCATCCCAGATAACATCAGCCGCCTCATCAATTTGCAATCTTTGCTGTTATTTTCCAATGAAATTGAATTATTCAATGACAATATTTGCAAATTAAAAAAGCTGAAGGTTTTAGATTTCTCTAGGAATCGCCTGTATACGATTCCGAGTGGGATTAATACCTTGCCGCAACTTACAAGTATCAACATCAGCTCCAACGAACTTGTGGAATTTCCGCAGATCAACGCGCTTCCTAACCTTATCGCGTTGGACTTGTCGAATAATAAACTCGAAATTTTCCCTGACGTCTGTTACGCTGAGAATTCTCATTTGAGTGATTTAAAATTGAATAACAACAAAATAGCCGAAATACCGGGTACGATTAATGTGCTGCCAGTTTTGAAGAACTTTGACATCAGCAATAATGAAATCAAGATAGTTCCACAGGAGGTTTCTGAAATTCCGAAACTTAAAGGTTTGTACCTGACCTATTTGAGACAACAGCATAAAATCATGCGTCATTGTTTTCTGATGTAATTTTACACATTCATTTAATTTTTTTTTATGAAATGTGGATATTTTCTCATAACGTGCCAATATGGTGATAATTAGTTATTTAATGCAATATGTATAAGTACCGGAAATTATTTATTTATTTAATTCTTCTTTTATTCTTAACATAGTGCATACATATGCACTCCTTATATATGCTCTAATATAATATAAACAAGATTAAAATATTTTCTTTTACTAAAACTTATCTTTTATATATTTAGTCAGTTTCATTTTAAATCTATTCAATTTCTCTTCCTTATGTTTTCTGGCATTTCATTAAAAAATTTCATCGCACCATACATCATCGATTTCTAAGATTTGGCCTTCTTCCTGAATGGCAGTCTCAGTCTATCCCTTCCCCTTGTACGATGCTCGTGCTCATGTTGATTTGCATCATTTACATTATCAAAAAAACATGTTTCATGTCTCCGATATATGTCATACCATCTATATAGAATATGGTTTTCTGGTGAACTCTGTCCCACCTCATATACAGATCAGAATCTCCTATAATATGTTACTCACTATCTAACAAGTTTCCTATAAAACATATTGTTAAAAACTGTAAGAGTCGAGAAGATACAGGCTGAATATTATGTTCCAGGCAATGTTGTTTTTTAATAACTAGGAAATGAAACACAATTTTTTAATTTGGTTTATTACAATCGTGTATAAAACATGACATCGGCCAGGTGGTTGCCTCTAGCAGTGGCACAAATGGAACCATATTTTTCATAACATTCTTGCACACTTCACGTGTTATTTCAGCAATTTCATTTTGAATATTGTCCTGTAGCATCGGAATTGTTGGTTTATTCGCATAGACCTTTCATTTCAAGTACCCCCACAGAAAGTAGTCGGAAGCCGTCAAATTAGGTGATCAAGGAGGCAAGTCGATATCACCACTTTTTGACATTATGCGGCCGGGATAAATTTCAGTCCTTTTGAAACCACGAGTGTTGCATGGCCAATCGACCCAATTCGGCCACCAAGAATTTTGCCAACATGTGATAATATTGATCACCATTAATAGATAAAATTAGATAAAATGTTTTAATGACTTCAACACGTTGTTGAGGCTTTAGATGCTCCATAATAAATTGTAATCAACTACTCTCTATGACTACCAAATGCGAACTGACAAATGTCTGCCAAACCAAAATGGCGGCCAAAAATCGGCCTGGAACATAATATTAAGCCTGCATATTTTTATTCTTCAGTCAAAACTACTTTGCAATATGACAATTTTATATGCATAATTTTTTTCAGACTTAAACCTGAAAGGAAATGCTCTCTCCGACAATCGTCTGCACAAACTGGTGGACCAGTGCAGAACCAAGCAGATTGTCGACTATGTCCGGCAGAATTGCCAAAAAGCTGGTAGCATCGACGCCTCGGCCGTGTCCACCAAGGGCGGCAAGAAGAGTAAGAAGGGCCAGCAAAACAAAAAACAAGAAACAAACGATAGCAAGGAAACGAAAGAGGATGTAGTAGAGGATCTCTGTCACAGGATGGAAGTCCTCCATTTCGGTGATGAGACACTCAACGTGAAGATCACGGATCAGGTGAAGACGGTGCGGCCGCACATTGTTTGCTGCGTGGTTCACGGACTAAATTTCACAGAAGAGAATTTCAAAAAGTTTATTCAAATGCAGACCAAATTGCATGACACAATTTGTGACAAGCGAAACGCAGCAACAATTGCCACGCACGACATGGGAAAGTTGCCACCTGGTAAGTTGCTGTACAATATACTCACATGCCACCGCTCCTTCATAGAATGTTTTTCTAACTCAAAACAATTTTCATAAATTCTGTTAAATAAATAAAATTTAAATCTCTTTGGGGGATGAAATTAAGTAAATTGAAGTAAAAAAAAAAAGGATTATGTCAAAATGTCATTTATAGAGATTGTGTTTATGCGTGTTTGGCAGATGATCAGAATGGGGCCGTAATTCTCCCAGCGCTCACTGTGTTTAGTTGATTGCGGAGTGTGAGGAATATGTATGATGGCAGACTAGAGAAGGTAATGAGAAGAGAAAGTACTTATGGTTGACCAAGATTTATTCAACACTGTTATACAAAATTACGCACAAGTAATTACTGAAGGCTAGAGCTTGCGGTCGGGAAAACGGCAGGTAGGCGAGTGACGCTCACGTGTCGGTCTTCCCAATTATTACCGCTTGATATTATTGTCGCCTGACATCAGTATCAAGAGCGTTTATGGCTGTTGAGAGCTTGATTTAACAACCAGGCAACTGTGAGGCGCGTTCAAGGCCTCCACATCTCCCTGGCAGGGAACCGAATCCGGTCTTGCGTATGATATGCGGCGAGACTTATCACTACAGTGCCAAGAAATCAAGCAAGTCAGTATGTATTTTGTGGTACATGATTTGCAATTGCTGTCTTCAAGAAATTCATCAAAATTGAAGTTATAGTATGACTTCATGTATTTCGATCAGGAGTGAGCAAACAATTACATAATTATTTTTACCAGGCGACCTGCTGTACACAGCGCGACTCCCGCAGAAGATAGTGATTCACCCCCTGATGAGGAACAAGACGTACACGGGCCAGCAACTCTTCAATCAGCTGCAGCAGGAGGCAGAGAACCTGCGCAAGGAGAAGAAGAGGAATGTGTATTCGGGGATACACAAGTATGTCTGAGAGCTTTATTTACTCAAAATATTTAATATATAAAATATTTTTGATTCTACTCGTTTATTTTACTTGCTTTTAGATGCGTTTTGGCTTGTAAGGGCATTATCAATTTAACAACTTGGATTTATGTTAACCTTTTACATGTTACTCCCAGTTTGACATTCCAACACTCACACGCAGTATATTTTTTGAATACTCAAATATGCATTGAATCATCAAAATAGACGACTTACGCATGATTTATCACCTCAAATAGGGATAAAATGTTATTTTGATCAATATGATACCAAAACATGATTGTAAAAACCCTAGGATGTTTATAAATGAATAAACATAAACTTCATACAAAAAAAACATAACGGAACATCAATGCGGCCGCTGCTCGAAAACACGTGACAGATTATCAATGTTTTTAACGAAGTACGTTTTCATTTTCCAAAAATATCTGAAGATGTAAAACACCGTCAAAGTATTAGGAATTTTTTAGTATATGTTAAAATATTGTATGAAATAGACGCACTATGTGATCACGGACCAAAGTCGCCGTATCAACTGTTGAAACGGTAGCATTCAATAGTCTAATTAGAATTAAAAATTGTATAAACCATCAGAATTCCAATGAATAATGTTGTCTCTTTTCATCTAATGTAAATAAAATTACATATACAGCAGTTCTTTACATTAGCATTTGGTGATTATTATTGATGAGCTCAAAATCACGAACTGTGAGTCAATCACTGATATTTTTGAGTCACAGTCACTATCAATGATTGAATATCTGGGAATATTGTGATTCGTAATTCATTTTATTTATATTTGGTTGTGAACCGTGACTCAGCGCATGTGCATATGAGACGAAAATATTAATGAAGGAATAACGTTATAATTCGTGATCAGCGCCACCTTGTAGATTCTGCCAAAATGTTTTACGCATTAGACCTGAAAAATAAACTCACATTTTTTAAAGGATTTTCATTCTCTTTGTGATGATATTAAATTAGATATATATTAATTATTAATGCAAGAGTATGTTTTTTACGCAAATGAAGTTTGAATAATATAAATAAATATGTACGCTTAAAATTATGATTTTTATTTATTTATTTTGCGTATTGTAATATTGTGCGGCGCATGCGCATTAGTAATGAAACTGTGATCACAGTCACAGTTTTCAATCACTTCTATTATCAAATACCAATCACAATCACACCAGTGAGTCAAGAGTAGCATTTTTTCTCATCACTAGTGATTATGGAGTAAATAATTTATTTATTTAAATATTTCAGATTTCTGTACCTTCTCGAAGGCAAGAAGCTGTATCCGTGCTTGGAAGACAGTGCCCAGAATGTTATCAGTTTCCCTCCAATCACCAACAGTGAAATTACAAAGGTATCATGTTCACGTTATAGTTGCAGAATACTAATATAAAGTAGCCATGCACGGATCCTATTTTCAATTAACAATTTCTGTTCCAAGTTCTAGCTAATCTAGTGGGGATCAATCCAAATTATGCAATTCATTGTTACATGTCTAAAATAAAAACAAATATTTATTTTTATCCAGTATTAACAATAATTAATTTTTCCCTCTCTCTAACCTCCCTTAACCCCAAACACGCCCTTAATTTCTGTCTAAAAATGTTTTTAACTTTAGTTGAATTATATTATTGATAATGGGAAGATGTTCCCGAAAACATTCCATTGTTTAAGATAATAAAAAATGTACTGGAATAAAACCGTGTTTCAACTCAATTTACAAAATAAGTAATTTTTCATTGCCGATTCACTATTGTATAATAATATCCTTGCACTTTTCAGATGTCTCACGAGTCTAAATCGATGATGGTGGAGGTGACCTCTGCCCAGAACCAGACTGTCTGCCGCAAGGTCATGGATGCCTTCCTGTTGGAGGTGCTGAAGATGGGCGTCGGGGGCTCTGCAGACCCGGAGGACTCGGGCGACGACAAGTCCAGCTACCACAAGTTGCAAATCCAGCAGCTGAAGATTGTGGACCTGGAGGGTAATGTGCGGACGGTGTATCCGTCCAAGGTGGACCTGTTCTACGAGGGGGAAAACAACTTGAAGATCTTACGAGTTTAAATTATTTCATCGGTTATTTGAATACCTGGAATTAAAAACAGTGAGAGATTTTTTTATATCAGTACTCGCAGATTTTGTACACAAACTGGATTAGGCTGGGATAATCTCAGACTGCTCTTCAAGATTATATTCTTAACAGGTTAGTCACAAACATCATGATAGTGACTCATTAAACATAACATTATTCAGCAGCATTCATTCTGTGAAATTTCTGCCAGCTTTCTAAACCGAACAATCCTTCCAGACCGGATATGTCAGCGGTCTTTCACAAGAGTGGGATCCCTCAATTTTACTTCGTATGTCTTTCTATTGTGTTTGTGTAACTCGTGACACAGCCAAAGTATCTAAAAATGCATAGCTGTATGCAAAACACATGTTTCTAATATAAAACTGATTTGGTAGGCTGTCTATAAGATTTGCACTACATTCCTACATTAATTTTGCCTTAGTTTCAGTCCGACGGATTGGAGAATGGCTGTGATTATGTCTCTACACATAAGCAAAAGGTCTCATATGGAATGCGGAAACTATAGGGCTATTAGTCCAAAAGAGTGAGGATGATGATGATGATGATTGAAAATATGGAACTTTTATGAGTGGAAAAGGGTGCACAGTATTGTCAAATATTTAGGAACACTTTGCTTATATTGGGGTATTAGGGTCAGTATGCTTATGTTGTCCACTAAGGGCTGGTTGTGTGATCGGTAGTAATCTTTTTTGGGAAAACGGGTTGTTTGATAATTGGTAAAAAAATATTTACTTCTCGAAAGTAAACCCGTAGTAAATTCATTTTACTCTCAGATATCCGATAGTAAAAATGAGAATCGATAGTTAAACATGGCGGACTTTTCACAGCTGTTCCAAAAGTCATCTGACACATTGATATTTTGATGACAATTAATCATTCAATATCCCGAGTTTGTCCGATGATGATCTCGTTGTTTAGTATACATTAGCACATAATACTAAAAAATGTCACCATCAAAGTGAAGATTTCGAACACCTAGGTGAAAAAATCCACAGATAATGCATAAAATAAAGCATATTTCATGATTATTTGTCACGCCTATAGACATCTCCATCTATGCTTGGACAATAGTGAATTTGACATTCAAACAACCCACAAACGATTTTAACCACGGACATTATAGTAAAAAGTTGCTACTGATCACACAACCGGCCCTAAGTATTCTAGTCTAGGTGTTGGAATTTGCAACGGGATCCTAAATGTGGGTCAACAAGGAGGTTGGAGATAGGCACCAGAAAAATTAATGAAATCTATCATTGCCTATCTAGGAGGAACTGTATTGATTTTTGAGATAATCTTTTTTTAGTACCAACAGTAAGGAGAATGTAAAAACATAATATATCAAAAAAAAATTCTGTTGACTTTTTATAATAATATTTCGATGTTAAGTTAAACTTTCTTGTATAAGTATGATCTAATACGCACTCTCACTGTTCTTCTTCCGGGCCTCTACCTGTAAGTATGTTTGTTAAGATTTGTTTCGCGTAATAACACCAGTGCCACCAAGTATCTTGTATTAATTATAGTTTACCGTTTTTATTACTATTTCTTGTTATTAAAATGCGTTACATTCTTTAACATAAGTTACACATGTTTTATATTAATTTTGTTTATATATATTTGTTCTATTTAATAGTGACTTAAAACACTAATTCCCGCTTTAAGTGTCTAAATGTATTTGATCATAATATTATTTATTTCAAAGCAGCTATTCCTTTTTATTAAAACAATGTCTTTTATTCAATGTCAATTTTCAAATAAAACAGAATTCAGTTCTAGAAGATTTGTGCGTAACATTAAATAGAATTTAATAATACACTCAATTAGCTAAACGCTGAGAAGCTCCCCACTTCTGGACGTGCCACCAAATAGATATCCTTTGAATAAATTCATTCAATGGTTAAGACACTTATAGTTATTCAAACATAATTTTATTTAAAATTATAATTTGCTCACATCTCTTTCTTGAACGTCCCAGGGCCCAAGTTGCAGTTGATTTTCCCTTATAGACGTGCTCTGGAGTCGTCACATCTGACAGCGACTGACAGATATTTGGTTGTCAAAAGGCTTTGCAGGTTTATGACAGGTCCAAGTATTCTCAGGAGAATTTTGTTTTCGAATACTTGAATAGCTCGTGACGTTCCAGATTAACAGTTTTTGATTTTCTTGATCGCTCGGATTCAAACAGGCCCGCATTATTATACCAATATCTTATTGGTACAAATTACGTATGGTATGGTGTAGCACCAACCAGCGGTTGTGACACGAATTATTTATTTTATTTGCCCAGTAATGCTGATCAAAACTTAACCAGATGTAGTTAAAAGTTAAAATAAACATCATTAAAACATAGTGTTATTTGTGGCCATAAAATATTATTTTAGGTAAAAAAAAAATTCTTTTTGCTTTTTTTTTTTATTAATTTATTGACTTGTGACAATTTTTAAAAATCAAATGAGGCATGTGGAAACAAAACCGGCTGTGTCAAAAAAATGGCTAAATTGAAGTAGATATGCAGTTTTGCAGAGAAATCTCTATATCTCGGTGACAAAATCTACATAACCATTTTGCTTTTGTATCAAGCTTGGCAATGACCAGCTCTTTTTGAAAGAGCTAATTGGGATGATACAAATTCTATGGTTTTATTGTATTTCATTTACAAAGCATTTACATCAAAACTGGCAGTGTCCAAGTGTTATTAGAACGATGCTGACATGTGACATGCTGATGTATTTCATAAACATGTATTTTTTTTAGCATACTTGCCAACAATTGAAGTTGGTGATAATTGCCGATATTGTTTCTACATGTTTCAAATTGTGTTTGTGAGTCGCATCAGGATGCGATACTTGAAACAAAAAATTAGCAAGACGTCAAGTATATTTCCCAGTGTTACATGTATGCTTTCAATCTGTTCTTATTAGTAGATATAATAAATAAAAAAACAATTTAATTACATGCTACTTTTTTTTAAATATCTCTTTGGAGTTATGATTCCATTCCAGGGTATGTAAATTTATTTATATTAAACCAAATACCGAAGCACAAATCTATACTGCACATTGTACAGTGCTAAAAAAAATTAAATTTTTGTGCACAATATTCTCATGTAACGTGCATATGTACTATATTAATAGAAATTTTAGGGGTGAGTGAATAATTACTTTTCTGTATCGAATATAAAATCACGGGTGTGACATTTCCGTTTAAATATTGGTTCTGTGCCACCATTACGGCATTTGTCACGGTCGCTTTTTTCATGTGAGACATCAATGACCCCACCTCCACTAGATCGCCAATTTATGACATTATCATAATTAACAAAACTATAATTTTTGATGTATCAAGGCCTTAGCTCGACCTTGCCCCCATCCTCAAAAATCATATTAGAATATTCTCTGGAAAAGTGACCAAACGCGTCACACTCATTACCGTGGTGACTACATATTTTATTCAGTACTCATAAATATCAAACTTGTTTTAATTGTTTTTAATATATCCTTTCGTGTCTCAGCGGCACTTTCAAAATTTGTAAACTCGATGACTCGATAATAAAATATGAAAAATAACTCACGAATTATTACTTACATTCTTAGATTGATGCGTCGTTTTCAATGTTAAATTCTCGATTTTTCCATGTTTATATCACGATGCAGTGGGTTCCCGTTATTGTGTGAAACGTGTATTAGAATAAGCCACACAATTGGAGAAATTTTTAGCTGACCAATTTGAATAAACAATCTATTCAATTTTCATCAATATATCAGTTGAAAATGATAAAATTCATGTTGGATACATAACTATTACGATAAAAAGTGATTATAACAGCTGGAGACTTCTGTACAAGTGATATTACTAATTTACAGGAAACAATAATTAAATCTAATTAAGAAATTTGGATAACCACTCACCCCTAGAAAATTGTGATACAATTTTTGTACAATGTGATTTAACTTTGTATTTGAATAAACATATTTAACCCACACATTTATTTTCTATTAATCCCTACTGTCTATTCCAAATTGTTCTTCCTAAATGCTATTACATTGAGTAATATGAAAATTGTTTAAATGGATATGTACAGAATGGCGGTACAATTGAAAATTTTGAACTATACAAATCGATAAATACCAGTTGATCGCATCCCCCTGATTATCGATGGTGTTTCATTATTATCAGTGGCGTGGTAGGCCTGGCTGTAGTTTTCCCTAGTCGACGTTGATTTTCGATCCTGGATGTTTAAAATAACTGTCTTTTTCTTGGAACACGGAGTAGAACTCTTTATTATAACAACAAAACAATAGTAGTGTACACTTATTCTTAAATTTAAAAAATTATCACTCTTAATTGTTACTCATATTAAAAACATCATATATACTAGAACAATCAAGTTAGTTAAATCTATTTTCATTAGAGGGCAAGTTGCCCCTTAATAAAACTAATTAAAAAATATATTTAGAACTTCAGATGTCCATATATTGTGAGATGTTAAATTTTGACAGTGTAAAGTTATAACATTATTTTTAATAAATGTATACCTACCTAGTTTCAATAATATTTCACAGGAGACACATTCAAGCTCACTTCAAATATTCTGGATCCAGTCCTTCTCAAACTGAATATTTCAACCGTTCTACAACTATATACAAGTTTTAATGTGTGCAATAAAAATACAATATGTATCTAGTACTCAATCTCATAATTAAAAATTTAATATAACATACTTTCTTCATAAAAAATTCTCATGCTTGAGAAATACAAATATGTCTGAAAGTTATTAAAAAAAACAATTATTGAAAATATAACACAAATACTTCTTCCATGGCACTACATCCCAGAACGGTATTTGGTCACCTCCCCAACTGCTTTCCGATGACTCCTATCCCTGGCTATTCACCTCTTGTTCCCGGACCTTCCTATTCTGCTCCAGTCCTCTTCCACACAGGCGGCCCATCTCTTACTAGGTCTGCCTCGTTTCCACTGGGGTGCGCACTTGGTCATGATATTTGGTATCTTGTCATCTGGCATTCTTACAGAATTTTACGATTATTTCTTACACAATTGAATTTTTAAGCTTGTGATTCATCTTTATTCTGTAAGTTTCATTTTCTAATGCAGGTCCATAATTTTATTTGGGTATTTTGTGTTCATAAGTGGTAGTAAGTATTATAAGGGACCACTGGTCCTATTACTGTTTTAAATATTAAGAATTTACTTCTTCAACCCCATCAGACTCTTGCAGGCACGGGCATCTGTTTCTAGTTAGAAAGCGGATTTTCAATTATTCAAAACAATACTACATTCTTGATAAATAAGCTATTTGTGCGCGAATGATGATATTTTTAAATGTGTTTAAATAATGACACTCCACAGCTGTCCAAAATAAATTTAAAAGTAATATCTCATATCCCAACCAATCGAGATGCGTTCCGAAGCTGTCCAGAGATGTCGCGCGCATGCACCATGAAGTGCTCCGCGAGAATCGTTCTGCGCGCATTACCAAATATGGCGTTGGTGGGTTTTTCGGTCCAGCCCGCTTGTTTCTCCATTAACAGCGAGTGTTTTCTTATAAATCCGGGCGAAGTGTTCCGTCGGTTTTCGAATCTGTGATAAATACATTATAAATGAAACAAAGTTATTCAATAATATATAGATAAATGTAAGTATTTTATTCTGTAAATTGTTGTCGGTTAAACTGTCATTCGGGTGTATTTGGGTCAGGAAGCGTTAAATTTTGAGGTTAGGATGCAATATTCCAAATTTATCCCCGTTGGGGCTGTGTGTAAAAGTAATTGGTGCTGTGTATTTTGAAGTGTTATTATTCAAAGTTTAAATATTGTTTAATTTCTTGTTTTAGATGTCTTTTCGTGTAGTACGTAGTTCTAAATTCCGCCACGTCTATGGACAAGCGCTCAAGCGGGAGCAGTGTTATGATAACATTAGAGTATCGAAAAGTTCTTGGGATTCTACATTTTGTGCAGTTAATCCCAAATTCTTGGCTATCATCGTAGAGTCTGCCGGAGGAGGAGCCTTCATCGTCCTACCCCACAACAAGGTATGCTTATTTACATTCCTAACCTATTAGTCATCATCTTTTTATGTCAACTTTTCTCCAACTGACAGTTATTTTTAAATTGGCCGAATTATTCAAAACTTGCACCTCATGTTGATACCGTTGCTATTCAGATTGACGAAACTCTAAACATCTGATACGCACGTATCCCAAATCTAATTAGGATCATTTCGAAATTTAACATCGCAAATATAATTTTCTAGATTTCCGGCGATTGTTTTATTAAAATACTCCAGTTTTTGACGTTCGCATGGTATTAACCATTTTTTTGTAAAATTATCTAATAAAAAAATTAATGAGATATTTTACAAATTTCATAAATACGAATGTATTTATAATTTGAAACTCATCAGGTGTGACTAAACTTATCTGACCTATATCTTATTAAAGTGTTATTTCGACCTGTGAAATACTGGTCTGAATAGCTAATGTTATATATCTAAAATTCTTAGCTTATTTATTGATTTTATTTGCCCTCTTTTCCACCTGTCTCAGTCTTCTGCTGCCATTGCGGTGCTTGCTCTTGATGAAGATTCAGTTCTCGCATATCCAGATCATTTAAAGTGTGAAGTGGGCGTCCAATTTGTCTTCTTCCTGAAACTCTTTCTAATAATAAATGCTTAAGCAGACATTCTGGTAGTTCTATATACATGTATATATATGTAATAATCTACAGTATATATCATAGTCATTTGGGGGTTAGGACGGTGGTTAAATGAAATAAATGTGATTGAGGTGTGTTGAGGTTTATTATGACAATGATAACAGATAGAATTACAGAATGAATGAAGAATGTAGAAGGTGCGTGTGTGCGTGAAATGAAATGAATTGGCGGTCTTGCTCGGCAAGCGCGAGCCGGCAAGACCGCCGTTGTGAAACGCTGATACTCGAGAGACTGCTTGGCGGTGAATTGAGCCAGACTTGTGGCAGCAGCCGGCAGCGCTGTCGCCAGCATCGATGCCGACTGAGATGGCGGTAGATTTGAATTATGGTCGCAGTCATTTTAAATTTAAATATTAAATTTAAATTCATTTTTGGTCTGTAACCGATAAGTTTACAAAATAATAGATATAACAAAAGTTATAATTTTATCTCGGTCAATTTGACTTTATTTATATACAAATTCAAACAGCTTGAATAGCTGGTTGAATAGACTAATGACTACTGCAACACCTCCCAAATTATATATGTAAACAGTGGTATTACTATCCACATTAGATACATATTCAAGGGGTTCTTCCATTATTATTTTATATATATATTGTTTATTTATTCTAAAATTAATTATGCAATTAAAAAAATGTGTTTCCCCGGGTAGGAAAAGGTCTGGCTAAATATTTTTTCAATAGTTTTTTTTGTATATCTTTCTAATTGAATCATTTAACTTGTATTAATAATAAATATGCTTTACAAAAATGAAATTATACTGATATATGGAGCTGGCAAAAGAGAAATGAAAATGGACTGAATGCAGCAGAAATTAAATCATAGGTATTTGTGTGATAAGTGAAAATAACGATTTTTTAATTTTAAAAAACATATGTGTAAAGCGCCCTTGAGGTGAAAATTTTTACGAAAATGGCGCTATACAAATTATCCATTATTATTATTATTATTATTATTTGTGGCAAATCCATTTAAGATATAGTTAAAAATGGTCACTTAGGTGATTTGATTGTGTGAAGTCAATGAGTGAGGAGAGAATGGTTAGAAAGATAGATGGCACCAGAAATAAAGATGTCTGCATAATACTGGAAAATGGTGCCGTTAGAAACGCTCAACAATCAATGATGAGTATACATGAGATGATGTATGAATGTGGATGAGGCGAGAGTTGCGTGTCAGGACGGTACTCTATCCTTTCCGCCCAACCCCACGGGAGACGGTGTGATGTAAGCTTGTTAGTTAAATGTATAAAATTGCATAAAGTATGAGAAGGTAAAAATAAACAATAATATAATAACTTTGTGATTATCTTAAGCTTAATCTCTATGCCACCAATGTAGAACGGTGGCGTTTAGTTTATCTAGGTTTTGGTTTCCTGCTCTAGTGTATATTTTGTACACCTCGAGAGGTTTTATAGTTGTTAAAAATTCCGCACGTTAATCAGTTACGGTTTACGTAGGCCTTATCTCGGTAACTATCTACACACCGGGCTGTGCCCAGTTAACAGGCCGATATCTCATTCTGATGGGTGATGAAAAACAGAGCAAAATTCTTCAAGTATGAAGAAACATTATTTTCTTAGGGCCGGTTGTCTGATCAGTAGTAAAATTTTAACATTAAAAAATTCAACATACATTACATACATTTTTATACAGTAACTTTTTACCATTGCCTGTGATAAAAAACGTTTATGGGTTGTTCGAACATCAAATTTACTACTGTAAAGTTAATCCCTCTTAATAGTGTGGCAAGACAGTATTTGAAAATGTTGTCAAATTTGATTTAATATTGATTATTTCAAATTTTATTTTTAACCACTTTATGAGTTTAATTTAATACACCAACCGGTATCGAAAAATATCATTCCTTTCATGTCAAATAAACTAAGTAAAACCATATATGTCAAATTGTTTTAATGTTTTTAAAATTCTATTTTTAAAAAAAAGAATTACTATTTAAGAAATAAATCTAGTACCTAACTTTAATTGTTACGATGATAAAAGATGTAATAATTTATATTAAAATGAATAAAAACCACAATGTAAAATTTTTAACAAATATTAAAAATTAATTTGATTTATTTTAAATATTCACCATTGTCAATACATATAATTTTACGCTTTATCTATGGCTTTATTCACCCCTGCGTTTGAAATCTGTCAGAAAAATCTTCAGTCTATGTGCTAATATAAATTCAACGGCGAAATCATTATCGGACAAACTCTCTTCAATAAAATAGCAGGATATCCAATGATTCATCGTCGTATACTGCAACTTTCAAAGTATCAATGTGACAGACGACTTTTAAAACAGTTGTGAAGAGTCCAACATGTTTAGCTGACAATTTACGGTTTTACCGTCCGATATTGGAGGGTAAAATTGGTTTACTATTACATGTACTTTCGATAAGTAAATATTTTTTACCAATGATTGAACAATCCATTTTGCAAATTTTTTTACTATAGTAAAAATTTATCACTGATACCAACATTGATACTGGTAAACAATGATAAACAAAATGTAAGTTGTCATGATGGACAACATACACTGTGGATTGTTTAATTCATTGTAAAAAAATTGTAATCTAATTTCTAATTGATATATTATTTGATTATAAAATTGCTGTGTATCAATCTTATCTGGTACTATTAAAAGCATGCATATTTCCCCTGAATTTTAATATTATTAAAACGAGTTAATAGATAAGGTATTTATGATTTTTTTTCTCATTAATATGAAATCAGAGTCAAATTTACATGTTTTTATGTGTGGTACGGTAGTGTAGTCAATTATTACATAGATGTCATAAAATAAACAATTGTATATTCAAACAAGCCAAAAATTTTAATATGGATATCAAAAAGACAGATCGTATGCTATGCATGCGCTAATAACGGCCCACATTATACGTCACAGGACCATGGGCGGTGGCATTTATGTTGGAGGGACCTGTCTCACTGAAGGTTTTGAGGAGCCTCCCCAAAATGATAATGTCACAATGCAATGTAAACTATGAAAGATAGCGCAGATATAGAGATGATATTATTAATAAACTATTAGTAGTGCAATAACCTGAGCCAACCCTACAGAGATCAAATGTACAGTCGTGTTAACAGTTTTCCTAGACCATATATTTTTCTCAATGATTCTATGGCCCCCTGGAAAGCGGATACCCTGACAATTGTGACATGTGCGACTCTATAAATAATAATCTGCCACTGCATGAGACCTTCAAAGGTTAAAAGATTTATGATAAAGCATATCTCAATCTTGTATCAATTAAGATAAGCCATAACATATGACACATTTTCCCCTTAAAGGATTTTGCATATCTTGCTCATGGCCACACCCATTATTTTGCTTTACGCTGTATTTATATCCAAAATATCCATTTATCAAGAGGGAAGAGCATAGTTTATTTTCTTTAAAATTGCATAAACAGCAATAAAAAAAGCCAGGATTTCTGTAGAATCTATATTTCAATGCGAAAATTAAGACAAATTACACCACATTGCTTTAACAATGTAATGTGTAATTTGTCTTTACTTCCAGTAAGAAACAACAAAATAATAGTAAAATGATACTTGCTTTACACATATGTACTCTTGGAGCTATCTTCTATGATTATCAAACAAATATAATAGATGTCTCATAGAGACAAAGCTTTTTTTAAAAATTATATTTAATGGAAAAATATGAAAGTATGGGTAATTAATTACAGGGTTTGCGACCTGTTTTCATCCCTTTATACAAATATAACGTTCACCATTCTCTCACCCATTAATCAATCTCCACATCTGTCAAATTTTTGGTTGTTGTTGTATATATGTTAATATGCGGAAACACTTCGAGTACCACTGCACTATGGACTAAATTAGATATTCATTTCCCTGAAACAGTATATATGTCACAATGAGAATCTAATTATTTATTTGAAATTATTTAAAGCAATATTCTTTAAATATTTTTTCCATTAAATATAATAAAAAATAGCTTTGTCTCTATACATTCAAATATTGATATGATTATCATCAAAATGTATTAACACAAAGAATATAGTGAACTTAAAGAAATGAAATAATATGGACAAGTAAAAAAACTTATAATCTCAAGTGAATCAAGTCAATTTTGTGTAAAAAAGTTTTGAACTGCAATGCAAAAATGATCGGGTAATCATATCCAAGAATTATCTACGGCAGTTTTTGACAAATATTAGACTACAGACAGATATTATAATATATAAAATGAAAACGACCCCTCTACGGCCCGGCGCCGATTATATCTGTCACAAAAAACTTTCCACTACAGCCAGCGACGTATTAATCCATCATGACTTAATTTATTAACTGATACATCTTGTATTTTATCTTCGTTTTGAATAGCGACAAGAGACCTTATTAAATGGATGCGTACGTTAGCGAAATATTATAATTATAACTAAGACAACACACGTGGTTTTAACAGGACGGTGCCACCTCACACACAGCTCGAGCTACGCTTGAAATTTTGCACATCGGCCTGGACATAATATTCACCTGTATAATACACAGCTGTTAGTGTATATTTTTTTACATCATTTTGCAATAATTGTTCACATACCTGAATTTGACAGTCCCTACCATTTTTGACGCCAGACATAATTATATATTTCATACGAGCCACCCGTATAAAAGTGCACGCACCACCGAGGTTGTCCATCTTCCTTTATCTGATATTTTTCCAAATCTGCATACAATAGGCCTTGGACAATTATTATTCGTGTTTTATTGAATATGTTGTACGACCAAAATGTTCACTTCTCAGAATCAAAGGATACGTGACGCATGCGGGAGATGATGCGCAAGAAGACGCTCGGAAATTTGAATATGGCAATCATATTTGTTATTTGCATTAAACCTTTATAGTGTAAAAAAAAGATGATATCGACATAGGTAACATTAGTGTATATTAAATGTTTATAATTTTACATCAAGAGTCCTTAAAGTTACAAATGTCCGTGTACTGAGATATGTTATAATTAGTAATTTTACAGGAAAAAAAATACCATGCTACACGTCTCGGTCATATGTATCATACCACCCCTGCACATTTTTTTTCTTTCCACTTTAGGACCTTCTTTTTGCAGCATCCAGCCCGTTGTCACTTGAACTTGCAAATTTTTTGGGCATCATCTGTTACCGTGGTTCTTTAATGAATTCGTATCTTTCCGAGATATTCCAAGCACACGCCTTTCCATTGCTCTTTGGGCAACATTTAATTTGTGAATGACATTGGTGGCGAGGGTCCAAGTCTCGGTTCCGTATTTAAGATGTATTTTGCGCCGTATCCTCATTGAACCTGTATTACTCTGTTCATTGCCATAAATTTTGATGTCATCAAAATTAATTTATAGATCAATAATTTTCAATACACCATCTACAGATCTTGAAAGAGTATGAAAAATATTAATTATAAATAAAAATATATATAAATACAAACAAACAAACAAATGTAATGTGTCTAATATATGATTCTATTTCTCTGCATCTATTACATCAATCCAATCCTATTAAGATATAAGTGTTAAGGTGAGTCGGGATAAGTGCGTCTATGGGGTAAGCGCACCTAAGTCTCCTAATTACGTTTTAAATTAGATTCCAGTGCCGCAATCTATTAAGAAATGTTATAAATCAATATTTGAAGAGAGAGTCCAAAGATGATGCAAATCCAAACATTAGTTTGCTTATAATACCGTTTCAAGTTGTTTGATGTCAACATGTGTATGCCTTTTCAATCTTTCGTATGTCTCAATAATCGTTTGTGCCAGGACGCTGATATTAGGTCAGCACCCTTATTTCGAGTTGTACTTGTGATAATTTTCGCAGATTACGATTTATAAGACCAGATACACTTAGCCCATAAATTTTACACCGTGGGGGATGTGCATCTATCTACTCAGTGGTCGGTGTGGTACTCCATATATTTTTGTATGGAAACTTTCTCAATTAGTGATGTTTAGACGATTCCATTATTTTTTATTAAACAATTAACCAATTTCAAAAACAATCACTGTGACATGTCATGTCGCATTTTCTCCGGCTAAGCAATTTTACTAGATTTTTTTGGAATTCTGTCTATTAAGGACCAAAATAACTTATTGATATTGTCAGTGTGCATATCAGTAAAGACATATTCATTATTTTAACAATTTGTCAGAAACAATACAACTAGATGTTTTTACCTCAAATTTGGAGTATTTGCGTCTACTGGTCTTAATTTTCATAAAATGCTTTTAAATTAAATATAAAAAAATAGCTCTGTCTCTATGAGATATCTATTATTTGTTTAATGACATTGCCTTTGTAGGTGAAAATCCAGTAATTGTATGTTCTTGGACATATTCAAATATTGTTAAAAAAATATTTATTTTTCCATCTTTAGTTATTAAATTAAGTAATTTATCACGGAATTATTTTTGAAAGATAAACTGTGCTATCTGCGTTAATAGCAATTAGTCTAATATTTTTTACGCAATATATGTCTTCTCTGTGAAATGGGTCATTGGTTCCTTGCCAAAATGTATTATGCTCTCTTTTCATGTAATACGCTTCAATTTAAATGATTTCTAGAAAGTTCTTATTATACTGTTTTATAAATAAAGTGAGTAAGTGGTTTCATGCCAGTGTTGCACCATCTTTTTGTAATCGTGAAGATGTTACCCAACATTAAAATCAAATGTTTAAATTATATAAATTCTATTTTTATTTATATTAGGTTGTGTTGTGATACCATTCATTTTTTTTTTCAAATCATAGCATTTTAAACATAAAATATTTTTGCCTTTTTGAATTATCATTTCTCACATGTTAATCGGACGTGAGTCTCATAACTGACATAAATTAATTTGAGGCTATTCAAAAGATTAAATATTATTTAGTGCCGAATTTCACAACTCGTAATTCACTATGTTTTGTAACACCGTGTCACACTCTGTATATACATAACGTGACCATATATCACATTTTGAACAGGACCATCCCGTTTTTAAATAGTTTATCTCGTTGTCTCCATGCACAGCTTCGGGATGCCGAAATGTCACGTTTTAAGAAAGAGAGCAACTCACGGTAACAATTTCAAAAAGGGTGCGAAAAAAAGAAAACATCCGATGGTAGCGCCTAGTAACGCGGCGATGACGGCATGTGCAATACATCTCACACATACATATGTCGGTCAGAAGGCTGCTAGTTCACCCGCTTGACAGCTATGTGTCTCTCTTGACGATTGATTATTGTTTATTTATCGACATGTAATCAATTTAAATTTCTTGTGCGTAAAAACCCTTCATTTTATAAATGCATTTGTGGTGTCACGTTTGGATTATTGTAACAGCATATATACTGTCCTGCCAATATTTCAGCTGGATAGATTACAATCTGTTCTAAATGCAGCTGCACGGATAATATATGGAGTTTCCAAATTTTCTCATATAACATCCCTTTTACATCAGCTACATTGGCTCCGATTCTCTGAAAGATTTGAATTTAAATTGTGCTGGTTGATGCACAAGGCATCACACAACATGGCGCCACTCTGTACCTTCAAGAACTTTGTATCCCAGACAATTTGAATGGTAGACGTCAAACTCAGGTCAGCCTCTATTTCAGCCGCAGGAAGGATTGTAGAAGTATTTGCGTTGCCCAGGATCCATATTTAATTATCATTTAAAATAGGGAATTAGGGGTAGGGGGCCCTATGTTTTACAAGGTCCTAAAAAGTAACTATGCAAAATTTGGTTTAAATCACTCAAAGCATGTAGGATTGTATAGATGACATAGATTGTATAAACAGATGAGATGATTTTCTAGTTTTAATATTTTACTAAGCAAATGGTGACTTGCATTTTAATGGTATTTAATACAGACCAATAAATGAATAGACATGAAATAAAGTGTATATCTATATATACTCTCCTATGAGAGGGGTTTGGAACATTAGTTGGGGAACGAGGGGCATTCTACATACATTCTTAGTCGAATTATAAATCTGATAGTTTATGACACATTTATGCAACAGTAAAAGTATTCACTCTTCGAAAATTAATTCTTTGTTGTAAACAAGATGTATTTTTTTACATTTAATGCGTATTATATTGTCAGCGTTAAAATTGTCGTTCCAATCGAGTCATTATATTTTTAAAAAGTCGCGGAGCTCTTTGATTGCGTAAGTGGTACCAAAATGATCACATGGGTGACACCAAATTGAAAATATTGAAACAAAGAATTTGCATTAGTTCATGTCTATATATATATATATATATATATAGTCTGTGGTATTTAATAATAATTTGGTACACAACATTGAATATTTTAAATATGGCAACACAGTTTTCAAACTTCAAATGTATTGCACCTAAAAAAAAAAGCTTTTTTTTTCCTCACGGCAATACTTACATTTTGCCATTCTCAAATCAAACATAATGTATCATAAAAAACAATAAGCGCCCACCACACATTGATTAGTCATTCTGAGGCCTTATTTGTATTTTACGATGGAGATTATAAATTACTACTCCATAGTGAGGTTGATAGCGGTGCAACGATCTCTTTAATGTTGTGGAGTGGCTTATCGCTTTTTTATAATAAACTAGTTGTGAAGGAATTGAGTCACAGAAATACTAAAACATATTTCTTAAATTAGGATATTACTATATTTGTATTTCAAAAAAACTGTCTCGCGTAACTATTTGTTCATTTATAATAAAATAATATTTTATCGATGAATGAAACAAATTTAGTTTAATCACTTAGAAACGTACACATAAAAAAAATATAGCCCGTACAAGGGACTCAAATCAGGAACTTAATGTTGTAATTAAAATTCCAACAGGAAAAATATATACATATGAATATGAAATTTGGCAATGTCTGTAGGCTGTTGTGGCTTAATCGGTTATAATATAATGTGTGCAGACATTAGCGCATTTAAAAAAAATACAGCGTGTACACAATTTTTAAGAAGACTTCTTCATGTGCCGCCTTCTATCGAAGGTTGGCGACCATGTTGCAGTAAGTTGATTTATCCTTTGTAAGATCACCAACATTTAGGACATTGAACTACTATCTGAGGTTACAAAGCCGAGATAATTTCGTAAGTTGTAAATATAATATTTTTTACTACGGAGAATGTGACCGGAATATGCAGTTTTTCTTGATAGTAATTAATTCTCTTAACTTATTTATACAACAGTAATATAATCGACCCAGGTATCTAGTAGCCTTGTGCTGGTAGTGGTTTGGTAATGTTTTTTTTATTTTCTTCCCCATCGCAGATATTTTGTGATGTAATAATTAGAGCGAACATTTGCGGTGACGTATTCTAAGTGATTTTTTTTTTTTTTAAATGTTTAAGTTCGGAACCAAAATATTGGATATCAATTTGATTTGTATTCAAAGACCCACTACTTTAAAATATGTAAATAATCAAAATCGATTGTCTTCACGGTGGTAGAGAATTTTCATTTTGAAAATATTCACCTCCGACAATGGATGGTTCATCATTTCTGAAATTCTTTTAAAATGAAATAAAATCAAACACGCTCTGTAGTTTATAATCGTGTTGGAAACCGTTTTGTTTATGTTCCACTACACTGAATATCCACTGCTATTCTTGTGCGCTCCTGTGCTCGGATATGCAGGGTGATTGAATTCCTAATGTGGAAAACAATTTGTTTACTATCATGTTACATAAATTCTCGGAACACTCGACAGTAAAATGTGACCGAGCTCAATTAGTTACGACTGACAGACATTTTAATTTCTAATGCACCTGTACAAGAATGACAGCGAGTCTTCCTCCTCTTTTTATCATATTCTTCTTTTAAATAGGCAATCCACCCTTCAAGTGTGATTTGTGCCATTAATCAAGTTAAAACTTTATTTTATAGAAAGAAAAAAAAAGTACAATAATATTATAGAATAGGAAATATTATATTACAAGTCAATACCGTTGTCGTTTAAAAAAATTGCAATTGTATAGATTAAATGTGGCGAGTTATGGGGATAGAAGATGACACAAGTTAACCAGGAGTTGTTAATTATCATTAATGAGATTACTAGAAAAAAAACCTGGGATCCGCGATTTACCTAATTGGTTTCTTCCTCGGCACCACACTCACACATTGGGGAATCTGAATAAATGTGAGGCTACCTGGCAATGCCCAATTATCATTCTACAGATATTTGATATTTTTCTTTTGGAGAACCAGGGGGTGCGGAGAATAGATCTTTGAATTATTTTACCCTTATGATTATTTGGATCCATCCATTGTGCAGTCCAGATAGAATTCATATGTTTTTTTACCATGTTAAGTCTGTCATACATCGGGATATGGAATTGATGAGGGAAAACTCCAGAAAAAGTGGTCTCCTTGGCAAGTTTATCAGGACATTCATTTCCATGAATTCCCTTATGTGCAGAAATCCAAATGAATGACACCTGTTTATTGTTGCTGTCGAAATTAAATGGACATCTTCTGATGGAACAGATTATCTCATTGTCTAGCCAAACTTTCATATTAGCAGATAGGGATTCAAGAGCTGCTTGCGAGTCGGAGAATATAATAGCCTTATCGACATTCCGTCCTTTAATGCCCAACATTCTGCTGAGAAAACCGATGAATCTGAAGGAAGTCGCAACTTCACATTTATTTCTAATCGAAGCATGGAAACTGCAGCACCGCAATGGCCCTCTAAACCTCCTCTTTTTATCTTTATACTGAAAATATTTTCCAGGCTTAATGAGAGTTATAATTTTTTTTTAACTTTAGATAAAAAGTATTACGCGTTTATGTATGTTTTCTGGTTCACCCTGCCCCACCTTGTATACGGGTCATTATGTTTTGTTTTAGTTTTGATTTGTGGAATATAAGAACAGCGTACACTTATTTTATTTGTACATTTATGTTGGAAATGTTCGAAACAACATTCTGTTATGTTATAAATCAAATTTTATTTCTTTGTGTAGATAAATGTTTTATTATTTAGTTTCACAAAATATTTGCAATTTATTCATTTCATCTTATTGTATTTTTACTTTAAATGTTAGTTACGACGAAGCAAGCCGGCTGACGCTAGTGTGATTTTTTTATGCATATGTATATTTTTATGTAACTGATGAACGTCATCACATGTTTTTGGCATTGAAAATAAATCACAGGACAATAACTCTTGACAACTTCACACAAGCTGACATTCTGAATTGAGAACTGCTCTTTTATATCAGCAGTAAGAGAGGGAAGATATAAAATTAACTACAAGATATAGACAGTGGCTTAAACCATTTTTGTGAATTAATAACGTGTCTATAAAATCAATCTTACTCTTTTCGTCATCTATATTATGAACAGATGACAGGTTACATGTGAGTCATCTGTTGGCAGCATCACTAATTATTATATATTTAGAGGACCGGATATACTCCTAACTTAAATATAAATAGATATGTCACTCATTATAAACATTTTTTAAAATTACTTTCATGTTAAGATGTGAACTCAAAATTTTTTTATGTTAAATATTTTAAATTTTAACAAAAATACATAACTCGCTAGTGCATACAATGAAAAGTTACAGATCTATCTAAAGTTTTTTTATTGGTGTTACATGCAGATACGAAGAAAGTAATTACAGTAAAACTACGTTAATTTGTGTACCCATATTTCGTATTTTCACATAATTCACATGTTTTTCATAAATTTTAGCCCCGAAAATAACATTTCATACTAATTTCTATCGATAATTTGTAAAACTTCATTATTCGTAGTTTGTATGAATTTTTTTTACCACAGTAAATAATTTATTCACATTTTTTTAAATCGAAACACGCTTAACTACGCATTCATCATCCATTTGTAAACATCTGTAGCTAGCTCCACCCCCTAGCCAATCACGGCGCTGTTCCTTATTGCGATAGATCGGCGCGCTTAGGGCTCGCAACTCGCAAGACCGCGGCCAAACTGAGTAATACCATATTTATGTTAGTAAATTCTGCTGTACATTTTATAAGATTTGTTGTTATTTCGATAATAATTGCGAATTATATATTTCTATTCACCCTTGTAACCCCTAATTAAAATAATTTGACCAATTTTCATTAAATCTCATAATTTATAAATGAATTGTGTGCAACAGTTCTATTGATTTAATATCCGGTTTTTTGTTTATGAAATGTTGCAATTTGTTTAATATAATAAAGAAACTGAAACCTTTATATTTAAATACACAATCTATTTTATAATAAAAAAAAATTCATGTTTCGTTTTCTAAAATGGCATGAACATCTCGTAATTTGTGTAAATCCTTGACCATTTAAAAAATGGAACTTATTTTAAAAATTGAAAATTGATGTCAAAGATAAAATCAGTGGGAAAATTTCAATCCCTAAGTTATCTCATTGAATTTATATTTCTTATGAAATGTTGTGATTTGTGGTACAGTGAATCTGTATTACCAGTGAGAATATAAAGTTCAAATTTGAAAAATCATGAAAAAATAATAAGCTTCAATGAAGTATGAAGATTTAAAATTTTTTCATTATTTTTCATGGGCTTTTTAATATTCCAATTTCTTGCCCGATTTTGATGGAAAAGGTGAGTTCGACCGCTAGTCAAATTAAAATGTCTAATTTAGTTGCGTCAATCAAGGTCACTTTTCACACTGAAAACAAGCTGTAGGGAAAAAGGATGGGTGGGAATTTGAACGCGAAAGGTGTCAATAATATGGGTCGCAGCTGATTCGCAATATGCGCCAAAAATGAGTTCTATGAATACGGAACAAATACATTCCTTTTTTCTTCCATATTAAGGGTTAAAAAGATAATCAATTTATTGTTTGGGAACAGAACTTTCGACAAGTACAGAACAAAATATTAAGAAGCCCTTATACATCACATCCCTGTAATAATTTTATACATGTATGTACGTGCCATCAAATCGGTACCTTCAAGTTTGAAGAGAATCTTTAACCCCTCTGCGGCTAGCGACTGATATATCAGACGCCAGACAACTTTCAACCACGGCCAGCGACTGATATATCAGATGTGGCGCCGCGCTTACTCATCTTGAGTATTATCGTATTTTAATATAGAAAGCGAAATAAAACAGCTGTATAAACATATTATTTAATCATTTTCAAATATATTTAAACCAGACATATTTTAATACAAAACGGTTATTATTTTTCACTCGAAAAATTTTGTATCTGGGCTCAACGGAGTAAAAAAATGACATTTATTTGTTATGATTACAAGTGTCCTTTCATCAACTCATTAAAACACAGATGTAAGTCAAATTCACATATACACTGGGGAAACAAACGGCCGTTATTTTTCAACCTCAATTATTATTATATCTAATAGATATACTAGATCACATAATTTGACTTAGCGTCCGCTGTGCCTAGATATATCATTCTGCCTACAGACAATATATTATACCTGAAATATTTTCTTTATCTTAAACTGACAACAGTTGTCAGATTACAATTGATTGATAACGTTACCTGCTCTGTCATGACTGATCGACAATCTAGATGCCAATCCTTTAGATTAATTAGTAAATCAATGAAATTTAATTATAAATTTTTAACTACTGAATAAGTCTTTTTTTTTTATCTGATTATACTTTTTACGATTTACAATTTTACTTAATTCCTAATTAATTATATATGTATGATTTTGAAATATGAGTATTTAAAAAAATATATTTATATTCTTTTTTACCGCACCTTGAAATATAGAATTAAAATTTCACTAGGCGTCGGTAAAATGAATCAATGGCAAATTTGTTCTTATTCGTAGGTCAGTTAAGTCGCATTTCAAATTAAACGACATCCGCCGCTCAGATTAACTATTCCACTGTCTGAACATAAGATGTTGCCACCTTATTACATTGGTGCAAGTTCAACATATTTTGTTTTTTCATCCACGGCACTACGTCCCATGGCACGATTTGACTTCCTCCAAAGTGCTCTCCACCAACTCCTATCCCTGGCCATTCTTCCTTGGTCAGTTTCTAGGTCGCTTCCACTGAGGTATCCACTCGGTCATGATCTTTGGTGTCTTGTCACCTGGCATTCTTTCAACATGGCCAGTCCATCGCAGTCTTTGGGACCTACAGAATCTTACAATTGTTTCTTGCTCAATTAAATTGAATTTTCAAACTCATGATTCATTTTTATTCTGCTAGTTCTATTTTCTAGAGTAGGTCCATATATTTTTTTAGTATTTTGTGCTCAAAAACTGCTAATTTATTTTCTTTGATTTGGGTTAGGCACCAAGTTTCGCAATCACATGTGGGCCACTGATCTTATTATAATTTTATATATTAGCAGTTTGCTTGTTGAATAAATATTCATAAATTCAGTTAAATAAATAAAATAAAAACAAAAATCTCACTAAGAGAAATTCAATATTAGTATTAAAAAATTTGATGTTATTAATGAAATAAATACTAACAAAAGAAATCAACATTACATACGACATTGTCTATTAACCTTTTAAATGCCATGAGCGCATTAACACGCCAAGCTATAAGCGTATTAACATGCACTTTTGGACCTTGCAAACTTGCAGGGGTTAAAGTCATAATTTAAAATCATTTTGCCATCTGTGGACGACAGACCACCTATGTGGTGTCTTCCATTGCCAGTTAAAAGGTGAATAATATGGTCTAAGTTTAAAAATGTTTTCTAAAGCACTATTTCTAATGTAATTTTTTTGAAAAATTTTTACTGGGGTACCCGCTGAACATATCTTATAATATAGAAAGTATTTTTGAAAGGGATTAATATTGTACGAAAATGTAAAAAACTATATTGAATGCAAATTATACAATAAATCAACATATTTTAATTTGTTAAGAAACTATACATGTGCATTGGAGTCCTTTCCACCTGTGTATAATAATAGTTGGTGACCCCCTTCTTGACTGCGTTCAGATTTAGTTTAGAGATTAATCACAGTCGATAGTTCTCGACTATTTCAGCGGAAATACTTTGCGCCTCCCACACTAGGTCTATTTTCAGACGGAGGAAAAGATACTTAGTTTCGGGTAGGGTTGCCAACTCTTCCGACCTATGTGGGACACGAGTGAATGAAAAGCTTACGACACATCTTCGAAAATAATGAATGGAAAATGTGAGCTGTATATAATGTTATCAAAGAAAGTAAGCATCGGTTATTATGTTCAATCGTTATTAGAATGGTTTCAATGGAATTTTCAAACATCAAAAATACATGTGTTTCTAAGTACCTACTTGCGTAAGTAGTGTGTCTCAAGTTGTACACCTCGTAATTGATTGTTGGTGGTCCAAAAGAAACTCTTATGTGACAATTATAATCTTTATTACACAAATAATACAATTAAGGTACAAGGTCTAGTCTCGGAGCCAAACGGTAACATAAAAGAGTCTGCGCCTCGCACATGTCATCCTTTTATCCCCACTCACACACACACATATACATCTCGCCCCGGCGGTGCGGGCGCTCTGACACATATATTCGATCTCAAGGACATCACACTTAATGATAGATATTTTCCAACCCATTTTCTCCATTCCGTTCTTTTGTATGGGACTAAGGCTTGGGCACCCTACAGAAAACTTGTTAAGAGTCTGGAAATGCTCCAACATTTCTTTTGCGCATTCTGCAGATCTGCTGGAGCGACCATATATCCAATGTCGCAGGTCTACATCGCTCTAAAATTCACCCTATCGAGAAAATGACACATGATATGTGTTGCCAACCAAACAAAAAGTGGTCGCCTCAAGTCACTTCGCTAGGGTACGAGCGGATTCACTCGACCGAAATCGAGATCCTCACACTCGCTCCAAACCGTCGGTGGACACGGATACGAAAGCCGGTACCGGACCGAGGGGTCGGGGCAGAAGGCTGCTGGACGGCGAGGTTCCAAGGGATGAGGCGGGATGCAAAATGAAACACTTGCTAAAGGTGTATTCAGTGCACCGCAGTATGTAGTTTGTTGTGTAGAGACGAGACGTTTGACGAGAAGTGACCTCCATACTGCGGTGCGCTTGTATTTATTCAAGATGAGTGGACGTGCGCCGTTACCAGCGCACGCCACCCCAAAACCACCCACCGTACCAATCAGGGCGCGTTTACATGCCTAACCGCGCCCCAAGCGACACGGCGTTCGGCGCCGCCTGCCGGCCGGACAGCGCAACATCGCGCCATTTTTCGGTCGCGGGCTGACAGGCGGCAGAAGCCGTTTTCCGGAGACAAACAATTAAATATTATACTAAAATTAACAATTGGGGATATCACGAGTAGTGAATTCTGTAGTAAATATCGCGACCCGTGATATCCCGTAACAAGAATTATCCGGCCAGTGTTTTCTTTCGAGTTATTCCGTTTTTTGTGACTTCGTTATCTCGGAATGTTCGTTAAGCGGGTTTCTTGCCAGTGGCGGGCCCTGCTGAGGGCTTTTTGATAGAAAATGTAACACTGGCGGGATAATTTTGTATGGGTGCCGTGGACTACGACATTTGTTTATTTCTACTGTTGTCCACGGCACTAAATACACTAACTTTAAACAACAGTGGCGGCGTACCGGCGGGTGGGCAAAGGTGTATTGTATTCCCAATCCCGCGGCACGCCGCGTAAAGCAAATAATAATTATTTATAAGTAAATAATAACATTTCACAACTAAATAACAAATATGTAATATTTTATTTCATGGCACTAGTCTCTGTGTGCAACAATATGCATGGACGATCATAGACTTTCGAAACTAAAGAGCTGGGGGGTGGAAGAAGCGGCACAAGGATTTCTTCCGGTAAACGTTGAATTTGTGTGGAGCACATGAGCAAATGGCTCAAGATTGGGAGTCAGAGAAGTACCTGCTCTCGGGGTGATGGTGTTGCAGTGGTTAGACAAGCTAGAAGGTCTGGTCAGCGCAAGAAGACAGCTTCCTATGTGATGTCTATGGGAAGAAATGTGCTTCTCAAATTGGGCTCTTCTCCCACCAAAAAGCGCATGAAAGATGGAGAAACCGAGAACTGCAACTAAATGGGAATGGTAAGGGGATCCTAGAATACGAGGCCGGGCACCAACCATGTTCTGTGTAGTGTTACCCTAACATTTTTAGGTATCTAATTCTTGTGTGTGTAGCCAGCATTACCTTCACAAATCTCAGATTACAAATGCCTGCTGCCTTTTCTCTTTACAATTTTATGTTTATTATTACTGTGATAACCTAAATGCATCGCATTGTTTTATTCAGTTATCAGTGGCACTAGCTATCACCAGACATATTAAGTTTTTATTTTTATTACAATTGACAATATTATTCTCAAAGATGGGTACTTTAAATCTGTCAGTCAGTGTTTGACAACTCAAAAGTATCGTAATATATATTAAATCTAATTAATTGATGTTTGCTATCTTGTAAATAAACTAATAATGAATAAAACCATTTTAACCTACGTTTGATATTTGTTTTATATATGTATATACTGAATTAATAGTTTACTTAGGTGTTACACATATAGGTGTTAAAAACATTTGTACATTTACGTTCTCCCATCGCTAATGTCAGTATTATATTATTATCATACTTGAGCAAAATTGGACTAGATTATTGAAAAATTGCTCTATCCATCAGTACCAACTCAAATCGAATGAAAGATTTTAAATTTCTGATCTGGCAACCCTGATTTCTGAAATGCGAGCTGTCAAAATAAATTTAGTCAAATCTATTTCAAGATGGATGCATGTTAATGTTAGTCATCAATATATAATCATTAGATTTGCCAGATAAAGATTCACAGCTTTATTTATAGTTGAAAAAATAGATTTTCCCATTTACGGGTGCGGTGGTGTGCAGAGTGCGCGAAATCCACACCACCATTTAAAATAGACACATGCTAATATTATTATCTTATCCATTTTAAACTTTCGAAAATTGTTTATTTCACTCTTTCACACTGATGGCGGATCTAAGTTTAGAGGATAGACTGCCACAATTGTCACTTTATTGCTTAAATTGTTTCGATTGATCGAACAATTAGAAACATTTAAATTTGTATTATTTTGAATATATGAATAGTGACCACGTATAAAAATAATACAGTACGTCAGATGCAAGCAGTATTTTTCAACAAAATGTCGCCACTTTCATACTTCAGTTCATTATTTGTATTCAAAATACAACACTCAACTTGGTTTAACAGCGAGAAAAGGAATTGAGACATTGAACGTATACACAAGAAAGTACTTACATGAGAACAACTGGTTTATTTAATACTGGTTACATTACGACACAGATTAATGAAATACGCGATTATAATTTACATGTTACACGGCAGAGCCTACCTTAAAAAACTGAATGTAAGCAATGAATGGATATAAATAAAACAATGTTATAACTTTACTTGAGTTTATTTGCACTACTCGACTTTCGAGAGAAACAGTAACTCTCATCGACAGGTAAAGTATTAGTCGCTGTTTCTCTCGAAACTCAAGTAGAGTTATAACATTGTTTTATTTATATCCATCCATTATGATGAAACTACAAAGTTAACACCGATTCTATCAATAATATGAGTGTAAACAAAATCATTAATACCTGACGGCAGCTAGACACAATTGGAGCCAGATAGTGTTTTTAATTCTTTTATTTAATTTTATATCGCTTTCTCTGTTGCTCCGGTTTTATATTCTTTTTGTCACTGATTCTGTGAACACTCTGTGAAGTGTGACCCCTAGCAATTGCGGCTTGCGTGACTATAAATCCACCACTGATGGCATATCGGTGGAAGTAGCACTTAAAAATTGTATTATAATTAAAAGATATATTTGTATGCCTTATATTATGCAAATTTGTATTAAAATAAAATTTTATGGTCACGACATATGGTGAATTGCATAGTATGGACTAATTGCTTGTTTGTGAATCATTACCTTTTTTAATTAATCTATCAATTCTTTCATATATATGATGTACGCGTGTAATCTATAATGAATTGCTATATTTAGCAGCTAGACTGAATTTTACCCAACTAAGTAAAATAAATTTTCTACATTCCTGCATGGTGTCTTTTTCTCTCTTTATGGTTTACAAAGTCTTTAAAGGATTTAATTTTGTCTTCCTCCAGATTGTGGCATATTTCTATATTACTGAAGATTTTTTACTTCCGCACAAAGCGTGATAAATCACAATGAATCAGTGAGATATGGATTGAGCGCATTTGTCAACAAAGGTATTGCATAATCAGAAAAATTATATTTTATTATTTCTTATATAGTTTTGATAGTAATTTTGATCACTTTGACTATCTTGGTTCAGTTGACTACTGACAGTGTTCAATATATACAGGGTGTAACAGACCTAATCCATAATATTTTATGAATGGATACATGACTAAATTATGAGTTGAAAATGTTCAAAAAACGCGTGTTCTTATGTATAATATAACAGCCTATTTATGTTATGTCCACCACATAAAGTACACAAGTAAATATCGCATAGGCAGGAAACCTGTTCCGGTTTGTAACCAGTTCTCTTGAATAAATCCAATGTGAAACAACTTGAGTTTTTATTGACAGAGTACATT
The DNA here is from genome assembly GCA_031772225.1 of Eubasilissa splendida. NCBI lineage: Eukaryota > Metazoa > Arthropoda > Insecta > Trichoptera > Phryganeidae > Eubasilissa > Eubasilissa splendida. Next base: position 20,742,515 of record CM062868.1, read on the forward strand.
CTGAAATCTTAATATATAACCTTCACGCGTGTGTTTACAAATTATTATCAGTCAGTTAACATATCCAGAAGATTTAAAAAACCAGCACCTGGGAAAGATAGTGCTGTAATATAAACTGGCTAGGGGTTAATATGCATCTACCCCTAGAATATTGTGCACTAGGGGTGTTATACCAAATGTTCCATGCAAGGTGTGCGGGTGTTAAGACTTTTTATGCGCACACCATGATCCAAACTTAGAGATAATATCGGTTATAGCCGTTATATTTAAATGTATGTACGATGGTGGTGGTCATGTAGTTTCAGAAAATTCCACTGCTGCAATGATAGTTTAGTTTTCATCGAGTCGGTTGATTTTTCACCATGATACGTGTTGAATGCATGTCAACGTCTGAACGGTACACTGCCTAGTGAAAATGCCAGATTTTTTGCATTAATTGCTTGTCATATTATGGTAAACCACTTCCTTTTGTTTGATAATAAAACTTAGATTTTATTGATTATTAACTTTGCACAAGGAAAACTCTGTATAAAGCGGAAGAAGGCTTGGTTATAAACTGGAAGAAACTAAATAACCGCAGTTACGCAGACGATACTGTGATTATAGCGAATTCCATGGAAGATCTCCAATTACTATTGACATGAGTGGTTAATACATGGTCTTCAACTAAGCCAACATTCACAATTGTTAGCAAATAAAATGAAACAGAAGAGATGGCGGCCAGTACATATATGGAATAAGATTCAATAGAGTAAGTGATAAAGCCCACCTGGGATAATAATAATAATAATAACATTGGATAATTTTTATAGTGCCATTTTCGTCAAAAAAATCACTTCAAGGGCGGGCGCTTTGCACATCAACCGTTCATAGTCCTATATTATCTTTGTATTTGAAATTAAATATTGTTATTTGAATTTATGGAAATGATTTTTTGAAAAGGTGCGTCTTCAGTCTCTTTTTAAATAAAATCTCTGATGCAGTATTCCTTATGACGGAGGGCAAAGAGTTTCACGCTTTTTGACCTGCCACTGCAAATGCCCAGTCACTGAACATAGACTTCTGCCATCGACTAGTCGGTTCTACAACCCTTCTTGCAGCTGTGACATGATGTCTACCATTCAAGTTGTCCGGGATGCAGAGCTTTTGAAGATACAGGGGCGCTATGTTATGTGTTGCCTTGTAAATCAACCAGCATAATTTATATTCAACTCTCTCATGCAAAAGGGATATTATGTGAGAGAATTCAAAAACTCAATATATTATCCGTGCTTCCGCATTAGGATGGATTGTAATCTATCCAGCTGAAACATTGGCAGGCCAGCATAAATGCTCTTACAATAATCTACACGGGATGCAGAATTAACAAAAGCTGGGACCCATCTACGGAAATTAAATGTCGTATAGAGGAAGTTTCCGTATAGAAATATCTATTGCAGAAGGTCTCACGAAGCAATTTCTGGAAAGTTTCAATGCATTTTCTTCGATCATGACTGGGAAACCCCAAATCCACTCATGTGAAAATTTTTATGAAAGACAATACCTCCCGTAGTTCTCGTGTCTTTTATAAATTTTTTGACTATTAATCAATCTTTCCTGAAAAAATTAGCTTTGTAAATATCTCTGCTAAGTTCGTTACCCAGCCTGGTCCGCTGTCTTGTTTCAAATTGGTGGCTATTCTAAAATTTTAAAAAATTCACAACAATTGATCGTGGAGAAAAATATAATCATAAAATGGGAAAAATATTTTATTTTGCACGCAAGCAATGATGCTGATTCTTGCAACCAGCGCCGGAAGGAGTTTGTTGCGTTGTGTTTTCGAGTTTTTATATTCTATAAATTTGTTTTGTCTGTTGTTTTATGAATGTATATCTTATTATAATTTTCCATTATTGTTTCAGGTCGGGCGGATACCACCAGATTACCCGCTGGTCGGTGGCCACAAGGGACCGGTGCTGGACATAGCATGGTCTCCGCACAATGACAATGCCATCGCCTCCGGATCTGAAGACTGTGTTGTCAAAGTGAGTGTTTACTTACAATTGATTATTTTACAATATTAAATTACATAATTATTTATTATTTTTATTTATTATTAAGAAAACTAAATTCATGAACATTGGAAATAAAAGAATACTAATTACACCAAAAATTATCATAGATGGTGAAAGTCTGAAGGAAGTAACTGAAATAAAATATTTGGGAGTCATAATAGATTCAAAATTGAATTTATCGCAAAATACAAGATATGTGACTAAAAAGATTGCTAAGAAAATCTCACCTCTCGAGTCTTGTAAAATAGTATACAACTCTGTTATTATTCCTCACATCAACTGCTGCAGCAGCATTTTGCTTTTGGCTAACGAAGAAGAAATGCAACAATTGTCAGTGTTATCAAACATATTTCAATTGGTATTAGTTTATAAATCTTCACTAAAAAAATATTGGCAGAATTTATAAGAAAAATTGAGGCAGATCAACATGAGCACGAGCATCATACAAGAGGAAAAGATAGACTGAGACTGCCATTCAGGAAGAAGGATAAATCTCAGTAATCGGTGATGTACAGTGCGATGAAGATTTTTAATGAAATGCCAGAAGACATAAGAAAGGAGGAGAAACTACATGGATTAAAAATGAAACTAAGCAAATATGTGCAGGATAACTTATAGTAGAAAGGAACATTTTGATCTTGTTTATATTAGAACATATATATACTTATGTATACAGTATATTAAAAATAAATAAATTATTGGAAATGCTGAGACCAATGCAACTATTTTGAAAATTACCAAAGGTCCTTGGTGCTGGAGTAATGATTTATACGTGATAGACATGTGTGGCGCCTAATACCAAAACCCCCTAAAACGACTGTGCTTTTGAGATATGGATGAAAATGTATATTTTGAAAGCAAATGTACAAAATGTTTGTTTTTACATTAGCATTTTTTAAAGAGACAATTCAACAAGATTTTAGATTACGTGATCATCAACAAGCATTGTGATTGGCTGATTTAATTTTAGGGGGAATAGCAACTTATACTCTGTCTGCTTTGGGGTATTTTGGAACTGACCCTGATTTTGAACATGTAATATCAATGAATTCAAGTGACTTTTGCGAAAAACAAGTGTTCTGCATGTAGCTAACAAAAATATCTACAAAAGTGAAATTACATATTTTAATCATTTCTATGTAAAACAAATGAAAATCACCAATTTCTATTACGGTATGAAGAATGCCACACTGTTTTGTGATAGCGTACCACTATTGCTTCTTTCACTTTCATACGTCTTTTCTTGCATGCTTGTCTGTACCGACATCACACAAATGTTCCACATGTCCGGACCGTCTCAGTAGGCCTTTCTTAATTTTATTGAATATGCTACAAATATGTCTACATTAGTTTCTAATTTGTTCATTCTTCACTTTATAGATTTTCTGCATTTCCACCACATTCGGTCTGTTTTCGTATACTTCTTTTAGGAATTTGGAGCTTTACTTCGCCAGTTGGCACCAGAACTCTATTAAGCGCCGCTAGTCTTCCTTCGTTTGACAAATTCCTAATAACTAGTCACAACACCATTCATTTTATTTCCAGGCAATTACATAATGTATAAATATAGAATTTATTTCCTAACATGTTCGTAATCAACCCAGCAATGTGAGGCACATGAGTTCCTCACTTGGATATTTTCCTTGCCAGTACACACATTCTGACAAAAGTCTAACATATATTTAAAGTGGCTTATTTTAATTCATATAAAAGTTGTGAATGTATTGTTTTTTTTACAGGTATGGCAGATCCCAGATGGTGGTCTTTCGCGAACCCTCACGGAGCCCGTGGTGGACCTCGTGTTTCACCAGCGCAGGGTGGGGCTGGTGGTATGGCATCCCACTGCACACAATGTACTCCTCACTGCTGGCTCAGATAACCAGGTGCGTTCTGTTATTTTCTATGTCGTCTCTAGTAGCCGACTGCGAGGCCACTAGCTACAAGAAAATCATGTGTATTTGATTTGTATCCGTGTAACTGGATTAATAATGAAATTATATTCAATAAAATGGTGAATGCAGTAATTGTTGAAAATATGTGTGATTATTGAGAAGAATATGTGTTATTGTTGAGAGGAATACCTGTGATTGTTGGGAGGAATGTAAATGATTGTTGATAAGAATACATGCGATTGTTGAGAAGAATGTGTGCGATTGTTGAGAAGAATATGTGAGATGGTTGAGAGGAATACCTGTGATTGTTGGGAGGAATGTAAATGATTGTTGATAAGAATACATGCAATTGTTGAGAAGAATATGTGCGATTGTTGAGAAGAATATGTGAGATTGTTGAGAAGAATGTATACGATTGTTGAGAAGAATACATATGATTGTTGAGAAGATATATGCGATTGTTGTTGAGAAGAATATCTGTGATTGTTGGGAGGAATGTATATGATTGTTGAGAAGAATACATGCGATTGTTGAGAAGAATATGTAAGATTGTTGAGAAGAACATGTAAAAGTGTAAAGTCTGAATGGTCAAATGAGAAATGAAGATATATAGCGTTAGGTAAAGTGAAGAAGGATGAAGATGTTGGGAAGTAGGTAAAGGACAAAAGTGATCAAATAAGTAATTATATGGCATTCAACGCTACTTATTTAACTTTGGACATTTATATAATATCTTTGCATTGAAGTCACTAGTGAAGTGGTCTCTTTGCTTGTGTGAAAGATGATACCACCTGGCGTGAGTCAACCAATAAGAAAGGTCACACTCCACTTGCAACATGTACTATATAGCACAGGATATCGCATGGCACCTGATATCTCAGGAGGTATCAAGTGGCGTGTCAACGCTAATGTATACATATTCATTCAAATAGTTCATTCAAATCCAGTTGTGTCGTAAGATATCTGAAATAAAATTTATGATTATCAACTGAGGAAATTATCAGCTGTGAAAGACAAATATATATTTTTAATATTGTACTAACATAGCTAAAAAAATCAAGCATGTTGAGTTAGTAACACTTTTATAGTGCCGCCGCTCCCGCGACGCGGGTACTCGTTGCGGGCGAAAACCATCGCATTGTGATATTAAAACAAATTTTAATAATTGTTATATCTTCCCGACTGTTAATTATTTTTAAACAAATTTTAAGTTTAACGAGCCTGTTTTACAATGCCGTACTTGTAAACAATTCAATTCAAATATTGGGATCCACTTGTTGTGATTTATTGCGGCTCTCGCGCCGGCCTAGAGCCGTACACTACACACACTTGTGTTCAAGAAGTTTATTCCGATCGCTAATGAAATGGCGCATTCTCACTCGCTTGTGAATGGATAATTAAATACAAAATAAAGACAGTCATAAAAAAACTGTACAGAGGATGTAGTGTGCTCATCTATTATAATTAATGTCACCCATTTTCTTTTGAAATCTGCTAGATGGCAGTACAGATTGGAAAAAAATAATAATGAATATTAATATTCATTTACAATCTATCCGCATTGATGTCACTGGGGTCCAATATTTGTCAAAAATTGCTGTGAATAATTCTTAGAATCATATCAATTTAAAGTAGTTCTAGGTGTATACCAGGTATGTAAATATGAAACTGGAATTTGCCCATAGATGGCCCTAGCGTCAATCTAGTTACCGTCAAACCGCGTCATTGGCGCCATTTTCTTGTTTTGACATCTGACAAAGATTTTCAACTCATAACAATACAAGTTTCATACAACAGCATAGTTTTTAGTAGCACGTCGAACTTTGTGCCTGGAAACTATGATTCGTACATTCAGCATTAATTTTCTGTTACCATTTGAAGAAAACTGCTGCAGAATCGCATTGAATGCTTGTAGAAGCTTACGGTGAGTATGCTCTTGGTAAATCACAGTGCTTTGAGTGGTTAAAAGATTCAAAAGTGGCGATTTTGACGTGAGAAACGAAGAAGGTGGGAGACCATAGAAAAAGTTTGAAGACAGCGAATTGAAAGCATTGTTGGATGAGGATGACGCTCAAACGCAACAACAACTCGTGAATCAATTAAATGTGACACGAGAAACCATCTCCATGCGTTTGAAAGCCATGGGAAAGATCCAGAAGATGGGAAAATGGGTTCCACATGAGCTGAATGAAAGACAATAGGAAAACCGAAAAACCACTTGTGAAATGCGGCTTGCCAGGTACAAAAGAAGGTCATTTCTCCATCGAATTGTGAAAGTGGATATATTTCGAGAATCCTAAGCGTAAAAGATCATCGGGTAACTCCAGGCGAACCATCGACATCGACTGCAAGGACGGAAGACAATGCTCTGTGTTTGGTGGGATCAGAAGGGTGTGATCTATTATGAGCTGCTAAAATCTGGCGAAACCGTTAATACTGAACGCTACCGACAACAAATGATCGATTTAAATCAAGCTTTGCGTGAAAACCGACTAAAATATCAAAAAGGCAACACAAAGTGATTTTACTTCATGATAATGCACTACCACATACAGCAAAACCGGTCAAAGAAACGATTGAGACGTTTAGTTGGGAAATACTTTCCCATGCGGCTTACTCACAAGACTTGGCTCCGTTCTATTACTACTTATTTCCATCAATGGGACACGTACTTGCTGAGCAGCGCTTCATTTCTTACGAAAATGTACAAAAATGGCTCGATTGGTTTGCCTCAAAAGAGCAACAGTTTTTTTGACGTGGCAATACTTTGAATAAAATATTTTGTTTCATTTTCATACAATAAACGTGTATTTTCTATACAAAAATTCCATTCAGTTTCATATTTACGTACTTGGTATATGTATATAGCATGTATAATTTTACTAATATTTTGTTTTTTCTTACTGTAAATTAAATACAAAGTACACCACATGATGCATTGTTAAAGCAATATAATAAGGGACGTCTACATTAGTTTCTATTAATTTATCCTCTTTTATACAATTGTTTTAATCTTGTCTCCTTTTCTTTAAATATCCCTGCACATAAACAATAAGATTATAAGAGAAGAAAACACAAAGACAAAAAAAGAATGTTAAACTTATAACAGGTTTTTTTGTTGTTTGGATTTTTATCAAGAGATTAGTATAAAATACTCATAAAAATTGTGCAGTTCTCTCTGCCTTTCCTGTCTTTAATGTGACAGCGGAAAATATAAAATTACCCACTCTGCCATTGCACACTAGTCAGACGCGCAGGTAGTGTTAAGAGTTCAAAAGATTTGTATTATTTTGCAAATTTATCAATTGTATCCTTCTAGATGTACAAATAATATTATTTAATCAGTGCCAAGGTCCGAGTTGTTGTCCCCAGATCCGAGGTCAGGACCTACCTTGGCATTGATTAAATGCTCATTCATTTGAACTTGAAAGCACACGTTGAGTAATGAAATAGTCTTAGCTTATCGACCTCAATAATTATATTTTATTCTGCTGACAACTTGAATGTAAACATTTTTATTATTGTATCAATTTATCAATAACCACAGGTCTTACCTTAAAGCCATCTTCACAGTACAGCGGTAAGTACGCAATGATACATCTGTAACATAGTTAATTAATAACAAGACAATATACAATTAGATAACTGGTGTAGCTGAAGTACCTACCCAACATTGACCGTTTAATCTTTGGAATCTCGATGCCTCCTAATTATGTCATTTACGGTTGAACAACAAAATTAAAGATTTCACCATAATATAATTATACATTCTTATTGTGAAGTTGTAATTATTCACAACAGACGGTCTGTGATATTTTAAATACTAATTAAATGTATTAATTAAAAAGATATACATATAAAATCAATTTTATCAAAAAATATTGTTCTTCTTAATAATACATAAGTTGTATCAATTGTAAAAATAAATTGTTAATTCTGCCGTCTCCTATCAAATTGGTCAAAAGTATTTGAGATTCCGTAAAAATAAAGTAGATGGCTTTCAAATAATGGAATGATAGATGTATTAATTTGAAAAGTGTAACATATAGGTTTGAAAATTTGTCATCAAAAGTACTGTGTGCTGTAGCATAGTCGGTCAATGCATCTTACCCGGATTGGAAAGAGATCCAGGTTCGAATCCCGGTAACAACAATAATGTTAATCTCACTCGTGAATGTCATTCTGAATGAGCGTGTAAGTTCAGCTTTAGAATTTATTCTTATTGCTTCGTGTTTAAGGTGGCGATATGGAACGTGGGCACTGGAGAACTGCTGATCCAGCTGGACTGTCACCCCGATCTGGTGTACTCCGCCTGTTTCAACTGGGACGGATCCAAACTCCTCACCACCTGCAAGGATAAGAAGATCAGGTCGGTACAGTGTGACAATCAAAGATGATCCATGATAAACAACAATATCGATTTTTGCAGTCGGTCACAACATCTTTGCACGAGTGACAATTGATTTGACTTGGTCATACGTGTAATCACTTTTTAAAATATTTTATTAACCTATTGAAAGCTACCGTATAACAGTTGATACCTTTCTGGTATCAAAGCTCGACACCTTTCTGATAACTGGAAATTAACCAGACTTCAAAGACGTCAAAATAAAATACCGAAACTGTTATATAACTTGAACTACCTTACATCAACTTGACTTATATAGCTTAAGATAATTTGCAAAACTAAAACATATACACAAGGTTGCTAATGGTGAAATAAAATAATCAAATTACACAAAACATGTGAAAAACTTCAACATAATACGAGAACATCTCAAAACAAGTACGTCAATCTGGTGAGAACAAAAATAAAGCAATTGTGACTCATTTGCAGGTGGATTAAAATTATATAATGACTTACCACAGCAGACAAGACAGTTGAACATTAAACAAATTTTAAAAAATAAGTGACAAATATGCTGAGACGTGCACAGATATAACAAATACAAATAAACTATATATTATAACTTTTTTTATTTTTTAAATTTCCATAATGAATGATTTTATAATTTTTTCAGATTAATTGATCCTCGGACGGGAGTGATTGAGGGTGAAGCCATGTGCCACGAGGGTACCAAGGCTTCCAGAGCCATCTTCTTACGGCATGGACTTGTCTTCACCACAGGGTGAGCTGTTGTTATTTACGTCGCCTACAATGGTGTCAGAAAAGGATTTAAAAATTAATGTTAAAAAAAGTACGATTATATTGATTCATTAGATTAAGCCACCAGTTATAATATGCGCTGGTTCATGGAATTGGCTGTAAAGTGGGTTTTGTTATTATGTTTGTTACATTAGCAATGAATCGATATCTGTTTATCGACGTACATAATAAATACTGTATTTCCTCATATTCTTTCTCAGGTGTGGTTTTTTCAATCTTCTGGATATTTTAACTGACTGATATTGATTTGTAGAGACATTAGTGAAGGTTATGTATTACGATTTCAGGATGTACTTCGTCAATAAAAACTCTAGTTGTTTCACATTGGATTTATTCAAGTGAACTGGTTACAAAATATTTACAGGCGTCTTATATGGCCAGATTTTGTTCCTACGTGCTATTTATTTGTGTACTTTATGTGGCGGACGCGACATAAATTGGTTATTATATTATACATTAGGATACATGTTTTTACATATGAATAACGTGGGAATTGTCACAAGTAGGACCTTTGCAGGTGTTCTTTTTTTGCTATTAAATGCGACACACGGAAATGATGTATTTGTTTGTAAGTAAATGCACCGTGCACCTGGATTCTCCGATAATATTGTTATTCACGTTCGTAATAATACATGTGAAGACAAATCACTGACTTCTAAATGACAATTTTTTGACAGTTTAGATATCTGCACACTTTATTTTGATATTGTAAATGAATTTTTTACCACGGATTAGCTTCTTTATATCTTCATATTAAGTAAACTATACATTGTGATGAAAAATTGTATTATATTCAATCAATACGAAATTTCTCTTTATCTAGCCAATTACTACAATATTTTATCATTTTGCGTTTATTTCAGATTCAGTAAAATGTCAGAGAGACAGTATTCCCTGCGGGCGCCCGACGCCTTGAACGAGCCGATCGTCATGGTGGAGCTGGACACCTCTAACGGAGTCATGTTTCCCCTGTACGATCCTGACACCAGCATGGTCTACCTGTGCGGGAAGGGCGACTCGGTCATCAGATATTTTGAGGTGAGTCCCCCCCCTCGCGCTTGTGAAACCCAAATACTGTTTTAAATTTATTTTTTATCATGACAACAAATTAAGAAATCATATTCATCAGAAAAATTAATAAAAAAAATTTCTGTTGTATGAGAATGAATATCAAATTTTCAAAAAAATCCATAGATGGCGACAGCATAGTTGGTAATAAATAATTGAAATGTTCAAACATGATAACATATATACAACTTACAAAATTTTGATAGACATGGTAGCATGGGTAAATAGGTGAACGTTACATTGTGTAAAGTGATCACTTAAGCCAGCCGATGACAGGTCGTGAGCCCTGTAATGCCCAAGACTTCCATACTTCCCATGTCAAATAATAGCTTCATCTCAATAAAAATTTATTGATGATTGTACTGTTACTCCGTTTTGAGGTAAAACCCTTGGTTTTGAAGTATATGAAATTTATTTCATGTTTTAAAATATTGTAAAAAGATTTTTAATACAATCTAATATATGTGTAACTATGAAATAAAAGGAATTTATATATGTAGTCCAAATTTGATATGATTGTTTAAGGTGTCACGTACAACTCGGGCTGACCGGGCACCCTTTCCATGCCATGGATAGAACGCACGTCACCGGCTAGCTTTAATAGGCACTTACGAATTATACAAGTTCTCATCGAGTGAAGTCTACACAATAATATACAATTTATAATTCCAATTACAAACTATAATTCAACATTTACAACCCGCCTACATTGCTCTTGACATATAAAGTTTTACGTCCCTGTTCTCGTGTACCAAGTTTCCACTACACTTTCTCTTCTTCAGGTTCTTTTGCATATCAGGGGCCCTGGAGATCCGTGCCGCAGATGGCCACAGTGCGTTTAGCCCCCAAATGTCGGACTCTCCGTCTCAAAATTTCCAGCATCGAACACGACGCCATCTCACCAAAAATTGCCATGGACGCCTGGCCTCTCCCATCGTGGCCCTTATCCGCCTTATCCGTGCCTTCCCAACCTCCAGTCTCGATCTCACTCTCAAAACAAAAGTGACAGTTCTGCCATTTTCTATCCATCATAGATCATCTGGCTTCTTATTGGCTGGCTGGACTGTCGCCGGTTCCATAGACAGCGTGAAACTTTGTGTCTAATTGTTTTTGGTGGACGTATGCATCATTACGTCACAAAGGTTACTGTGGCATAATTAGTAACATATTCTACCTTCAATAGAATGTTCCGGGTTCGAGTCGTAGTGTTTATATTTGTATATATATTTTTTCTATCTTCTCTTCTATCACTCCCCTTCACCAAAATACTTCTGAAATAGCACAGAATGCTAGTTTTAAACATTTAATATTATATTTCCAGATCACAGCGGAGCCGCCTTTTGTCCACTACATCAACACTTTCCAGACCGTAGACCCGCAAAGAGGTGATTACATTTTTATTGTTGTTCTGATGACAAGCTAAAGTCTGAGATTAAAGGGATGCGACGTCATCTTATATGTACGTACACTAACTTGGTGATGCTGCTTACCACCGTGCTCATGAACGCGGTGTATGAATACACAGTGAACCTTTTTTCACCCATCCAATAGTAATTTTTTTCAAGAGAAATCAGATGAATCAGCTAGAAAGATGTACTTCATTACCACTGGGATGCAAACCCAGAACTTTCTCTTCTCAGAATTTTTGTTATTAATACTCCACGTTAACCATTTAAGTTTATGATCAATTTTAAACTTATATACAGTAGACTCTCGATTATCTGGGATCGGATTATCCGAGATTTTTTTCGAAAATTGAAATTATTCTTTTTTTTTTAATTTTTCACATTGTTCATAATGGGTACTTAATGCGCCTTTTAAAATCGAGCATTGGTGGTGTCCGAAGAGTGATCTCGTGGTAAATGAATTATTCTGTCTTGAGCATGACAGAACTCTCGCTGAAAACAGAAGTACAACAGCAAAGGGCAATTATTTTTGAAATTATTAAGTGTTGAAATGTATATTTTGTGGTCGATCTGGGAGTGCATTTTAGACTTTTAATTTAAAAATAATTGTGTTAAATAATGTATATAGTGAAAGTTATCTAACAACACTGCAATAATATCCCCTTTGCGCTGTTTATAAATGCACAAGTGTGTGTCTTTTTTTTGGTAAGGACATACATATATACGTCAATAAGCGCGCGGAGTGTGTGATTTTTGTATATTTGAACAATTTTTCAACTTTTTTGGATTATCCGAGATTTTTATATACCACCCATCCTGGATAATCGAGTCTACTGTATGTAGATTTTTTTTAATGAGACATCTATTATTTCCATCAAATGGAATGGTAATGCATTCTCCCAACAAGAGAAAGTTCCGGATTTGTATTCCGGTGGCAACTAAATATTTTTTCGATAGACATTTTTTCTTTTCTTTCTAATTGATTCAGATTCCGATAAATAATTTGTACCAGAATTAAAATTCTAGGCACATCAATCAATTATTTAATTTTCGATTGGTTAATTTAAAGGATAACACATATTATTTCATTCCACAATATTAACATAAATATAAATCTCTGGATATGACTTCTTTTTTACAGCTTATCTAGTATGCGAGAATATCAACAATTTTGTTCTTGTCCCTTTCTCTCAAAACCTTTCTGTCTGGCAAGATTTATCTTAAATATAAGGTTCTTTCATATATATATATATATATATATTGAAAGTAAATTAACTATTGTAAACGTAGGGGTGGTTCGCCGGTTCGCTCTGGTAGCTCGGATGAAGATTGTCTGCAGCGTGGTGCAGCGGTCCAGGGGGGTCCAAAAATCTCGTCCAGTGTAGCAGCCAAGTCGTGTGAATTTCCAGGTCCGTGATCCAAAGTCGTTGCAAAGTCAGGAAGCCAGAAGATTCGGTGGTAGTGATGATAGCAGAGGTCCAATGATGAGAGAAATGAAAAGTCGTAATTTGCTTTGTTCTAGTCCAGTGGTGCGAGAGACGAATGAGACGAGAGTGCTCTTTGCAGCCACTGGACCATTATTTATTTATCATATTGTAATCCTACGAGCGCCACGGGCTCCAGGAGATCTCCTCCAATCAGAATGCCGGATCCGTCCCCCTGCCGCCCCGCTGCGGTCCAGCGCAGCCACCCCCTGGCGGCGAGATCTCGAAACTTTGTTCATTTGTCTCGCCGTGAAGGAGAGGACGGCAGATTCTGGATTTCTCCGGCATTCCTTCTCTCCTCGCCTTGGATTGAACGAGTATGTAATTCGTGTAGAATTTTAAACTGGAAAATTGAAAGTACCCTTTGGCATAAAGTGGCGTATATGTACTATGTTCTAAAATCGCAATTTCACAATAAAACTGCGTAAAATTATTAATTTAAATGTAGGACTTTTTTATTTGCATATTTCTTTTTCAAATTAAATTTGAATTACTGCAATTAATGATTAATTCAACTTGAATGTTGGGTTCTCTCCGCAGGTATTGGAATGATGCCAAAGAGAGGTGTTGACGTACAGACATGCGAAATTACCAAATTCTACCGGCTCAACAATTCTGGACTATGTCAGGTACGTCTTGTCGGGTGTTTACGGAACGATGGCAACTAACCGAACCGGCAGGAAACAAAAATAATTTTGCTTCACCGTTTTGAGACAGCGTGTCTTTTGTTAAAACTCAATTTATTGATTATGCTTTTTACTAACTTTAATTACTGCTTCTTTACACGGTTAATTATTTTGTATATTGTTCCTCTTATTGATCTGTCATCGTATTTAATATAGAATATGGTTTTTTTTTAGACTTCCCGGTCAAAGATATGTCATAAAACTGTGTTCAAAAGTGTGTAACATTTTACAGGAGGTTTGCGAGTGGGGTGTAATATATTATAAGAACAATAGATATAATGGATATTTAGTCTCATTGAAGGAAACCCCAAAGGGTCCCACCCTATCCCGAAATCGTTTTGAGAGTTGTTTACTCTCACTTTGATTCCATTCAACAAAGCAAGGTGTGCAATATTTTACAAAATCTTCAAGGATTTTTGGAATATATTGTAAAATTAGAACAGTTAGTTACTAAAACCTTGTGGCGCCCCTTCATAGTTCACTTTTTTCTTTATTATATTTTTTTTTTTATTCGTGCACTCTCAAAAGGGGAGGGTAAACATCACATTTATCCCGGCATTGTTCATCCCAGCAACCCCCCAGCGGGAGACCCGCACCCTAATAAATTCCCGGAAAAGTCCGAGATTCTTTTAATTTCTTAATAATTCAGTCTTGTCTTGCAGGTCTTCTTTCCTCTGGCACTGATGAGAAAATCTGTTTAGGCCTTCTTTCGTTTTCCATGCAGAGGATATATCCAAGCCAACTTAGCTGAGATTTTTCTATTTGGAGCATCAGCGGGTTCATTCCAAGATCCTCTCGGATCATATCATTCCTGATTTGATCTCTTAACATTACTTTCGCTACTCTATGCAGCCTGGATTCTCGACAGATTCTTCTCTGTCAATATCCAAAATTGATGGCCATAGGTCAGGGTGCGGGCATAAACTAACTTGAAAATCGCCAGTTTTGTCTTATTGTTGAGTTTTTCTTTTCTTATTAATGAGTTATACAATGTCCGTATAGAACTATGCTATCCTCAAGCCTGCCTGTGTGGTCTCTTGACATTCTTTGTAGACATAATATAACATTTATGGACTCATTTATCTATATGATCAAGGGACTACCTTGCATTGAGCAATGTTTGCACGCAATATTGAATGCATGAATATATAGTATATAAATTAGCTATCATAATCCTATAGTAGGTATAACAGAATCCATTTATGATAAAGTAAAGAATGAAGAAATTACGAGAGAATGTAAAACTGATCTTAGCACAGTGTAACTAAGGTGTTCTGGTCATATGGAATGGATGAATGAGGAGACAATGGTAAGAAAGATGTATGACGCAACCTAGAGGACATACACAGAAGAATTGGCACGACCATGTAAACCAGATGGTCCTGTTAAAAGCCTCAATAATCGACGAGCGTGCATGATGTATGAATGTGAATGGTACAAGTGACAGAAGAGTGTGGCGCTCTATCCTCTCTGCCTATGAAAGGGTTAAAGTGAAGCAAATTATATGTCTGACTCAATAAATAAATCTAGCAGATTCCTAACTATGATAAATGAACAAATATTTCCTAGCAAAGGTGTTCAAAATGATATATTATATTATAATGTTAAAGTTGGATAACCTAATAAAACTGTCATATTTAATCGCATCCACTGCAAATGTTACCTTCTAATTAAAATCAGCCATTATTGACAGTGATAAACCAGGATATCTGTTTGACTGCAGGCCATGATTTTTTTAAATTTACAAAAGCTTAAAAAATAAATGACCAGAAGAATACTTGACGCCTTTTGATTATTGCAGGTTATATCAATGACAGTCCCGCGTAGATCAGAACTGTTCCAAGAAGATTTGTATCCCGACACGCTGAGCGACGTTCCTGCGTTGACTGTCGAAGACTGGATGGCGGGACATGATGCCGATCCACTCACAATATCACTAAAGGTAATTAATTAGATAGTAAGGAGAACACAATTTTTGCCTCGACGTTGCATTTTCAGAACATAATTCTGTGGTATTTTAATGCAAATTAAATTAATCGACTAGAAAGATATACAGAAAAAATATTTAGTTACTACCGGGATTCGAACTTGGACCATTTCCTATCTGGGGAAGTGCATTCGTGAGCGGAATACATTGTAGACAAATTTTGAATTTATATTTTGTAATATTTCAAATTGATACGTCTATTATTTTATTTTTAAAAGCAATCTACTTTATATTATGGAGAATCTCAAATACATTTGAGTAAAACCCGATAGAAGCTAGAATTAAATTAATTGATCCATTTTATTAAATTTGGAAACATTAATACAACTTATATAGGAAGAGGTCCAGATTCAAATCCCGGTAGCAACTAAATATTTTTTTCTGTATAACTTTCTAATTGATTAATTTAATTTGTATTAAAATTAAATAGTAGTTACATTTACTGTCTACGAAAAGAGAATGATATTATCAAATGAGCTCTAAATGGAATTGAAAATGACTTTTTAATTAGTTTGTGTATTTTTTTTTAATGTTTAGTCCGAGGTGATTACAATACCTTGACAACCTAAAATATGCTTATTTGTTATCTCAAATGTTAATAAAAGAATATGGTAAAATCTTTCCGGGTTATTGCGAATCAGTCAGATAAAAATCAATCTTTAAAACATATTATATTAAAATTTAATCCTTAATGTTGCACCTTAACTCGAAGATTCAATGAGCCTTTTAAACCCGAACAAAGCTTCTGCATTAGATTTACAATTTAATGTTGTATAAATCATATTTTTTTAAAATTATTTATTATTAATACTGTATACAAAACAGGCAAAAATTAAATCTTAGTAAGTCTAACTATAGTAGACCTTTCAAAATCTTTTCATAATATACTTGTCGAATATAACTGTATATTACATATTGCGTGGATTACGTAAATAAACAAATTAACTGCGGCAAGCTCTATCTACGGTAGTACACAACATATTCTTACAATTTTTCACCACATTATGCATCAATATGGCAGTATATAAACAAAAATTATCCTAGGTGTTAGGGATAGTCAAGTGGACTGTATGAAAGTAATGGTGGAGGAAGAGACAGGATGACACAGTATGTACTAAGAAACCACTCACCTTTTGAAGCCTAGCCTCTCTCTCCACAATCAGTTATGTAAATCCCTCGACGATGCTGGAAGATGATCACTTTTGAGACACTCGGAAATTGAAGACGGGTACCGTCGGCCACTTTGCATGGATTTCTCGAGTTAGGTAGGTGACCGGCGTGTAATCGAAAAGGAACAGTTTTTGTTGTTTTCAGGAAGTCAATCAAATTAACACTGAATTGTGCCACGCTGATGGGCGAGCAAGTAGGTAACTAAGTATGTATCTGGGAAGGTTGAAAGGAATCTATATAGGGATTAAGAACTTTCTCTAAGAGTACACTAATATGAAGAAATGAAGAAAAGATTTACAACTATGTACATATTTAGTTGGTGCATGTTTATTACACCCAATTATATTTAAAATTCAGTTCAACTGTTAATACAAATCTATTTCAATCCCATATTCATGTAGATACTAATAAACTGCTGTTTCCCATCAGGACCGTTGCTTGTTGGTCCAGGGTGGCTACGTTAGCGGCGGAGGCATGGCGCAGCAATCGGTGGTGAAGAAGCCCAATGCTCTAGCTGAGCGTAAAGTGGGCCGCGGAGGCGAGGCTACTACCCCTGCAGCCCCTGCAAGCACTTTCTCGGTGACAAAGGCTCGTAACAGCTCGCCAGCGCAGCAGGAACACCAGGAAGAACCTGTGCCGGCTCCAGCTCCGGCCCCATCCCCTAATATAACGGTTAGTGCTTGGGATTAATATTATCTGTTTTTGAACAATGTTATTTCACTTATATTATTAATATGTAGCGGGATATATTATTTAAAACAATCTTCTTCCAGCGCTTACTTAGCGATCATTATTTTACTTTGCCATTATTAGCTTCATGATCTAGTGGTGGGGGGTTCTTGCCCTGTTTCAGGAGACCAGCAGTTAGTCCTGTTTTTATAGCACAAGCGTGTTTAGCTTAGTTTGAAAATAGTAAGAATATTGATGCGACATGTATCTCTATTTTATTTAAAAAAATTATCATTGACTTCAGGATATCGTCCGTCTTCCGGGGCTTTATTATATTTTTTATACTTTTTTCTAATCGTTTAAAATATTATTAAATAGTAGTAGAATATTCAAGTAATAAAAAAATCGCATTGCATGAAAAGAGGCTCTAATTTTATGACAAAATATATTCTAAGAAAATGCATAATTATACAAAAAATCACTCACTTTGTAAAAACTTTGTCAAATTTTTTCAATTATTTTGAATATTGATTCATTGCAGAGGGGTCTAAAAATTAGAATCACCAAGGTTTTGGAATTAATAAGGTTAATCGACTATGAAATTGATAGTTTAGGCCTGGAAGTGTTTGAAACTTTTTTAATTATGTCAAATTTTTAATTAATGGGGTTTTACTGTAATTAAAAAAAGTCCTACTATCCTGTAGAAACAATGGTAGAAGATTAATCCAACTGAGTTTATCTGCAAATATATTTTTATAATTTAGTCTCGTTTGAGTCAAATAAACAAAATTACACCGTGCCGTGTATGATTTTATTTTCCTTATTGCAGGAGAAGCAAATGCAGGAATTCACCGAAGAGATCCGCCGGTTGAAGGCCATGATAGTCAAACACGAGAACAGAATCAGAGCTCTAGAGGCCAACGCCAAATCTTCAGCAACCCCCCCTCCCGCTCCCGCCCCCGTGGCCCCCTCGCCGCCACCTCCCCCGCACCTAGCGCCGCATCTGCAGCAGGACATGGCCGATGGCCCCTTAGACTTCCACAGGAACAACTCTGACTCGAGGCTCGCGCCCGACGAGGTGTGAATGCACACTTATGTTTTGTTATTTTATTTTTTCACACTGGCAACACAGCGATATTAATTCAATCACAATTTGTTTTCTATCTTTTCTGTATTTTTTGAGGGCTTCAGTTGTAATATGTTTGTACAAATTTTGGTGCTCCATTTTAGAACTGTCTACATTTAAAAGGTTTTGATATTTTATGCTTATTATTTACCTGTTCACCATGACAAAGCGCAATCTTTAAATAGCTCTTTTTCTTATTAACTTTCTCATCCTTATATATAATTATGCTGTTAATTTAGCTGTTTTTATATGAAACCAAAATATTTTTTATAAAAGTAATATTTTTAATTCATTAAATAATGCTTTGTCATTTCATTTTAATCCTAAGTAAGATTGAAATCGTCATGTCTATTGTGGTGATTTCAATCAAAATCGTATTCATTTCTTCATCCATCTTAATTATTTCACTTCTTGTTCGTCTTTGTCCCGTCATTCGGGGTCGGCTCTCGTGTGCAAGCGCAAGGATCCCAGGTTGTATTTTGGTCCACCTTCTGAATGATTGACCACTGGGTGGCCTGTGGTCTCCCTGCGGTCGTTGGAGTGTGGCGATGTTAAAGGCTAGCTTAACAATGTAATTTCATTACTTTCTCAGCGTGCCCTCCTCGATCGTCTCAACGATCGGTGCAACGTGCAACCTTGAAGCTTCTTCTCATGTGCTCATTTAAGATTCTAGATAATCTCATGAAATTCATTATATTCGCACTTAGACATTTTTAAGTCGTAGAGTACTCCTGTCATTGTACGCCGTTTTTGCGGTGCGCCCTATGGTTTGCGTCCGTAACAGTGTCCGCTTCGCTGCGAGCACACAATTATTTCACTAGTGTTTTAATAAATTATTTTGATTTGTCGTAGACTGTGATAAGGTATTTGCCAATGTTTCAATGCAAACTGCGAAAGATTAACAATTAGTTTTATAAAAATATGTAGAGTCGAAGAGACACACAAAATAAGCTTTTTGCATTGAAATATTTTCAGCCGACATCCGTTTAAAGCTGCAAAACATCATCATCGTGTAGCCTTTTGTCAAAATGGCTTTCTCCGCTGTGTTTGTCGTTCTATGTACTTTTTATTATCGTAAAATGTTAGATTTTTATTTTAACTTGCACTATTAAATATGATTATACACTTTGCGAGTGTTTTTTTTTTTTTTTAATACAAAATGATTGTATATTAATTATTTAGAAAAAGTATTATGTCAAAAATGTAAGATATAAGGTAATAATTATTGTTTTATCATGTAATCGAAGAGATTCTAAATATTAGGTTTTAAATGTGTAAAAATTATTATTGTGGTCTGGTTTTTCTATACTTGTTTTATACGCATCCAATCTCAAATTTTGATAAACTATCGTTAATGCTTTTTTTTTTATTGGGTTCGATTGATCCATTAATCATGTCAAATGAACCACAACTGGTTATGTCGAATGAAAAGCATTCAATTAAAATATCGATCGTTATATAATGGATGTCACAAAGCTAGTTGTCTAAACTTCAGAGTTAGATAAGTCTTTTAATTTCAAACGAAAAATGTTCTCGTCAATTTTTGAATTCTTTCTTCGATTGCCGAGTTACCACCCCTTTTTGATTAATTCAATTTCGGCACCAATACTACAGAACTAAATACTGTACAATAGCTCCTCTGTCTCACCACAAATCTTCTTGGGATAGGACGATGACAAACTGACGCTTGAACATGTAAATAAATGCTCTAGAAATTGTACGGGTGTTTCGTATTAAGTTGTCAAACAACGGCAAACAATTTAAATGTTAGTATTTTAAAGGGACAATGGTATCGAATAAACTTGATTAAATTCAATAAAATTACTTCAATTCTTTACAAAAGATGAGTTGGTAGATATTGAAACAAAAATGCAAACTTTGAAGTCCCTCTATCTCCTTTTCTCAAAGTGTTTAACATTTTCTACTTCAAATTGAATTCTCCTGAAGTGTGGACAATTAGCTGTGTGATAGTCTATAAATTTTGTAGTACCCTAATGTCTGTACACGCCACAAGTTGCACCGCTTCTGCGCGCGGCGCATTCACCAACATGTCCGATTTTAAAGATGAAATAAATAATGAAATTGTCAATAATAATTAACATTATTTTTGTTGTGTCTTGGGTAGATTGCTTGGATTTTACTTGTGCAATATCTATTAATGTCATTATACGCTTCGCCGCAAATGTATTTGTCGTCTACGCTTGAAATTATGCTATTATATTTTATCTCTTTCAAATGAAAAATATTTTTTACTAATTTGTCATGATTTTTTAAATTTTATTGTTCAAAGGTGTTGTATCTATACTCATTTGAAAATCTGAGCCAGAAGACGCGTTAGGCTTTTGTTTGTCTTTTGATAAGATTTTTGTAACATTTTAATGTGGTGCACGCGCGCGCGTACATGTACGTATATAACTTTTAATAGAAATATATAACTTTTAACTAACATTACTTTTTACGCAAATGATGCTCATTTATATATGTTGTAGTCTGCAAGTTTGTACTATCTTATTACAGTGATGTTATTTTTCTTTTAATTATTATATCTATCACTCGCAACGGCAACTAGGCCTGATCACATTTTCATTTGAAGAAAAACTAGGTTGAATAAGTGATCAAATTTTAACAATCTGACTTTATTATAATCTTTATATTTGTAGTAAATTATAATTTTAAGATAACATAGTCTTGTGTATATTTTCCCAAAACCTTGTTTACAAGATATATATATATATATATTTGATTTATCACAAATCTATGCATATTTTCGAAATACAGTGGAAACTGGTTAACGCGAAAGGGCATGTAAATTTTATACATGATGAAAGAAATTAAAAAAAAAAAAACAATTTTCATAATATTAAACGCTACTTTTATTACAGCAGATGTAAGAATACGCGTGATGTATAAAAATTGTAATTGAAATAAAAATTTTTAGTAGATCAATTTTTGTGGAAAAAACTGGGTTTTTTTTCACCGTGCCATTTTTACATTGTATTGTTCATTGACAGAAACCAGCCTAGTCATTAAAAAGTTGAGTCATAATACCATAAACAGTAAAGATGATGATGACAATGAGATGAATTTTTTTTTCATGTTAAGTGTTTTTGTTTCATGAATCTTGCATAAAATCCAGGAGTCATTTAAAAATCCGCTCCGACTTTACTTTACAGTCTAACTCTGGGCAATTTTATGCGAGCGAAAGACAAAGAAAAAAACACTTTTCACAGTTCTCAAATACACCACCAATCAGCTCAGCCGCATGTACTAGATCAAGAGAACGAGATATAAATTGCAAAATCCGATATTGATGATTCTCTCTTGCCCCGGACTTGTGAAGCATACACATTTGTTACTTTATAAAATACCCATTATATATACATTATCGATGAATTAAAATAGAACATCTGATTAAAGTACCATAAATCAACATGTCCGACTCCACAGTCCTGATATATAGCATTTTGTTGGGACCAGAATATATTTTCGCGTTAATCATTTTCCACTATATAGTTTTAATTTGAAATATTAAATACCAATAACAATTATAAATTACTCGAATTCCTGATTAGCAGTCTGCTGTTTTGTTTTGCTCTAATGTAAGATTATTTTTTTTTATTTAATGATCGAGTAGTTTTGAAATAATTTCTCTGAAGCAGATGGCGCCTGTATGTGTTCCGCGGGAAGACTTTGCCACCTATTTCAATGCTGAATGATACAACTAAACTGGCTGAAGTGCAAAATGGCAAAAGCATTAACGTTGTGGTTTGTATCGCACGCAGTTGCGCATTTGTATATTTCGATATTGGTTCATATTCTTGTAACATTCGTGTAAACGAGGTCTTGAAATGGAAAACCTTGTATTAAATATTTATTAAACAACTATGAAGCAATATTTTTCTTTTATAATATTTTTAAATCTTTTGCTTGGAATGATACAATTTTGAATTGTTCACTTCTAAGCGTGTAACATTAAAGTTTTCTTTTTTTATATTTGAATTGTCTGAAAGAGGAATGGACCTCAATGCGTTTTACAAATACCATATTATTTTTAAGTTTGTATTTTTTTATGTCGTATGAATAATATTGTTGGCTTGTGTTTCAATAACCTAGCGACGTAAGTAACATAGCGCAAGAATGACGCGAGCTTTTATATTTGCCATTTAAAAAAATAAATAATGCCTTATATAGTGTTAAATGTATTCTGCCGTGCATGTAAGTATAACATCATTGTTTTTATTGAAATAATTACCACGACGATAAATGCATAATATTTTTATAGCAACATTTGATACATAAATATTGATGAGTTTTCATGAAATTGTTTTGTGCTATACCGAAATGACGGTGCCGAAATTGGTGATAATGCAAGTAACAGTCGGAACATGTTCCGGAAGCTTTGCAGAAAACGTTTGCTAGCGAAACCGCTGAGTTAACATTAGTAAAACATTTTATTTTTAAATATAGTCCTCTCCTACATAAATTTGATAGTAATTTATTTTTATGTATTATACAATCATTCCTCACCTAATGACCATCTCGTTTAACGACTTACGACTGTTATCGTACGCCTACCAACATAATGCTCTCTGTACGAGAACCATCAAATCTCTGCATACCATAGTCGTCAGCAGAAAAAAGACACTTAATATTATAAGACATGTTGCGTCGTCTACCTCTAGTGCCAAGTGAACGGCCGTTGAACTATGACATTAGGAAGAATCTTTTCCTTAATTTACAGTGCACGTTGCCTATATTCAGTCAGTAAGTCAGTGTTCACTGTGTCAATCGATGCCAAACAAATGATAAAATCTGTGAAGAATTTGTTTACCGATTAATTCATTTCACGACTAGATTCTGGTCATTAAGTGAGGACTGGCTATATTCTAATATGTTCTATTGACCTCGAGATACAAAAAAATTATTTACTGCCATTTAAAGGTGTATCAAATATACGCAAGATTGTTTGTTTCATAGGAGGGGTCGATATGTTTTTTAAAATAATTATTTTGCTCTCTATGTACAAAAGTTAAATGTAAATTTA
The DNA here is from genome assembly GCA_031772225.1 of Eubasilissa splendida. NCBI lineage: Eukaryota > Metazoa > Arthropoda > Insecta > Trichoptera > Phryganeidae > Eubasilissa > Eubasilissa splendida. The sequence continues at coordinate 20,766,268 of CM062868.1, forward strand.
TTGTATTTTCCGTACTGAAAACTTAGATATTCGCTATGTTTTAAAAAAATAATGCATGACTTTAATTGTATTGATGATCTAAAAAGATTTTTTGTCAATTTTTTCTACAAGATATCTAAATATATCTATAAATATATATAATACTACTTAATATCAAACAGGCTCTCAAAAAGGTGCTTAAAAAAGATAATTGTTTATCGTTTTAATTTTTTACTCAATTAGAGTTTAAAGATGTCATTATTTTTCAAGCAATTTAAATTTAAGTATGACTACGTATGTAAATAAATTTTATTGTGTAAAATGATCCATTTATTTATACAATACTACACAGAATTAATAGAACGCTGACCGCAATTTAGTTTAATAACTTTTCAGGTGGTTTTTCATTCAAAATGAATAAATTATAATCATATAATTATATTTTCAAAATTTACATTTTTGTCTTACTGAATAGAATTCACTTTCATAATCAAATCTGTATTGAAGTTGTTAAATACAAAACTATTTTTAAACTGATTTAGATGTTTATTTATGATAATGCAATGTGACCACTTTATACTTATTGTAATGTGAAATATGACAAAATGATAAATCAGCAGCCAGTGAATGTAAAATGTGGGCTCGGGTCTTGCTCAGTATGTGCCTTAATATTTTTATCGAACTGAATGAAATGATATATTTGTTATGTGTTAAAATTAATTCTATAATAAACAATAAGCAATGCTTTGTTTTCATTTTTTTCTATTTTGTTTTCCCAAATTACTCGCCCGCGTTATTTATTTCAGATTTCAAGCTTCTTAGTAAACTGTTGTAGAAGGATATTAAAAAAGAGAAACATAAAAATAATATATTATGGAAGAAAAATATAGTGCCAGAAGGCCTCTACTAAAGTAATGATGGTCTGCCCTTATTATATACAGAATAATGAATATTTCTTCTCTTCTGGATGATTTATTCAATAAATACTTGAGTTGTTTCACATCAGATTTATTCAAGAGAACCGGTTACAAAATATTTACCAGCGTTTATTAAATGCGGACCACAGGAAATGTTGTACATGGGGCCATCATGTACTCATTTGATGAACCGTGTACATAGATTTTTGGATAATATTGTTATCCACATTTGTAACAGTCCTCATAATACAAACCATTTAATTTGTTCAAATGATTGAGTATTCAGCTTTGCTTTCTTGGCCATTTCAGTGATGATAGGAATTACAACAATGGCGTTGCATAAACAAAAGAGTACTCCCACGAAAATAGTTAAACAATAAAGATCATAACAAATCTTCATACATATTTCAAAGAGGCGTATCTCAAATTTGTTGATTTTAGAGCAGACGATATACTAACAAATTGTGTGGAATTTTTCACTGTTGAAAAATGATATAAAAAAAATTGTACTGATTTCTACAGATATGAATGACGACACATGGAAGTAAGAGTGGTCAAAATGTTTTTATTTAATATTACTTCATTGGAATAAGATTCAGGTATGCCTGTTTGTATGAATTATGGGCAATGTAATTCCAGTAACTTAATTTTAAAATTAGTAAAAAGTGGTTGGAATGAATAGGTCAAAATATCTATTAACCTTATAAACGCCATGAGCGTGTTAACACGCCAAAATTTGTATGTCACGCCAAGCTATAAGCGTATCAACACACTTTTGGACCTTGCAAACTTGCAGGGATTTAAATCATTTTGCCATCTGTGAACAACAGGTCCCAGCTTTCGATAGATAAGTCAAGACCCCTAAAGCCTAGTCTTAACCTATGTAGCGTCTTTCTTTTCAAATAGAGTTGGCAGTTAAGAGGTTACTAATCACAAAGAAATACAAGCACATCAAACGTAACCTAGTAACAATACGTGACTCACAATTTGCCTGCCGCAGTGTTGGCATAACAAAAAAATAAAATAAATCGAGTAGACTATTATTTACGTGGCCTTAGTAGTATCATCAGAGAATTGATGCCACAGCAAGATATACAACTGGATAAACTTGATGTTACTGCAGAAATGAAGAAATAAAAGTACTAAAAGTAGAATTATGGTTTTATTCAAAGTCAAATTTGCAATATTACAAATTAAACAAAAAAATCATAATTGTTTGACACGGTGATATATTTTTTAAAACACATATCTTTAGTGATAAATTTTTAAGTATTAACATTTTCTACATATATATATAATATGTAATGTATATTTGAAAAAAATTACAATAAAAACTGAATATACATTGATGAAATGATAAAACATGTATATTGGGGTGGACTATACATACATACGTAAAGGAATAATAAAGAAAGAAATACTTATGTCTAAAAGGTTTTAAAAATATTACACAGAGTGCGAGTATTGCTCGGTTTTGTTTGCCAACCAAAAGATTGCTCGACTGGAACGGAAAAATACTCGCTTTTAATCATATATCATCAGCAACGAAGCGTGAATTAGTATGCGTTACATTCGCTGAAGGAACGCAGAAAAAACCGTTCTTGAAATGTACAATTTAATAATTCAGGTGATTAATTGAAAAAAATGTTCAAATACACACTTGTATAAATAGATATAAATTTCCTATATAAAAATTGTAATACATATTTATTAATTTTGTCTCATCTTGCAAATAAAAAAAATTGTTTTTTTTTGACTAATGATCTTAAATATACAATATAATATATTTTATGAATTGCAATAATATATTACTTATATGTTTTGCATTGATATTCTCAACATCGACCTTGTTGCCGTTTTTTGTTAAATTTTTGCTTATCTAAATTTAAAGACAAAACTAATGGGGCGCATCCCGATGACGAGGATGTCAAATACAATGTGAAGCATGTTGCAACAAACACGGGATAATCTGCTATATAGATATGGCTTTTAAAAAATAATTATAAATGATACATGTATTGATGGGAGATTTTTCAAAACCCAAAACAGTCTTACATATATTTTTTATTATCATATACAAGAAAAAAATCAGAAATAAATAATTTTATAAGAAAAAAAAGTCTTTACCTTGAATAATAAAATGATTTTGACCCGCACCAAAAGACTTGATTCATTGCGTAGATAAAAATATCAACAATTTTTGTTTCATCGAAATCATAAAACAGTTTTAATAACATAAAAAACATGCAACATAATGACATACACAATATTTTGTACATAAAATAAACTCATAAAGTAGGAAAAATTTGACTTCACAAGAAATCATTTGTCAATTCTGGGTGTTTTTTGATACTCAAGATTTGACATCATTACAATAATACAATTTTTTTTTACAATATATCGAATTCAGTTTAGCCACAGAAGTGTTAAACTGGAACCTACCACAATATTAAGAAAAACAATATCATTATCAATATCGTTAAAAATTGTACAAATTACGCACATTTATGATATTTATAAATGATTTTTTTTTGTGTGTTGTGCTAATATGATTAATAAGTTAAGTAAACAGGGAAGGCATATCACGTTTTGCTGGTCAAGACTCCGTAAACAGATTAGTCTCGGCAATGCTGATTTAAAAAAAAATTCATACATTAAAAAGCCTGTTTGGATCGAAGCTACTGTCAAGAAAAACCAAATACCACATTTATAATGAGACCATTAAGCCATTAGTACTATGTATATGGATGTGAAACCTGGAGACTCATGGAGAAGCAATTAAAGACTATCCATCCATGCATTTGAAAATAAAATCCCTCTGAAGAATACTTGGACCAGTTAAGAATAATCACCGGTCTGCACAAATACAACCAAATATTTCAGCAATATTGAAGTCGAGTGCTAAGGGCCGTTTGTTTAACCAATTGTAAATGTTTACTGCAGTAAACAAAGTTACAAGAGTGAACATTTTTGCAAAAACGGGTTGTTCAAAAAATATTTACTCATCAAAAGAACATTAAATAGTAAATTCATTTTACCCTCCAACATCGGATAGTAAATCGTTAGTTAAAAATGGTGGACTCTTCACAGTTGTTTCAAAAGTGATCCGTCACATAGATACTTTGAAAGTTGCAGTATACAACAATGAATCATTCAATATCTCGCTATTTTAGTGATGAGAGTTCATTCAATGATATAATCTCACTGTAGAATTTATATTAGAACACAGACTAAAGATTTTTTGCCAGCACAGTGACTGATTTCAAATACAGGAGTGAATAAAGCCATAGATGAAGTATAAAATTGTATGTATTGCCAATGGTGAATATTTAAAATAAATCAAATTTGACAAAATTCTCATGTATTTGATGATGATTTGCCTCGCCACATAATAGTAAACTTGACATTTAAACAACCCGCAGGCGATGGTAAAAAGTTATTATAGTAAAAATTTACTAACCGGCCCTAAAAGCACTTCGAAACGGTACCCGAGGAAACTCTTCCCCTGGAAGAACCCAAGAAAGACACGGGCAGGCAATATTTAAAAGATTATAGCGAGGTTACAAATTCCTTATTGGCAGACCACAGTCCGAGACAGAGATACCTGGAGGACAATTGTGCAGTCGGCTCTGGAACTAAAAGGCCCAAAGAGCCAACAACAATAATAAAAAATTAAATAACCCAAAGCCTGGAATATTTTTGTCGTAGGTTTTATATGGATTAGCTATCAGCAAAATTACAAACAAGCACTAATGAGTCACCTCTACAATTATTGTAGCGTGTAAAGGAAACAGAATAAACACGACACAAACTTTTATTACGACATTCATATCCGATATACCCATTGCTGGTCAACTAGAGGCACTAGAGATGCATTCACAGTCACAGTCACAGTCACCCCTAAACATTAGTAAATAGGTACATGTTATATTTTAAAACTATAAATATTTTCTGATACATTTTACTTTATTTTAAAATTATTTAATTCTACAAAATTGAAAGCCTAACAAAATGTGACTATACGGAATGTAACAAGATTAGTCCACAGTATTTTAATATGCGATTGTTTTAATTTTTTTAAATTCAAAGTTTAGTTTAATTTTCGCCATGACTATATTTTCAAGAGGTGCACTCCCCTCATCATCAGGTGTAGTTGTCTTTTATAACCGTCAATGAGGAGGACCTCTTGAAATGACAGTCATGGTGTGTGTGTGAGTATGTATTACAAAGTTAAGTAAAATAATCATGTTGCACCACAAATTAATGATATTAGAATATGTTTAATGGCTGGCATCAAGCTGAAATCTGTAATGACCAACATGATAATGTGAGCTTTTGCTAGTATCGTTGTCCATCTTTCAAAGAGGTGTATCTTAAATTTGTTGATTTTAGAGCAGACGATATTGTGTGGAATTTTTAAATTTAATTGAATTAAAGACATTGTGAGATGTATTTAATAAATTGACAAATGGCCTAAAAACAATTGTGAAATAAGTCTTGTTACATCCCGTAAAATATGTACATATATAGAGTGCGAAAATTTATTTATGTTAAATGTTTTCCAAGAACTAGAGGAAGAGTATATTGAAAACGAGTTGGAAATAAGAGAGACAGTTCTGCGAGACTCGTATAATAATAAAATATCAGTTATAAATTATAACCGCACAATCAAATATAAGATAAAATAACGGGTTGCCATATATAAATCTTTGCATTTTTTCATAGAGAAGCGCATTTTTCACAAGACTTATGAAACAACCTAATACATATAATAAAAAATATTTCAAACCAACAATTCAGTTTAATCTGGGTCCAGTGAAAATGATTACATTGTTCAGTTCAATCATTAGAATTAAAACTACAAAAAGACATTCCGCTCCCGCTCATAGCACAATTAGTAGCGCAGTTCAAGAAGAATGAAATTATTTACAATAATTGAAAACAAAGCGATACAATTTTGAGGCTTAAAAATTATGATTTTAATGTAGAATATGTTTTATTAGAGGCTTCACATTTTATAAGAGGTTCGTGAGTGGACTGTGATATATAAGAACATTGTTACAGGTATTTAGTATCTTTGTATAATCTAATAATCCAGAAAAAACATATTCAATGCAGGGGTGGTACGAACTAATAACAGATTTGTGTTTATTGTTCAAATTAACGGCGTGCCTTGAATAATGGCAACTCATTATACCGATGCTCTTTACATTATTATGCTCGCTATAGCGGCAGTAATTACACGAAAAGAAAAGTGAATATTAAAACTTTTTAATAAAGACAGTTTTCATTAAATTAGTATACATACAATTTTTCTTAAAATGAAATCTATTTTAGTTAATTACTGAACTCGTTACGGTTTACAAGGCACGCCCAGAATTAAAATTGATATTTTAGTTTAGCAAGGAAATTTGGTTGCCTCATTGAAACTGTAAGAAATATAATATATAAATAGTATAGACAGAATTAGCAGTCTAGATGTCTCATGAGAATTAAGATAATCTAAATCTACACCAGAAGCGACTGCGGTGTTAATCATAAAATAAAAGGGCCCCATTTGACAACCAGTCTGTTTAACAAAATATATTTTATTGTACACACATTTAAAATATAAATACAAATTCATTCGACACACAATTATAATAATTTTTAAAGATATTTTTACTAAAAAATATATAAATAAAAAAAAACCACACAATTAGTCAATAGGTATTTGATTGCTTTTAAAACTACATTAAAAATACTTACAACTACATTAAAGCTAAAATATAAAATAGGTAGTACATTTATGGCGGTACAATTCTGGCCGAAGAGATATTACGTTACCAAGTTTGCTGTACGATCCTAACGAAACGTATAATTATCTACAAACAGCGAGTAACACCGAGATCAATAAACATTTTTAACACTCTGACTGCTATCGGCGCCGGAAAACTATTTAATTAGGTGCACTGCACTGTGAGTAAAAGATGGGATTGTTGGAAGCATTAGTGAAACAATTTTTAAAGCAGCAGTCAATGTGTTAACACGCTTGGCACTAACACAGCGGTACAACACTTTTAAATCCAATGATTTTTGGAAACAACATGTATAGTAGATTCTCGATTATTATCCGGGGATAGTAGGGACAAAAATTATGATAATCCGGATAATCTTTGGCAAAAAACAACTTGAAATAATAAGTTACATGTCTTTTTTTTTACCGCCCCGGTTAACGTTGACCCCAGATAATCGAGAGTATTTCTCTTGTTTATTTTTTTAACAAATTCAATGGATCCAAATAGTATAGTTTTATTTTTGGTTGATATATGTATAATTTTTTTAATCATAACAATTTATTCTGTGATTATACTTCTAGAAAATCACACCCCCTGTATTCTGTTGGGTTACTCGGAACGTAATTATGTTTCTTTACATGTCGTATAGAGTGCTAGAATCATACAGTGTTGACACGGCTATTTTTGTTATTTCCGGTTTATGACTCGCGTCGATCGAAAACACACTTTATCAGATGATATGTACTCTCTTTATAAAAACAAGTTAAACACTGCATAACTTAACAAAATTATGCATACACATTACCTAAGTGGTGTGTCATAAACCGGAAATAAAGATATCGACACTGTATAATTCAGGCACGATCTTGTAAAAAAAAAAAAAGCAATTACTTTCCGACCGGCCCAAAATAATTACTAATATTTTAATTATTTCTTAAATTTATACAATGTGTAGGTTCATTATTAAAATAACTTCATCAATTTTTATTTCAATAAAATAACTATGCATGTGAAAAAAATCCTAATAATTTGTGAGCCAATGGAATCGAGTGGCATATTTACTAGATAAAACAAAACATTATTTGAATATTGATCAGATGTTTTCGTCTCGTAAATAAGCACGTATTACGTAATTTAAAATTCCTGTATTATATTTCAATAGATTCATTATAAAAAATATTCATGATTTAGTCCAACATTAATTTTAATGCACTTTAAACGTTAATATAATAAAATCAAAGATAATTAGGAATTTATCAATTCAACATTGATAATTTACTAAGCTTTATAATTTTAAATGTTTACACATGACGTGTAACACTACTTAATGCAATTGTGACACACATATTATTTTGAACACGAGCATAAATATGTTATACATGGCTTCATAAATTCCTATGTCTTTATATATTACCTAATACTGGTCAACAAAAAATAATAATATCGCTCCCCAGAGAAATTTTGTCCGTTCTTTATAAATTTGAGGGTGCCAATTGTGAATCTGCAGAATTTTGTGCCGTGCGCGTGTGTATGCTCCATTATGTTTACTGTATATATCTATTACTTCCCCCCATCACAATACCATACATCCCAGAGCACGACTGGATGCTGCTATGTGCTCGTCATTAACTTGAAGTTGTTGTAAAGTTTACTTTTTGCTAGTGTATTTGGTTCCTCGCATGTGCGTACCGAGACTGCTATTGTGGATCACAGTGCTTCATGCTGATCATCGATGAGTCGTGCTTCCTGATTAGTTCTTGAGCATTGTCCTGTTCCTATACCTAATTTCCCCATCTCACCCTTTCTACATCTTGTTTCCCCACCCCTTGTGTAAAGAGGGGTTTTATACCAATAATACCCTCCCTGAAGACTTGTGAGCATTGCTACAACTCCAAATCAGCACATATTTCACTAATACTCGTATCTTATTTTATCTAGCATTATCTTTGCGTGTTTCCTTCTTCCTCGTGAGCTTCTTTACAAGCAACTAAACTAAATTTCAGCAAATCAGTCTCCGACTGCTGGTAGTATATTGTTGCAAAAATCTAAATCTAAATCAAATCATTAAAAATTCCCGACTCTCTTCTCCCGTAATACGATACATTTAATCACTTTTTAAGAAAGTTACACTGTTGACAAAAGATCAGTTTTTGTTTCCAGAATGTTCCAGTCACGAATTAGATTGATTAATTTAGACAAATTTATCTTTAATACTTAAGTGATTATATTTATTCAGGGCTGCTAAATTTAATAATATGAATTATAAACTAATGAACAGTAGTATAACAATATTGAAGTAAGTCATCTGTGGTAAATAAGATATCTATTATTAAAAATATTAAAATTTTACTAAAAATCATAATTTTTTCCCAAAATAAGTATGTTTCAAAAACTATTCCAGATACATATTCAGCACCCCAAAATACATAAAGTAATGACATTTTCTTTAATAGGAGGATTTTAATGCTGACCAGTGTAATCTTTCAAAAAAAAAATTTTGACTCTTGACAGCCCTTGAAATTTATTACAACGGGAAAATAAACTATCCCTATTCAATTTTTTAATATTTTTAGTTCTACATGCAAAATAAGTTTCAAAGAATTTTGAAAATTAGCACATTTAAAAAGAAACTACTTCAAAGTAAACAAACACGCAATTGTTTTAATATTCTTCTACCGATTAAGATAATCATAAAAACCCAAGTAAAAGTCTATACAATCTTCAATATCGTACAGAACACAAGCTTCGTCGCTAACTTATAAAGTTATAGATTAGGGACAGTAATATTTTGAACGATCAATGCGTACGCTTTCATTTTTCATTCCACTCCACGGCGGCGGCACGTTAACTGATTTCTCAAATAAATCAAAGTCACTTTGAGAGGTGGCGAAATTTCACATAATCGCTGACTAGTCGGTATTGACCCTTGATACAAAAGGACTCTTGAGATTCAGTGACTATCGATTGTCACACCTTTACAGTAAATAATATCAATATGATTATTAGAACATCATGTAGAAGAAAATATTGTTTTAATTAAAATAAAATATACATAATTTAAAATGTGAAACGTAATGGTGAGTGCACACGAATGAGACTTATCTCGAAACTCGTTGCGATTTGTGTAAAATATAGTATGGCTGTCATGTTGTACGCAGAGCAGAATGACTGATGCATACCGACCTTTAGAGCATAGTCTCACTTGTATTTACGCGCCGTAAGAACAATTATAATGTGAGAAGAACGATCAGTACAAATATATACATTTTATTTGTCTTATTTATTAGGTTTCACAATTCTTGTATGTTGTCTACCATTGTCAATTTGTCATATGTCCTAATTATTGTACATACTAAAGTATAAGGTGATCCGAATCTACATCGATGCTAAAATTTATTGATTAAAAATTGAATTTTTCGTCATATATTCGAGATTATATTATAATTAACAAATGATTTACGGTTTTTTACTCTATTGTAGCTGTGTAACCTTTCAATCGTCAGTACATTTGACAAATAATGCACAATAATGGACCACATACAGCAAGAATATCATAATTTTTATTGTTATTAAATTCAATATATTTGATAGTCACGCAAGTTTAATATCAGCATCAGTGAAAGTGCAAATTACCAAAAATGACATCAAAGACTACAAATCTATATATGTGAGGTATAGACAAAATCAGACATGTCCAATTATAATGATTTTTTAAATTAGATATGCATTAATAAAGCAAATTAATATCTACAAAACTAGCCTATTAAAATTAGGCAAATATCATCAAATTTAATATAAAAAACACAATTAAAATTGGTTTGTTACTTCAATTTGCAGACATGTCCTATAGATAATTAATTCAAATTCAGACAAATATGTTTTCGGCCAATAAGACAACAGTATTTGGTCATGTGACCTGTGGTTACCGGTCATTTTCAATATGATTCCAAATGTCAGTTATGGTACAATGGTTTTTTTGCATTTTACTCGAAAATAGGTAAAGTGGGCATGTCTGCTTTTGATTTTGGACCTCACATATGTGAATTATCAACTTGAATTTTTAATCCAGATGCTTGAATCATTTTGTAGTGACCCATGGTACAAACCACAAAATACGAAAATAATAAATCCGAGGAAGTTAAAATCTTTTGACAATTAATGAACACCATTCATAAAATGGTAAAATATTTTCCACTGATAGCATCCATTACTTTTTATTGCACAAATATGGGATTAACGCATTTGACGAAATCTAGAGGGTCTAAGTGTTAATGCAAATGCGAACCCCGTCAAATAAAACATTGTTAGTAAAATGTCATGGTACAGGGGCAAGGGAAGATTAACGGCAGTCTTATTGAAGCGAAAAAAAAAAAAAAAAACTAAAAACACTTCACAACCTAATCACAATCAAATAAAACATAAATAATTATTTATTCTAACACAATAAAATAATTATCGTAATATTTACTTAACAACAAAATAAAATAGATCACGCAAGCAGAAAATTGTCATTATTAAACAGTATTTGACAAACTATTAGGATGTTCCGAAAACAATGGCCGATTTTAACCTTCAAATTAAATGCATTATTTATGCATTTTTGCCAACAAAATGCCACACTGTTCGTTTAGAAGTGGTTAACACTGTATGCTGTTTTAAATGCACAATGTCTATGTTTAAACTACTTATTTTTTCAATCCTATTTCTGAAGGATTATTTAAAACAATGAAAATTAAATGCTCGACTCAATAAACAAATATAGCAGACGCCTAGCAGTCAAACAAAAAACTAATAAACAAATATTTTCTAGCAAAGAATGATCAAAATGGCCAATATTAAAATCGATCATTATTTTCGAGTAAAACAAATGATAATAAAAAACTGATAGATATTAATAAAATCATAAACACACTGATAATGCATTAGTAAAATAAATATTTATTGAATAATATTTACAACTTTCTAAAAAAAGTTGATAGTTTTACAGTGAATACAAAACCAAACACGCTTGCATGGAATTTTATTAAACACCATATAAAATTATGTACGGGACATAAGTTGGCTGTGAGTTACAGCCACGCTTCACACGAGTATTTAAAATATTAAAAACCTTACAATATTTTAAAAACAATTTAAATGCATTTTAAAAATGGATAGCAGTATCCACAATATTCTACAATGGTTTTGAGAATATGTATCATAATAAAATGTGAACTTCAGATAAAGTTAAATATCAAATTTTGTATGTAGTGTTTTCTAAAGTATCCGTCTATGCATCTGACTGCTTTTACTGAAATTACAGATTCTACTGCAAGGTCCATCGTCAAGATTAGTGTCATCGATGACGCTGGTCAAATACACGCAGTACAATAGTTTAGAAAACTCTACAGAAGATTCTTAAAACCTTATTAAATTATAAAATGTATTTAGGTTGATTTATATTTCAAATAAATTCATCAGTGATGAGATAAACCGTGATTGTAAATGTGATAGTGACAGTAATTGATAACTATAATTATTCAAAACTCGGCGAGCACTTCCCGGTATTCTAGAAACTAAACCTGCAATCATTGAATCACAGTTACAAATCATTGTTACTATCGCCAATACACCGATTACGATCACAGTTTATATATATATATTTAAATAAATATATATTGGTGAATATATATTTATTTAAATATCGGTTAATATTGGTTTTCTCTAGATTTTCACAATCCAAATAATTGAAAGGAAAACATATATTGATGTACATTAAACGCACCAAGTCTGCGTGCCCATCTCAGTCCTCCGATAATTAAATAGCCTTAGGTTTACTTACAGATCGAAAAAAATACAAAATTGAAGCCTGGTAATCATGTGAAGAGGGGTAAATGATAAAAATCATAACCTCTCTGTCCTCTGGCAGCCAGCCATATGTAGACCACGTGGTACGCTCCTGGCACGAAGCAAATCAGACCCGCGAGGAAGAAAACGGCACCTTGGATTCCGTTCTCAGGATCCGCCACGGCGAAAGCGCCCATTCCCAGAAGACCCGTGCCGACCAGAAGCAGGGTGACTGCGGCTAGAACGGTTCTCCAGTTTTCCCTGACCTTGGGATGCCTCCAACAGTAGACATCTGTAGTCTGATTGACGGGCAGGTACTCGTGTATTAAGGAATCTGAATCTCTGGAAGTTGTGTCGTCGGTACATTTGTAAGTTCTGTAACAATTTTAAATAATGGGGAATGTCAGATTTCGCATTTTTTAAAAATGAAAACATGAGTTTTTCTTATTCAGAAGATATATACAGTGAAACCTCTATCTATCGATTTTGAAGGGACCTAATAAAAATGCAGGAATATAGAAAAAAATCACATTCAAACATCATATTCTAAAAAGAATACATATTTCACATGTAAATGAATGTGTTTAAATACAAATAAAATTAGAAAGCTGTACAGGAACAAAGAAAAATTAAATTAAGCTTTGTATCATGCACATCTTTCATGTGTTTTGGCTAAACAGTATTTTTTTAGTGTTGCAAATGACATTTTTTTCGACATCAGTTATTGAATATGCATAAAAAAAAACTCGCTCTTCAACGTCAATGTGCCGTTAGGCAAGCAATTATAAAATAACCCAGTATAACAAAATATACTGCGTAATTTAAACGATTAATGCGGTAAAATGATGCGTAGAGGAACGATTGATGCGACCAATGAATTAATTCGGGACTGGAAGAAATAAACGACACATGCGGGAAAACGATTATTTAGGGAATGATCGATCAAGATTTCACTATACTTGGTTAGTTTTTTTTTAAAACACAAACATAGATAAATTTTTATACTTTATAACACTAAAACATACAACATTTTTAAAAATAATTATAACAATATCTGAATTTTTTCAAAGATCGTAACTGTTATTTTCATTTTCAGTACACCAGTAAACTCCCTAACTATGTACATACATATACATTTGGTATACATAAATGGCATTGCATCATATGATTAACTAGTTGACTGCTTCAAACCTCGTTTAGGGTTATTCGGCTACTCTTAACGAAACGTCACGAAGATCGTTTGACGGTATTGATGTGATACATTTTAAGTCTACCTATCAGTATTTACATGCCGTTTGTTTCTTTCAGTTTTGTTTTCATATAAAATATGTAAAAATAAATAGTATATTAAACACATATCATAAGTAAAAAATTACATTTTTAATTGTAATGTATCATGATGTAGCGATTGTATGATGCGCAAGTTGGCAAGAATGGCAGCATGGTAGGGATATAAGAGCGTCGCGCTTGGGCACGCACTCTATCTCTCCGGAATCGTAGATCAGAACACATCTTTTATATTGTATTCATAATTGTGATATCTTCTTGTCAATGGTGATTTTCAACTTCCGGTTAACTTGTGTCATCTTCTTTCCCTCAACTCGCCTCATTTAAGCTATATAATAGCAAATTTCCTGAATGTCAATGGTATTGACTTGTGATGCAATGTTCCCTGTTCTATAGTATTGTTGTACTGCTTTCTATAAAATAATGTTTAGACTTGTTTAATGGCACAAGTCACTCTTGAAGGGTGGATTGCCTATTTGATAGAATAAGAAGAAGAATTGTGATATCTGTAATAAAGTGTATTGTTGTACATGGAGTTCTTGACTACCTGAATTCCCGCACACAAGAAGACAGCCGTAATTCTAGTATTTTGCACATAATTGATACATTTTTAAATGGTTGTATTTTTTAAAAATATTATATTTATTAGTACCTAATTCATATATCACTTATGATACTTTATGTAGGAGGGGTCGGTATAATAATAAATATTGAGTTTTTGTAACCACGGCTACACTCAACTAATTTACAAATTCGACTTACGTAAAGGTTTACAGAATGCATTACTTACGTAACTCGGGGTATTTGCTATACCCCAAGATACCAAATTATATATTGAATACAAAAAATAAAAAGTGATTAAACTTTGAGTGATCAGATTATTTCTTGATAGATGATTAAGACCTGAAGCAAGGATATAGAACAATAATGGTTAGGATTTCACAAACATTCATTTTGAAGTATGTGGACTTAAAACTTAACACGATTTTGTACATACTCCTTGAACATTTTCGCCAGGTACCGGGTCTTTCCGTTAAGAAGACCATGGGCTTGTATTTGGTTTTTGCATTTTTAAGGTTCTCATGTTGTACCTAAATAGAAGCCCAATATAAGTAGTTAAATTTGGATAACGGGTTATTCAATATTATTATTCCATTTTTGGCTGCGGTGGTTTTAGAAATCATTAGTCCATATTAATTATTAACACTGGGAAAAGTGTACCGTGTGAAATGTTGGCCCCAATGCACTGCATTTGCATAGCTACATCACTAATTCAGCATGTTAAAATTGTGATGTCAGGTGTTTTTAAAATTATTGAGTTTTGGATACAAAACACAATTTTGAATAGTAGTTGAAGGTCTAAAACACAAACAAAATATATTAATTAATTATTAATTAGCTGTTTATACTAATATAAACGGCAAAACCCAGAGGCAAAGTTTAAAAAAAGTGGATTCGCCATAGACAAAATGAATTAAAGATGAATAAATACAGCGCCATTTCAAGAGCTATAATAATTTATTCAATTAATTCACGGGGACACATTCTTTCATGGCTACATTAAAATTTTAATTAATGCAATAAAATGTAACATGGAGTGGAATTTATTGAAGTGCTGCGTCGAATAATAATGATAATTTTCTCCACCCAATATTTTGGGTCACATTTTAACAGATGTGGACTGACGTCAGTCTTGATGATGGTCCGAAATTTCATCTACATGGCGTAGGTGTCGAAATCCTCTACTGGGTTATTCTACATTTATCGCTACTTACTGAATTGAAAATTCCACTCGACATAGTTAAAAGCGGATCAGCTGATCCATTTTGTACTGAGTATTTACTTATGCTGTTTCCTAATAGCACACAAGTAAAGGTTTTGAACTTGGCTTAAAGCTGTGCACTAATGATTGAAGCATGAACTTCCTTATATACTAATTTGCAAATTTTACAACCTTACTAAACATCGCATTTTCATTAAATGGATTTTTTAGTCAAAACATGAATTTTTGGTTTTATTGAAAAAAAGAAGCAAACTCGCAGAGTTATTTCCGAGGTTAATCTTTAATAAAAATAATAATTTGCTTCAGTTCTTACGTGAAGGATTTTCAAACATTAAAATGATCTAAATACTAATTTAATATATTAATTATAAATATATATATATAAAATCAATTTTGTAAAAAAATATTGTTTTTGCGCTACCGGGATACGAACCTGGATCTATATTTCCAATCCGGGGAAGTACACTACCAATTGTGTTATAACGCAAGTATTTTTCATGACAAATTTTCAAACCTATATGTTACACTTTTTCAAATGAATACATCTGTCGTTCCATTATTTTTGAAAGGCATCTACGTTATTTTTACGGAATCAAAAATACCTTTTAGTAAACCGACTGCAGATGCCAGAATTATCAATTCATTTTTATTAAATTTTGGACACATTGATACAACTTATATTATTAAGGAGAATTGTAATTACAACTTCACAATAAGAATGTGTTTCTTCAATATTAAAATGATCATTTTCAACCATGAATAGTGTTTTAAAAATTGCAATGAATTATTTAATATTGAATTTATGGATGAGAAGTTAATACTTTAACTTAAAAAACCACAAATATCACTCAACCTTTAATCATGATGATTAATTATAATAACAATTTACATATTATTACGTTATATTTGGTACCTACCGCGCACGAGACAGGTTGGGAATTGACATTTACCAATTGGCAACACTGACCGCGTAAGGAAAAGAATTCTTGCTACCGTCTTGTTTTTTGACAGGTGCTAACGAGCACGGGCGTTTAGTCCGATGTAAAAATAACGAAGATGTGACTTCGTATAAGTGAGGAAGGGTGAGAATAATTAAATATGTTTGGCATCTGTGTTGTCCTGCACCATATGTAATTTTCTATTCGCTAATTGTGTGTATAATTTCAGGATGGACGTATCCCTTCTTCTTCTTCTTGGTTATTCTTTTGTTACCTTCTTCTTAAACTACTTCTTCTCACATGACGGGAAAGTGGTTATGGGACGACAATACTTTCTATTTCAGGAAGGATTTCTCCTGAAGAATGAAGGAAAGGGTACGATTTGATCTCTGCCGCTAATCAGTACACGATGGGATAATTTTACAACCGAAGTTGACGCAAGGAATTCATGGTGAGCTAAAATGCAAGAAGATGACCCAGCCTTCCTGATGTTCTGGCCAGTCAGAGATAGAAGTATTTACGGGTCAAATCTGGATGAAGACTGTGGATCTCTACCGCATTGGACATTTACTTCGCGTGTAATGGTTGTAAAATAAATTTTGATGTGCATTGATAATATTGAGAGTATTGTAGTCTTATTTTTTCCTTTAATTTTTTAATTTAAAATTAATAATTAAAAATTAAACTTTCTGCTTGTGTTCAACCAATTTATATGATATGATTTTTTGCTACATTTAACCTGACAAACTGGTCAGGTGATAAATTTGTGTAATGTCATTTCCTAGGTGAAGATTTTCACAATTTAAAGAATCCAGTGGTTTTTATCACACTATTACTTGTACAATAATTTGTTGATTTAGATATTCAAATGGTAGTAAAATTTTATTATTTTGATTGATGCAAAAAGTGCCAATCTAATCTTCTCATCTCATCACATTCTAGTGATGGATCTCTTACAGCTTTCTATTTAAATATTCATATGTTTTCTTGTCTATTAATTAAATTTTGTGATTATAAAATTTGAACTAATATTATTTTCCCTGAGAATGCTGGCTAATGTGAATGGCAGGCGATATGGTGAATTCTGTGAACCAGACCCACGCACTTCATGCAATACCCTGAGCAAGTCGGTGGACGTTCATATACGACTTCACAATATGTTACTTGGAAAGATACCAATAACAAACATATCTCTTGAAAAAATATAGCTGCTACCGGGCCTTGGAACTTTTTCATTTGCCGATAGAGTGCTAAATTATTATTCAACTTAATTATAGACATCTATATTTCAGTTCTGTAGCAGTCATATTTTTTCACAAAGGATAGATTAATTATTTGTAAGTTGTAAATATTTTGTAAGATTGAAAAAAAATGACAAATAGGACGTGAGGAAGAAAACAAAGAATTTATATTTTATGAAAATTTTACAGTTATTTAAGTAGATGCACATTGTAATTTTGTGTTACTTTACAAATAATCACCATTTCTCTGCTAGTCTCCACTTTTAATAAACATGCATAATGTCACATGGTACTTTATTATAAAGGGTCCAGCCATAGGTATTGACGTACTTATAAGGGCTGCGGTGGAACTGAGTAACAGTGTATTGCGCAATAAGTTTGATATATTATGCTGTTTCATTAGTCATGAATTCTTGGCCCGTGCAGCAACCATTTTTTGTGTTACGATGGGAACCCAAAAAAGTGTACATATGCCAAATAACATTGAAGGGGTACGACAAGTGTTAGTGCAACGTCCATGGTGTAGTGATGTTAATTGGCTGGCAAGATTTCCGGATTTGACTTGCTACGATTTTTTTTGTGGGGATATCTAAAGTCCAAAGTGTTTATCGAAATTAGAGTGAAATTAAACAAAAAAAGTAAAATTAGGGCGATCGGCTCAGATGTTTTGCACCGTGTAATGCAATCTTTTCGCAGCCGGCTTCAAGAATATGAAAGACAAGGAGCACATTTGTCTAACATATATTTTTTTAATAAGCTGATTTGAAAACTGCATTATGTATAGAAAAAATATGTTTCGTTTTAATCTCTGTGTTTCAATAACTAAGCCGACTAACCAATAACTGTCAACACCTACTGCCAGACCCTGTATAAAAAACACATTTTTCGATCAAATGCAGTTATTTAATTTTGGTCGTAACAGACCAGACATGAGGAAAAAGTCCTCACTTTATTAATTTTATATCATGCCCTTTTATGATATAATTAAATGGCCTTCGATGAAGTGTTGATCCGCGTATGACCCTGTCTACGAAACGATTACTTTGCATAAATAAGAAATATTTATCAAAGAATTGCATTTTTATTAGTCTTTCAGCGAATGTGGGTCGCGGAAGGCGTATAAAAATAAGTGCTGAAATTTGAATTAAAAAATCATGATGAATAGGAGTACTAAAACCTACCGATTAAACATTCCTATAAAATATAGTGGAATATAAAGGTCATTACCTGCATGTGCTGTCAGTGTCTCTGAATTTAGCCTTGACGGGCGAGCGGTCAACAGTCGCCCCGTATACTTTTATGGCTTCGTCAGTCTCTTCCTCGAATGCATCGTCAATAGAAAACCTTTTTTCTCGGCTGCTGCCAAAAGGCCTCGTCATTTTAAGCCGCGTCGTTAAAGCCAATATTACAAATAAATACACATTTATGTAAGAATGAATAAACAAAGGCAGCTGTCAAAATAAGTTATTTACGCATACGGAATGTTGCGCAGTTGGCATGACTTATTTGGATTCATACCAACTGCTTTTATTTTTATATAAAAGGTAAGTACTTGTAAGTAAATGAGAAAATTGGCGAAAATAACGTGATTTCTACATTATAAATATGTTTAAATTATTTAAAAATAAAAACATCTTAAAGAATTAGTGATTTATTGAAAAAAAAAAAAAATTTTGACATGTTCATCCATAATAATAAATTAATACAATATTTTATTTTGTATACTGGTAAGACCATTACGTCAATCTGTCAAATAAATGTGGCATGGGGATTATATTATGGTTATGTTTATATCAGTTTGTACCATCGTTTTATTAAATATATGTCATAGCAAATATGTCTACTAATAACAAATGGGAATGTGTAAAGCCTCCACTGAGCGAATGCGTCCTCAATGGTATCCAAAAGATGGGCTTTCAGAAAATGACTCCTGTTCAGGTACGTAAATTGAATTAGAATTATACATTTTTAAATTACTTGTTCATTTTCTGTTTTATTATTTAAAAAATAATAATTTTAGGCAGCCACAATCCCTCTACTTTTAACTAGTAAAGATGTTGCTGCCGAGGCTGTGACTGGCTCCGGCAAGACGCTTGCTTTTCTGATACCTCTTATTGAATTATTATTGAGAAGAGCCGCATCGAGCGCTTGGAAGAAACTGGAAATTGGAGCGTTGGTTGTATCACCAACACGGGAGTTAGCTGCACAGACACATGAGGTATTATAAATTTTGCACTAGATTTTCATATCAGGTTTGCCAGGCGTCCCGATTTAGAAATTGTATTCCCGACTCCCAATTCAGTCAGTAATTCCCGATTTTTACATAAAATTAAAAAAAAATTATTCATAAAATTTATTATGAGTAGTTTTTGAATTAAGAAAAGATAGAATGAATCTAAGCAATGCGCGTGCGTACAGTCAGTACATTGAAATAAGCTGTAATTTGGAAATTATGCTATACTAAAATCTGAATAATATTTATGATAGTAATTTTACAAGATGTATATTTTATTTTGCGGAAATTCTAGTTAAGTACACCGCTAGTAGACACAACGAAAATATTGTGTACCATTTGCAATATGTGAGCACAAGCCGAGGAATTACAATTGTTAAGGACACACAAAACGGCATTAGTAGTTTATATTTATGCTGATACGATCTGGTGAACTTAGTGTTTTTTTATTTCATAATAATAATATGTTTGACAAATTGAACTTTTTTCTTTTTTTTGTCCGACTGCAAAATCTCGATATGCTGTTTTGTAATTCTATTAACCCTGTTTTGTAGCTTTAGTGCGTGCATTAACTTAATTTAAAAGTATGTAGTTTAAATATTGATCCGACATATTTTTAAATGTACTAAGAAATTTAAAAAATTTTTTTATCAAATTTTTAAAATAAAAGATGAAATGTCCCTGTTTTTATCACAAGAAAAATAATAACACTTTTCCTTATTCACCGCCTACGTTCATATCCACCGTTAGTTAAAGGCCCCTTAATAATCGCCACTCTATCCTGTGTATCCGGCTGCTTTAAATTATTTTAATTCTATTTAAATGTAAAAACATTAAATAATTTAAAATGGTCTCTTAAATAAATATTTAACCCAAACAGGTATTAGACATTTTTCTGAAGCTCCCCGAACTGAGCCACCTGAAGCAGCGCCTGCTGGTCGGGGGTGACTCAGTGGACGATGATGTTAAGGGTCTTCGCGAAGTCGGAGCAAACATACTCATCTGCACGCCTGGCCGTCTAGAAGACCTGCTGACCAGGCGACCGGACTTCAACCTCTCTGTGCATATGAAGAGTCTGGTGATTATTTTTAACTTTTTGAACGTTACTTCCAGCCTTGACATTCCAATATATTTTTTGAAATCATCACGACTTTCTATCACCTTAGATAGAGATAAAAGGTTATCTTGTTCAATATGAAACAAAACACATAGGATGTTTATAACTGAATAAACTTAAACTCCATACATAACAGTACAGCAATTCGGCCGCTGCTCGAAACACGTGACAGATTATTGATGTTTTTAACGAAGTACGTTTTTATTTTCCACAAATATCTGAAGATGTCAGCACCGTCAAAGTATTAGGAATGTTTTAGTGTATGTTAAAATTTTGCATGAAATAGATGCACTATGTTATCACAGACCAAAGTCGCCATATCAACTATTGATATGGCCACGTACAAAAATCAATTTATACCATATCATACGTCGATACGGTAACATTAAATAGGTTAAATATTAAAATCAACATTTTTAAGTCTCATTATAATTTTTTTTAAAGTTGTTTAAATAGTTGTAGCATCTTTAAACCCACTTAGTCATTATCACATGAAAAGGGTTCGCCTGTAATATATTGTGGACTAAATCAATTACACTCGCATATTGTTATCAAATAAATGTGTAAAGAATTTGTGTAATTGGAAAGTATGTTTGATAGGAACGGAAATATTGAGAAAGATATTCAAAAAGAAGGAATAAATCCCTTTGAATATAGTGTTTCTAATAAATATTCATCAGTGTGTCAGCAATGTAGTAGGTTTGTGTAGGACAGTCACGTGTGCGTGTACCAGCCACAAATGATGACTAATCGGAATCTTCTTTGATTTATATCTTTCAAATTACTATGTAATTTAATTCATGATTAAATTTATCAAGAAGAAAAATTGACTAAATCCAAAAAAACTAACTTACCTCACACCGTTTCAAGAAGATCCCCTACACTCCCACACCCACGTCACGCTCTTCTGTCCTGCCACACAATTCTAGTCTCATCCACATTTTTACCATAATATAATTTGTTACTTAGTTGTGAAAAATTATTACAAGTTGAAATTGTTACTTATTTACTTATAAATAATTGTTATTTGCTTTACGCGGCGTACCGCGGGATTGGGAACACAATAAACCTTTGCCCACCCGCCGGTACGCCGCCCATGTTGTTTAAATTTAGTTTATTTAGTGCCGTGGACAACAGTAGAAATAAACAAATGTCGTAGTCCACGGCACCCATACAAAATTATCCCGCCAGTTTCCACATTTTGTCAAAAGTCCCTTATCAGAGCAACAACGGGAGCCCTCCGCTCAAAGAAACTCACTTAACGACCATTTCAAAATAACGAAATTACTAAAAATGGAATAACTCAAAGGGAAACACTGGCTGGATAATTCTTGTTGCAGGATATCACGGGTCGCGATATTCACTACAAAATTCCCTACTCGTGATATCCCCCATTGTTAATTTTAATATCTAATTTTAATTAATTGTCTCCGGAAAACGGGTTCTATACATCTTCTCAATCGCTATGAATCTTAATTATTAAAACAATAAAAAAAAAAAATTTTAGGAATTATTGGTACTGGATGAAGCAGACCGACTTCTGGATCTTGGGTTCCACGCCACACTGACCACCATCTTCGGTTATTTACCCCGACAACGAAGAACTGGACTCTTTTCCGCAACGCAAACCAAACAATTGGAAGATCTCGCAAGAGCCGGGCTCAGAAATCCTGTCCTCGTTAGCGTAAAGGAAAAGGCTTCAGTCAGTACTCCGGTGTTGCTGGATAACCTGTACATGATTGTCCAGCCGCAGGACAAGCTGGTGGTGATGCTGAGGTTTATAAAAGAGCACAAGATAAAGAAGGCACTCCTGTTCCTGCCGACCTGCGCCTGCGTAGATTACTGGGGGAGCGTGTTACCCTCCCTGTTGCCGGGGGTGCAACTATTGGCACTGCACGGAAAAATGAAACATAAAAGGCCGAAGATCATGGAGGAGTTCAGGAAAGCGGAGCGAGCGATTTTATTATGCACTGATGTCTTAGCAAGGTAAATATAATATTTTAATACAGGCACACCTCATATAACGACAACTCGTCTGTTAAGTACAGAACAAAGACTGTATTTCTGCATTATCGCTATTTTTTCTAGTGCTGGTTTTTTCAACTTTACATGCTTATAATTGACTAAAAATGATTGTGGAGAGATGCGTGAAGGTTATGTGCATATTAAGATTTCAGGATGTATACCGTACCTAAGAATGTGAATTAATCCATGTTATATCATACCTATGAACATGCGTACAATACAACTATATGCAGGTACGATATAACATGGAAATTCAGTCACGAGTACAGCATCCAGGTGTTCTTTTTTAATTGTAAAATGCATCACGTAATATAGTTTATACATGGTGTACCATGTAGTTTGTTTGTAGGTAGATACATGAATTCTCAGATGATATTCAACATGTTCGTAACATCGGCTAATGGCAACTCGTTGTAACGTTTAGACCATCATGCTCTCTAATTCTGACCTTTGTGCAGTATTTGTGTGCAAATGTATCAATCCTTTGTTTCTCCAGAGGTGTGGATATCCCCGAGGTGGAGTGGGTGCTCATGTGGGAGCCCCCCGTGAATGCTGCCTCACTGGTGCACAGAGCGGGTCGTACGGCTCGCGGAGGCCTGCCGGGGCGCTGCCTGCTGCCACTGCTGCCTGCCGAGCAGGACTACATAGACTTCATCAAGCGGAATCAGAAAGTGGAAATGAAAGAGATCAAACTCAAGGATGAGAGATTCACCGAAGGAGAGAGGGATAAGGTAAATCTTCAATTTAAATATTTCTAAACATATTTTTTTATTTGTGAAAAATTATAGATTTATTATTCTAATAATTGTTTAATAAATTTGAAATCTAGTTCAACATATTTACTATTGAAAAATCTATTCAAATTCAGTGACAAACAATCCCAACAATGTACCGATTCTTATTAGCCACTGGCTTAAAAGGACCTGCTATCTTGGCGCTCCGCTGTTCATATGCGTTGCGTGCACCTGGGCCGCATAGAATGCTCATTATGCATTGTCAGCGCGGAATGTTTCATAACAATCTTCTTCTCTCTTTTATCATTTCCTCTTGAGGATTATAACCTACATGCGATGTCCCTCCGGTTGTATTGAAGATTCTTCTCCATCTCTCTCGGTATTCTGCAGATGTCGGGGACAGGCCCGTGGTACTTTTCGCTCGGTTCATTCATCGGGTGGAAAGTCATTTTAATATTCTCTGACCCTCGATCCAACCAGTCCCCGCATGTTATTACTCTTTTTCTGGCCAAAGAATTACAGGCATGTTGATAAGAATCGTTTACGTATACCGAGTTCCTGGACAATTGATACATTAGTGTATCTTGCCATCCATGATATTCTCAACATCCCGACACCACATTTTGAGTTCTTCAAACCTTAGACTATCTCCTGAATTCATTGTACGATGTGTGTAAATAAAGTTGTGGAGAAGAGTGAGAATTTGACTCATTTTGTTTTCAACAGTCTTTGACTTTCATACAATTCACTATTTCATACATACGAGTATTATATTACCAACATTATCCTAACAGGTTTAAGTTTTGTGTGTGTTATTAAGGTGTGAGTTGCGAGTGTAAATTAAATCTTTAACCTACAAGATTCTTAAACATTAAAATGCATATTAAGAGCCTTAACAATTTATAATATTATAAGTGAAAAACTTCAGTGTTGATATGGGCAAAAAGAATTTAAGGTCTCATAATCGTCATAATTAATGAATTATCTATCGAGAAAAGAATGTCAAGGACTGCGTGTACATAATAATTTTCTTTATTATATTTCTAGGTCATAGCGACACTTCGAAAGCTCCAATTGAAAGACAGACAAATTTATGACAAAGGAATCAGAGCGTTTGTGTCGCACATCCGAGCCTACAGCAAACATGAGTGTAGTCTTCTATTACAAGTCAAAGAACTGTCTCTGGGTCACCTGGCCAATTGCTATGGTCTTTTAAAACTACCCAGGATGCCGGAAGTAACTCCCGCGCATCAGGAGGAATTCAAGCAGCTGAAAGAGGACATGGATTTCAACACAATCGCTTACAGGGATAAGCAGCGGGAAGCGAGTAGACAGAAAAAGTTGGCCATTTTCAGAGAAACCGGCGAGTGGGAAGGGAAAAATAAGAAAAAAGTGTTCAAAAAGAGCGAACCGTGGGAGATTTCTAAGCAGCAGAAGCTGGGGAAGCAGGACAAGAGGAAAGAGCGGCAAGACAAGAAGGCGAGACTGAAAGAGCTGCAGGACACCAGCGGTATTAAGAAAGCTAAAAAGAGAAAGGCACAGTTGAGCAAGGAAGACATGGAGGAGTTGTTAAAGGATGTCGCCCTGTGCAAGAAACTGAAGCAAAAGAAGATTTCAGATAAAGATTTTGATAAGGAATTTGGACTGGATTCAGACTGATCATTAAACATTGTTTTCCCAACTGTTTTTACTATTATTCATTGTTTTATCCCTTTTTAACCTTATAGATATTCTAATATTCTAAGGGCTTACCAGGGGTATACTTTCACAGTGGATAACATTAACTTATCAGGCTCTGGGGGTGGTCGACGGTGAGATGGTTCAAATAATGGTCGTGCGAGGGAATGAGATGCAGGGATGGCAGTGGTTTAGGAGTGCTGGGGGTTGGTCGAAGTCGGGCGGAGGGTAGTGCAAAGGTGTTACTACCCGTGCAACATCGGAAACATCAGTTAGTATTTTTATACTATGAATAATTCAATTCATTGCCCAAGAAATATTAAGGGCCTCCTTTCAAAACTATTCAATTTTTTCTATTTTATTATTCATTTATATCAGAAGTTATACATTAGATTACTATTACTTCTGTATGTCTCTTTCTATCAAAACCTTTCTCTCTGGTAAGATTTACATAACAAATAACCTCCTTTAGTATTTAGGTGATAGGAAAGCGACCTTATTATGAATGTCAACAAGTCAAAAGTGATGGTATTCGAGGAGTGTAAAATACTTGTAGGTAATTAATGTTTGGAACAAGTAGATGAATTTGTATTGTTTGATAGAAACGGAAAGACTGAGAAAGATATCAAAAGGAGAGTGACTGCAGGGAATAAAGTGAACGGCACATTGAATGAAAATTATAGCTTCATTGGTGCTTTCTTTTATATGGCGTAAATAAAACAATTTTTTTATTAAAAATGTATTAATACAAATATATAACGTATCAAAATTCTTATTAACTATATATGTATATTAATAATAAAATATTACACAATAAGAGTATATAATCAATGAAATTAGAAAAAATGTAAATAGAGGTAGGTAGCTGAGCATGTTATAAACGTTACAAATTGAACATGTTTATAAGTTTTAGGATTTGTAAAATTATAAAATTTGTGCACGGCAGAAATAAAATATATTTCTGATCGTGTGTCACTCGAGACTTGGCACACAGAACTCGTCAACTATAATCTGTTTCCAGATAAAACTAGTTCTAATTTACGTCAAATACTGTGATTGTACATATACAAATTCTATAAAATAATACATGATTAAATTTATGTTTCATCGACACAAGGACTGACAATTAAGTTCATCAAAAGCATGTTTCAATAGGAGGGGACATGCTTTTAATGCAGCATTCTATCTGAAGGTTACGGAGGCGTGTTCAGCCTGAATAATGTTGCATCGGGACAATGTACATACATCCAGGAACTTTTTCACTAAAAATCAAATCACTGCGCTGAAACGTCCGCCCTCTCTGACTGTTTTCTCCCAAAAAACGAGAAACACATACAGGATCATCATTGGGGGTTACGAGCGGAGGCGGCATGGATTACGACGCATGCTCTAAAGAGCCTCACGGAGAATGACATTGAATCCTGCTTACTGCAATGCAAAAAATGTTGGACCGAATGCATTGTTTAGAATGGGACTATTTTGAAAGGAACTGTTTATCAGATAGCAGATAAGTATGTTTTATAATTGTAATTATTTTTTTATACAAACTCAATTGTCAATCTTCGTTCATGGGTCCTTCTACACCTGTCAAAACAGACACATTTCATATTGTAATATCGTGTACAATGATAACTTTTATGACCAAGTATGTTTAAAAATCTCATGTAATGAATGGATTCTACAGTCCATATTCCTTGATGAGCTGCCCTGCGATGACCAGGCGTTGTATTTCTGAAGTTCCCTCGTATATCTCTGTGATCCTAGCGTCGCGGTAGTGTCTCTCTGCAGGCATATCTGACACGTAGCCCATACCACCGAGAATCTGGAAAAAATAAGAAATGATTTGATTATTACACAAATTAACGGTGATTTGTATTTATCTATCAAATAACAACATATGAGGCGTAATATTCAACAAAAAGACACCAATGCTTATCGGACTTTTTAGTTGTTCCTGTGCGGAATGGCATTTGAATAATATTATAGAAATGGAATATATATGTACATGAAATACGTGTAAAATCATTCTTCTTATTCTTCTTCAGCCCATATTCATCTATTATTAACCCCGAGCCGGTATCTCTATTTAAGAGGCTGAATCAAGGTCTCCGGTAGGTGTCGCTAATAAAAGTAAAGATAAAATACAAGACGGATAAATACATCGTAGAGGGGTTAACATTTCAATAACTGACATTTCTGTCTTCTGCATCCAGCTGCTCTCTTCGATATCTCTTATGTCATCAGCCCGCTGAGCTAGGGGACAGCTTTGACCGTACTTTCAGTAAGGGATTTACCTTAGGGAACTTTACGTTTAGGAACCTTACCACTTCAACTGTTGTCATTCCTTCGGTTGAGATACTTAGTCCACTGCCTGCTATTCAACAAATCCTAACAAATTATATCCCGGTAGCAACAATATTTTTTGATAAAATTGATTTTATATGTATACCTTTCTAATTAACACATTTAATTAGTATTTAAAATATCACAGACCGTCTGTTCTAAATAATTACAACTTCACAATAAGAATGTGTTCTCCTTAATAACTAAATCTTCTATTATGGACTAATCCTTAATTTTATTTCTTATATTATATCTCACAAGAGCACTCCAAATGCATAGTCCGTTCCATGGCTCACTGGGTTACCTTGAACTTGTGGATAAGGCTTGTTATAAGTATCCAAGTTTCGTCGCCTTAGGTCAAGACAGGGTATGGATATGAGCTTGACGTTTGCGATGAGACTAGGTTTTGAACCCCCGACCACTCAAAACACAAAGCGAGTGTCTTGCCAGTAGACCAAACAAGCATGTCACTATTAATGTTAAATGTTATTTTAATTGTCACATATTCCATTGTCGATGTGGCTAAAATATGACTATTTAAACTAAATGTGAAAACTGTCAATTTGGATGTGTGCGTGTGTGTGTGTCAGATGAGTGGTGGGGAACAGGGGTTATAAGAGGCCGTCACTGGGGGAACCGGCTCTTTTCCATCACCATTTCGCATTAGCAATTAATCTAAATCTGAATTATATAATTGTTCATTACTGTAGTTTCACTCCAAAGCAACTCGAGAGTACAAAGAGAGGATAGAACTCCAAGAAAATCTGGTGGTACTTGTAAAGATATCACATTAAATAAAGTATTACCTGTATGCACTGGTGAGAGGCCATGGTGGCCGTCTCCGAGGCGGCAAGTTTTGCCATGGCAGCCTCCTTGGTGTACGGCTTCTTGTGGTCCTTGAGCCAAGCGGCCCTCCACAGGAGCAGCCGCGCAGCCTCCACCTGCAGGGCCATGTCAGCCAGCTTCTGCTGAATGGCCTGCAGCTTGTTGATGGGCTTACCGAAGGCCACGCGCTTTGAAGCATACTCCATCGCAACATCCAACGAAGCCTGATTTGTAATTAATTAATTAATTATTATTATGAAACCATTGAAAAATCCAAAATGTTAAGACAACTTTTTCATTCAGCATTTTTCAAGATAACTTGGATTAAATTGATATACATGGTGTAACAGACCTAGTCCACAATACTTTATGGGTGGATATACCTGACTAAATTACGAATCGAAAATGTTCAAGGAATATGTGCAAATTCTGCACTGTTATGGAAAATATTATTGTTTGAAATATTTACAAAATCGTGTTAAACTTGAAGTCTACGTACTTCGAAACAAATATTTGCGAAATTGTTCAATTATTAATCTAAATATTTGCTTCAGGCTCTAAATCATCTAACAAAAAATAGTCTAGCTTTTTAGTCTAGTCTAGTTTAGTTTAGTCTAGTCTAGCTCTTTTTGTACTCAATATATAATTTGGAATTAATCGAAATAATCGCGTAACTATGATTTTTATAAAATGCTTATATCGCTGCCATGGTTGAGATTAGGCACACGCAGCTTGAACATTTTTAATATCACCTCGTGTATCTACCCCTAAAATATTGTGCACTTATTATATTGTCACATTCAGTATATTCAGCAAAAATAGATTTACCTGAGCAATACCCAGCGCCTGGGCAGCAATGCCGATCCTCCCAGCATCCAGGGTCATCATTGCGATCTTGAAACCGAGTCCTGCTTCTCCCAGTAGGCTCTCCTTTGGTACCATGCAATCTTCGTACATCAGAGAACAGGTGGAAGATCCTCGAATGCCAAGCTTGTCTTCCTTCTTCCCCAACTCCAGCCCTTTGATAGGCTTCGGAATTATGAAGGCAGAGATACCTAGATTGGTGTTGTAAGAGATGATGAAGGAAAGACCTCTTATGTATATGAACATTATATATAAAAAATTTCACACTTGGCAACTTTTGATATCCAGTATCAATGCAAAACAACCTATAAAATTAGTGCCATCGCCATTATTGCTCACTTTCTTATGTTTTTCATTTCAATGAGCAAAATTGGCTGTTAGAACACGCTTGCATATCCAGTTCAATCGCCTTTCTTGAGTCACCAATTGTGAAATTATATCGTACAAAAATAAATTTAATAATCTTAGTAAGGATGATATAGTCTTTAATTTGGAAGAAGTGAATTCCTCTATAACATTTTTAATTTAATTTAAAAAGTCAAATTATAATAAAAATTATTATTGAGTTCTGCTAGTT
This sequence comes from Eubasilissa splendida, assembly GCA_031772225.1. Classification (NCBI taxonomy): domain Eukaryota; kingdom Metazoa; phylum Arthropoda; class Insecta; order Trichoptera; family Phryganeidae; genus Eubasilissa; species Eubasilissa splendida. The sequence goes on from CM062868.1 coordinate 20,796,411, forward strand.
TAAATTAGTGCTAAATTAAAAATAAACATGTAGTTCTACAAACTGAACACAATAACAATAAATAAATTCTCTATAACAATAATGGTCTTTCGAGAAATCATAAGATTTTGAGGATTCTGTTTTTAGTATAATCAGTTGAAAACACACTTTATCAGATATCATTACATCTTTCTACAGAGGCACGTTAAATTCTATAAAATAATGAGTGTGCATTCCTTAGAAGACGAGTATTTGATCTTTATGATAAATCCATGGATCGTAGTGCACGTTTCTGGATGTACCACTACGTAGACACTATGGTCTCTCTCCTAGTACCTATAGGTTCCCCCCCTCCTATACCTCAGAGCACAACTTTCTGTGTATGTTATCTATGACTTCTGTGAAGTACATTACGCTATTGTCGTGTGATCGGTTTCTCGCTACCGTGCATATCGAAATCAGTTTCATATTACTATTTGTGTGTGGTACGGATAAAATTGTCATGTAACCAGTGAAATCAAAAGACCTATGGCCACAGCGAAAGAAGAAATCTAGATAAAGTAGCACCTCAGGTAGGTTATGTTCTTAGTATTTGGTTGGTCCTTGAGAGCCCCCTGTTTCAAATTCCTTCCATCCTATATCCCAATTCCCTTGTTTGCACAACACAAATATTTTCCCACTAACTCAATTGACTGGTAATTTACATATATTTAAAATTGAATACTAAAACATGGCATAGGATAAATTAAAAGTTTATATATTGTACTATGTATGTAATAGTCCCATAACCAAATATTATATGAAGGTAGACAAATAACAAGAGGTAATAAATTTGAAATTGCCGCCATTTCTGATTGACAGATAACAGAGACATTGAGTTGACAGATAACCATATACCATTGCAAAATGGAGCGCTACACGTTTCAGCAATGATTATTTATTGTGAAAGCATATTATGAAAGTAACAAATCAATTGTGAGTATTGAAAGAAGTTGGCTGCCATTTGTTTAATGGAAAAATTAGTGTGTGATGTATGAACACCTACATGCTGTGTGTGAAAGTGTGGCTGCAGTTATCTGCTATAATGACATTATCTCCATCAGAAGCCGCGCACAACTGAACATATTTTTCAACCTTCATCGAATTTTGTCGGAAGATCTTTATTTTCATGCATACAAAATCCAACTGACCCGACAATTGATGCCAAATGTAATTATAAAAACAAATCAGCTACTTTTTTTTTTTCCAATTCCTTAGTCTACGATACTCTGAGTACTCTACATGCGGCTAGACCGCCAAATCTACTACTACAAGTGCATCAGCGCTGATCGCTTTGACACTTTTACTAACTACCTTATTGTAATAAACATCATAAGTCTTTTATATTAATACATGAATTGGAAGGGTAAAAAATTCTGATGGTACTTCTTGTTGGAACACCTTATATAATAAAGTTCACTGTTAATAAATGTTTGCTTAAAGCGAATCTTACCTTTATGTTTGAGGCTTTTGTCAGTAGTGGCGAATACGACAGAAGCCTCACTCTCGTAACCGTTTGTGATCCAACACTTGGTGCCGTTGATCTTCCAAAAGTCACCGTCGAGCTTTGCAGTCGTGGAGGCCGCTCCTGCATCGGAACCATTCCCCGGCTCCGACAGTGCAAAGCACCCTACTTTGCTACCTACGAGTTTAAAAAAAACATTTAGCTAAAATTAACTAAATACATTTGAACTTGGTTATAACGAGCATGAGGGGATCGACTAAATTTGCTTGTTAAAGCCATTACTCATTATATCCAACCAACCATTGCTACACGTAAAATCGTTTTTCTGCCGGTGCAGAACAAACCAGTCAATAGCAAATCCGGCACTTCTTTAGGTGCTAAACCATTTTAATAATGTTGCATCATCATTAAGATCGCATTTTCTATTTTTTTTTTGTCTGCGTGATGTTGTTTTCAAATGCCGACAAAAAACACCCTTATTTTTCAATAATGTTGAAACAATTGAAGACAACAAATTTTTTTTACACACTTCAATATTTTTCGCGCCGCGTTCTAATTCACAAATGATTTCCACTTTCTTTTGTTAGTAGACATGTTTGTAAATCAAGGGCCACTTTTTAACTGATAAGTCAATGTCAAATTATCAATACAACACTGCCGATGCATACAAACATTACTTTAGACAATCTCGTAATAAATTTGAATTCAGAGAAAAACATAAATGTAAAAAGGGAACAAGATTGTAAAATGTCATTTTCGGATGTCTGTTTTTATTTGACACTTTTGTTTGATCCTCAATAATAAGTTGTAAGCGTTAACATGATCGAAGTTTTGGCAGCTGGAAATCTTAGATAGTGTCATAAATTATACGTATACATGACGGTCGGTGACAGTCAGCATGTCTTTCACTTTAATTTTTTGAGAATTGTTTTTTTCAGTCCCAACAAACGCACAATTATTCATGTGTTAGCTGTATTATTTGTTCAGTATAACCGAGAAGCAAGCTCGATATAACAGTTCACTTTTGTATGAAAACTTGCGTAAATTAAAATATCAATGAGTTTTGGCTTACTACAGCCGTGAACTCACTATAACCAAGTTTGACAGTATATCAAAATACTATATTTAACGAATCAGAAAAAGTTCTCACCATTGGTAAAAGGAGTGACAAATTCCTTCTTCTGTTTGTCATTTCCCCATCCCATCAGAGGTCCCAAGTACAGGGAGTTATTCACCGACATGATCACACCAGCGGAAGCGCAACCCCTGGATATCTCCTCTAGAGCTATAGCGTAGGCCATATAATCCAAGCCGGTTCCTCCGAAATCTTCAGAAACTGATATGGCCATCAGGCCGAGTTCTCCCATCTTCTTGATTTGCTCAGCAGGATACAGATGATCTCGATCAAATTTGGCAGCGTGAGGCTTGAGCTCGCCTTCGGCAAAGTCCCGACATGTTTTCTGTAGCATTTGGTGAGTTTCTGAGAGTGAAGCGAGCGAAGCAATTCCGCGCGTTTGACCGCCATTTCCTAAAAAAAGGTATACTATACATATATATCATGCAGACATGTGTACCATAACATCCCTAGACAGAATATGTTTTTTTTTATTTGAAAAGATATTAAAAACAATTTCCCGCATGACAGGTGGATATACTACACTCCCAAGGAAAATATCTTAGGTTCTTTATTAATACTAACTTCTTTCAAAGATATTAAATGTTAGTATAGTATAAAATTTTACATTAGGTAGATATGTAACCTTTTTGTTCTAAAGGTGTATTTTTCAATTTTTATTGTTAGAAATTAAAAATTGTAATTGGAAAAAAGTTTGTAATACTTCAGATAAGAATATTATGTAGATAGGTAATTTTATTTTATAATTGATTTTAAACCTTTCTTGGAAATGTCTTTTCTATTCATAATAATTGTTTTTCAAATTTAAAATATCAACATTTCGAGAGTATGGTTGAAATCAGAGGCGAGAGATATATTTTTCAAATAAAAAAGGTTTGCTACTTAAATATGGTGCTTATATCATATTGTCATTATGGAAACTTTGTAGACTTTAATTCAAATCACAAATAATAGTTGTATTCTAATTCAAAAAATTTGATTATGTACATGAATATATATTTTTTAATCTTACATATAAAATATCTCTATTAGTAAATTAATTTTAATATACAACACAAAGAGAGGGGCAAAGTACAGTAATTTATCTGGGATAAATATAAATCTTACAGAAAAATCCTACAAATGAAACGTTTATATAGTGATTACTTATTTATAATCAGTGTAGGCACCTGCGCGACTCAAATAAAGTTCATAGAGTCATAATAGTGCAACTTATTTGAGTTACACTCAAAAGTATATTTTTGTTAAATATTCAAAATTTAATGTTAAAATCAAATTAGTTCTTAATATTATTTAACATAACTTACCTACCTAAAACAGAATAAACTGTTCTGCAAAATCTTAGAGCCATTTTAAATTGAAGATTTGACAGCCGGCACAGGAACGGGAGACACTGAAAAATAATCTCTATTCTATGTACTGAAGCACTGAAAAAAAAGTTTACGAAAGTGGACTTTGATCGTACTCACGAAAATGTATGCAAGGGGCTACAAGTATATAACGACATCTATGCCTGCATCATAGTTAACTTCCATCAATGAACTAGTTCTTTATATTCACGCTTTGCAGTTCTCACGCTTTAAACGTGGTGACGCTTCAATAGTTCAATTATTCGCACACACTATCAAATAACTTACATATTCTAGTGTATAATAGTATATATTGTGAATCGTGTGAAGGTATGAATGGAAAGATATATATATTTTTCCAATTTATCCCATCATCCGACTTATATTAAAATATGAATTAAATATATTAATTAGAAAGATATACATATAAAATCAATTTTACCGAAAAATATTGTTGTTGCGCCACCGGGATTCGAACCTGGATCCTTTCCTAACCGAGGAAGGTGCATTATCCATTATTATAATATTAATTATATTATATATATTTACTATTTTCGAAGTAAGTTTGTAGAACTCCATAATTACACATGTGAAAATAAAACACTTGTTTTTTCCTATACTACCCGTTAATTTATTTGAAACGCGTTTCGTCTTGCAACAACATTATCAATTTAACAATTTTAACTTATTCACATTGGAATTCTGAGAAACGAGTAGAATAAAAAAACAAGTGTTTTATTTTCACACATGTAAGTTAAAACATTCCATATGACATAAAAATAAAGTGAAACATTATGTTTTAATAAGTCAGCTTTTTTAATTTAAAGTAAATCTTATATTTTAAAAGTTAAGATATGACATAAAATAATTTTAATTAATCGGTTTTCCAAAAAAAGAAAATGTACTGTGTTGTTTACCACTTGAAGTTACATTGTACTTTCGACACAACGATTTTAAACCATTCATATGCAAATAACATAAAACACTCCAGCCAAATAAAATGGTGATTTCGTAGTTAACTGAACTGGGAAAGCCATTTTTTGCAGGTATGTATACATATATCGTCTTATGTTGTATAGGATTCATTGTTTTAGAGGGTGAAGTGAATGTAATAATTTACATTTGAGCGGCAGGATTTTACAATTATAATGAACTCCTAGAATTCTCTTGCCTAAGAAATAACAATTAAGCTAGAATCGCTCACCCTGACGATAAATTAAATAAGGACGAGATAACGGCCGATAGAGATCTCTGGCAAGGACATACAGTATTGGGCAATTGTTTTTTCAGAAACAAAGGGCGCAGAAATGGCGACTGCATTGCTTTTTTACATGCAATATGTGTAGAAATAAAACAATCAAAATTGAAATAAAGCTAAGATTAAAATAGGTTCGTGGTACCGCGAATGCGATTTTATAGTAGACGGATTCACGTGTATCAATTATAATTGTATTTAAAGTTGTAAGAAAGAATTAATGATATGCAAATAAAAATAAGAGATCTCGACGAACGATGTAATTACTATAGAGATAAGTTTAGTCATAATTTAATGTAAGAAGAATGGATTAGGTGGACACAAATAAATTAAGTGAATAATTATGACCTGACTAAAATACAGGCGTAACGCCGCTGTCAAACAACTTGCGAGGGTGGATTCAGCCGACAGGCAGAGACACACTCTTGTCGCATACAATAAAAGCAAAGGGAACGACATTTTGAGGGCAGTTGTCAAGGGAGTTCATTACGGCAGTTAATCTCAACAGTTCGAAGAAGTTCGTTTCAAGATTTTACTGACAGTGCGTCACAGAATTCGGGAGGGCCCATTAGATGACCTAGGACACGAGTCTGCTTCGAGTTCAGATTAGTTCGAGTTCGTGCATGAAAATTCGCTGGAGACAGACGATGGTGAAGAAGGGTCCTTAGCGGTAGTCTTCAATTGTACCTGTAGTCGCAAGTCAAGTGCAATCAACCGCACTTGTGGTCGCCGAACAAGCAGGAAGAACGAAGTGTAGAAACGAGTGGAGTTGAATCGAATGGATCGACAAGCGTTGACCGACGAAGAAACAAATGGTTGGAAAGCAGAGAAAGGTTGGTGAGAGACAGGAAGTGGACCGCAACCTTGATGGCAGCGCGGATGCCCAGCCAAGCTGATACCAGGGCGACAGAGTGATGTGGGCGTTCATCCCAGCAGACATCAGGACGAGAGGGAACGCAAACGATGACATCGCTCTCCATTTGGTCGAGAATCGGACGTGAGGCAGGCTCCGGAAACGCAACGTGTCAGTAATATTAGGTAGTCGTAATTAGATTAAGTTAATTATAAGATATTCTGTCTGTCCATTTGTGTATTATGTGTTGTGGAAAAGAAACAATTAATCTGTGTTTTGAATATCCATCTGTCTCCTTTTATAGTCATAGTACAATTGACGATGTGATACCTGAAAATAATCGCGGAGCGAGATGCGGAGTTAATGAGTGCGGGGCCGCCTAATAAAATAATTAAAAGCATCTCATCAAAGAAAATAATCATCTTCTAACCCCCTCCATCAACATTATAAACTCATACATTGAGTTCTAGTAAATATACGCCAGGTACCGCCCGCTGGATGGCTACATCTTTAAAATATTTTAGTACTGGTATCCCTGAGCTGTCACTATTCGCGGCTGTCATATCCTTTAACTTTCCACAAATTAATCAAACACCTTTTATCAATCCATTACTTATAAAGTCTGATAATTGCTAATTTCTTTAGCATTTACAAAGATGGTGAGTACTTTCATATTTTGTGTTTATATCACCAATCATAATTTAGCGATGTAACCTTTGATTGTGAGTAATGTAATGCAGTATCACATCTCTGTAATTGATACAGCTAAATCAATTGATACAACTACTTTTTTCATGACTAGATTGACTGATAGTGGACACAGCTTTGTTTTAGACTATCACGGCGATAAACATCCACGAACGAAATATTAATCAGCTCTGTTAGCTGCTGATCTTTAAAGCAATCAAATTTTAAGTCTACTTTTCACTTTTTAATTGGATTTGATGCATTTTTATCCTGAATATTAAAGCTAGAAAAATACGAAAATATATTTGAGGTAAACTGTCATCAAAACCTGAAACATTTGCCAAGGGGTCTATTTTTTGATATTAACCAATTTCATGTGTGTATATTTTGCAGTTGGTGCTAGTGTTAGGTGACCTGCACATCCCTCACAGGTGTAGCAACTTACCGGCTAAATTCAAGAAGCTTCTAGTCCCAGGTAGAATACAGCACATCCTTTGCACCGGGAACTTGTGCACCAAGGAGTCATACGATTACCTGAAGACCCTGGCCAGCGATGTGCACGTAGTCAAGGGAGATTTTGATGAGGTGGGAGTGCTTGACTATTCTAGCTGATCAATTTGTAGCAATGTATCGATATGCCATCTGAATGAGAAGGTAGAGAGGATACCGCGCCATACAATTTGCCAAAAATATAGCAATCCAATGCATTTTAAACTTTCCAATTGATACATCTGTTATTCCATTTTTAAAAGCAATATATTTCTAGTTGATTAATTTAATTTGTATTAAAAATACCACAGTATTATGTTCTGTAAATACGTCACAATATAAATGTGTTCTTAAAAAAAGAAGACTAATATCAGTTATTTACCAAATCACAATATTCTAACATCCATGTTTTCATTTCAAAAACTGTTTTCAGAATGTAAACTATCCTGAACAGAAAGTGGTGACGGTGGGCCAGTTCAGGATAGGACTCTGTCACGGACACCAGATAGTCCCATGGGGGGAGCCCGAGGCTCTGGCGCTAGTGCAACGGGCTCTGGATGTGGATATCCTAGTTACAGGCCACACTCACCGGTTCGAGGCGTATGAACATGAGAATAGGTTCTACATCAATCCGGGATCGGCCACTGGAGCCTACAACCCGCTAGTTGTGTAAGATTTTATTTTATTTTAAAACCAATTGATAACAAAATAAGAAATATAATCAAAACTTTGATTTTTTAATGAAAAAAATTGTTATATCCCAATCACTAAATGAAGGTAGTAAGTTGTGAAGCGAAACCCATCGACCGGAGGAGTGTTGGAAGACCTAAGTTACAGTGGTCGGGTGGCATTATGCAGAATGGGCGAGGCACAACCAGGAACTGAAGAAAGACAGCGGAGGATAGATTGCGGTGGCGACAATTATTGAGGAGACCAGGGCCCACACCGGGCTGTTTCATTGATGTTGATGATTAAGTTGTGGACTTGGGTTAACTCTATAATGAATCAAATTGTTAATGTAACACTTGAATTCTTTACAATTCAATCACAAGCTTCTATAACTGTTACATGAAGAGTGTTCTATAAAAATAAATAATATTTTAATGATGCATTTTGTTTGCACCGCAGATCTGTCACACCTTCCTTTGTGCTGATGGACATCCAGAGCACCACGGTGGTCACGTACGTGTACCAGCTCCTCGGAGACGAGGTCAAAGTCGAGAGGATCGAATACAAGAAGCCATAGAAGCAAATCAATCTCAATATGGAGGGCTGTCAAAGTGAAGCGTGTCGCACATGAGTTTGTAAATTCTGTTTATCCATACAGTTTCAGATTATTCAAAAATTCTCTGAATAGAACATCTGTTATAAATACTGCATTCATGTCAATAGATTTTCTGGGTTAATTTTTGTTAAAACTATATTTTTTTTGTGTTTCTGCCATATGTCTTCGACCCCTATTGCAGGGTTCATTATCGGGCGACTTAGCCAGAGAGGTCAGAGACACACGGGCAGAATTGCTCAGAAAAGTCTGCACAGAAGATTCTCAACTATCGTGAAAACTTCTGTATATAAATATACATTTTAATTGCATGTTGTAAGTTATAACAAAATCTTATTTATTTAAAATTTCTAAACTTTTTTTTTATTATCTTTAACTGTAGTACCATGTTAACTACAATTGAGAAAACCAACCGCTGAAACGTATTTTATATGAATTCTGTGCTGAATCGCATTACAATTATCATATATACTCGAGTATAAATTTTTTAGGTTTGATCCTCCGAAAGTGACATCATCATCTTTCGCCACTCACACAGACAAGCTTTTCGCTGACATTGAATTCCCATATTTAAAATTCCACAAATCTGCATATTCCACTACCTTCAATTTAATACAACTTAGTTTAATTTTTATTTCACTCATTGTGGCTTGAAAATATTTTGAAAAAATTATAGTTAAACACGCGGCAGATTTTGCAACCGAACTCGAAGTTAATATTTATTAATTCAAAATAGCATAACAAATTTATTGAATTTTCAGTATACACGGTAATCACAAATTAACATTCTCCTCGAGCGTGTTTCACTGAAGCTTCCTCAATAGGTTTACGAGTGCGTTATAATTTTAGATTTATTTTTTAATTATTTAAGAGCAATTTTAAGATATTTCAATTTGTTTCAAAATAATAAATATTATACAATTCCATTCATTCCAGAGTGTCATAAATACGCCAAGGATTATTTTAAAATTCATCAAAAACCAGATTGTCTATGTTGATTTCGAATGATTAATTTTGTGTATCATATTGTAAGAAATTTTTTAAGATTTTACATTCGACTCGAAATCTTCTTATATAAAGATGTAAAATGTACTCTATAAAGCTGATGACTCAATCAGAAGAATTATTTAAAAATCATCAATTGTATCGACTGACAAAGAAATGTATCACATTATTCAAATGGCTTGATGATGTTTAACTCCATATAGTACTATTGTGAATGGCATTTCAATGTCCCATGACTGGTGGGTGTACTATACTAACTATCGTTATATAAACAAACAAAGATTTATTGAGTTTATATTATAGAAGTATTTGTAAGGTATTTTGTATTGTAAATATAATCTTTAACATAAAAAAATTATATTTTATTTTGTAAAAAATACACTTATCTACAGATAACAAACCTAATCCACAACAAACAAAATCATTTCGCAAGTTCAATTTTTTCTTGAAGGCATATAAGATGTTGCCATAATTAACTTCGATAGCTTGTCCTGGGTTTTCTAATTGGTTTGTAATATATTCATTCGACTTATGTAAATGAAAAGATACCAACCTTTGCAAAACTGGGCTGTTACTCGCCGATTCTTCTATCTATGGTCGCTTGAATTTTCTGAAAACTCGGCTGGCCAGCCTCCGAAACTGTAGCACAACCGATAATTCGAAAAAAATACAATACACAAAATGTTTTTATATCACCGCCGTAAAATATAAGACCGACTCCGAAAACATCTGAACAGAAGTAGTTTCGCTTTTGTTTCCTGTTTTAAATTTACACAAATAAAAAACTATAATACAAGGCCTACCCATCAAAGTATAAAAATATGTAAACACAGGAATATCCCAATTATTGCAGTTAATACTGCCGGAAACAGGTGCTTCTATGCCGGTAAGTGACTGCTGAGGTCAAGCAAATTGATTGAAGCAAAATGAGTTCAAATGAGTTCCAATCCGAGAGCTTGTTTGCAAATTGAAAGTCAATGGGCATCCAGAATTTACTGTAATAAACTTGTCCATTATCGCTATACTCTTGCTTTACATCCGATATTGTGCATTGCTGGGCTTAAAATTAATCACTTATGCTACAACCACATCGCGCCAAAGGCCGCACGTGACTACATACTGAAAGAAAAGGCATACCACCACAAAGCACAAACTAATCTTTTTGAAAGTCCAATATAATTTTGAATTTTGCACAAATTTAAATAATAATTGGACACCGATGTTCATATTTTTGAAAGTTTGCAAATTTTGACAGTTCATGAGTAGAGGACTTACTATCAGTCGCAATAATAGTGTTGGAACTAAACTTGTTATCGTAATGATACATATTGCATTGTTTCAAAATATAAACTTTACACAGATGTAAATGTCTGTCTATTTTTGAATGTTTGAATAATAATCATATCTTTAATATTGTATATAGTTTTAAGTACATATAGACTAATACAATGCAAAAAATAAATTTCTTATATACTGTAAATAAAAATATTTATAACATTACATCAATATTGATTTTGGATAATCTTTGAACATTATTTATCGCGTATTTCCAATCCGGTAGAATCGTGAATCCAGTCCAGGAAATTCCCGAGTCTGACGAAACCGGCTGGACTCTCGTAGCAGCTGGCCGAGCTGACGAAGCTGGCGACAGCTATCTGAGTGAACTTTCCATCCTGATCCTCGATCAGTAGTCCATTACCGCTGTCTCCCTGAAATATGGTTATTTAAATATTGTTTCAAATAATTTACAAAGACACGTGTGCAGTCAATAGTTGTTTCGCTCTGATGTTAATAAATCTAAATATTTTTGATGTAGAAACATCTTAGTTCGCTCCAAACCCAAAAATACTTCATACTAGAGTAATCCCACAAAAAAGTGATCTAACAAGTACATCATACATTTTCCCATGGTGATTAGCAATGTTCCCTCTTAAGTTTGGATTACGGTGGGCGCATAAAAAATCTTTTGTGCAATTTTAAGGACCAATGCTGTTTTATTTGTGCGCTGGAGTTGACCACATTATTGCGATTTTAACAACTCATTATGTAGGGGAAGATAAAAGGCAGCAGAGTTGTAGAAAGTTGATTCGGTGTCCAAAATATTGGTGATCTTGTACCAGGAGAAGTTTTCTTAAAAATTGAGTGCCCTAATTTTTTTGTCTGCGCTATGATACCGATTCATGTACGCGCACACACCCACGAACCTTAAAGGGAACATTGGTGACTACATAATTTATTCAGAGCCCATAAAAATTAAACTTACATTTTTAAACTTTTTAGAAATTCGCGTTTTCGAAAAGTCACAACACTCACATGTTTGAAAATAATAACTTGTCCTTTCACCATAGCGGTAGGTGGGTAAAAAACTTATTTATGAATTCAATACCTACTTAAAAATTTGAAAAAAAAAATATTTATACCCAGTATCTATCCACATAAAGTAAACTAAGTAACCGTTTTCTGACAATTGACATTTTGAAATGTCGAAAATGAGCGTAACAAAATTTTATTCCTTTCTTTTCAGTGAACCGTACCCACACTCTTACAATGTTTACACGCAACTGTGAAAGTACTAATTGAGAAACTAAACTGTCACCATCCAATTGATAAAATTAAGTCAAACATGTGGCAGCTCGCGCACATCATCCAGATGTTCCTCGTTCTGTCATTTCTTGGTATTGCACCATCCCATGCGTACAAAGCGGAAACGTTCGGGCATGACACACGTGCACCGCAGATGTGCACCAACACATGCAGCGGAGGAGGCGGTCGGCGAAACAATCGGCGCCCAGTACCCGAACGCATGATGCATATCCCGACTCTTACCTTTCACTAAGTGTGCATCGTTTTTCCATAACCTTTACATATTCTGTGTTGTTTCTTGCTCTCGGTGGCTTCTCCCCGATGAGAACAAACAAGTTTGGATAAAAATGGTTTTCACCAGAACACAACCAACCTACCCACAAATATATTTGAAACTGATTTTATTGCTAGAGCAAACATGTTTTCAAAAGCAGTTATCAATTGTAAAACTGCCCCTATTGCCAGATAATCATTTTCAAACACCTCACCTTCTATTTTTGTTAATCACATAGGGAGGTTTTGCTTCTAAATCCCTCCATGTATTCACAAAAACAAAAACTTTATAAACATCTGGTTTAAACACTTACATGACAAGTTGAATGCGTGTAGTTATCCTTGCCCACAGCGCACATGGTATATTTTGAGATGAATTCTGGCTCAAAATGTAGGGAGCATTTTCTGTTAGATATAACGCGCATAGTGATCCAGCGCTGTCTGTCGGAAACATGCGAGGCTGAAAAAAAACGCGAGTTAACACTGTCTTTATTATAATGTTCTTAACATTTTTAGTGATCTTCATCGTTAGTATCTATCTGACATTTAATTGTGTAACAATTGGAAAATTAATATTATAATAATACTCAAGTGCGAAACAGAAATAATTTAATATTAAATCTTTAACAAAGAATAGCAGAATTATCACCAGGGCCGCGCTAAGCTTATCTAACAAGAATCATTGTGCAAATATGTGTACATATATATAATATATTTACCATCTTTCTCGTATCCCCACCCTGGGATCTGTACGACCTGCGAGTCCCAAGTTTTCTTAGCTTGCCATTTGGACAGTAACCGCACTGGTGTAATAAAAGCTGAAACAATTCAAAATCGCATACATTAAACCTTTCAGCTGGTATAGCACATAATGAGGATTGTATAATAAACAAATTATAAATTGTAATCAACAGATCAATTTTCCTTTCAACCTGACCTTTTTTATTATAAAAACATTGCAGGAATATCATTAATTGACATGGCAACACACACAAGTGAGTTATATTTTTGTCACCACTATAATTTCAAGCGGTGCAATACCTCTCATCAACACGTGTAAATAACCGCTAAGTGGAAAAACATAAAATCCACAACATAAAATACATTGTTTCAACTTGAAAGTTGATGACAAACTTTCCAATATACTTTTTATATTAATCAACACGGAATAGTTATTAACACAACTAATTGTCAAAAATATTTCAAAGCCAGTTATTACTAAAATGAATCAATCTTTCAAATGCTTTAGACACGTGATGTGTTTTCATTGGTACTACAGCGAGAATTTTTACAGAATGAATATTATGTTCCAGGCCGATTTTGTTTGGCTGCCATTTTGGTTTGGCAGACATTTGTCAGTTCGCATTTGGTAGTCGTAGAGAGTAGTTAATTACAATTTATTATGGAGCATCTAACACCTCAACAACGTGTTGAAGTTATTAAAACATATTATCTTAATCGTTCGACTTTTGGAAAAAAATCATGAGTAACGAAGCTCATTTTGACTTGCCGGGTTTTGTTAATAAACAAAACAGCCGCTATTGAGGCACTGAAAATCCTTCATTGATACACCAACGGTTTTTACACTCATGCAGAGTTACTGAAACAATTCCGATGCTACAGGACAATATTCTAAATGAAATTGCTGAAATAATACGCAAAGTGTGCGAGAATGTTATGAAAAATATGGTTAAAAGAGCACACATTTGTGCCGCTACCAGAGATGGCCACTTGGCCGATGTCATATTCCATACATAATTGTAATAAACATATTAATCGATAAATAAGAACCAAATAAAAAAATTATGTTTAATTTTCTAGTTATTCAAAACCAACATAGGCCTGGAACATAATATTCACCCTGTACTACACCGTAAATAATATATGTAATATTACTAGCCTGCCTGTTGCTTCCCCACAGGAGCAAATATGTGAAAAGATGGAGAAAATTTAAAAAAATAGAAGTATCATAAAAATTAATTTTCCATATAACGAAGAAGAAGACGATCTGATGAAGAAGACTTACAAGACGCAGTATACTTTAGTCAACCTCCAGAACTTTTGAAAGCCGAAATATTGCTTAAACTCAGAGAAATCCTACAAATCATACCGGGTCTGCGGGAGAGCACTTTTAATTCAAATTATAAGCAATGCGCCTGTGGAAAATAAATCACTAACGCATGTGTCACGTAGATTGCGGTATCATAGGCGCAAGCCATTTATGCCCATAAAAAATACTTTTTATTCATAAAATCGGATTTTTTAGATAAAAAGACGAAGACGGTGTGATAAAGAAGACTTGTAAAATGCAGTACACTTTTGTCCATCGCCAGAACTTTTTAAAAAAAAGGCTATTGCCAATCATAATGTGTCCACGGAATAGCTATTTTAATTCAAATTATAAGCAATTTTCCGGTGCAAAAATATAATGTATGGTTCCGGCATTATATTTTTTTGGTGATAATTACAGTATATTTAGACATTCTTTTTTAAAACAATGCTTTAAGATTGAATGGATCTTTCATAATAAAATTGTTTGAAAGCACGTATTGCTGTAGTTTTTGCAAAAAGATTAGTATACATTACATTAAATTTACTTCCAGATAATAAACACGTGAATTATTATAATTATTTATTTTATTGTTATTTAATTGGTTTTGTTTAAATTTATTCAAAAATTCTTACCTGGTGGTTTGGATGGGTCAAAACAACCTAAAAAAGACAGAAAAGGTCTTAATCCTAGAGAATTATTGTTAAACCAGCTGTAGCTCAGCTCCGCTAATAACAACAGCTAACCTTTGGGAAGTGAGTGGCAAATGGTCACTATATGGATAATTAAATTGATAAATCACGATGAAATAATTCAAAAAGGAATCCCTAAAGAAATTAACTAAGAATGAAGTAGTAACATTCTATTTATAAATTAATTAAATAATTATTTATTATTGAACTAGAGAAATTGGTTTCCACAGCATTACTAATCAAATAATCCTAAAAAACACGCATTAAGATTTTTGTAACTCTTGTTTTAAAATAAAAACAATGACACACAGATGTCTGCCAAAATATAACACATTAGCTGCACAAGTGACTGTAAATTGACAGTTTTAATACAATTCACTTGGTTACAACTCAATAAATTGTAATTGCGGGTCACTTTGAGCATTCAACCACAAGCGCCTACAATTCAGTATGGTGCTGGATTTAACAGCATTATGGTGCATGTTTATAGATGACACTTTGATCTTTCATCTCGGGGGTTTGTCGGTAAAGGTTAGTATGTACCAATTGTATCATTCTACTGCGAACAAAATAGATGTGGAAATTAATCATAGCTCTAATCTGCATTGTTGAGACGAGTCTCCGAGACAAATTTTATTTGTGTACATTTGCCATTTTGCAGATATTTAGTAAGTGGTATCTAACGGCGATGACAAATATTGGATATAAAAATTAACAATTTTGCATGACATCATAGTGGCGCAGAGTGAGGGAATACCAGTGCTACTGAGCCGATCAACAGCGTTTTACTCCAACCTCTGTATTTACATTCTCCCACACAAATATTATCCATGTATTCATTGCAACTGTAGTTCAATAAACTCGGTATTTTTCAAGTAAGTAGCGTTTACTTCAATTGTTCTGCCACTGTTTTCTCAAACATCAATCTCTTCTAACAAGTAAACCAAGGTGAATACCTAATAATACAAACACAAATGATAAGCTGACATGAAGGTGGTTTATCATTCCATATACGTGTTCTTTCCGATGTAACCAAAAACACATAAATCCATAGCTATATACATTTATATGATACAAACAAATAAAGGAGGGTTTTGTAACATCTGCGACTAGAATAATTTTAATTCACAAAAGTCACAACTCTTGTGAGTCATAAAAGATGCAGACAAATTTTATTGAGTAAAAGTACAAGAAGGCTATAGATTTCAATGATAGTGATTGAGTTGACAGATAAAGTGAAATCATTATCATACACAATCCGGCTCTTTATTAATCCAATATGATTCTTACATAAACTACTGCAGCAGCATTTTATTTTTGTCAAATGAAGAAGAAATGTAACAATTATCAGTACTGCAAAATAAAGCTTTGAGAATAATACTCAGAAAGAATAGATATACTCGGATCAGTGCAATGCTGAGAGACCTTAATATGTTGAGCTTTAACTATATTTCAATGTTATGGTGTTTATTTTTAAAATCTTCACTAATAAAATATCAGCAGAATTTATAAGAAAAATTGAGAAATAATGAGACTGCCATTCAGAAAGAATGCTAAATCTCAGAAATTGGTGATGTACAGCGCGATAAAGATTTTCAATGAAATGCCAGATGAAATAAGATGATAGGAGAAATTATATAGATTCAAAATTAAACTAAGCAAATATGTATAAGATATATTAGAACATAAGTATATACAGGGTGGCCTAAAAAAGGTGAGAACATTTCGTAACACATGAGTTATTTCAAAACATAATGTAATTAATTATAATTCTTAATGTATTTTTTTTTTGCACAATATTTAGCTAATCAGAAATCATCAAAACACCCAAATTGCATCATCTACTGGGTTTAAATCTGGGCTGTTCGGTGGCCACATGCCTGGCTTGATGAAATTAACATTCTCACAACGAAGAAAGTCGATTCTATTTCTGGCTGTGTGAGATGGAGCTCCATCCTGCTGTAATGTCCGGTTATGCTGTAATGTCTAGTTATACTCCAGGCTTTGTTTTGAAACTCTTTGATCATTTCCCTAGCACCCTGACGTTTTTCAATTTGCAAATTTTTGATCAGAATACGATCTTCTGCAGTGATTTTTGTCATTCTGGGCAAAAATTAAAAAAAATCAAATATAAACAATGGGAAAATAAATAATCAAAGATGGCGACCGGAAATTGTCAAAATAAAACGTAATATGTAAATAAGTAAATTAGTAAACTATTTAAGCTATTGTTGATATAGGTAGTTAAACTAATTTTGATGTAATTATATCACATTTTACGAAATTTTTTCACTTTTTTGGGCCATATATATATATAATATAATATTTTGTTTTTTCTTACTGGAAATAATACCACAATATCCGCCCATAAGGTATTGCTGATTGTTTGTTGTTATGCCCTATGGGCGGATATTGTGGTATTATTTCCAGTAAGAAAAAACAAAATATTAGTAAAATTATACATGCTATATTTACATACACATCTAGAGCTATCTTAAATTGATATGATTTTTGTTAAAAAGAACTAAAACATAAACACAAAAGAATATAGTGAACTTAAAGAAATAAAATAATATGGAAAAGTAAAAAATCTTTGAACTGCAATACTAAAATGATCGAGTAATCAAATCCAAGAATTATTCACGCCTATTTTTGACAAATATTACACTGCGGACAGATATTTTTATACTGTAATGTAAATACATTGAATATACAAAAAATAAAACCTCTACAGTCTAGCGCCTAATATATCCATCGCAAAAAACTTTCCGCCATGGCCAGCGATGTAATTTATTTATCTGCTTTGAACAGCGACATCTACTGCAGAATGCGGAAAGATTGTAAATAAATATTAATATTAATTTTTTTTTGCTAATCTGTACTGCCATCTAGCGGATTTCTAAAAGAATTCTTTGACACTAACAATAAGTACTATTACAGTTAGTGATATAGATACTTATGTATTCACTATATTATGAATAAATAAATAAATGTCAGGTACCTAAATAAAATGCATTCACTTCAATAATAAAAATTTGTTTTAAAAATTAAGTACACTTACGTGCACACGGTTGGGTGTACAATTTGACGAGGCCGATGTCAAAGTCGAAGTTGTCATCTTTGAATTCGGGGTGATGGAAGAAAGTCTTACTTCTCACTGTTAAACCCTCGCCGAGAACACTTGCACCGAGCAGCAGGTCAATGTGTCGCTTGCTAAAATATCAAAAAACAATAATAAAAGACAAATTATAGATATCTCATAGAGACAAAGCTATTTTATTATATGGGAAGTATAGAAGTATGGGCATTACAGGGCTTACGACCTGTCTTCGGCTGGCTTAAGTGATCACTTTACACAATGTAATGTTCACCAATTCTATCCACAATCAACCTCCACATCTATCAAATTTTTTTGAAGTTATATATATGTTACCATGTAGAAACAATTCAAGTATTACTACACTTCACTGACGCCATCTATGGTTTGAAATTTGATATTCATTCCCCTGAAATAGCATAGATGTCACTAATGAGAATCTTATTTTTTTTTTAGTAATAATGAAATCTATATTATTACATTACATATTTATCATTAATTTTAATGTTGGTATTATTCCCAACGATATCACATTTTGATATTAGTCCCAACATTCCCACGAGGTGCTTAGACAGACGCTAGTAAGGTGCTCCTTGTAGACAATGCCACTCTTGTCACGAGTGGCTTCTATCTCTCGTTTGGGCGCCTGTCCCATCATTTGATTTATGATTACATTAAATAGCGGTCGCTTTCTGGCTCGCTATTCCCAGCGATGATACACTGTTTGAGAATCTTAGATTACTATAACAACTCTGCCTAGTGTCTAAATCACATTTGATAACGTATCATTCATACAATGGTCACAATTCTTCATTGTTCATAATTTGTGTCACTTCAGCGCTCTGACTCACTTTACAAATCCTGTTTAGAGCATGCACCATTGCATCAGCAATATTGCAATTCGATTAAAATGACCAATGTCATTTCTAAATATAGATTTGCTAGATTTGAGACTGTAAATTCTTTTTAAGAGTATTAATGTTTTATATTATGTCATAGTGAAAACTAGAAATGTAAAATAACATAGTGAAAGCTTACTCTATGACACAGAATGCTGTTGTCAGGACCCAGAATGGATGGATGAGGCTTCCTCCACAAGTATACTCGTAATTCTCGTTTGTGACGACGGCCAGGCGGACAGAATGGGGGAACTGATTCTGAGCTGGCACCTCTCCACCGATAATTCGGTGCGCTAGAATAAATGATATAGATATATGTAAAATTAGACCATTCACTAGTCAATGCAGATATCTCTATACTGTTGCAGTATTTAGAAGATTATAAATGATAATTGCTCACTGTTTCTCTACAGTGCAAACATCAAAAAGCACCATTATTTTGTATATGCTTTCCTTTCAAATAAGCATGTTATGCTATCTATTGGTCAGTGTCTAAACCTTCTCTAAGAATGTATCTTCTCTGTGCGGAAGTTT
Source organism: Eubasilissa splendida (assembly GCA_031772225.1). NCBI lineage: Eukaryota > Metazoa > Arthropoda > Insecta > Trichoptera > Phryganeidae > Eubasilissa > Eubasilissa splendida. Next base: position 20,816,077 of record CM062868.1, read on the forward strand.
GAAATGCCTGGTGTATTCGTTTCGTGAAATATTGTCAATTTGCTGGTACTTTTTGAAACTTTCTCAAATTTTATGCGTAACGTATTAAAGCCATTTAGGGTACTTGATACTGTGTGTTTATTAATTACAATTTTTTTTAAATGGCTAGCCACATATAAGATACAGAGATGGTAAAGATTAATGTTTTTGTTGTCTATTAATACATATCACAATTCAGATTTTTCTTGATGAGAAGTGTATGTATTAAAAATTAGCATGTGAGAGTTGCGTTGGTGAAAATTACTAAATATTTAACTTACATATTTTTGTAGATTTTCCTTCAGGTAGCTGAAAACACCAAATACGAATATATTTATATTTTAAAAATTATATGGTATTAATTCATTTTCCGTCGTTAACTAAGTTACCATAACGCCATTTCACCGCACGGATAGGCAGAGAGAATAGAGCGCCACACTCTTCTGTCCTGACACGCAGTTCTCACCTCATCTTCTCATACAAGCTCGCTGATTATTAAGACTTCTAACAGGACCATCCTCCAGTATCTAGTTTATCTGGTCGTGCCAAGTCTTCTGAGGACGCCTCTATTTCTGGTGCCATCAACACTTGCATCATATATCTTCCTTACCATTCTCTCCCTTTTATCCATTCCATATGGCCAAACCATCTTAGTGATGCTTTCTTAATCTTACTCACTATACTGAGATCAGGTTTACATTATTTCTTTATTTTTTCATTCTTTACTTTGTCACAAATGGATCTGCCACACATACACCTAAGCGATCTCATTTCCACTGCATTCAGTCTACTTTCGTTCCTCTTCTGTCAGCTCCAGACTTCACTTCCAAACACCAGTGTCGGTACCAGAACTCCATTGTGTACCGCTAGTTTTGCCCATGCTAAGTTTCCATAGCCATAATTCCATTTAAAGCGCCGTTTACTTTGTTTTCTGCAATCACCCTCTTTTCAATATCTTTCTCAGTCTTTCCGTTTCTATCAAACGTATTTCCCAAATACACAAAAATCTCGTTCCAAAAATTCATTACCTACAAGTATTTTGCACAGTGTCTTGCTTTCCTCCTTCTCAAATACCATCACTTTCAACTTGTTAACATTGATAAGGTCGCTTTCCTTGCATACATCATACATTCTACTCACTAAAGTCGGATAAAACCTGTAATCTATGGTTGATGTGGCATAATAGTAACACATTTCCCCAGATAGAAAAAGATCCTGGTTCAAATCCTGATAGCATGCTTCTTCTCTGACATACCGCTCTTGCCTTAATCACACTTGACAATTTGAAGCTTTTAGCAGAGCTGTTCTCCAATGTCTGGAATAGTGGACCCTCAATATTCGTCCTATCTGCCACGTGAGTCAGTCAGTCTCGTGCGGTGATTCATAGTTTCTCAACTCTCGTTTACTACTTTATTTCTTTTTAATATTTACAAGTTTTTGCAGCAATAATATTTGCAGAAATAAGTGACCATGATGTTCTGGAACCAGAGTTTTTTTTTTGTATTTAATTTTAGATTTCTTTATAATTTCAAAATAAATTAAATCTCTGTCAAAACGATAAAGCACTAATAAGTAGTGGATAATACGTACTTAATTAAAATGTATTTGCGATGGGAATGGATTAAATCATTTTTAGTTATTTCCTATGGGAAAAATTTGTTTTATATTCGTCCTTTTTTGATATTCATCCTTCCCTCGGGAACGGAGGACCACTAGTATGTAATCATGCCACTTCTTTTGCCTTCAACAGTCGCATCATATATTTTCTTTACCATTCTCTCTTCGCTCATAGGTTCCTCGTGCCCAAACCATCTCAGCGACGTTTTCAATCTATCAATTATGCTACATTAAAAAATAATTCTCCCTAATTTGCGTCCTTGCATAGAGTTTCCACACATGCACCTGAGCAATCGCATTTTCATTACATTCATATCAACTTTTGTTGTTCTCTTGCCAATTACAGACTTCATTTTCATACATTAGTGTAAGCATCAGAATTCCGAGATGCATCACTCTGAATTCATTGATTCATTTAGAAATTGTATATCGCATAATTATATGAAGAAAGGATTGAATTACTCTCAAAACAAAAATACCTCCGTGAATCAAACCATACAATAAAATTAATGTGGCGAAAAATGAGCATCTGTCAATCGAAATAAAGTTCGTAGAAAGTTATTAGACAAATTAAAATTTATTAACTCGAAATACATTATGAACTTACTCGTAACACCATAAATAATAACAAAATTAACTGCACACACATCTTAACTATCTGGAGCGAGCAACACAAAGAATATAGCACAGGAATAAAATAACTATGTTATTATGTTCAATACAAATTATATCGCTCTAGCAAATACCGTCAAATTGAATAAAAAATTCATGTACAGCGTCAATAAAAATTTTGCTTATGTTTCCAATATCCAGATTTTATTACTATATACTATTACCGTGTATAACAATACATATAATGTATATTGATTATATTACAGATATATAAGAGATGTATGATAAGTACCCGTGTTAGGGAAGGAAATGCATTTTTAATTCAATTTCGTGTCTCTGTTTCGGCGATGACTTCCTCGTTTGACACAAACCGCTTTCATATTTGGAGACAAAAAGAAATCGCATGAGGCCAAATCTGGAGAATAGGGTGGATGAGGCAGCAATTTGTAGTGAAATTCAAACAGTTTTGCTGTGGCGATTGCGGACAAGTAAGCTGGTGCGTTGTCATGGTGAAAGAGCGCATTTTTCTTAGCCAAATAAGACCGTTTTAGATCCCCGTGATTGTTCTTCCGTTCTCCAAATAGTCGGTGAAGATGATGCCAAGCGAATCCCAAAAAACGGTGGCCATAACATTTCCGGCCGATGGAACCATTTTCACTTTCTTTGGAGCAGGTTCGCCAGACGAACTTCATGGTTTTGACTGTTCTTTAATTTCTGGAATGTAGTGATGGATTCATGTTTCGTCAACAGTTACAAAATATTTTTGCACGCATACATGTTCAAATAATGCTACGAAGTTGTCATGCGATTTCGTTTTTGTTCCACTGTGAGCAAACGCGGCACCCATTTCTCCAATAGCTTTCTCATACAAATTTTTCGTGTATGATATTTTGTACACTTTCAATTAAGACGTATACAATGTTAGTAATCTTTCTGATCTTCACCCGCCGGTCTGCTAACATGATATCATGGATTTTGATGATCAAATACTCCATAGTCACCTCAATCGGACGGCCTGGGCGCTCTTTATTAAAAATGAATGTTAGGCCACGCTTGAATTCATTAAACCATTATCTGATAGTAGTCATCGAAGGAGCATAATCCTTATGAACAGCATGCAACTTCACTTTGATTTCCTTACACGTCTTCCTATTGACAAAAAGAAAGCATTGCTCTTTTTCCATGGTTGCAAACAAATGCAAACTTGCCCACTTTCAACAGCTATCAAAACAAAACTACTCGATAAATTTGTCTGAAATATTGATCATGCGTCATTCGAAAGATGGTAGATCTGCATAATTAAGTAATATTAATTACATCTTCTTTATCTTTCGAATCTTGGCAACCATGTTGCAGTATGTTAATTTATAATGTATAAGATCACCAACATTTTGGACATTGAACCGCTTCTGAGGTCACATAGCCAAGATAATCTCTTTCTACCTACACTACTAGCTCTGCTGCCTTCTATCTTTCCCTGTATATTATTAACATATGCAAGATAATTTTTCTAATTGAGTAGAATGTGTCCGAAGTATGCAGATTTCCTTAATTTGATAGATGTAATTATATCTCTCGAGTTATTCATGTATAAAATGCCTCTTTATTGGTAATAATATAGTCAACTCAGGGTATCTTTAGTATACGTCGATACTCACACCTCAATTGCCTCACCCAAAGGAAAAATGAAAAAACAGTTACAAAATACGTAAATTGAATTATTAGAGAAACATATTTAATCAATTTATATTCACCCATAGGGTATTTATAATATAAATTATTTTACATCTTTTTAGGGATAGACCATTGCCATGAAGTGAAACAATTATTTTGTTTATAAATATCTAAGAACGCTTATGTTTTTTTACATGAAAATGTGAATATTATGAGACAAGAGACTAATTTTGTTCTTAGTATTTATTGGATATGCCACACAGTACCAACAATCGTATATCTTATATACAATACTTAGGTGGCCCTTTCTTCCATTCAACATTGGCCCAATTTTTAAAGGCTATGTTTTTATGATTATACTCACACAAGCACCTCTTCAAATATAGTAAATTTCTGTTAAATATATATAATTTTGAAGTAAAATCATTTGCCAATCGGAACAGTGGATTGCGTGTGATGTTGAATTAAAAAATTAAAATTAATCAAGATTGACTGAAACAGATGTTTAACTGAGAAAATATTAGAAATAAAACTAGAACTGCGCCTTTTGAATGCCCCTGTATTACAATATGAATATAATAGTATCAGTGATGCATGAAAATTGCATTACTTTTGTTGTGCGCGCACAAAATCAATATGGTCGGGCTGACTAAGAGTTTTCAGACTCCAGACCAGAGAGTTAGATTTACCTCAGCGTTATTCAAATGAAATGTGGCCAATAAAGTTTTTGATATAACTGGATAAATCAACAGTTGGGGAATTCTTCTTATTTGGTGATGGATTCAATAATTTAGTTAAAGATGTTTGTAATAAATTGTATTATAGAAATAATAGGGTAAAAGTCAATCATGTTGGAACATAAGCATCTCAAGAGAATCATATCTAAGAAAAAAGATTTCTCCCGGGGAAAAGATAGTATAGAGTTCAGAACAAAGCGATTTACGAATCATCACCCCACATATTTTGCGTGTGGATTAGAATGATGCATCCAGTATATATGTACCTTTAGTGACTCAAATCTCATTGAGAGATTGTCGTAGATACAGGCCATAACTGTTAATAGGTTCACTGCTGTTCTGACAAGATGAAGAGTGGGAAATGTTGATTTTTTTTCATCAAAAATCGCTTCTATGGTGTTCGTTTATGCTTTTAGTTGAATATTTTATGATTTAAAATATTTAGATATGTTCGAAAATGGGAAAATGAAAGGCATTGGGATTGAAATTTTCATTTCCAGTGCCGTTTACGCATAATGATTTAATTCGTACTAAAAATGTTTATTACAGTATAGTTATCTTAAATACCTCAAATTACTCAAAGGTATTTGAGATTCTGTAAAAATAAGGTAGATGGCTCTTTCAAATTATGGAACGATTAAATGTATTAATATCAAAAAGGTAACATATAGGTTCAAAAATTTGTCACTAAAAATATTATCGCTGTAGCATAGATCGATAATGCACCTTCCCAGGTTAGGAAAGAAATCCAGGTTCGAATCCCGGTGGCGCAACAACAATATTTTTCGATAAAATTGATTTTATATGTATATCTTTCTAATTAATATATTTAAAATATCACAGACCGCCTGTTCCAAATAATTACAACTTCACAATAAGAATGTGTTCTCCTAACTTATAGATTAGTATGATACTCTTTAAAGTAATCAAAACATAAAGCTGGTTTGTCTAATTCATTCTCAATAAGGCTGTCCGTAAGGATATAATTCCTTGGTAGTTTACTTCTCTTAGGGCTTGAAGGGCCCTCTTCACTATCCAAATTTAATTTTAAAAAAATTTTACAAAAAAAGTAAAATACAAAACCACAGATATCAGAAAGTGCAAGCTCGGTGGAAACGCATGAACAACTCGCCATGACGGTCGCCGGCAGCATACTGACAAATAGAAGTAACATACTGTTATCGGCACCCTGCACACTCCCTTCGTCACGCAAAAACGCATGATCAGTAGTCAACCTGTTAAGAAGTACGTGTGGAAGACTTAGATTGATTGAGAAAGAAATAAAGAGATAAGAAATAATAACTAACTTACCATCATGCTGTTTCTTTGCAGGGGTAGACAGAGAGGATAGAACGCCACACTCTTCTGCTCTGGTGTACCGCACTTGCCTTATACTTCTCATGCAAGCTCATTTATTGTAAAAGCTAACAGATGTACACCCGCGTCTCATATATTTTCTTTATCATTACATATCTAAAACATCTCAGTGACCCTCTCTTAACTCTATCAACTGTGCTATAGACACCTGCATTCGCCCCAAATTTGTCCTTTCTTTCTTCATACGCTCCTGAGCGACCGCATTCAATCTACTTTCATTTTTCTTTTGCCAACTGCAGGCTACACTAGTTATGGAGTCAAGTACAATGAATAGAGTACTACTTAGATGGTTAGCATTAGCATATGGAGCTTGTGACATGAGATAATAGTCAGATAGATATATAAGGTGAGTGTTAACAGTGCTATGTTGACAATGATCATGATCAAGACCTGAGTACTAATATAAAAAAATTAAGGTTTACGTGAGACACTTGAAATGAGAGCATCTAAGAAGATAAAAAAGAAGTAACAGATATGTTGTAGGAAGAAGGTGTTCTTTTGTGCATGAGGGTAAGTATTCTTTTCAAATCACATTTTAACAAACTCAAATAGAACGATATAAAGTTAATACAGTGGAACCTCGGTTTACGAACTTAATTCGTTCCGTAAAACTGGTCGAAAACTGAAACAATTATTCCCATAAGAATCAATGTAAAATGTGTTAATCTGTTTAAGACATTTATCATCTTTATTTTCTACTTCCTGCTTGAAATCCTATAAAAGCAATAAAAATTCATGGTTTTGACTTAAAAGGAATTGGGAACTAAAAGAATAAACGTAAAAACAAACTTTATTTAACTTATCTTACAAAATATGTGGTAAAGTGTTGTTGTTTGGAATGGGACTCTCCTTACACGAAAACATTGACTGCATGAAGTTCATCAGGTTTCTGTCCCACGAAAAACATATCCAACGATATTTGTTTCTTCTTGCTTTTTATAATGTTGCAGAAATGAGACATGACATCATTAAACAGATTTACAACACAATTTGATAAAGTTTCATCAGGGTGATATTTTTCCACAAAACTTTGCACCTCACTCCACTCGAGGACCTAAGAACATCTTCCATTCATTCATCAGTATCTGAAAATAATATTTCCTCTGTCACCGTTACTGTTCATTAAGAAGCTGTTCCGGTTCTTCCGTAGTGAGTTCAGAGACTGCCTGCCTGTTCGTAAACCAAGGTTCCATTGTATTAAAATCACTGATGTTAGGTAGGTAGAACCTTTAAAAAAATTAAAAAGACTTAGATGTTCAATATTTATTTACACATTGACGAATGACCTGCCGTCTTGCATTCAGAGAAGAGCTGCATGTGTTTGTTGCAAGAACATTCACTCAAAATAAATGGTGTTAAATTAAAAACGAGTATATCGAATTGGAATATATGAAGAATTAGTTGTAGCAGTGCTGTGATTTTAGCTTGGGGCCCATGGCAAGAACGCGTATATTGATATATACAGAATGTAACAGACCTAGTTCACAATATTTTATGGGTGGAGTAAGAGTCGAAAATGTTCAAGGGATATGTTCCTAGTCTCAACATATCAGAGATACAAGCATTAAAAAAAAATCATAATTTTACGATTAATGATTCTATATTATACATTGAATACAAAAAATTAAAGGTCATCAAATTTCAAGCGGTTAGACTATTTTTTGTTACATAGTTTAGAGCAGCCATACTCAACCTGCGGCCTGAAACACATTTATTATCAGGAACGTGATTTAAAAAAGTCTGGCATTCTAAGTTTTAAATATCTTGAGATAAGCGCGAACAATATTTATTGATTTATCAAGTGGCAGCACCCTAATCTTGAATCAATACTGTTTTTCCTATGATTTTTTTTTTGTCATATTAGTATAATGTTGCAGCCCGCGCAACTTGGCTAATATATCTATGTGGCCCGAAGAAAAAAAAGGTTGAGTATGGCTGGTTTATAGCTTGATGCAAAGATATAGTTTAATAATAGATAAATTTTGCAAATAATATATTTATTTCGAAGTACGTAGACATATTAACACGATTTTGTAAAAATTTCAAACAATAATATTTTCCGTAACGATGCAGAATTTGCACATATTTCTTGAACATTTTCGATTCATAATGTAGTCAGGTATCCATCCATAAAATATTGTGGACTAGGTCTATTACACCTGTATAGTTGTAATTATACTGCTGTAAGCTAAAAAAAATGAATTCTTTAAATGTTATGCGTAAACTATTTTTACGTTTACGTAGCTCGCAGCCCCTTAAAAAAATCTAATCTCAGGAAAAAGTGACAAATTCGTCATACTTGTTCCACGGTGACTGCATAGTTTATTCAATACACCACAACACTCGCATGATTGGAAATTAAAAACATTTCTCATTTCTCTGCTGAGTAGAATTTTATTTTATTCAAAATATTGAATATTTTTTCCAGACCAGAAAAATACATGGATGATTTTATTTATTCGTCTAAGATATGTAATAATTACATTTTAAAATAAAGATGCGTATACATAATAGTTATCACATCAGCGCTTGTGCTTTGAATATACGAGTAACTTGGTAGCATCCCAGGATGAGGCTGGAATCCCCGATCGCTTGATCACTACACAAGCGTCTTTCCGCTAGACCGACAATGTATTCTTATCTAATTTTCACTTAATACTTAAGGCACACTAATGAATTTTTGTCCTCGGGGATTTGCCGATAAAATTGGCGTGCATTAGTTAATCGACCTTCTCTCAGTACAAAATATAATTGAGCGAATTATACGTGAGTTTCAATAGCTAAATTTAACCAATTTGCTGCACCCGACTTGCACAGACTTGATAGGATTATATTCTCGATAAAAGAGTACTCTAGATATCTTCGCCTGTCCATCGATACACAACATCACAAACATATACAAAAATAAATAAAACCATAAAACATTTTGAATTATGTATTTTTTTTTAAATTAATACTATTGGATGAAATGTGTATATTGTCAACATAGTAATATTATTTACATACATAACATTATAAAATATTTTTATTTACAAAAAAATCTTAGAATTTTATTCATACATCTGATTTTTTCACAAATTATATACGCAGGTATTTGTCTTATTCCAAATAAGCCGTCCTTTATCACAACAAACATTAAAATGTTAAAAAAAAGTATTAAAACTAATTTATAAAATATTAATATACAAATAAATGTTAGCAACTAACAGGTAACACCTAAAATTGGTTTAATTTGACTAACAATTTTTTTAGTAACCTTATTACTTCATCCGACGTAATTTATTTAACATCCGCAGAGCTGAATAGCTGTCCATCGACTGGTCTAATTACAATATTGGCATTTTTCAGGATGATGGTAACATTGTAATGAGATAATCATAAAATAGGAATAACACATTAATAATAATAAAGCTATTAAAGGAATTCACCGCGTGTTGAATTTGTCATGCTAATATTATTTTGCACGCTCGGTGGGTGTGCAATATTTGCGATACAATAAAACAATAAATATGATTACGCGGAACAAATTCTTTACAATTTCCTCAAAAATAGAAAGTCTACCAAAGATTTTTGATATTTATAGAATTTTTTTATGAACCGACCGCCAAATAGTGCGGCTGATAGAATAAAAGATGCACCTCGGTAGAGTACCACCTTCTCAAATACTTTTGGAAGTCCCTGTTGAAAATTTTGTACGTGTTGCTACTTGATGGTTCATTAACCGTTCCACCGAGCATTTCAAATTATTTCACAAGTTATCGTCAATATTATTATATTAAAACACGAGTTTGGTAAATTTTCGCATAAACTTTGGCCATGTCGTATTGCATTACAAATACATTATTATTTCTTTATCTAACTACTTTATTGTCGCGATTTAAAGTGCGTGTAATAAAATCGTTATAGACGTGACTTAATTTCCGAATGTATTAAAAATGATTTCAATACATTTCTTTCAAGCTGATAACAAATTTTTAAATACAATGATACTGTAGACTTTGAAGAAAAATAAAAAAAAATACACAATCATTATTGTTTGTTCCTTGTTTCCGCGTAAAGCTTGGCGTAATAAAGCAAGAATGGCATTGTACATGTGTCTGAAGTGGACATTTTTAGGATTGTGTGAGGCGTTTGAGACGTGGCGTGGCTGGAGAAGGACAGAAAGAATTAGCTGGATGGAGAGAATTGCATATGAGAAGGCTCTGACGAAAAAGGTCCTTAACAGATATGCGAGGCGAACGCAGACACTGATGTCCGCAAAGACCTGGCATGACCAAATAAACCAAATGCACGAGAACATGTATGAAAGTGGACGATGCAAGAATGGTGTGCCAGGACAGAAGAGTGTGGGGTTCTATCCTCCGTGCGAAAAAACGGAGAGTTAGCTAATTAATTTTGAAAGATTAAACCTTTGAATAAAATTGAACTAGCTCCTAGATAAGCATTTAAGGACACTCACAGCAAATTCACAGTGTGGACATCACGGAAGTGATTGAAAACTCGTAAAATTGTAAAAATGTCTCAATCAAAAAAATAATTAAAAAATACATATTATTTTGTGCGACAAATTTTTATATTTTGAGGTTCCAATTAAAGTTGAATAAATGTGTAAACGTGCCAAACACACAAGTGGTTTGAACAAGTCCCTCAAAGATTTCAATATTCAGTACGCGCTCACTGGCAATGCACAATTATATCAGGGTTAAACCCAAAAATGACAAACTCTTGATTTGAGTCAAACATGCTGCAGAATTAATTTAACATGGTAGACTGCGATCGATACAAGATCTTAACAAAGCCAGTTTTAAATTTCATAGCACCTTATTTATAGATTTGAGCAGAAAAAGACATTTGAATGTCAACAAGAAAATAAATAAAAATTCTAAAAAAAAGTGTGTTACGTATTTGAGCGATAAAACAAAAAATTTATACAATTTATCGATACAAAATTATAAAAATTGAAGTTCAAATCTATCGCACCGAGAGTAAATGAATCACTAGCACATTGAAAAAGTACAAAATGTGTATAAAAACTAGTCTATTGATTGATTATAAAAATTGCATAAAAACGTTACAACGATTGTGTCGGACGCGTGTAGATTTCCCGGAGAGGTGTCAGACATTCTGGCCGAACGTCAGACGTGTTTACCGTTGACCCACTTATCTTTTGATTTTTCAAATGCTTCCACGACGCAAGACCTAGAATCGTGAATCATAATGTTAGAATAATCAACAGTAATTTTCTTATCAAATGTCATGTTTAAAAGAAAAATTAATAAAATCACAATACACAAAGACAATTTAAACACAAATTGTAAAGAAATAAAAGAGGTAACTCACCTGAAGAGGCTCTGGTGGAGAACGTACGCTGACACATGCCCGGCGTCTATATACCTCACCTCCGCTCCCGGCCACAATTCTTCTAAGGCTCCGCTGTCTCCTCGCGGTACGTAGGCATCATTTTTTGCACACACGGCTGATCATGCAAGATTAAAAAAAAAACAATTAAATTAGTATTCGTAATTATAAATCTTAAATATATATATATATAAATTATATAATTAACTTAAAATCATATCGTTTATTATAGATAGATAGAGCACCACACTATTCTATCGTATAATTTAACACAATTCTCATATCTTCCACATTTATACATCTTTTCATGCAAGCTTGTCAATTATGGAGGCTTCTAACCGGACCATATGGTTTACCTGGTCACGCCAAGTCTTCTGCGGACATTCTATATTTCTGGTGTCATCAACACTTGTGTCATATATTTTTCTTACTATACTCTCCTCTTTCATCCATTCCAAATTAGAAGAATATGGTCACATTTATTAAAAACAATCCTTATTACATATATATTGCGTTTCCCCATCTATATTTTTGACTGTCATATGTGACGTATGAATATTTTGTTCGTATTTTTCAAGAATGTCTTTAGGTGGATATATATATTTCAAAATTAATACGTAAGAACACCATTTGTACAATTCCAAGGAGAGCAATACAGAATGTACTAACAGAAAAGCAATTGCTTATCTGCTGGTAAGTTTTATTGATTGAGCATTTTAATAAATAACGTGGAGTTTTATTTACTCATGATTTGATTAGTTTTAATTATCTTATATATATTTTAGTATGTCCAAATATCTGTCGGTGGTTATATGATGAAGTGGTTTTTTATTAATCCTGTTGCCATATTACTTTTATCAGCTTACAGCAAGTCATGTAATGAATCATGATTAAATATGGGAGTTTTACCTACCATATATACTCTTATTATGTTGCCTCCCTTATCCAGAATATACATATGAGATTGCATCTCCTTTTCAGTCACGTCAGTGTGCGTCTGTGTAGCAAATTGGTTTCCACCTGCCTGATGGGACGAATAAGCAAAACAGAAACAAAGCTACCAATTGAATAAAAAGAAAGGAAAAAGTACCTACGCACACTGAAGACATGACCGAAAAAGAGATGCTATCTCACATGTATACTCCGGATAAGGGACAGCACCACATAATACAATGTTATAAATATTTTTTTTGATAGATCCAGTATCGGGTATATCTTTAAATTTTTTTAGTAGACTTTGTGAATAAGTTCACTTTACAAATTACATACACAAGTTTTAAATTAAATTCATTATCAGAAAAACTATGCTAATGATAGGTACCAACAAATACAATAAATAAAAATAACTAATTAAATTCTCACCAATGATAAGCGATGTGTCATAAGGCACTGAGAAGTTCCCCAGATGCGTGCACTCGTCCATGACCCCCCTCATGAACTGCAGAGCCTCCCGGGTCCTCCAGTTCTCCCTGGGATCGGACTTGACCTTGATCAAGAATGGGAAGCCAGACAAGATATTCAAGGGGGAACCTTTCACCGGCTTCTGCTTGACCGTGACAGTGCTGTCCGCATCGCTGTCTTTGAGTATGTTCCGCAGTATCTTGGATTCCACGGCCGCTAATTTGGACACTTTCTTGAGAGATTCGGAATTATCACCAGGTGTAGCATCGTCAATTGTTTCAGCTTCTTCCATCTTTAACCTATCGGATTCTATTGAATCTTCTGAACTATTTACACGTTGATTTGTACATTCTCTAATATCATCATTATTACTAATTTCATTATTGCTATCATTAAGCGTTTCTTTTAATCTAGAATTTTCTTTACTCTCTTCTAATCTCTCTGATATATCGCCACTATCACATTCTGATGAAGATTCATCAATTATTGGTGTTTTACAATTTTTATGTAATTCACTATTTACAGTCGAAAGAGCTATTTTATTCAGTTCATTAATTTCACTCGGTTCCAAATTAAATTTGCGATCCGACGTGATCTTCCTATAAAGTCTATTACTTATTTTCTGATTGCTTTTGAGGGCTTCCAACGAAGAGCCTTCCTTAAAACTATTGTTCGTATCTTCAGCATCATCGTTACATATCACAGAATACTTTTGGTTCATCTCCGGGGCGAGACCCTGGCAGCTGGACAGGTTGTTTGGGTTTGTTATATCGAATTTATTCATGGCGTTGCCCGGCGTGTTGAGGATGGCGGGAAGGTTGAACGAGCTAATGTTCTGCGTGCTTTCATTGTGCTTGGAGAATCTCTGCGCAAACTTTCTACCGGCGAGGAAGGCCTCGTCTACTATGGTGACCATTTTGGCTAGCTTGTCGCGGTACTGGCCGTCGGCAAAGAACTGGCTCTCCAATAGCTCCCAATTTATTGAATTCGACATCACACCCTGAAATTTATAAAATATTATATTTAATATTCTAATGATATACAAGGTGTGACATTTTTATTCCCGGCATGCATTTTGCCGTATGTGAATTTTGCACATGGTGTGCATTTTGGTGTAAAAATTAAATTGTCATACTTCGTACAAAAAAATTGATTCTCGACCTCAAATGAAACAAAAAATTATACAGTAATTCAATTTAAGACATGTTCACTAAAGTGCATGATGCAAGCTGTCTTCACATACCTGAGTAAATACAGCAGAAGCAGTAGACCAAGAAAGGCAAGGGACCAGCACAAGGGGACGGGGCCAGTTGGTAGCGGCCAGTGACGCCATCTACAAGCATCAATGTGAATAAAGCGTTACAACTTTCACTATTGTATATATCATATATCAATATCATGAGAAATTAACAAAAAAAAAATGGACAGCTAAAACAAATATAAATTAAAATGTATGCGTAAAGTTAATTCCGCCGATTCATCACATCGTATTAAACGTTTTCATTTATCATACGAGGGTACAGCGTGTTTTTTATCCACCAAAATTTTGTGAATAGGTTGTTCTATTATTAGAGTACGATTTGGCATTAACCCGCAGTTGGTCGCGCGGGAGCGCAACGCTCACGCAGATAGATTTTTCGATGCCGTATTATTTGTGTGAATCATATTAACTTGAGGGTCTGTCCACTTTCCAAGAATTGTTTTTTTTTTCAATATTACACGTGTTTGCTATTTTTGTGTACATTTAGTTTTGCGTATTAGTTGTGTTGTACCAAGCTTAAACTGAGCTGCAATTAAAATTTTTTGGTCATTTATTATTATTATTCACTTTCTTGTTGTAATTATTCTAGTTTTTAAAATTTTTTCATAAAATTATTTTTATTTAATATAAAATGCTTTTTTTTTTTTTTTTTCTAGATTCCTTAGATAAAAATAGCAAACCGTGTTTTACAAATACAAATACACCAGAGATAAAAAAATATATAAAGATATTCTAGCTTAAAATACATAAAGGATTGAGAGGCGGCTATTTGCTCAGGCGCGACTAACAACGGCAGGTTAATCAGCCCATTTTTATGTACATTTGTACATTGACAATGTACATTTTTTTCTTCTTCATATTGAATATTACACATAAATATCCAAAAAATAAAAACCCTACATCATATATGAATGCATTTGACAAATAGTGCGTTAAAAAGTATTGTGTTTTGTCAATATTATACCAATAGAAATAGCCCGTCTATAAAAACTATAAAATAATTATCATTTTTTGACACAATAACTGCATAATTTCACATGATAAAATTGACAGCATATCTTTGTTTGTTTTATGTTGCCATGTGGCACAGACAGTTGTTAATGTATTTATTTCTTACTAAAATATTTCTCAATATTTTAATAAAATAAACAGAAGCGAAATTATACTTATTTTATTCAGAATGTTTCAAATAATTTTAAAGGTAATAAAAGTACACGATTGACTTGAGCAAATATAATTTTGTGATAAAAATTATTTCTGAAAATTTTCAGAATGTCAAATTCTACACTTTAGTGATTTCATAATCACTCTCATTGAATCACTACATCATGAATATGTTTACAAATAAATGGTGACTTCTACTCACATGTCCGCCCATGGACAGTCCGGTGACACCCAGCGGCCCCAGCCCGTTGCGCTCACACCAGTGGAGCAGCACCATAGTCTCTAGTATAAGGCAGCCGCCCATCACGAATATATCGGATACATTGTGCAGAGATGACCTCCTGTAATTTAATTACAGAAATGTTTAGTGACGGGGGCACTTTGAACTCGTGTTAAAAAGTATTCAGTTGCGTGTTAGTACAGTAAGTCCACTTTCACTACCACTTTCAAAGACATACAATTATTTAAATAAGATGTGTGAAACCCACGCTTTCAGTAATGTTTACAGTAGTCGCGTGAGGTCTTCTTTAGCTGTAGCTGTAGGTGTAGCTACATTGTGTTCAATTAGTGTGTGATTAGTTTTAACAAAGCGTAAGAACATTGGCGACGGAGCTGGTAGAGCTAAAAAGCTTATCAATGGTAACCAAGGTGAAAATATTGGAAAGAGTGTAACAAAATGCGAAAATGATTGCGGTCACTAGTATCACCAATCCAACATAGCACGAATATCAAGAATCAGGTAGATTTTAGTTTTTTATAATAAATACTGGATGCCTATGCTAACTTTGTTTGACTTTTAACTTGCAGATGAGCTCTTGAAACAGAACTCTTTCATATGTAGAGAACTTACTATACAAAGTTTGATTTATTAAAAAAAATTTAATGATATTTTAATTAATTTGTATTCATCGTTCATTATTTTATTACTGTTTTTAAAGTCTTAGGTGTTTTCATGACCACTGATCTATTTTTGTTGCCTAAACTATTATTTTTATAGTTTTGTAACAATCAATCAGTTCATCCATCATCGATCAAGTGATCTCAAGACTGTAAGACAAAGCCAACGTACACTTGGTCCACCGGCTTCCGCAGGCCATAGAATGGGTTCTCCAGAATGATGGCCCCGATGCCCTCCTTCATAAGCGGTTTAGCCATTAGGTTTCTCCGTCTCCAAAAGAACTAGAAATGAAATGTTACGTGAATGCCCGCGCACCACAAAACTGTTGGCATCGCCTAATCACTACTATATAATGAACCATGTTACTGCTTCTCAACGCGTGTTATTTTTATCTTTGATGAAAAAAAAAGTTTTAACAATTTAAACCAAATAACATTTGGTATTTTTAATGACACAAAATGCCAAACTACAATATGTGCAATCACATATTGTAGAACTGGAAAAATACTAAACCATTATAATTCCTAACCAAGCTCTCAAGTAATTTGATTATTCAGTTTTAAAATTCACACTAGCCATGTAAAAAATTGTACTGCTAAATGCTGGAAGCAGTAAAATAGATGCTTACATGATCTCCCGTGCCCGCCAAGTGTACGCACATCGGTTTGCAGTCAGTCTGGGACCATTTCGCTGGCATAATGACCTGGAAAAACAGAGTACAGTTGAGATGATGCAATTAAGAGCATTGCATTTTAATCTGGCGGCACTTTGGAAAGTTTTTAATCGGCAGACTTCATCGTACAGTCTGACTCTGATTCTGAACAATTTTATGCGAGAAAGATATACTCTTCACACAGTTCTCAGATGCAGCACCATCAGCTCAGCTGCATGCGCTGAAGTGAAAGAATGTAATATAATTCGCAAAAGAACGACTGCATACATAAATGTATCATGAATGCATATGCATTCGGTATTGATGATTCGCTCTCGCCCCAGACATATGAAGCTTATACATTTGTTACTTCATAAAGTATCCACGACCCATACATTATCAATTAATTCAAACAGAACCTAATTTAAAATAAGAAATTGGACTCAACTGATTTCAGATTTTGCAAAGATGCCATAAATCAACTACTCCAACACTATAATAATACCTGTAGTATGAGTGTTAACAATTATTTCATTTTTATAACTAACTTACCATCACGCCATTTCTATAGGGGTAGGCAGAGAGAATATCACACCACACTCCTGACACACAACTCTCACCTCATCCACATTCATACATTCACAGTCTACATTATTAGTGTACCAGTGATTGCTCGCCAAATTACGAATAATCATAATTATCAACCATTTTTACAATCAAACACCAATCACAATCATATCAGATCTTCGAATGAATTCAGACTTTATTAATATTTGTAAATCTTGAAGCATGTCTATCTAAGAGAAGTATTATTAAACGAAACGTGAATGCTATTGTTCGATACGTACGTACGCAAATATAACAGTATTTATCTTCATAATTGTCTATAAATATGAATGTACTCTCATCAATGCCGATGCCAAGTAAAGGCATGCCAATTTTGCATACGTTAAGTAACACATGTTAATTAATACAAATCATCCAACTGTGACGTTGCAATTTTAAAACAAAACGTAGCAACAATGGAATGGTCTTTCAAGATAAAAATAATTGTAATAAAAATCTACGATAATAATAATATTGCTATAGTTTAAACGGTAAAGTTATATATTCAAATCACAGTAGCAGCTATATTTTTTTTAAAGATTTGTTTGTATACTTTTAAGTGACATATCTAACGTTTTAAATTCCATTAGTTATCATAGTCATGTTCTCGTAATGTAAGTCAGCCATTATAAATATGTTTTCATAATTTTAATCTACAGTGTTTAAATTATTGAAACAAAATGATGTCGAACATATGAAAAAGACCATTATAATAATATTTGAAGGCTTTCTAATGCCTCAGTCCCGGGTATCAGAAATTAATAATGTCAATCAGCAGAATAACCTGAAAGTGTGCATGATGGGCGCAGGGCGGAACCACCCCGGGAAGCAGCGTCTCCAATGGTGTGACAAAGTGACCTTCCAGCATGTGATAATCCGATTTCTTCTCCTCCTGCAATAAACATTACGCAAATTACATTACGTATCAACAATATAATGTTATTTTAATTATAAAATTAAATCTTAGCTCATTTTTGTCACATTTTGATGAAGATTAATATTTTAAAATTAAATTATTGACATTTGACAGGGTAAAAAATAGGAAATCGTTTGATTCAGTTGAGATTCTATCTCGGATCACTGGTAAATACTAGCAATGGCATGAATGAAGAGATAAACAGGGGTATCGTTAGCAAAGAAATGCTATTCTGGTCTGATTTGTCAACCCAGAGAGACATTTTTGGTATTCTGGAATTTATATAATGTTTGCATGCAAACAATATCTCTAGATATAAATACAAGTTGTCGAGTTATATTGTTAGATTGATAATGCCCTTACAAGGCGAAACGCGTCTCAAGTAAATTAAATGAATAGAATCAAAAAACAAGTGTTTTATTTTCACATATATGATTATGGAGTTTTACAAACTTACTTCGGAAACAGTAAAAAAAATTATATTTTCTTGAAAATAAGTAAAGTAAAATATAACAGTTCGCAATGGAGTCCTGGTACCGACACTGATTTATGGAAGTGAGGCGTGGAGCTGGCAGAAGAGGAACAAAAGTAGACTGAATGCAGTGGAAATGAGATCACTTAGGCATATATGTGGCAGATCCATTGAAGAAATAAGGAAAGAATGTAAAGCTGATCTTAATATAGTGAGTAAAATTAAGGATCACTTAGGTGGTTTGGTCATATGGAACAAATGAATATGGAGAGAATGATAAGAAAGATATATGACGTAAGTGTTGATGGCATCAGAAGTAGAGGACGTCCGCGGAAGACTTGGCACGACGAGGTAAACCAAATATTGAAAAAAGGTCCTGTTAGAAGCCTCAATAATTGGCGAGCTTGTATGAGAATTGTGTGCTCTATCCTCTCTGCCTACTCCCGTGGAGAAACGGCGTGATGGTAAGTAAGTAAATTAAACCATAATAGAATGCGATGTAGCCAACCGTTAAAATTATGGACCCACCTTTGTGATGGTGACGGGATAATCTTGTGGAATTAGCTTGTAACATTCTTCTCGGTTGGATATGATTTTCCTGAACTCAAATAATCTGGAAATATAAAATAAACATATTAACGCAATCTGCTAGTGATGTCTATAAATTAAATGTTTTTAATTAATTAAGATGATCTATTAACATTTTTAATCGACATGGCAGTTACTTTGTGGTGCAACACAAACACTATTATTTTTTATATAAACCAAACATTGTACTTCATGACAACAGTTTTGCATGTGTTGAAGAGAGAGACCTACACCTCTCAAATACGGTTGTTATAAAAGTAATACTCAGTTTTGTGTGCAGTACAAAGTTTGATTTATTTAAAGATAAAAAATACTTTATTAGTATTAGATAGAATATTGGAGTTACCGGTTAGTTGGCAGTCTACATAGCCTAGGTATTGTCAAAACTATCATTAGATGTGTGAAAGAGGAGTTGTTCTCAATGATTATGAATGAACTAATGATTATATGAACCAGTCAGAATTCTGGACCAGTAGTGTAAAATATTAACAATTAGTGCAGTGTATATACAAATAAAATATTATACTATATATTATGTCATTGAAAGATAAATGTTTTCAATTGTATTCCAATGTAAATTAACATAAGTGAGCTATATTGATAGTGTAAGTGATAAGAGTTTATGACATCAACAACAATAATACAATAAAATCTGAAATTAATAAACATTTTTTTAAACGGAATGTAAAATAATACCATCACTATGTTGTGAAATTTCACCTAGCAGGCTGCAATAGATTATAATGAAAAATTCTAACCATTTTAAATTATTCAAATAATCATTTAAGTGGGTAAAAATAATTTAATGTACATGTTTCCAGAATTAAGGTGCTACTTTCAATGATAATTCTAATTTTCGCGTTTTTTACGAAAATGTAGGTTTTAATTATTCATTTACATCAGAAGTTATATACTAGATTTGAGTTTTTTTAAAATTATTACTTAGATAGGACCTTTATACTCATTTGAAACTAATAAACTGTATGTTATTTGCCATAATTAAGACAAGACCGCGACCATTAGATGCAATTTCCGCGTGCTACAAAATTATCTTAATTTTGGTAAATTATTGCATAAACGAAATATATTTTCTTATAATCTTGAAGCCAAGATTACGGAGACAAATCTCAATTGAGACAAATAAAAAAAATGTTAAAAATTAATAGTGTTCCATTCAATTCGCAGAACATATTACAAGTTTTCAACATTTTTAAAATACTTTGTTTTAGTGAAAACATACGTTTTTAAATAATATATTCTATTTACTAGCATGCTTTGAGGCTTCAGCTACTATTTAAAACCAAGTTTTATATAAAAAAAACAATAATCAGTTTTTAAATAATATATTTTCAAAATACGATAATTTTAATTGTCCAATGAACTTCAATACGCCGCTTGATCAGGCCATGACGGTCGTGGAATCTGTTTCATTATTTTTGTTTAAAAATGTCGAAACTATATGTTTTTACGTATATTTATCCCACAGAATGAATTAATATTGAACTTATTCACAACATTAGTAGCAAATTTCATAAATTAGATGTTTTTTTACTGATTTTAAGGGAAAACAACATTTTCTTGAACAAAGTAAACATTTTATGTAGGTTATTTTTATGTATGACGCAATTAAATATTTTGTTTATATATAACACTGTTGCAATTTACACACAAGCTGTCTGTTTCATAAATAATATGTAATTATGAATCAGACATCACCAAAACGCCAACGTGGCGTTTTAAATTGATAATATTAAACAAAATAATAAATTGAAGCTATCATAATAATTTTAAATTTAGAACATTGATTTAAGCAATTATCTAAATATATCTAACATCTGTGTCTGATTTCAAAACATATTCATATATATGAATTAGGTACTTCGAAAAATTGTTTAATTTTCGATAGATTAATTCAAATGACAACACTCATTCTATAATATTAATATGAGAAACTTGAATGAGTCATGGATAAACCTCTAGACATGAGTTATCTTTGAATGTGATAAAATCAACACTTTTATTGTCACCTCTTTCTATTCAAACCTTCCTCTCTCGTATGATTTACGTAACAAATAACGTCATTAATTATTTCTCTGAAACTTATACGAATTAAACTATTAACCTCGCCTTGAAAGCATATCTAATTCGTGTATAAATTCTCGAATTTCAAACTGAAAAAATGAAAGCTTGCTCTTAAAATGCTTAGCAATATTACTTAAAACTTTTGACATACATGAACTGGGCGTCAGACATATTTTTTTAACAAATCAATAAATTATATACTATTTTTCTTTTTCAAATTCTTTTCCATAGAAAAATAATAAGTATGCAAAATACCTACATAGATGAAATGTATCATTTTCTGAAAAAGAAACAGCAAGTTGTGATTGGTTAACTGCGCCAGAGGAAAATTAACCGCAGGCTAAATAATTTCAAGATTTTTTTCCTGCCTTTGTAAGAATGAAAACCTACACATGTCAGACCAGGTCGATGTACCGAATCTGGTATTGAACCCATGTTTCTAGAGTGTCAGTCTGATTATTTAGTGTCTAGTACCTCTGCCAAATACTTTAATTTGATGACGACAATACACTCCCCTTTGTTATTATCACAAACATAACGTGTGCCAAAACACATTGCGACAATTTAAGAAGTGTACATTTCTGGAGGAAATACGGACATTGACAAAAAATTTTGACCGCTGAATCAAACGAAATGTTTATTTTGTTGAACTATAATAATAGCAATAGATAAACAAGCCGTAACCAATTTCTACGAATAAGCCTTTACACAAGATAGCAAACAATGAAAATACTAAAAAACATCATGCACATTTCTAATAATAAACATTATATAAATTTGTACGTGCAATCTGTCACGATTTGTTTTCATATATTTACGTATAACCTGTTTTCAAATGACAGATTGGAAATGTTCTCTTACCTACGCAAATTGTCCGGTTTCCCCCATCCCTTGGTAAAAAACTTTGTTATTAAAATACTACGATAGACAGCGTCAAGTTTGCTTGCACTCATCTTCAGTATCTGCAGTCGAACGACTCGAAATCAAAATATATAGCAGGAAAATCGTCATCCAACAATTCGTAAACATTGAAAAATACTCGCTGGCCATAGATAACGAAAACATCAGGTGAGTAGGGGTTGCCAAGTCACGGAAAAGTCGCTACACAAACTACATTTATATGTGATAAAATCGATTATAATTAAATAATTGAACTATTTTATCTAAACATTATGATAATATACAGAATGTACAGATATTTTCTCGATAGTGTTTTACATAACGACATCATGTACCAAATGATTGCTGCAGGTACTTGTTTGGTAGGGATAATTTTACTCGTTTGATATCTTGCTCATCCAATTATTTCATATTAATATTTTTGATCTAAAGGAAAAAACGTCACGTCGTATTTGAATTTAGAGATTTTTTACCAATTTACGTGCTGCAAAATTTTCTGCGAAATAGAATACTTTCAAGATATTGTTTTTGCTTCGAAAATAGTCATAATGAAAAAAAATAAGAACCAATATTTATTACTGCCCGTTATCACAATTGTGTGACTGAAAATTGATTTAATGTATTTAATATCCCGCTGACCCGTCCGTTGGCTGGAAGTGTTACTTATTCATTTAAAATTTTGCATTTCACTGTGTTGTCAAATCTTATTTATTTGGCTGGCTTTCGTTTGAAATTTCAATATTGCTTTACGTCAATAATTCATGGGGTGGTGTGTATAGATTTACTTATCACACATAAGCCACATGAACTCACGTTCAAAACTACAAGTTAAGATCAACTTAACAATGGATAGGTATGGAAATACGACAATAAAATAGAATACTCACTTAGTTATATTACACGAAGATTATAAAAGTATACACTACAGTTCAAGGTTTAATGTTACTCGCGATTAACTACGTGAGATTATAAATTACGACGAGAACTATTGGAAGAATCTACGTTCGACAAAGTCAACAAATTGCAAAGCACTCTGGTTGCCGTTTTCAGTCGGTTCCTCCACCTGGTCGTGGTTTCCTTCTCAATGAAATGCCCTTTGGTTTAAGCCTTATTGGCTACTTTAACTTTTAGAAAATTTTCTTGGTGCAGTTAGACTATTTCTTCGGTATAAAGAATCCTAATAATGGTATTCTATAATTCAATATAAATAACTGTAAACAAAGTTTTTGAGGTGTTTTGGTTAATTTTATATAATTAACATCGACAACAGGTCTCTATGACAGCACACGACGGTTTATTGATTGATTGTTGATTTATAGCTTCGTGTGCTATGGACATTCCAAATATAGTGAACGGTTGGAGCATTATTCATCATAAAATCGCGGATTGTAAAATTGAGAATTTAAGTAATTATTTGAAATAAATGTGTTTGTGGCAGTTCTGGATACCGTCGACAGAGTTCTTTGAAAATACTCTGCGCATACATTGCACCATCGGCAGGACTGGCCGAGTGACGTAAGCCCAGTGCGTCATTGCCTTCTAGTTCGCAGTTCGAGCAACGCGCTCTTCTTTAGATGCTTGGAGCACTCCTTATGTATTCGAAATCATAGAGATTCATATATATATATATGTTGTGAATAAAGTGTTACTATTGTCTTTATTATGTGTTATGCCCTAACTTATTCGTTGAACAGGCTGTAGTATGAGCTAAAAGCTCGTTTAGCATTTGGTATATGTAGAGAAATCTACATACCGCCAAAGATATATTCGGAGTTAGTTTTATCTATCTAATACATTGATAACTGTCACACCGTGACCTGTCTCCGATAATTTTGTCTACCCGACAAAAAGAAACTCAAGTGAAAATAGCTTTGCACGCCAAGGACATATTGCGAGGAATGTGTATGATTTAGTATTAGTCTTCTCGTATACATATCTACTAGAAATAAAGGTCATATCAAACAATTCAATGTGCAAATCCATGAAATTAGTTTTTCAATTTAGTTTTAGATTCTATGTAACTTCTAAAAGTGTAATTATAAATATTCCACACATACTCGCCATTATGGTAAGCAAAACTTTGCTAGGTCATCTGACAACCCACAAATTGGCAATCTTTCGATAATAGGATCGTATGATCTCTCTAGACTTAACTCTTGAAAACATGCGTGGTTAAATATAGTAAACAACCAAAAATATTTCAAATTTTAAAATATTGCTTCGTAACTAGAAACGTCAACAAACGGCGAACGACACCACTTGGCATTTTTCCAATATGTCATATTGGTTCATTTCTAGCACGAGTAGCTCCAACGTATAATGTAGGTACATTTTATAGTAATATTATGTAGATAAGGACAGCATCATTCAACGTCACAGCGATGACGTATCGCATCAGTGTGTCATGACTACTTTTCATTATACCCGAGGCATGTGATATTGAAAGCATTGTTTTTGTTTATGTTTTCGTAAGGGATTTTTAAAATGGCATCATTTCGATTCTCATATAAACAAGAATTGCACAATGTTGTTGTTATTACTGTAATTGAACGGGACGCAATTAAAGTGGTAAACAACGAGAATGCCAATTACGAGCGCCTATTTTGGTAACACTGAAAACGAAAATAAGAGTCGAATGATTTCCGTAGAGGGTGGGGAAAATTATTTATGGTGCGGCGCGCCTCCGTGCTTTTTAATTTATTTAACGTTGAAATATCGAGATAAAACCAAGATATTTTATTGAAGTGTAATAAAGATGCCAGCGAGCGTGGGACATAATTTAAATAATTACTTACCTACGATAGCATTACAATGTTAAAGTGTTCCAAATTTAATTAGTCTGTCAATAGAAATGGACTCTTTTGTTTTCTAAATATAAACAAACGAGTTCATTTCTAATGAAAAATGTAACTACAGAATAAAAAGGACACAAATCTATTAATTTCAAAGGAATTTAACAATTCATTTCCACGTTATCTATCATTTTCCTTTCAAATTCCCTACGCGTGATGCAGAAGGACATTGGAAAATTATAATATGTGTCAATTGATGTCATCTGATTTCGTCATTTTTGCCAATGTATACAAATAAGAAACCATTTGTTTTCTGATAGGTTTAACATATTTTTTCCAAACCAGGACAAATAAATTTAAAAAATAGAAAACAATAATAAAATTTAACAATATGATTTCGACTATTTATATCTACTTGTTGTCGTGAACTTGTTAAGGAATGGTTGTCGTTTATATTTTATTTTTGAAAAAGCACTAGATCTATGTTTATTTTACAGAAATTTTGATCTTTACTATTGATTCAGCCAGTCTACTTCTTTCTTCAGACGAAACATGGTTTATGATCGACAGGCGCGGAAATCTGGTGGTCAGAAAATATATTCTATAACTCAGTTTAAATTCGGTGTCAAAATATTGTGACATTTGAAATGCTTGAAAAGATTAATTCATTTTTCTTCACTCTTCATTTTTATGATTTTCCATGCTTCACTTTTAGAAGACCAGGATTGCTTAGCAATAATACCTAAGGAGTCGTGGTCTTCACGATAATTCATCTACATTTATAACAAAAGGGGATAATATTCCTTTAAAGTGTCGGCACGTGTGAGATCTCTTTTAGGTATTATGATATTATTGATTTGTCGATAGGTGTTGAGACATTCTACTCGTAGAAAATTATGGTTCGCCCCGCCTCGTATACAGATCATTGTATTTTGTTTAGGTCTCTTCGTCGTCTGAAAATTATTTCAAGTTTAAATGGCGTTCTTTTGTTTTGTTTAAAATTTAAACGAAATGTATTTATTTGCTTAAGAAATTTTATAAAATGTCACACACTTTTTTACTAAGCATTATAATGCAATTTCGGAACCGCGATTTCGTATTATGAGTACTCCTTGTTATTTGTTTGTCGACAATTGCTTATTGCTATCTTCCGTGTACAGTTTTCTGGGCTCTTCTTTAATATCTGACCTAAGAACATGCTGCTAATTGCTAATTGCGTATGTAAAAAAGTTTACCTCAGCGTGGACATAGCCCAATGAATACAATTGTGTAATTATCAATTCTACAACTTATTACTTAGTATAATTGACAACTTTTGATCACCCAGATTTTAGGATATTTAGCTGTAGAGCTTTTGAAACATGCATTGGATTAGACTTGAAGTTAGATTAGAAGTAGATAGAACTTAGAAGTTAAACCACATTCCACGGCGTCATAAATTACGCGATCGTCTTGTATATGGCGTCTGTACCTCTCTGCCAAACTAGTATTGATATCAGGAATCAAATCTCCGCCACCGATGCCGCGTCATGACGTAACAATCTGAATCTATACCCAATAATAGATATTAAATGATAAACGGTAAACAACTCTTCGGTAGAACATTTTTTCTCTGCGCATTTAACCGCGCAATCAGAAACCAGAAGCGGATCGGAAGATATTGTACATTGTACCAGGTACGCAGGTACGGCCAAGCAAATAATCTCTATTCTATAGTCAATATATCCTTGGGGGTTAGGACGGTGGTTAAATGAAATAAATGTGATTGGCGTGTGTTGAAGGTTTATTGTCTGTATGATAATAACAAGGAAGACATAGAATGAATACAGTGAATGAATGAAGATGTAGAAGGTGCACGTGTCTTATGAAATGAAATGAAGCGAGTTGGCGGTCTTGCTCGGCGAGCGCGAGCCGGCAAGACCGCCGTCGTGAAACGATGAAACTGGAGAGACTGCTTGAGCCCGACTTGTAGCAGCAGCCGGCAACGCTGTCGCTAGCGTCGATGCCGACTGAGATGGCGGTGGATTTGAATTCCGATCGCTACATATCTCTTATCTATGACAGTCAAGTGCCAAGGGCCGTTTGTGTGATCAGTAGTAAAAAAAGTTAATTTTTTTGCGCAAACGGGTTGTTTGATCGTTAGTAAAAAAATGTTTACTTCTCGAAAGTATATCCCGTAGTAAACTCATTTTACTCTGCGATATCCGATAGTAAAAACGAGAATCGATAGTTAAATATGGCGGACTTTTCACAGATGTTCTAAAAGTCATCTGACACATTGATACTTAGAAAGTTGCAGTACACGACAATGAATCATTCAATATCCCGCTATTTTAGTGATGACAGTTCGTCCGATGATGATCTCGTTGTTTAATATACATTAGCACATAATACGAAAAAATGTCACCACCAAAGAGACAGTAATCGGACGCCTAGGCGAAAAAATCAGTATCAAATATCCTACACATTTATCTTTGCTGATTTTTACTACGCGCGTTAGTAAAAAGTTACTATTGATCACACAACCGGCCCCAAGTATCAAATATCCTACACGCGTATCTTTCATAGATAAGAGTATCTTTGCAGATGTTTCAACGACAATTTTTTATTTTAAAAAGTACCTAACTAAAGATTAAAGGGAATTGCATATATATTTTTTATTCTATAGATCAGTTTTACGTTTTAATTTCAGATTTTCTGTGACACGCATGCCGATTGTGAGGGGCCCCGCTTTTCAGAATGCCCCCGAATCATATATACATTTGGTAATATTAAACCCAGGAAAAAGTACTTGTAAATATGATGCCTGATATAATGAAATAAAATAATTCGTGCTCAAAAATCAATGCATCATTTTCACACCTCTATACGTATCTAGAGAAAAAATTCTTTAACAACATATCCAAAAACACCAGGAAAATTAATGATAATAAAGAACTAATAAATGCTATTAATTTATTATATGCAATATAAATTTACTCATAAGTTCTAAAGACAAAGATGATAAATTTAACAATTCTGGTGTCTATAAACTTAGTTGCAAGGATTGTGCTGCATTTTATATTGGTAAAACGGGTAGAAATTTCAATATAAGAGTAAAGGAGCATTTGAGATGTTTTAATAATAGTTAGTTTTCAGAATTTCTCATCATTTGTTAGAAAATGGTCGTGGTTTTGATAAAAATTTGGGATCGTCTATTTTGTATGTAAACGGTGTTGGTCACAAATGAAATAATTTGGAATCGTTGGAGATAAATAAAGCGTGTAAAACTAATCAAAAAATTATAAACAACCATTTCATTTCATTCTAAAAAAAATTCTAGTAATTTTGTATTATCAAGTAACAATTTAAGTTCTAATAAATTTATTTTTTAATTAATTATTGTTTTTTAAAAATAGATTCTATTAAAGAAACAATAACATATGTTTTTTATTAATTAATGACATCCTGAACAAAAAAATGATATTTTTCGAAACCGGTAGATGTATTTTAATTCATTAAGTGGTTAATAAAACAAAGTTAATAATGAATTTTAACCACAAAGTTGATTTTGCTAATCTTAAAAATATTAAAATATTAAATAATAATTGTTATTAATATACAGTCCACTTCTCTACACAAGCATATGCTTTCAAGAGAAGTGCAGTGTGAAAAAAATTTGTGTTGTATTATTGTATGTTGTACTTTGATTAATAAATAAATAAATAAATATTGTCCATCGATAAGTAGATACCAAAAAAATAAATATATTTTTTGGGCCATATTAAAGAAATTAGCGAAAGCTTTTGCCATATCATCAACAACTAGTTAGGAGAGTTCCTACTGCACGAAACGTTAATTTCGATCAATTTGATATTTAACTTATCGATATTTTGTCACATTCGCAGTCAAAATGTCGCCGTTTAGATTTGCCGCCCCGGACAAATGTCCGGGTTGTCCGAGAAATATAAAATTAAAAAAATAACTACTCGCGCATATTAATAGTTATCCAGTCACCATATCCAGTCAGATTATCACCTTTTTCGGTCGCTCTCCAATCAAATGTGTGGCGTTAAGTTCAACAATAACTATTTCGATACCAGACTATCCGAAAGGGCATCGAGAAATCGATTGAAAGATGGGATGAAGTCCTGAACAATAATGGACGATACGTCATTCATTGAAATGTTGTAATTTTTGTTTCAAAATTAGATTTTACAATAAATAATAGAACAAAAACGCAAAGACTTATTAGACAACTCGATACACTGGCCACATTCTTTTATTATTCCGTCATTCTGTTTATTATTCCATTCTTGAAAGCATTTTTAGTGCGTATATCATTATTATTTATATATAAACTTTTTAACAATCTAAAATTCCACCATAAATTTAATAAATTCGTCGAAGCTTGGAAGTACCCGAAGCAAAGCAGAATTTTTTTCTAGCGTTTCAGGTCACGGCCGTTTGCCGTCACATTCTGACCATAATCAACAGATGTATGAGCGATAATCAATCTTGCGTAGGGAACTAATTACTAGCACCGCCAAACGTTCAGGATCCGGGGGAAATGTGACTCTAATTCGTCGTGTGCACGGATGAGACACGACGAGATGAATCTGCTATCGGGGCTTGACGCTGAACGTTAGCCTATCCTCATTAAGATAAACATAAATAATATACTGGTCAAAATAAGAGAAAAATATTGATTTTTCAGACGTATAATGTGTTAAAAACATTTTATTATTTTTGCTTTAAATAATTTTCAACAAATTCAGATTCTCATTGAGTTGTCATATATGCTGTTTCAAGGGAAAATGAATTATCGAATTTGGTCCATAGATGGCGATGGTGTAGTGGTACTCGAAGCGAGTCCACGTACTAACATATATACAACTTTTAAAAATTTGATAAATGTAGAGATTGAGGGGTGAGAATTGGTGAACGTTATATATATATAAAGTGATCACTTAAGCCAACCGAAGACAGGTTGTAAACTCCGTATTTCTATATATTTTCTATTAAATATAATAAAAATAGCTTAGTTTCTATGGGATATCTGATATTTATTTAATAACAGTGCCTTTGTTGATAGCTATAAATATCCTGTCCAAAAGCTGTTTCTTTTGAGTAAGATTAGCTCTTCCCATATTCATTGGCTTTTCTCGGTATTCTCCCGCGCCAGAGACACAGGACGTATACCCTTATAGTCCGTGTCCACGGAATGTCAAATCTTAACCGGAGACAAACTTAGAGATCGGCTTGAGATCGGTCGAAAGAGACGAAAACTCAAACCCGTGTAAACGTCGGTTAATTTGACGGTGAGATTTGACACAAGCGTCACCTAGAACTTTTTATGAACTAAATGTTTATTCTGATAGTTGGATGAGCAGTAGGCATTAAATTAAAAACACTTTGATTGAACAAGGAATTTGGGAGAGGGACAGGAATATAGAACAGGGGGGCTGAAGGACCAACCAGAACCAGGAAGAAACACGACCCACCTGAGATATGCTCATTTAGGTACATATATACTGGATCTTCTTCTTCCACTGGATCTACAGGTCTTCTGGCTTCAGAAAGCCACACTTCGGTGATAGCGCGAAGTGGAGTGACTCGCACTATGCACAATAGCACGATGGAAGCACTAATCGGTAAGCATGGTAGCGAGAAACCGATTACACACAAATAGTACACTATCAGCCCCATATGTCAGGTCGATAATTCACAAGGTCGATTGTTCCCACACGGTAGGAAGAACTTGGCGGTGGTCAACGCACCCAATGGTTAACGAATACTGTCAAACTTCAACTGGTCCAAACCATAGACAAAAAAACACAGAAAAGGTAGCTTTCTGTTGTCATGTTGGCAAGCGCGCACACGGCGACCGGCGATCCTTGAATAAGTTATAAAGATCAAACATATTTATTTCGATTTTACTGTCGCTGAGGAGATTCAAGTTCACCTAACTAACGAACGAATGGTAAAATCACGTAATAAGGTACGAGATAGTGAATCACTTAGACTTGGAGCGTAGACGATTGACTAAGAACGGTGAGAATTGTCTCCAAAGAATCTCATGGGAACACAGTCCCTGTCTCGTGTGGACCTATAAGCAGCTTTTAAACTTGTATTTTCAAAAACTGTGTGTTTTGAGTAGAATTGGCTCCATACTGAATTTTGCCCCTATTGCAGGGATGCTGTTGAATGCACACCCTTAGGGCTTGTACTATGGGAAAAAGTTATTCAAGTTTTTTTTTTGCGAGAACGGATTGTTCTAAAAAATATTTCCTTCTCGAAAACATGCACATCCAGTAGTAAACTATTTTTACTCTCCGATATCCGATGGTAAAACCGTCAATCGTTAGTTAAAAATGGCGGACTCTTCACAGCTGTTTCAAAAGTCATTCCATATCCCGCTATTTTAGTGATGAGAATTAGTCCGATGTTGATCTCGTGGTTTCATTTATATTATCGAAGATTTATCGCCAACAAAGTGACAGATTTCGAACGCAGGAATGCATAAAGCATAAAATTGTACGTATCACCAATGGTGAATATTTAAAATAGATCAAATTTGGTAAAAATGCCAGGTGTTTAATAATTATTCGCCTAGCCGCATTATTGCGGGATTGACTTTGACAGTAGTAAATTAGAAGTACGAACAAAAATTGTTGTTAGATGCGAGCATAGATGCCGGAACAAACCCGGGACCGAAAGGAAAAGGCACTCACCACCGATCCGATTCTGCCGGCACCTCCAAAAGTGGACTGTATAAGATTTCACACACAAAGTATAGACGCGAAGTCTCAGATTTTTTATAGCGGTGTTCGAACCGTTCCGATACAGGGCCGTCTATCGACTGAACTAGCGAGGCTTGTGGTGAAGAATGGAGGGAAGGGTGGGGGGAAGGGGGGAACAGAGCATTATTTCGTTCAAAGTAATTAATATATTTATGTGAAAATAAATACACGTCACAAATTCCAAACAATTATTATAGTCAAATTTACTACTGATCACACGTAAAGGGCCCCAAAATCAAGCCTGGCTTGATCTATAGGACCCCGATACGCCACTGTGTACGTTCAAAACATATATACCGACTGGAATGTGATGAAAGATGAGTGACTCACGGGTCAAGTGTCTCTGATTACTTGCAGTTGCTTTTGAACTTGAAGTTTCGAGTTCTTACATCTGATCTCTCACGTCAATATCTTCGATCGGTGTCTCCATTGAAGCAAAATGACTACAAAAAATGCGGATATAGCGGAGCGGATACATTGCGAGAAATTAGATGAATCATTTAGAAAGATGTTACCACCAGAAATCGTACCTGGAACTTTATATTGCCTGGAGAATTAGTTACCAAGTACACTGTATTAAACATATACTTTCACATATAATTTTCAACTTTACAGACGTTCTCTCTATATTAGTGAGACTATTATTATATCTATTACTAACACAAGTTATTTCGAGCCCTAATATGTACTAATTTATTTTAAATCTACATGGTATTATAAACATTAAAAGATAATTTCTTACTCGAATAAAATATGTAAATTTAGTGCAATTGCGAGAGCATAAGAGCTTCTGGAAAACACATTTTTTTTCTTTCATAAAAGAGAAAATTGTAATATATTTGGGGGTTAGGACGGTGGTTAAATGAAATAAATGTTATTGGCTGTGTTGAGGTTTATTAAGACAATGAAAACAGATAGAAATGAATACGGTTAAAGAATGAGTGAAGAAGGTGCGCGTGTGCGTGAAATGAAATGAATTGGCGGTCTTGCTCGGCAAGCGCGAGCCGGCAAGACCGCCGTTGTGAAACGCTGATACTGGAGAGACTCCCTGGCGGTGAATTGAGCCAGACTTGTGGCAGCAGCCGGGAGCGCTGTCGCTAGCGTCGATGCCGGTAGATTTGAATTATGATCGCTACAGATACAACAGTCCAATTTTATTCCATTATTATTACCACGCAATTCTTAATTTTGCATGTCTTGTACGCATTACATATACGGGGGCATTTTTTTCCATTTTGCATCGGGGCCCAATTTATATAGTTACGCCACTGGTTACTTCCTATTCGCTATAACCTTATTATTTGTAATGAAATAAATCTCAAAAACCTTCGAGTGATGCATGTCAGATGACGCTAAGACTTCCAAGCATTTTTTATTTGATTTAATGAAATCAAATTGAAATTATCTAATTTGTTTTAAATATCTTTTATGTTCCGGCAGGAAGTTTTTGAAATCACAACTCAATACTTGTGAAGAGTTAATTTTATTGGTACAATACAGACAGTGCCGTGCAGTAGGTTTAGATTTAGGTTATGCTGTTACCAATGATATTATACAATCATATATGTTGTACGTAGGATTATGTACTTTCGTTTAACCAACGTCTTTAGGCAAAATGAATCCGTCGCTTATACGACCCTACCGTGTATTTATTTATAATTTTAGAGTACTATTAATAGTGTTTTCAAAGTTTAATAATATCTTATTACGTATAACAAATGTATGGACATTTTCAAGAACACTTTCAATGACTGAACGTGATTATTTTACTGTATGAAAATCCTTCACGTGATAACTAAAGGAAATAATTATTTTTATTAAAGGTTAACGTAGGAAATAGTTCTGCCAATTGCTTTTTGTTTTTTCTAAATCAAAAACAAATCCGTGCACCAAATGCAAAGAACGATCCTGAAATCAACACGTTAAAAACAGTAAGATGGTAAATTTCGCGAAATAGTAAACACTTCAATGATTTGCACACAGTTGTGGGCCATTCAAATGTTATTCTGTTAAAAACAGCACAAGTAACGACTCCATACAAAATGAATCAACCGAAACGAATTTTCAACTTGGTAAATAGCCAATTGTACGACTTGAGTAATACACTAGCTAAGATAGTAATGTGAATAGCCACAATGCGTCGATTGTGGATACTAGCGCTACGGCTGCAGCGGTGGGTTGTCGTGGCAGGTTTTAAAACTAAACCATTAATGTTTCTACTGGTACACGGATGGCGCTAATTGTAATAAATCCGTAAATATACGTTCACGGTCCATATTATAGATTATTTAATTTATATTTGTTTCCCAGAATTTTTAGTAATGCACAGATTTTTGTTTGTATGCACTGCACGCCCCTGAATACAGGTGTAAAATGTACAAGATGTATTGAAACAAGCAAGCTTTCAGTTCTTTCTCGTTTGAACTTCAGATACGATCTAACCGCTGAAGGGTCGTACTACAGTTTATAATTCTGGAGATATTGTTCCTTTAAGAATTATCAAATAATATAAAAGATAATCTGAATTCCGGGTTTCGTACCGGGTAAACAAACAAATAAATTGAATAATATTAAATTAATGTTTCAATGCACACCCGTTTACAGAAAACATAACTTAACAAGATAAAATGAATTGGGTATTCTTTAAAAGATAACCATAGAAATAATGAATGATTAGACAAAAAACATAAACAAAACTATTAAAAATAATGGTTCCAACTTATAAAATCATTTCTAGTTAGCGAAAGGTCAAAGTTGATGAACTAAAAGATATAAACGTTGGTTCAGAGTGTAGTTTCATACATAACATATCAAAGAATGTTCTAAAATTGTAACTTCACAATAAATATATGATTTAATTAAAAATGGGTATATTGGATTGAACATATGTAAAGTTAAGTAATTAATATAATACTGTTTGTACGTGACAATTGGACAGATCGTAGACAATACATAGGATATGTAAACAATTCAATAACATAAACACCATGAAAACTCTACTTCTCATACGTCCGAAGTATCATCGAATATGCCACCCAAGTCTGGAATCCAAGATGTACCACACACATCAATAGAATCGAAAAAATACAGAACAGCTTCCTCAAATATCGAATCTTAACCAGCACTGCTGAGTCATCTATAATTTCCAAAGTTCCATCGCTACAAACTCGAAGAGACATGGCCGATGTCATTTTCCTACACTAAATAGCCAACTCCTGATTTACTCAGACGCGTATCCATTCGAGTGCCAGCCAGGTCAACCAGAACTAATCTTACGTTTAAACTTCCACATTGCAACACCCATGTTAAAAAAAAACTCATTTTTCTACCGAGCACCTCTTTATTTCGATTCACACCTAAACGAACTCGACATGTTCAATACTTCAGTTAGCCTCAATTAAATCTAAATTCAATACATAAACTCTAATGGCCTTTATTTTTCATTTTATTTTTATTTTTATCACACAGATTTTATTCCCTATCACATTTTCCTTTTCCTTTCCCCCCACCATCCCGTTCCCGTGGAATAATTTATTTTTTATAACTTTTATCCCTCCATTTATATTTTTATTCTCAACTTCTTCTCTCACATTTTTCTGCATTATAGTCCATTTTAAATTTTAAATTGTATTTAAATTGTAACTGGAGGTGAAAACTTGACGTCCAATCCAGGATCGATATCAATTCGATGCATTATTGTAATCGATACAGTCCACGGGATCTTATCCCTTCGTTGGAGAGATTCAAAATCAACAGATGAACGAAATTGATATGGCGTGTACGCGAGGACTATGAAAGCAGCAAAGATTCGTCTCCAAAGATTCTAATATAAACAAAATCCGCATCTCACAGGATTGTCTCGAGTCGAAAGTGTCTTAAAAATCTCATTCACGGCCACACGGGCTATATTAATGTCAAATAAAACTTTGATTATTATTCTTGTTCCGTCAAATTGTGATGTTCGCGTGGTCGACCGGCGGGTCCGTGCACTGGTAAAACACGTTTGGATTTTCTAAGATATCGATTGTTTGGAAACATTAATTAGTGATGGCCGCGCAGACAATGAGGCATTTGAATTAGTGTTTAAAACCCGTCCCAGAACAGGTGCGAAACACGCGCGTTAGATAATTTCGCAATACTGTACGATTCAAAAGAATTTTATACAATTAAATTCTTTGTAAATGTGTGGATTCCGTTATTGTAATTGTAACATAGGTTTCCCTCTGACTAAATGAGGAATGCTAGCTTCTTGATATGTAAAAATATTAATCCTCTATTTTCATTTCGAAAAAGGCTTCGACATTGGAGCTAAAACAGTATTTTGAGGCCTTATTTTTTATTCTTATTGTGAAGTTGTGCATTGTCTTCTGAACCGGTGGAATCTCTGAACAGCCGCCATTGCACCAATCACGATGCGTAGATCTATTCTATGGCCCGTGCACGCGGATGAGATTTTCGTCTCGAGACAATCTCTGGTAATAACCAGTGCTTCCGTGAGATTATTTACTCTGAAAGATTCACCATCTCGCGCTCCACATCACACATATTGTACTTTAAATTTAGATGTTCCGTTCGCAAATTGTTTTTTTTTTAAATCTCCACTGCAGCATTTAAACATAATAAATGTTTGTAGCTACCTGTGACGTTTGCTCGCACGTGTCGAGTCTCATAGATCTCGTAGATCACTTCATATTATTTAATAACAAATTATGCAATAAAGATATTATTTAATTTTGATTTGATTAAATAAATATTGGTGGAATTCGACACTTTATACAATGCCGAGTTTGAAGATGGCAGAATTGCCATAAATCAAGAATCAGATATCGTTAAGGAAACTGCTTAACGTATCTGCATGATGATGAACGATTTATGACCAGTGGCGCGTCAGGGGCCCCTGGTATTCTTCCGCGTGGGTCACCTCCCACACTTTACTTCAAAATAAACTAAATTTCAGTATTCTAGATCGCAATATCTTAGAACCATGACATTATAATATGGAGGCGATCCGGCATTTCCAAGATTTCCGATCTTTTGGAATAATAAACTTAATGTTTTTTTTTAAATCGTATGCAAAATATCCATATATTCATATTGTAATTTAGACTCTGTATCATGAGATGTTGATTTTAGTTTTTAAAAAAAAAACAAAGACATTTCAAAGTCAAATAATTAAACATATGTTTAGATTTATGTGTGGTCCGTGTTCGCGAAACGAGATTTGGTCGAGATAAATCTCAAAACCATGCGAAAGTGTTGAGATCTTGATCTAGATATAGACTCAGAGATCAGCTCGAGATTGGTAGAGAGCAACACACGAGCACAAGTGTCACCAAGAACCATATATACGTTTTATCGACATTATTTGCAATTACGCGTATGCTCTGTTTTCCCTTCCATAAGATACTATTTTTTATATTCTTCACATACATTAGATAAATCACTTAGAAATGTACGCAAAAAATTAATCTTTCTAAATAATAATACAGTCATCACCGGAACTACTTACTTATGTGGCAGAGAGGATAGAGCGCCACACTCTTCTGTCCTGACACACAATTTTCGCCTCATCCATATTCATACATCTTCTCATACAAGCTCGCCGATTGTTGAGGCTTCTAACACAACCATCATCCATTATCTGGTTTACCTGGTCGTGCCAAGTCTTGCGTCATATATCTTTCTTACCATTCTCTCTGCATTCATCCGTTCCATATGATCAAACCCACCTAAGTGATCCTTTCTTAATCTTACTCACTACACTAACATCAGCTTTACATTATTTCCTTATTTCTTCATTCTTTACTCTGTCATAAACTAAACTAATTTAATCATATTTTTAACATTTGCAGCAAATAATTTGGGCGTCTGCTATCGGTTTACTCAAAGGTATTTGAGATTCCGTAAAAAACAATGTAGATGGCTTTCAAAGAATGGAACGATAGGTGTATAACATATAGGTTCGAAAATTTGTCGTTAAAGATACTGGCGCTGTAGCATATTTGTTAATGCACCTTTCCCGGATTTGAAAAAGGGATCCAGGTTCGAATCCTCCGGTAGCGCAAAAACAATATTTTTCAATGAAATTGATTTTATATGCATATCTTTATAATTAATTAGTATTTAAAACATCACAGACCGTCTGTTATGAATAATTACAACTTCACAATAAGAATGTGTGTTCTCCTTAATGAATAAGTTCTGGTCCATTTTTAATTATTAATAGTTAAATAAATTTGTTTTATTTTATAAACCGCTGAGTCACCGGTTTCGTAACAATACATTTTCAGCTTGATGAAGGAAACAGTATGTTTTAGAAACTCTCAGTGATTTATAAAATAAAACAAAATTATTAAACTATTAATTATGATTTAATCGATTTTATTATGCTGCAGTGACCTAAAAATTTGTCAAAATTTGATTTATACATGTTACTTTTTAATGGCATCTATTTACTTACGTTGGAAGCTACATACTTTTAAATGATTTAATCAAAAATATTTTTCATACTTTGGAAATGTTGTTAGAAGAGATGGAGTTAGCCTGGAGAAAATGGTGAAACAAATATTAATTAAATAATCTATAATATTTATTACAATTAGCGCCACCTGTGTACCAATAGAAACTTTAATGGCTTAGTTCTAAAAACTACCACGCCACCCCATCGCTGCAGCCGTAGCGCTAGTAGCTACAATCGACGCATTGTAGCTA
Organism: Eubasilissa splendida; assembly: GCA_031772225.1. Lineage (NCBI taxonomy): Eukaryota > Metazoa > Arthropoda > Insecta > Trichoptera > Phryganeidae > Eubasilissa > Eubasilissa splendida. The sequence continues at coordinate 20,854,695 of CM062868.1, forward strand.
TTCACATCTTCTATTTTTAAGCTAGTGTATTACTCAAGTCATACAATTGGCTATTTACTGAATTACTGATCCATTTTGTGTGGAGTCGTTACTTTTGCTGTTTTTTAACAGAATAACATTTGAAAGGTGTCCACTTCCTCTTTTACTAATTCGCGAATTTTACTAACTTACTGTTTTTAACGTGTTGCTTTCATGATCGTTCTTTGCGTTCGATGTGCAAGAATTTGTTTTTGATTTGGGAAAAGCATAAAGCAATCGGCAGAACTATTTTAGTTGAAGAATTTTCAAATAATAAACGAATCATGTTCAGTCATAAAAAGTGTCTTTATAAACGTCCATACATTTTTTTATATTGATTTTTATATGGGTAAGAAGGTATTATTTTACGTTAAAAACACTATTAATAGTAATCTATAATTACAAATAATGTAGTACATACATCATATATGATTGTATATCATAACCTAAATCTATACCTACTGCACGCCACTGATTGCATAGGTGAAGGGTGAGAGATCAATCTCCAATACGATGGACAGTGATTGGTAACCCTCCGCTTACCCGGGGCCAGTTGATGAGTACAACTTCCCGCATCAGTCAGTCGCAGAAATGCAACACGGCATCATGGCCACCAACAAAAAGACATTCTCTGTCTGGATAGTGTAGAAAGTATTTATTATATTGTTATTAGTATGTATTATCGCGTGAAAACTAAAACTAAAGAGTACAGAACAAAATCGAAAGGCGTCAAAAGAACCCCACCCTTTCGCGGAACTGTTTTATAAGTTTTCACTTATCAACCGGTTCCTCTCAACAAAAGCGAGAACATTTAAACTCCCGAGAATCAAGATGCAATTATTGAAGATGCATTCTACAAAAAACTGCATCTTTTAACGCCCCTGTGTGCGTTCTTTGTTGCTATCAACATATATAAAGTTTTTTAAATATGAATTAAATATATCAATTTCCTGGATCTCTTTCCTAACCGGGGAAGGTGCATTATCCAACTATGCTACAGCGACAACATTTTTAGCGACAATTTTCGAACCTATATGTTACCTTTTTGATATTAATACATTTAATCGTTCCATTATTTGAAAGAGCCGTCTATCTTATTTTTACAGAATCTCAAATACCTTTGAGTAAATCTGATAGCAGACGCCTGGATTATCAATTCATTTTTATTAAATTTTGGACTCATTGATACAACTTTATCGCAGAGCGTCTGTTCTGAATAATTACATCTTCACAATGAGAATGTGTTCTCCTAAAATATATAAAGTTCATTATTGTCGATACAGTTAAATAACAATTTTCTATACATTGGAAAAAGATATACTGATGTAGAGTTATTTATAGTTTGTATTACTGTTTAAATGGAAAAAAAAACATAAAAATCGTGGCCTAATTGACTTTACTGGAAAGATAATTTTATGCCAACATGATGTCGCGCATATGGCCACCGCGACTGTCTCGGATAAAGCGCAATCAGGAATCGACCACTTTTTAGAGCAGCTGGGGCCCGCGTATCAGCAATACCGCGACGAATGTTGGCTTCCAAGTCGTCTATCGTCACTGGCGTATCGGTGTAGACTAGCCACTTCACATGTCCCCACAGGAAATAATCCAAAGGTGTCAATTCACATGCTCATTTTTCGTACATTTTAATGTTTCCTTCATTAAATGGATTGTGGCGCGCGATATTGGATTACGCGACACCTCTTTTTCAAATGCGTTTCCGCGCAGATAATTTCAACCGCATTCTTACACTGGCCATACTCTACTCACACTCGGACAGCTCGCGCATCGAAGCAAAAAAGTACTCCATCGGACGTCAGATGTGAAAAGTGTCGTACCGAATTAAGCGTAGTATTAAAAGTAGATGTCCCGTTTGGAGAACACAAAAAAATTAGTATATATCACATTTTTAAGAAAGAAAAAAAATGGTTGATACAACACAAACACTCGTACACAATCGCATCTCCTCTTTCTCCCGAAAGAGAATTAAAACTGCTAAAGCGATATATTAACGTTTAAACAAGCAGACACAAAAGCGACCTCGGCGAGGTATTCACCAGAAATGGAAAAAATTACTGAAAACCCGGCGCCGATGAATCTCAAACCGCCACGCATACAAATGACGCTCGCGAGCAACTCGGCGACCACTTCCATCGCCAGACTCGGCGCCCGGACACGAAGGCTGTATTAAACAACGTCCGCGAACGTCGAACACAACCGCGCGAAGGCTTTCATAACGCGGCCCATCAGCGAGTTCGCTCCTAGATAATGCCGAGCAAAAAAAATTAGTCACAATATAAACATTTAGATCTCGATACGGACGGCAGTGAGGCTTCCGTCGTCACTGCGTCCAGTTCGCGGGTCTCGTCAGGCGAAATTATTTTAATTCACAGCCGACACTTGAGTGTAATATCGTAGTTAATAATTGACATTTGCATATCTGCGAGTTGTGTCTTCGAACTAGAAATGTAAGTAATGTTAACTGAATTTAATCGTGCAGTTTTTATGTAGAAAATATAATTTGTTACCAAAAAAGGATAGTCTAATACAATTTAACCTGACTTCACTGTGCTCCCCCACTTTTATCTGATTTTAAGGCTGTCTTTTTCCACTCGGTCCGTCCAACGGGTGTGGGATCTTCCTCTTCTTCCACCGCAACGAGCTTCTCCAAGCTATACTCTCGTAAGATGCCCAAAATAATGAAGGGTTCGTCTCAGGCTGCAGGTTGAGAGACTATTATCTAGTTCTCAATACGTATTTTTTCCCTTGCCTCCAGAGTCCATGATTCCACACCGTATAAAACTATACAATGCATCAGAGACTGTACAAGCGGTCTCGGAAATAGCGCGGTATTTCCATATTTTGTCATGTCTGAACATAAAACTTACGTCGTTTAATTACCGACTAATTCTTTTCCCAGCGCTAATATGATCAGCAAATACTTAAAATCCATAACAGCAAGAAACGGAACAAAGTGAAAAATTTCACAGTTTTCTTATTTTTGACAAGATATCAATTTTGTATTTTCTATTTAATGGATAAATCACGTAGTATAATACATATCTCATATTTTATATACTATTAGGGGCTCTTCTATTTTGCATTGGGCCCAATTATTTTAGTTGTGTCGCTAGTTTTTACATAAATGTACTTAAAAATGTGTAAATGTCAATGTCAATTTGGTCATGAAATTCGCTAAAATTTAGTGACAAATGTTTTAAGCGGGAAATTAACGTAAAATAATCATTTTTGCTTTGATATATATAATAATAATAGTTTACTGTTAAACCTTTTCTCGTAATATGATTATCGAAAGACGCCATTATGTCACGTTTGACAGTTCTAACCTAATTGTTTTCTGATATGAAAGCCAGTAAGAAGAAACTGTAGACGTTGAATGATTTTCTTATTAAATAGCTCTTTTTAAAAGTGAATTACCATATTACATACGATTTGATCATAAGAAGAGATATTTCATGATTTTTCTTACAGAATGAGACGCGATACGTCTCAATACTATAATATGCATACATAGATCAGTTTGAAATTGTTAGAAAGAGACGTAAACTCAAACCGTATCCTCTGATTCGATTGTTAAAGGGGGGAGGGATAAGGGCAGAGCCCTCTTGTCTCCGACATATGAGGTAACAATGGCGTAAGTTGTTTTTTTTTTGGGGACCCTGTAGCGGCGAATATGGTGAAATTAGTAGAAGCAAAAATAGGTAAAGTTTTTTTATTTTATATTTTTTTGTTTGATTTTGTTGATTTATTTTTATTATTAGTGAATCTTTTATAAATTTTGTTCAATATGGTCATGAAGTATAATGGGACTAAGATGGCGGGGATCGGATGAGGGATCATATAGGCCGAGGGAGTTTATGGAAGGGTTTGCGATGGAAATTAATTTAGAATAAAATTTAGAAGATATATCGTGTATGTGTCATGTGTTTGAGTCTCTGTGAATAATTGTGTTTCTAACAAACCGGGCTGAGTTTGCGATTCTAAAATTTTAGTGTTACTTGAACCCCAGATGGGGCTCGCGTATGTGAGTATAGAACGGACGATTGCTTTGTACAAGAGTGATTTGTTTTTTAGGGATAGTGAACTGTTGGAATTTAGGAAGGGGTATGTTCTATTGTAGGAAAACCGTATCCACGACGTTCGATTTGACAGCGAAACTCGCCAAGTTTTGAAGAGGTGTGAGGGTGTACGATGCGATAACAATAATCACGTCAGTCTCACATTTAAAAAAATATTACAGCTCGTGAGAAATGAAACAATAACGTCAGTCAGTTGTATTGAATAATTATAAATCCCTAAGCGTAATATTAAATCGAAAGTCCTGTTTCGATTGTTTTACGTTTATTATAAAATGATTTTATTAATTCCACCTTACCCCGGGTTACGGTTTTAGGTGTCCAATGAAATGATATTACTCCGCTTGGAAATAACGTTAAAATAAACAAATTATTAATATTTGCAAACCTTTCAGCTGTTCGTAAAACTAACAAACTGCAAAATATTTTATAAAAATTTAAAGATATGTTAATTATTCTTTAGAAATCTTCAGACGCGGCCACCACACCACTTAATGCGTAAAATTTTACATAACTCATTGGTAATATGATATTTTTTGCGGTGTTAAACCTTTGATAATATAAAAACGCGTTGCATGTATCATATAATACCATAAAATATGCCCTCTGTCAGGCGGAATCATCGAAAGTCGCGAAATAACAATTTAAGCTCTTTTTTTAACGCTGGCTTATCACAAAGTTCACGAGGGGTAACTAAAAATATGGTATTTAAAATGTATAAATAATGTCTACATAAAAATCTAACAATTCAATATAAATATATTCTTGTACAATTTGACACCACAGTCTACTAAAGGAGTAGGTTAAATAGCAGAGCACTGTTTTACTATATGATACGCCAGGATCTATACTCGATACCTCAAATATATTTTTAATTTCATAAAGGTTTTTAATTTAACTATTACTTATGCAGTTTTCGTGACAACATTCAGTGGGGGACCAGCTGGATATAGATATTAAGGAGAACACATTCTTATTGTGAAGTTGTAATTATTCAGAACAGACGGTCTGTGATGTTTTAAATACTAATTAATACATTAAATTAGGATATAGATATTCCGTGTTAAAATATTTAACCGCAGAGCGCAGCTAAATTAATAGATTTTCATAAAAAATTGATACTCTAAATTCAAACACCTATCAAAGAAAACTTCGAGTGTTATCAAATGTTGCCAGTATCAATAAAAAGACAAATTATCAATAACAATGATAAATTGTTCGTTTACTCAGAACGAAACTGATAAACGCCTGCGTGCTGGCAACACGCGCTACAGCACAAACCGCCGGCGAATATCTAAAGCCAATTAAGATACAAAAATATTCAGAATATACATTGAAATGAACGGATTAATTCATATTTCTCCAGCAAAGTAAACTCTGCGTCTTGGCGACGAGCCAAAGTGACTCATATATGTTTAGACAGCTCGAATAACATGTGTGACATTTTTTTTTTTAAACATCTCGTAAGTAATACTGCAAGAATTACACGTGTACACGGATGAGACATTGATCTCTCGTCTCGGAGATTTGTCAGTAAAGGTCGGTGTGTGGCAATTGTGTCATTCTACTCTGCGTACCCCGCGAAATGCGTTCATAAACCGCATATAAAACGACATGTCAATTTTATTCTCACAATTTTCTGTCACACTCGGAATTATACTTTCGTCGTATTGGTTGAAAGCATATTTGTCTGGGTTTGAATTATGTGCACAAGAATGCTCAACATAAGCTGGACGGATAGAGTTTTAAAGATGTTTTAAAACAATACAGATTTGAAACCTTTAATACGACGAGACATGTTTACGATGTCGACAATATTTATGATGTCTTTTACAGTGTAACATAAGTACAGTTGTAATATTAATGATTACTTTTGTATGTACAGTTTAGTAAACTAAAATTGTGATAGTTATTGTAGTGACTACACCAGCGTGGTGCCTTTGGAAATACTATCACAGATTCCTTTTGGTTATTTCCTCTTTTTGTACACTCATGTTGCTTATAGTGAAACTCGGTATGATACGTGTAACAATAATTCGTTTATTACAATAAGATTATTTACAGTAATGTACAATAATATTACTCAGATATTGCGAAGGAACGATGGGAAAAGAGAGCCGTTCCAATTATTTTTTTCCAATTCCTTAAAGTCTACGATACTTTGAGTACTCTACGTGTGGCTAGACCGCCTAATCTACTACTACAAGTCTATCAACACTGATCGCTTTGAAACTTTTACTAACTACCTTATTGTAATAAACATTATATATGTTTTATTGGATGGGTAAAAAATTCTGATAAAAAAACTAAACTGAGAGCCGTTCTCCCAGTGACGTCCTCTTATATTCCATGACCCCCACTACTTATCTGACACACACATATAAAAGTGACAGTTCTCACAGTTATGGACGTTGGCTAACTTTACTTTATTTACTACGGCCGGGAAAAAGCTCAATTTCCTTAGGTTCCTCAGCCATCTTATTTTGCCAGCAATCTTTCTCTGCATTATGGCGTACAAGATCTCATACTTTTCCGGATGCCTCATCACGTGTCTGAGATATTGAACTTTTGTGATTTTTATTGTTTTTAATACTTATTTTCTTTAAATGTGAATTAAATATATTAATTAGAAAGATATACATATAAAATCAATTTTATTGAAAAATATTGTTGTTGCGCCACCGGAATTCAAACCTGGATCTCTTTCCTAACCGGGGAAGGTGCATCATCCAACTATGCTACGGCGACAATATTTTTAGCGACAATTTTCGAACCTATATGTTACCTTTTTGATATTAATACATTTAATCGTTCCATTATTTGAAAGAGCCATCTACCTTATTTTTACAGAATCTCAAATACCTTTGAGTACCGTAACATGTTTCTATTCCATAAAATAATGCGTACAAAATGAGTCTTGGCTGGATATATACATTTATGCAATCGAAGATGTTTGTACGAGTGGTATCAATTATTCTGTTTATCAATATGCAAACTACGGCAACACCCACGTGGACTACCATAGAGATTATTTAACCTCTTTGAGCACTACAAAATGTAATATCTTGAGTGTATTCTGAGTGGAAGACCCCCCGACTTGAAGATTTATGAAGAGCCTTTTTTCAGCTTCTCAATAATTATAATTGGTTATGGCTATGTCCGCATTTTATTTTATCACCGATTTTCAAATGATTTTACTTCAGAAATCGACACGAAATTGCTCAGTTTCTTTCGCAAACGCTTGTGTATTTTAAACGTCAAAAGTCCATAGACAGTTGATGTTTATTTGAATCTCTCACCAGTTGTAACGGAATTACAGTTTGTAATTTAACGCTTTCTTTTGTCAATTTTTTCATCATAAATAGTTATATGTCAAGACTTGACGAAATATGGAAAGACCGCGGTGTTTCCAAGATAACGTACGTCAGATTTGTACAGTCTCTGGTGCATTCTATATTATTATATGGTGTGGAATCATGGAGCCTGAAAGCCAGGAAGAGAAAACGGATTGATGCCTTTGAGGTGTGGTTCTGGAGATACATATTGCGGATACCATGAAAGTCGAGACGCACGAATATCTCCATTCTCGCAAGAAGATAAGATAGTTTGGAGAAGCTTGTTGTGGTGGCCCAGGAAGATTCCCCACCCGCTGGAGTGAAGCTAGAAGAGCAAAATTAGAGGGCGGAAGTTCATGAAAATGGCGATCTTTAGTCGCGAGGGACCAACGTGAATAAGTTGAAGATATCTATGGTTTTGGGTGACTTTTGGCGCACGTGTTGAGTCAAACAATGATCTCTGCGTCTGTCTCCAGATGAAAATGTACAAGGTACCGAGTTTTACCTCAATTAAATCTCTGAATTAAGTTACCCGGAACATAACACGGAAATCTGGTGAGCAATATATATATATACACACACGCCTTAATTTCTTTGTTGAAGCATTATAATTACGAAGGCCTGTTTGCAAAATGTATATTTGCGATCGCCTTATGTTATAACATTTGCATGCGCGATTCCTACACAATAGTTACATAATATTATAATAAAGGTTAACAATGGCGTGGGCCGCCACACGTCCGCGTTTACGGAAAAGAAACAAAACCTGTTGACCTCTGTGTAAGTCTGCAGAGTATCGAAAACAACCCACGCGGATTTGATAATGTTTAAATATTAATAATGACAAAACTGGCGTCGCATCGGAAAATGTTGTTCTTAAAACGACATCTCTTGTTGTAATTCGATAATATATATCAATTCTTCAAACAGTTTTCAATTTGCCAACGATGTCTTTTAAAAAAGATCAAAATACTGTGTAATTGTGAAATAAACACGTAGTAAAATGGCAACATTGTATATTTCAATCAATCAATTTAAACAAAAGCAATCATTTTGAATGTGGAATATGAGTAGGTAAACACTTACAGGGTACATATAATTACATCAAAATTAGTTTAACTATATCAACAATAGCTATAACAATTACTAATTTACTTACTTACCTATATTACGTTTTATTTCGACAATTTCCGGTCGCCATCTTTGATTATTAATTTTCCCATTGTTTATATTTGGGTTTTTAAAATTGTTGCCCAGAATGACAAAAATCACTGCAGTAGACACCGTATTCCGATCAAAAATTTGCGAATTGAAAAACATCGGGGTGCTAGGAAAATGATCAGAATTTCAACACAATGCCTGGAGTAAAGCTAGACATTACAGCATAACCGGACATCACAGCAGGGCGGAGCTCCATCTCACACAGCCAGAAATACAATCAACTTTCTTCGTCGTGAGAAAGTTAATTTCATCGAGCCAGGCATGTGGCCACCGAACAGCCCAGATTAAAACCCAGTAGATTATGCAATATGGGGTGTTTTACAAGAAAAGGTCGCCGAAAATTTATCACTCAAGTTGGCAATAATTGAGGAATGGAGAAATCTAGGGCAGCGCTTTATTGACAGAAGCATAAACCAGCTTACAAAAACTTGCTTAGAAACACGGAAGATACATTGAACATGATTTTAGAATAGCTATATATTGTGCAAAAAAAAAAAAATTAAGAATTATAATTCTTTATTTTATGTTCTCACTTTTTTGGGGACATTCTGTATATCTATTTAAATTATTGAATTCTGCGGGAAAAATTCAATGCATATGATAATAGAATGACAGCTCGCTCTGTATTCACTCTATATTGCCCATATACAACATTCTAGATGAGTCTCTGAGACAAGTCCCATCCATGTGCACGCGCCGTAATGCCCCATGTCCGCGAATGAGACATGAGATAAATTATAAATTAATTAAAAAGAATTACTTACAACCGATGTTTAAAACATAGTAATCATCCACTGCCGCTTCGTGTCTTTCATACCCTAAATCTAACTAGGTTAACGTTAACACTTTGTTTGTACGGCTGACCTAAATAATTTGTATGCAGTACTGACCTGACTGGTAAATTTAAACAAACAAACACAAAAAATTAATCTTACACGATAAACTAAGTAAATAGGCGGAATAACAAGGAAATTAGCTTGTTTTTTTTAAATAAATTATATGTATATTTATTTTGCTGTAAAAATGATATAATAATATTCTTACATCCAGTATGCAACACTCTAGAAAACATAAAAAAATATATATTAAATTACATCGTATGTCAATCAAAATAATAGCACATGAAAAATGATCAGTTATTGAATTTAGATACTACATATTCTGCACTTCTAGTTGCTTCCTTCACATTTGCCGGCAGTTTATTGAACAATTTGAAACCTTTATTGTATAAAGTAGTTAGTGTTCCTGCCAGATGTGTTTGTGGAAGTTTAAAATCTTACCGATTTCTCGTGGGATAGTGTTTTGAATTATTTGAATTTTTTTCTTCTCAGGTTCATTTCCCAAAAATAATACTGTTGAACAATAATGTATATGCAGAGTAATTGCGATGTTTTTAGGTTATGTTTCTTTCTTATTCTGTTAAAAAAAGAAAACTTTTTGGCCATTTTCATTGTTCTTGACCGGCTGTCGCTTTATCCAAAACAAACCACACGTAAATAAAATATCGATGTAGTTTTAAAATTATTCCATCTTTGTAAGTTGGCTGTAAAAACGAACAAAAATGACATATAAGAATTGTGAATAGACAGTTTCTATGGTAAGATTTCTCCTTTATCATAGACAGAAGAAAAGATGACAGATGTCAATATATGATTTCGCTAAAATATTAACCTAGAGATATTAAAAACACGTTCGTTTTTCACTAAACAGCCATAATGACGCTACTGAAGCCGAAGTTGACATCCGGAAAATCACAGATGTAAGCGGAGAAACGTAATGTTTATTTATTTTGTATTTTAAATCAGGTATAGGGATAATCATTCATGACAATATGTTTCTCCAAATAAAAAATATGGATGTATAACATATAAATGCAATTTTTTAAACAAATTACTCAAACGACATTGTCCCCACGGAGGTCGTATTTCTGAAATGTCAAATTCCTAAACATGGAGCATGCATTTAGTTTTCTTTTTGCAACAATTGCCAAATGAATAAATGGCGTTAATAATGAACTGATGTGTTACAGATGACCGTGACCAGGCTGCTCGTGTGGGCGGCTCCCCTTCTGGTGCTGATGTGTCAGCCCACGGCTTTAGGTGAGTACTTGCTTTTTCTATCATCATTATTGCTATTAATTCTATAGCCACCTGCCACACGACCGTAGGAGTTATAACCATCTTGTTATTTAAAAATAATATTAAACTTATGCTTCCCCGCGGCGCTGGCACGTGGATTGTTAACATGAACACGAACATTATACAACAGATGGATAAAATGAGACTGGCATTCAGAAAGAAGGCTAAATCTCAGAATGGCTAAATCTACAGTGAGATGAAAATCTTCAATGAAATGCCAGATTATATAAGAAAGGAGGTAAAATCAATAGATTTAAAATTAAACTAAGGAATTACGAGTATGTGCAAAAACGAAAATATTTATATTTTTATTGTGAAGTTGCTTTTTCAGAACATATTGGTCATCCCATAAATAATGCGGTTTTTTTTATAATTCTTTTACTTTTCAAAATTAACATAAACAAAGTTCTGTTTTTTTAATCTAAAATATACTCATCTTCATGTTCTACAATGCTCTTCTATCTTTCTGGTAGACTTGCAAGGCCCCCTCTTCCAAAATTCACTTGTCCGTGAAGAAAAATACTCCTCCGGTACTGTTCTGACCTCGTCTACAGAATTTATATTTTTTCCGTCCAAATGATTTTGAAGACTGCGGAATAAATGATAATCAGATGGGGCAATGTCCGGGGAATATGGTGGGTGGGGCATCGATTCCAAAAAAGGTTTATTCCTGAGACGTGACAGCAAAGAGCGCACATTCACTCTCTATACGCGATTAGACTTTATTTGTGAGGAACCCATTTACCAATTTGCTGACTTTTAAGATGGTATCGATGAATGGTTGAATGACCAAATTCAAGCTTCTCTGCTAGTTCCTCAACAGTTCGACAATATTTTGTTCCACCAGGACGTCCTCGTCGAACTTCAGAAGAAGTTCAACGAAGTTCGTTCGAATATCTTCTAGGACGAGACTCATCTTCTAGGCCAGTGATAACCAATCTTTTGGGTTCGGCGTGTCAAAAGAACCCGTAGTTTTTGATTTGATGTCAAATTATTAAGTGCTTATTTCAATTAATTGTTTTTTTCACAAAGTGAAACCCAAAAATAATATGTACGTAGTGATAAATTTCAACGTTGTTGTCGGGTAGACGTCTGCTGGTAGGACACGATAACTCTGATATTAGTGAACGCTGGTGTGTCGCCCGAAACACTGTGGCGTGTTACCTTTGACAAGCGCGTCATAGGTTCACCATCACTTTTCTAGGCTCGGAATTTCTGGAATCTTCATTGACTTATGTTTATTGTCCGATCCACATATACATATTGCATTCAATATTCACTCATATATTAATAACACTCATAAAGCAAAATATGAGGAATATGCTCCTTTGTAACTTCCGTTATAGCTTCCATATAGTTCATGTAATTGAAAAAACCGCATTATTTATGGGATGACCTAATAGTCCTGTGATATTTTTAATACAACTAACTTACCATCACGTCGTTTCCAGATAAGTCAAGACAAGCAGAGAGGATAAGGCGACGCATTTTCTGTTCTGACACACAATTCTCGCCTCATCCACATTTATAAATCTTCTCATACATGCTCACCGATTATTGAGGCTTCTAACATGACCATCTGTTTAACTTGATCGTGCCAAGTCTTCCGCGGACGTCCTCTATCTCTGGTGCCATCAACACTTGCGTCAATATATCTTTCTTACCATTCTCAAATTAAATTAATTCACTAGAAAGATAAACAGAAAAATATTTAGTCGCTATCCTTATTATATGTACATTGCGTTTCCCTATCTATTTCTATGATTTTCTGGACCTCCAGGTAATTGTTTTTAAAAATAATAAATAATAGATGTACCAATTATAAAAATATACCGATATAAATTTGTCGTAATCGTAATAGGTTGATGTAGTGGAATGATTAATACGTTTTCCCGAATGGGAGGACGTCCAGGTTTGAATTCTGGTACCATCTAAATATTTTTTCGATAGATAAGTTTTTTCTGTGTATCAATCTAGTTGATTAATTTAATTTGTATTAAAGATATTAATATTGTTTATATTAGAGCATATATAATACTTGAGAATAAATTAATAATGGTCATGATAATTTGGTATTGAGAAATTTATAACCTTCCTGAAGGATAATACACATTTCAACAGGTTTAAATAATACAGTACTATTTAATTTAACACACGCACAGGGTGCTCACTCATTGGTGTTGGGTCTGAAGTCTTGACTCTGTATGTGTTCATATTGAAGGGGTGACCAAGCTATGAACATACATGTGAAACATGTTATGCAATAAGGTAACATGCTATAAAAGATAATTATACGTATCCATTTGGTGGTTTTAGGTGACATTAGTGTGCGCGTATTTAATCTCGCTGTCAGATCGTGTACACTTGTTTGTTCAATCTCAAACTGATCTCAGAGTTTATATCCAGATCAAAATCTCAACACGTGTACATTGTATTGAGGTGTATCTCAACTAAATCTTTGAGATTATCCCATCGTGTCTCCTTCCGCGGACATGGCCTTAAAACCTAGGCTTATATATACAAAAAAAAATTGAACATATATATTTTTCCAAGGGTTTGTATTGATACATACACGTAATAAGTAAATAGATAATCTGATTTATTGTCACTACTACAATTTCGGGAGGTGCAGTTTCTCTCCATCACCAGGTGATAACTGAACTAAATAATCTATTCGGGTAATGGGGCGGGGCTTGGAAAAGAGGGGAGGCTTCGGTCGTTCGGTTTCGGACCGTAAAGGTGATGTGTCAGGGAATGTTAATCATTATTAATCCTTTATAAGGTAAGAAGTGGAAAAGTTTTAGTTTATGACTATCGAAAGAGTGATTTGTTTCAATTATGTGTTTAGAAAATTCCGAGTTATTATTAATAATTATTTTTTAGGCAGCGACGATGTTCTGTCATTCTCGTATTTAGAGTTCTCGCGGTTTGACTTACATATTTTTTCGAAACTCAACATGTGTGTAGTGCAAAGTTTATTTGTGAAAATTAAAATAATCATGTTTACACCACAAAGTTACCGCCATATCAATTGATGAAATAATCTAAAAATGAAAAAACTGGTATCGGCCATAGATATTTCCTTTAGCCTGACTCATTATCCGCGTACTGATCAACCAAAAAGACTCCTCATCTTCGCAGCGTGGGATTTTTCTGCAATTAATCTCAGATCGTGATAGTTGGGAGATGACGTCTCTTCATGTTTCGAGGCACGCACTACTCCCACGACGTATCGACATCCTGAACCGAGCCTGCCAACGGCCACCCGAGGAATAATAATTAATTATCTCCAGGTCTCGTCTCTCAAAAAAACTAGTTTAGTTTATTTGGGAGTGTCCCAAGAACGATGGACGACGAGGCGATGTACACACTGACAGTACCGACTAGCGATGGCTCCACACCGCACGAAGTGCTTCAATGAACTAGTTCTTTTTACGCACGCTTTGCAGTTCGCACGTTTTAAATGGTACAATCGCATCAACAGTTCAATACTTCACACCATATTCACACACTGCTACTAACAAGCCTGGCTCACAAGTTGCCTTAGGAGGTGTCTCTACTTTCAGATTAGTAATAAGCTGCCACCTGTATATGGCATTTGAAACATTCTTCGTAAATGTCTTGATAATCCTTTCATGACTAGCCTCGTCCTTTTTTGTAGATTTTTGATTTTGTATTTCGGAGAGTGAAATCTTTACTATAGACAACATTTCTTTGAAATAAATCCTCTGCATTCGCTAAACTGTCTGGCCATCGGTTTTTGCTCTTTCATGCTATCTGTTTCTAATAAAATAATGTCAATTATAGAAGTCATTATGCAAAATGCATTATATGTCATAATGTCCCACTGTATATTGTCCTTGGAGACGTGTTGTTGATTTTGTAATTTGATTAGTATATCATTGTTCAATGTAAGTGCTTGTTTCACCTTAAACCAATCCAAATGAGATAAATCACAGTTTTGAGAAATGACAGATAACGCACAAAGCTCACAAGATGATTCACCGCCAGGCAGTCTCTCCAGTTTCATCGTTTCACAACGGCGGTCTTGCTCGGCGAGCGCTCGCCGAGCAAGACCGCCAACTCGCTTCATTTTATAATTTTAATATTGGAGGCCAGAAACAGAAATATATGACACATTAACGTATCTGCATCTTTTTCGATCAGATATAATGCCAACTTGACAGTCGCTCAGAACCGTGCTCACCACAAATCAATAAAGTTAGTATAAAATACAGTTTATGATGGTTTTTTTTTGATTTCCACTTTCATGATATTGCAGGTATGAGTTACCCGTCGCTGTACTCGGCCGGATGCACGTCCAACACCTGCGGAGTGAACGCGCGCTGCACCCACGCGGCCGGCGGTAGGCCGGTGTGCTCCTGCCTCCCGGGCTACTCCGGGGACCCGCTGGCTCTATGCAAGAAAGCGGAATGCACAGGTAATCGTCATCTGCACAAATAAAGTTCTTAGCTGGCTCGCAAGGGCGAGCTGCGGAGAAGTGGTTTCTCGGTGTTCAGGGTCTATGCCACATCTGCTCAGATTCGCAATTATATAATAGTCCATAAAGTAATTACTACACTGAGTATTAATCAGCCTTCTTTTATATAGTCTAAAGCAGTGATTCCCAAAGTGGTCTATATCGACCCCCAGGGGTCTATGATAACCTGCAAGGGGTCTACGTCAACGAAAAAAAAATTTGGGGGTCCATGAAATGAAAATGGGGGTCCACGATAGTGGATCTCAACATACACTGATAGTACCTATTTACTTACATTATAATCTTATAATATAAAGACATATACATTATTTATAAAAGTACCTATGAAGTAAAAAATTTATTATATATGTTTATAAAATTGTGTAAGTTGTAGGATGTAGGCATTCGCTTTGTGGTTTAAGTTTTTAACACTAAACTTCACTACAATTAGAAATTTACAAAAAATCAATATCAGGTAAGTAGTGGGTCTACCAAAAACCGAAAAACATGGCAAGGGGTCTACGACATAAAAAAGTTTGGGAACCTCTGGTCTAAAGGGACACGGAAAAGTTCATATCTTCGCTAACAACATTACTCGCGTTTTTGCGTGAATATGGCGTAGGTATCTAGAGATTTGTTTGAAGCTATGCCCTTGGGGGTTAGGTCGGTGGTTAAATGATATGAACAATGCTTGGTGTTAATACTAATTTGATGTAACAGATAGAGAAGAATGAATATAGAGATCGAATGTAACAAAGCAAGTCGGCGGTCTCGCCCGACGCGCGAGGGCCGAGCGAGACTGAGCCAGCCTATAGCGGCAGCCAGCAGCGCTATGTTGCTACTATCGATGCCGGCTGAGACGGCGGTGAATTTCAAATACCGTCTCGTACAAATCTATGCGAGAGTCGGCCCCTAAACACACTATAGATACGTAATTAGAACTCGGGAACGTTTTTGAAGAGACAGGGTGCGCTCACACGACCTCAAATAGAAGTATGAAATATGTAAATACACCATGAATCTAGTTAAACAATTATGTATCCTCCTTCTAGAGCACACAGACTGCCATGGCAACCTGGCCTGCCGCGACAACAAGTGCATCAACCCCTGCGTTGGAACCTGCGGAGTCAACTCCAACTGCGATGTAAGTATAACATACCACAATGCTGCTGCGAAACATCCCGGTATTTCTGGAAGATTCTAGAATCAGTCATTGGTATTTGTAGGGATTCATTCAAAGTCGAAATATTAGCAGCCTCGTTGGAAACATTTTTATTTTAAAGCCGACGTATAGAAGAATTCGCAAAGCATGCCAGATGAATTGGGCGGATGAATCTTCAAATGAAAGCAACTGTCGCTGTGTGAACCGGCGCATTATTCTGATGAGAGATGAAGCCCTCCCGATGAAGGATACCAGTCAGCCTTTTTCTATGTTTCTTCTCTCAATCGGGTCGTGAGCAGTGGCGTAGCGGCGCCCCCCTGCCACTTTTTTTTGACACGTAATGTTACAAAACCAGAATTTTGTACATCAACATTACGAGAATGCTAAAAAATAAAATATTCATTTTGTCGCCATCTTTATTCTGACTTTGATATCTTGCGATCGTCCCATAAAAGAATGATTATTTGAAGGTCAGGAACCACGTGCCCGTGTGCAGCTGCCCGCCCCACTACACCGGGGACCCCTTCTCCAGCTGCAGACTGATGTCTCCAGGTAAGCTTCATTACATTTTACGTTATTCATGCGGGACTTTTATGAGATTCTTCGTATCTCAGACAATCTCTTAAGTACACCGTGTGCGCACCAAGTCTCAGGTATTTTTAATACTTATTTATTCTGTCTCGCGTCTCACTTCACGTTTGATGTTTGTCGTACAAGCGTCAAACGTCACTCTGTTGATTGTTGATGTTCCGTTCTCCATTGGGTCAATTTAAACCACAACTGTCGGTAGAACGAAACACATAAAAGTTATATAGTATGGTCAAAGTTCGTTCTACCAATCAAAATCAAAAATATTTCACGTTTATAGTACTGCGTTATATCTCAACTATAATCTCGTCAGTCGTGTCTCTATCTGTTGATACGTGTCATTACTCTGTCTATAACTTCATCACGGACTATTAACCTAGTAGGGCGATTCAAAAATTATCACACCTTCAAGCTTGTCAAACTGTTTTCTGCGCATGCGCGCTTAGAGTCTGTGTGTCTGCGGTCACGTGTACAAAATTTGATCCCGATCGCGTCATTTGCCTTCCGCTAGTAGTTTGCATCACGGAGGAACAGCGAGGCAGTGATCCGATTTCTCTCGGTCCGAAATACATCGTAGACTTTTATCACAATACGGGGACAGCGCTTTTTGAGCAACATTTGACATTCAGCAAGTTCGAGAGATGATTCTATCGATTAGGTGAACATCACTCATGGTTCTGCCCATCAAATCGTCCACGTCGAACTTGGCTCCCGTAAAAGTATGTGTAAAAAAATTGCAGAACGAAAAATGTAGATAATTTTTGACTCGCCCTCGTATATAATACTGAGCGCGTAATCGCTCTATCTCGAGACCGTTCGTTACGTGTAATAATTGCTCTGTTGGATATACCAATGCGTTGGGTTAGGTCAGGTTAATATCCTCCGATAAGTGCCAATGAGTGAGCCAAAGTTGCCACAGTAAATATTTCATTCCTACAAAAGCTTCGATGCCTAATTTGACAGAATCGATCGGAAGGGATGCAGGCGGGTGATAGGTAGGTACATTGATTGAAAACAACACGTTTTCTAAATTGTTTTTTTATTGTTGAATCATGAATTGATTGAATTATTTGAAACTCGACGAATCAAATAATATTGACGGGAGAGAAGTTGTCGCCTCCCACTTCTCGCCGTTCCAACATTCGCCAGTTAAGAGGACGCTGAAACAAGTGAAAAAAAGTGACAGATTTAAATAATGATTTATCGTTTGTTCGGTAGTTTTAAATGTGACATCGGTTAGTCCAGCGACTCATCGGGACTGGTGTGTTTTATTTCGATTATGTTAACCCTTCCCAAACCGTGCAGTGACACGGGTCTACCGTCGTAATTAAACCTGTAATATTTCGGTAAATACACCCAACGAAAACAATTTATTTTTTTCATTCAATCCGTTGTAAAATTAATACGTTGGTAAAAATACCATTTGCGATATGAAAGACAGAGATCACACACTATTTTCACAGTGAAAAGAACAACAAACATACAAATATAATTGTCTCTATCTCACTAATTAAATGAAGAGAGATAAGAAGATAAGGACACATTGTATAGAACTTAATGAATGCTCTAAATTATGTTATTAATCATTTTTTCAAAATTGAATGTTCAATATTTAGAGTAAACTCTTGCCATTGAAGCTAATAAAAATATTTTTTCCAACTGTTATTTACGGTAACACGAGTTGACAACATGGCTGCATTCGGGTATTTTATATCATGGTATGGTAAAGGTTAACACATTTTCGTTTTATAGATAGATACTGTCTATAATTCTGAGTTAAGAATGTTCAATCTGTACGTGAAAGTTCCACAACATTGTGGAAATAATTAATGAATATGGATCTCACTACACGTACATTTTCTGATAAGTAGAATTTTCGTAGATTAAATATATAGCAACAGTAATTTATTAGTTAAAGACATTTCGTGGCACTAATTTTTGTATTGTACAAGATGGGCGATAAGTTTTGGTACTTTTTAAATCGCTTCTGAGCGGAAACTGCGCACAAATGATGGGCACGCGGGCGACAGTGCGCGGGAGTTTGGTATTTGGAAATTTAGTCGCAATGGATCGCTTCACGGGGGAAACAGCACGCGTCACACAAAATCAACGATTCTTAAATTTTTTAAAACGTGGAAAATTCTAATGTCTCTAAAAGCGCGGGGATTTATTTTAGTATCAAAACAACCCGCTTAATTTGTACTTAAGAAAGTATTTTCAAGTCCGTGTTTCATTGTCACAGCAATATGTTGGTGATTTGTTACGACATTTATCGTTATTTCAATGACATCCCGAATGCATGACAGCCCGCTTTGCATATAGACATTCATAGACAAACGCACATTCGTAGATGCCGAGTTATTATTATTACTAATTTACAATGTGCGCAGTGCGCATGTGCGCACGGCCATTTTAAATTAAACCACGTGACTAACATAACAATGGATGCCTTCGTGCTTTTTGGCATATTCGTCGATTTGATGAATTTTTATTCGCCAGAAGTCGATTCTTTCTCAGCTTATCGCAGATTTTCAACAGACAAATTAGCGAATATCACATTTAAATGACGAACTTACAGGATGGCCTACTCCATTGGCTGGAGCTGGGACTACTGGAGTAATAAGAATTCCCGTTGTTGGGCCTGTAGTAGCTGGCAGATATTTCAGGCAAGACTGGAAAAAAAATAGTGGATTAGTGGGTACCACTTTCGTTTGATATCCGTTATGGTGTTCGTGTGCACAAACTCAGAGATCACCCGCTTGACCGACCCGAGTACACGGCGTTCTATTTTGCGATAGCGAGACACGACGCGTGCGCGCAAAAGTCTCCTAGAAACATAGATACGTACAACTTTTTATTGTAAGACAAAAAGTAGGCATTAAATTACTTATGTATTTATTCCGTTTTAACAAGACGAACATAATAAAGATACTGACATTTGTGACATTGGTAACAAGCGAGACGGTGAATTACGAAAGTTGAAAGTTGTAATTCAAAATTTATCTCGAAAATCTCATCGGTGGACCATGGGTCATAAATGAAAAAAAGCATATATACAGTTATAATATGGTCAGAAAAATTGAATAAAATTGCTCAACCTCTAAACGTCAAAACTAATCAAAACACGGCTCGACTCTTTACATGAGCCTGTATATGTATGGCGTCGTATGCACTCGACACAATACGTTCCACTCGATGGTAAAGAGAGGCATGCGATTAATTTTATATAATTTCACCATCTAATATTTAAAAAAATTTGAAACGCTACATCAACTTCATTCCAAAATAAAGTTATTCTAACCACACAAATCTGCAATATTTATATAATAATTTGATTCGACAAACATAGATGTCACTAGCTGGTATTTAAATAAGTAATATAAAACAGATGTCCGTAGCGTCTTGTCAAATGGAAATATCGATCCATTATTGGCTTATCGGCTTCGCAAAACTTCAATACCTCATTGGCAAATGTTCTAACGTCGCCACGTACTGTTTTAAATGTTTGATGATGACATAATTCTTGTCAAAATTTTCTTATATAAATATCAAAACTCTGAATTTTTCACCCCGCACAACAGGCCTCAACTGATACGGTGAGGGAAACTCGAGGAAAGTCACCGCTCGCCATTTTACGTTGGTCGGACTATATATCTAACTATGAAATGTATTTAGATATTGTAAGGTGAAACCGTTGTTTATTATTATTAATTGAATTATTTGCACATCTGTGCGGTTACTAACCCAGCGGGTAGTAATTAAATAAAGTTGGGCTGCATTGAGTTACAAAATGTAAAAAAAAGGTTCCCCTTACATGTATTGTATATAATATTCAGTTTTACCATTAAATAGCGAGACTACTTTTGATCTTGCTATTTAATGAATTAAACGAAAGTATTTCGCGAATTTAAACAAATATATTAAATCAATGGTATCTTACTTATTTGGCGACTCCACGGGTTCGAGCTGCTGTAAGGAGAGCTGTAATAATAATTATTGCTGTCATAAGGGCTGCTTTGCGAATTGCTGCTGTACCCTAGCCTGTACGGACTGCTGTACGAGTTGCTACTTAAAACCCCCTGTCTGCTGTATGGGCTGTTGTACGTGTTGCTGTACGAGCTGCTGAATGGAGAACTCGATCCGTCGTTTCTATATGGACTGTTGTACGAGTTGGAGTACGAGCTGCTGTATGGACTGCTTGATCCGTCGTTTCTATACGGGCTGTTGTACGAGTTGCTGTACGAGCTACTGTACGGGCTGCTACTGTACGGGCTACTACTGTACGGGCTACCACTGTACGGGCTACCACTGTACGGGCTACCACTGTACGGACTACTACTGTATGGACTACTGTATTGGCTACCGTATTGGCTACCGTATGGACTACTCGATAAGCCTTGTCTATACGGGCTGTTGTACGAGTTGGAATATGAGCTGCTGTACGGACTGCTCGATGCGTCGTTTCTATACGGACTGTTGTACGAATTGGAGTACGAGCTGCTGTACGGACTGCCCGATCCATCGTTTCTATACGGGCTGTTGTACGAGTTGGAATATGAGCTGCTGTACGGACTGCTCGATCCGTCTTGTCCGTACGGGCTGTTGTACGAATTGCTGTACGAGCTGCCGAACGATCTGTCAGACGGGCCTCTCGACGAGCTGTCGTCCGGCGAGTCTATTTTGCCAGATCTCGGCGAGCTGTACGAGTTGCTGTACGAGCTGCCGAATGAGCTGCCATCTGAGGAGAATCTGTTTGAGCTGCTGGAGCCTCTGTACGGTGAAGGATACAAGTTGCTCTGCGAGTTGTAAGGGTCGTTGTACGGTAGTACTGAAAGGCAAAAAGGGGGTGGTTAATCAATTAATCAATTTCACTCATTTGTTTAACTTCCCTGACGATGCGTATTAGATCGGTGGGAAGGTAAATATGTTATTTTTACATGATCATGTTGTATAATATTATTTTGATGTGGTTATTTTCAGTTTACGACTCACGTTAGTGGATTTATTTCAATCGTTTTGAAATTAATTTAACGTAATCGACTGAAAAAACTTTCGACTTGTGAATTGAATACAAATTAAATGCATTAATTAAAATCAATTTTATCGAAAAATATTGTTGCGCTTCCGAGATTCGAATCTGAATCTCTTCCAATCCGAGAAACGTGCATTAACCGATTATACTACAGCACACAATACATTGACGGCAAATTTTCACTTGCACTTTTCAACAATTGATACATCTGTCGTTCCATTATTTGAAAGCCGTCTAATTTATTTTACATTCATTAATACATTTAATTAGTATTGAAAATATCACAGAACTGTGTACTGAATAATTACAACATGTGTTCTCCTTAATAAATTGTAAACTGTAAATAACAAAAACACCATACCGACACTATGATTTCTGTAAACTTTTCTTACACGAACTGTTCAACACAGGTTAAAAATAACCCAATTAAATGTAAAGGAATGCCTACTGACCTAATGCACCCCAATATAAGTGATCTTATAAATGATTAATATAGCACTGACTTTCTCAATTTGATATACAGTTTTAAATGCGTGTATCTATTTTGACAACCTTTTAAGCGAGTTATGTTATGTTGAACCTTCAATTATGTCTGTGGAGCCAGCCACGGGAGGCTCCAAAATCATTGGCTGATGAACGTCCTTTGTCGATGAGAATCAGACCAGAATTTGGAACATTGGTCACACGCATTTGAGAGAAAAAATAATTCAAACAGTCTGCTTTCCCAGTTCTTGGTGTGTTTTGCCGGACTGCGATTCTTAAATTTTGGTGCGATTTTTCAAAATTGTCGAAACAATCATTTTTCACGATATTTCCCTTTTATCAATGTCCATATCTTTGATTAAAATCCATTTTCTTAAAAATTGTTAATGTTTTATATGTACCTACCGCGAACTGGCGCCATTTTAAATAAAACATGAAAAATACTAACATTTAACACAAGGACGCATTCAAAACATGCAAAATTCTTTACACATTTCAAATAACACTTAAAAGAGTGTGAGTTTTCACTAAATTCACAAATAAACGAATCAATATGTCAGACAGTAATATTTTCACGCTATTTGACACAAAAATAACTAAGAATTATTTTTAATGTGGAAAAACACAAAGATAAACATATAAAAATGAAAATGTGAAACTTTAAAACATCGAAAGCGGGACCCAAGATGACAACTTCAAGTGAACACATTTTTTGGCGGGATCTCGCCGGCCCGCTGGCGTAAACTAACCGAACCAAAGTCAAAAAACCAACTATAAATTAGATTATCAATGAAAACACATTTTTATTGTAAAGTTGCAATTTTAGAACATAGTTCTATGATATTTAAAACAATTGGTTATTTATTAAAATTATTTGATTCATCTATTTTGACTTATTTTATTAAACGTAATGTAACAGAACTGGTTTATCCGTATATATTAAATAATGGAATTACAAACAATTAGATTCTAAAAGATGGATTAATTAAAAATTATATTTGTATGAATAAAAGATAGACGTTAAAAGAAAATAATTACATTTGAAATTATTTAAAGTGGCTTTTTTGATATAATACATACATATTATCGGGCCCTGGGCGAGAACCATCCCGAGGATCGAGGCAAGGAGCAAGGCCTTGAATGCTGCTCTGTTGGCTGCCATATTGCTTGATGACCTGTGCCGACTTGGATATTTTCTACTCGGAATTTCAACATATTTATACCTTAAAAGCGTAAATCGTGTAGGAATAAAGGGGTGACTAGTGTACATGGCACCATTAGCTTCAAATATGTTTATGTGGTGTTAACCTTTACTGTACCGTGATATAAAATACTCGTACGCAGTCATCTTGTCAACTCGTGTTACCGTGAAATGTGAAAAAATGCTCAATGCCATAAATTTAATTATATATAAAAAAGATATATAATACTATTATAATTCGGAGCATTTATCAAGTCCTGTACATTATATAATACAACTTTTATTTTTATCTTTCTTTAATTAGTGAGAAAGAGACACCATTATATTTGTATGTTTGGGGGTAAGGACGGTGGTTAAATAAAATTAATGTTATTTGGCGTGTTGAAGATTTATTATGACAATAACAATGAAAACAGATAGAATGAATACAGTGAATGAATGAATGAAGATGTAGATGATGCACGTGTCTTATGAAATGAAATGAATTGGCGGTCTTGCTCGGCGAGCGCGAGCCGGCAAGACCGCCGTTGTGAAACGATCAAACTGGAGAGACTGCTTGGCGGTGAATGCTTGAGCCCGACTTGTAGCAGCAGCCGGCAACGCTGTCGCTAGCGTCGATGCCGACTGAGATGGCGGTAGATATGAATTATGATCGCTACATATGTTTATCTTTTCATTGTGAAATTAACATGTGATTTATTTCTGTCTTGACACAAATTGTATTTTTGTTAACGTATTAATTTTAAAACGGATTGAAATGAAAGATAATTATTTTTGTGGGATTCGCCTCTTACATAGCTGATTTTTCACTAGTCATTTCTAAGCGTAAATATTTTCCTTTAATTTAACTACAATATGAATTGCATGTTGCGTGAATTTACCGAAATATTACAGGTTTAATTAGAGCGGTGGACCCGTGTTACTGCACGGTTTGGGAAGGGTTAAAACACCCTCGGCTTGGACGAGATTAATCTCGGGTATGTCTTTATTGCCGGTGTCCGCGGAATGTTACACGTTGCAATAAATTGTAATTAATATCGTGTTCACATGTTGAGATTTCAATCTGAAGATTTCAAAACTTTGAGATCATCCCGAGATTGGTGAAAAGAGACAAAAAATTCGATACGTCACGTAAAACCGTCACCTATAACTATTCATTTTAAAGTTAGTCAAACAGAAGTCATTAAATCACAAACGTTTATTCTGTATTAGTTGCCGTTGGGGCGATTCATATTAACCCAACTAACAAATAAAACATCATCGGTCAATGGATTGACTTTTGATGTTTGACGTATAACAAGCGTGAAGGTGCTAGACAGCGAATCTCTGAGACTCGATGTGCACCAATGTTCCCTGTAAGGTGTGCGGTGTGCACGCGCACACGATTTGCAATATAATGCGCACACACATTTGTTAACAAGACTTATTCTTCATGTGCCGCCTTCTATCGAAGGTTGGCGACCATGTTGGTTTATCATGTTTAAGATGACTAACATTTTGGACATTGAACCACTTTGCCAATGCGTTAACAAGGGGTGCGCTAAATCTCAGAGCTATTCACGGTGTTCTGGGGAAGGGGCGAATTTTTTAATCACTCTGATACAAATTATTAAAGCATTCGAATGTTACTTAATATACTTATATTCTGTAACAAAACGCAATATACCATAACGTAATTAATGTAAATAGCTGAAAAATGTATTCGCCTACCATAGACTGCAAGAGTGAAGAGTTCTATGATTGACGCAGAAATAGGTGCTATCTTTTTTTGCTCCAATTCTTCTTAGTAAATCATGGTAATAAATAAGTAATAAATATTAGGAATTGTCCTTCTCAATCAAAACTGTGCACAATTACGGCAAAGGAGAACAATGTACACGTGTGAAGTATGTAGGATAATCGTTCAAAGCATTGTTCACAAAAATGTTGCCTTGAACATCTAAAAGCGATACATATCAAACATCGGCGTGCTTATATATTGTTAGACTATAGACAAAAAAAAATGGCTAGGTCTCTTTTATTATGCACACGAAATAAATGTATTTTATGAGAAATTTTAAAAGGCAAGTTTCATAATACATTTAAACTATCTACAGAAATGGCAGTTAAGTACTGATTTGATTTAAGTATATTCAATATTATATCTTCATTTAACAAGGTACTCGCCGGCCTAAGTCAAATTTAGCAAGCCCATTATGGGATAACACAGCCAACATACCCTCTTTCTACTAGTGATGAGAAAAATGCTACTCTCGACTCACGGGTGTGATTGTGATTAGTATTCAGTAACATCGGCGAATGAAAACTGCGACTGTGATCACAGTTTCATTACTAATGCGCGTGCGCTGCGCGATATCACAATACGCGAAACAAAACAAAAAAATAGCAGAAAAACATTCCATGCGCGGGTGGTACGCGATACATGTGCCCGAGACATGTAACGGTATTTTAAAACGATATATTTAACTATTAATATAACTAACTGCGGGCATTCGTGTAATGATTCTATTAGATGACTTAATAACACGAATAAAAAGTGCATTTTTGACTTTAAATATTTCCCCAAGAACTATAGGAAGTAGTTAGCTAAAAATCAATCCTCAATCGTGAATAAAAAATTGGTTTCTTCCCTCCCGAGAACTTGACAATTTGTAGATTGTTTGATGTTTCGTTAAGCCATCGGTTTATCTGTCAAATGTTGGCCAAATGTCAATATTTCTACATGTTTGGGTGCATGGACAGATGTTCTAGAAATTTCAAGATGATCAACAAAAATAAAGCACAATTCCAAATGTATGTCTGACCTCCTGGAGACGCGCTTCCCCTTTTCGCATACATATTGGTAACAATTCAAATATGATTGGTTTAATATCCATGTTGAAATGTAATTGATCGTCGACAATGCCATTTATTTATAATACCCTCGATAAATTGTTTGCATTTTTCAATTTTTTTTTTAAACGAAATACTTTCGTATAAAAAAACCAAATTTCGCCTTTTGAACGCAATCGATTTTGTTTGCTCGTAAATATGTCGTATTTCGCCGTACGGATTTGCAAATTCGGCAATAGAAGTTTGCAAATTGATTTTAAAAAAACGCTCGACAGACATTTTGTTTTTCAGACTGCCAAACGTGAACTAACCCAAATTTCTTGTTTTAACATTTTCAATTTGGTGTCACCCGCGTGATCACTTTGGTACCACTTACGCATTCAAATAGCTCTGCGACTTTAATATTTGAATACATGACCCGATCGACAATAAAAAATACACCTTGTTTACATAAAAATATCGTAAACTATCGGATTTATATTTCCACAAATAATGTGTGTAGAATGCCCCTCGTCAAGCAATTGATGTTTCAAACCCCTCTCCTACATATACACTTTTTTTCATGTCTATTCATTTACCGGTCTGTGGATTAGACTGATTGTCTTTTAGCTCATTCATGAAGACACTTCATGACAAGGGTGTTTTGGATTAAATCCAAAATTTGACAAGTGTGTTTATTTTGCCGGATTCTCGGTGACATCAGTACGTCATACAACGACATGGATGACAAGAAAAGGTTTAGGCGTATTTTAGATATAGATATAATAGTTTTAATCGTTCTTTGGATGTTTGGACTGAGTATAATGGGTGAAGATGAGGGCATTCACTACGCTTGGACAGGTGATTACCGATTCACCATCAGATACACGTGTACACGTACGATCTTTGATATCTCACACCAAAGTGAGGATACGTGTGAGTTTATGATTGAATGTTATGAATCGCGCGTTCACGTGTTAATTTGAATATTTTGAAATATGCAGTACGATGTCTACACCGAGGAGCGTTTGCTTGTTTGATCTCGACGGGAAGGCAGCCGCGCAGATCATGCACATATGCATTATTAGCACACGTTATACGGTCGGTACCGGCGTGTTTTTGCTACTGTTGAGAAACTAGTTGTCTGCAAAGACCCTATCTGTTATGATGATTATGGAGGCGATATACCGCCACAGATGCATCAATTTATCGGGTACAAAATACAATAGTCAACTGTAGACGGCTCGCTCGGCGCTCAACGTACTGTCCTTAACTTTTTTAAGGCGAGTCTTGAAACACTTCATCTGTTAACACGAACCTTAAGAGAATTTTTTTCTCTTTATTTCAACTGTCAAATTTGGAAGAACATTTTAATTATTTGATTCGCAGCAAAGTGACGACAACATCTAAACGAGGTGACCAACCAATCGCGATAATAATAATAACAAATCAATTTTGAGGATAGACTGGTTTGTTTTAAAAGAACAGTACTGATGAGTTTCGAAATAATTCTGCAAACATATTTCATCCGTGTTACGTATTATTAATAAACGAATTTCGGACATTTCTCTGGAACAATATCTAAAAGAACAGAACCAATTTTAGAATGATGATATTTTTCATATCTGTAAAGTTATCTACCTTTCACCCCATAATCCCCCGCGTCCACGGCGATCTTTCAAACAGACTTTGATCCCTGCGAATCGGTAAATGTACGTGTGTACTGAATGCGTCATTTTAATTATGGAACGAAACACATGCGCTGAATTCTATGTGATCCTTTATCCGCTTTCGAGACGAATCTCCGAGAGAAATCTCATCACACGGTTCGTAAAGTTCCAATAACCAAATCGTAAAATCTTGCTTTTTATTTTACTTTTATTACATTTCTTGATAGTCAAAATTAATGTAAATTTTTTTAAATGTCTCAGACACTCGTATATTGTAAGAGCTTAAGCTCTTTATTAATACTGGCTTGTTACAGAGTTCAACAGGGGTAACAATTTGTTTAAATATTAATTGATTAACTGAAGTTGTAATTATTCAGAACAGACGGTCTGTGATATTTTAATAAGAATGTGTTCTCCTAATAATAAAGTTGTATCAATGTGTCCAAAATTTAATAAAAATCAATTGATAATTCTGGCGTCTGCTATCAGTTTACTCAAAAGTATTTGAGATTCTGTAAAAATAAGGTAGATGGCTCTTTCAAATAATGAAACGATTAAACGTATTAATATCAAAAAGGTAACATATAGGTTCGAAAATTGTCGCTAAAAATATTGTCGCCGTAGCGTAGTTGGATAATGCACCTTCCCCGGTTAGGAAAGAGATCCAACACATCCAAACAATATTTTTCGATAAAATTGATTTTATATGAATATCTTTCTAATTAATATATTTAATTCATATTTAAATGTTATCATTGTTATATGATAAAAATGTATAAAGTGTATGAAAATTATGAATCAATTAATTTTTAATTATATGCGTATGTGATCATTTGACACCGCAAGGTTGTGGTATTAAGGGGGTAGTTAAAATAGCAGGGCAGTGGCTTAGCGTGAAGGGTAGCTGAATTGTAGAGAGAACTCTCAACCATTATACCCCGTCCCACATATGATAATCTCACGGTTTAGAGATATGTAATAAAAAAATAATTAATTCTTCCTGGGAAAATTTAATGGCCAATGTCCACTTGGCCAATGTCTTATCGGAACACGGGCCATTGTTGTGAGATATTGATGTCTCATTACATGAAAATCAATATTATCCGAGAATTCATGCACCTACAAATGAACCGATACATGGTGCATCATGTACAGACTATAACGTGACACATTTAACGTCTAAAAAAGAACACCTGCACGCTGTTCTCGCGACCGAATTCCCACGTTATACTGATTTCAGGTACGGTATAACAGGCTATTTACGTCGCGTCTGCCACACGAGTAAATAGCACATGAGCCGTAGATCTGGCTGTATATAGACACGGTGAATAATTTAGAAGAACTTACCGAGTTTTTATTGACGGAGTACATCCTAAAATCTCAATACATAATCTTCGCACATCTCTCTACAATAATTATCAGTCAATTAAAATCATATGAAGATTGAAAGAACCGGCCGCTGAAAAGATAACGAAACATGAAACATATGTATGTAACATATTTTATATCGCTTCATTTATTTTATTTTGCTTCACGTTCATCTCAATGCTGTCCTTTACATTCGAGACTATTTTGAACTAAATATTTTTTCGATATATTTTTTATACTCGATTAATTTAATTTGTATTAATATACCGCAGAACTATGTTCTGAAAATGCAACTTGACAACAAAAATGTGTTCTCCTTAACCATTACCATGCCGCGATATAAAATATTCGTACGCAGCCACGATGTCAACTCGTGTTACCCCGTAATAAATTAGAGTTCTATTAATTAGCCTTTAAAATGTGCAAAAATTGGTTAATGCCATAATTTTACTGTAAGTGTAGCGACCATAATTCAAATCTACCGCTATCTCAGTCGGCATCGACGCTAGCGACAGCGCTGCCGGCTGCTACCACAAATCTGGCTTAAATCACCGCCAGACAGTCTCTCCAGTTTCAGCGTTTCACAATGGCGGTCTTGCCGGCTCGTCTTTGCCGAGCAAGACTGCCAATTCATTTCATTTCATAATTTCCTACATCTTCATTCACTGTATTCATTTCTATCTGTCTTCATTGTTTTTATCATTTGTCACAATAAACCTCAACACACGCGCCAAACACATGTATTTCATTTAACCACCGTCCTAACTCCCAAATGAGTATTGAGCATTAAATATATAATGTTATAATTCGGAGAATACATCAAGTTCTGTACAGGAGATTGCATTGTATAATACAAGCTTTCTTTTTATCTGTCTCCATTTAATTAGTGAGAAAGAGACACTATTATATTCTTTTCATTGTGAAATTAATACGTGATTTCTTTCTGTCTCGCCACAAATGGTATTTTTGTCAACGTATTAACTTTACAAACGGAATGAATTCTCAAAATACATGGCACCATTTGCTTCAAAGATGTTTTCGTGATGTTAACCCTTACTGTACCGTGATGTGAAATACTCGTACGCAGCCATCTTGTCAACTCGTGTCACCGTGAAGTGTGAAAAAATGCTTAATGCCATAAAGAGGTA
This sequence comes from Eubasilissa splendida, assembly GCA_031772225.1. NCBI lineage: Eukaryota > Metazoa > Arthropoda > Insecta > Trichoptera > Phryganeidae > Eubasilissa > Eubasilissa splendida. The sequence continues at coordinate 20,885,447 of CM062868.1, forward strand.
TATAATACTATAATTCGGAGCATTCATCAAGTCTTGTATATTTTAAATATGAATTAAATATATTAATTAGAAAGATATACATATAAAATCAATTTTTTCGAAAAATATTGTTGTTGCGCCACCGGGATTCGAACCTGGATCTCTTTCCTAACCGGGGAAGGTGCTTTATCCAACTATGCTACAGCGACATTATTTTTAGCGACAATTTTCGACCCTATATGTAACCTTTTTTTTTTATATTAATACATTTAATCGTTCCATCATTTGACAATATTTTTCGATAAAATTGATTTTATATGTATATGTTCTGAATAATTACAACTTCACAATAAGAATGTGTTCTCCTAAATAAGTCTTGTATATTATATAATACAACATTTATTTAATAAGTGAGAAAGAGACACCGTTATATTCTTTTCATTGTGAAATTAATATGTGATTTCTTTCTGTCTTGACATTACAACGGATTGAAATGAAAGATAATTATTTTTGCGGCGTTCGCCTCGTGGTATAATTGATTTTTCACTAGTCATTTCTAGGCGTGAATATTTTCCTACAAATTAACTCAAATACGAAGTGTATGTTTACTGAAATGTTACAGTTTTAATTAGAGCGGTAGACCTGTGTCACTGCGCAGTTCGGGAAGGGTTAATCTATAGGTAAGGTACTGTACTTTATGCACAGTGGAGTCGAATCTCAAAGAAGTCTCGTCTGTGGAGACGTTTAGAAATTTCGAATTCGGCGCCTTTTACTTGAATTTTTTTTAATTGAATTTTCACAGCCTCCGCGCGCTGGTGCACTAGTGCCACCCTGGCCCGATCTCCCTCCGCACACCTCGATTCGATCCAATTCAATCAGGCCAGATCAAATCGGCAGAAATCACCTTTTCACAATCGCCACATAATAATAGTGGTGATAATCCTTTGACAGTCGGTGCGGCTTGGTCGGCATTTGTGCGCTAAATAAAATGTCAATTTATTTTATTCATCATTTTGAACGAACGTGTATACACAGCGAGGCGTCAGCAGAAGCATAATGTTTATGGTAACGACCTTTCCGAATTTATTTCGTTTTACGACCGTCCACGGAGAGATTGAGATACATCTAGATACCGCGTGCACGTCGCGATGAGATTGGAGATAAACTCAGAAATCAGATTGAGATTGTTGGAAAGTGACTGAAACTCGACCAGTACGTTAAACGTGCACATAAACGTCGCCTACAGAATTACTTTGTTCCAAAAATTAAATAGATATGTAGCGATCATAATTCAAATCTGCCGCCATCTCAGTCGGCATCGACGCTAGCGACAGCGCCGCCGGCTGCTGCCACAGGTCTGGCTCAATTCACCGCCAGGCAGTCTCTCCAGTTCCATCGTTTCACAATGGCGGTCTTGCCGGCTCGCCTTCGCCGAGCAAGACCGCCAATTCATTTCATTTCATCATTTCCTACATCTTCATTCACTGTATTCATTTCTATCTGTCTTCATTGTTTTTATCATACCGACAATAAACACCTCAACACACGTCACACACATTTATTTCATTTAACCACCGTCCTAACCCCCAAAGGTATAAGTCATTAAACACTAACACAAAGTGTTAAATTACAGACATGTATTTACTGCTACTGGTGCGATAAGATCCCGTGGACTGTATCGATTTCAATAATGATCAATTGACGCAATCTGAATTGGATTCAGGAAGGAAAATAATGGCAGATGGATCTGGCCCACCTCGTTCTAAGGTCCCGGGTTGGACGTCAAGTTTTTTATACTTATATTATATTTATACTTATACTTCCTTTTCGAGGCCCTAGCGTGACGCACGGCGCTGCTTTCGGACACAGATCTTGACAGTTTGGAGTCGGAAGGCAATCTGTCCCCCCCGTCGGCGAAATCCCTAAGTAATTAGTTAGCCAGTGCGGGACAGGTATATATTAAGGTTTATATATTGGATGGTCGAAGTGCACAGGTAGTGGGTATTCGACTTGCGTCAACAGCTACTGTGGAGATTTAAAATCACCGAAATGACGAACATGAGAACAATGGCATATGATGTTCAACATACGAGCGGGAAGAACGGAGAATCTCTAAGACACCGTGTAAATATGAAAGCCGACAGTTGTCTCCAAAGCATCTCACGAGAGTAAAATCCGTATCTCAGAGATTGTCTCGGGTCGAAAATCTCTTCCATGAACACGCGCCATTAAAGTGGAAGAGCAAACTGAAGTCGTTTACCTAATGGACCGTGTCGACGATTGAGATTTTTAAGAAATTTTCTATTCGATTTCGAAAGATGACAAGTGAATATATCTTATATATTACAAATATATTTTATACGAGAGGTTATCCAGAAAGTGAAGACTTTGTAGCTTGAAAAAAATTAATGTACATGGCAGGAGCTTGAACTGAATAGTGGCTAAAACCCGCAGACTACCAAATATATAGACACGAGCTAACAGAAATTCCTTGTTTTAATATTTTTATTTTGGTATCATTCACGTGATCACTTGGGCACCACTCACGCAATCAAATAGCTCCGTGATTTTTTTAAAATATATGACTCGATTAGAACGAAAATTAAAACGCTATACGTCTTGTTTAGAGTTAAACTTACTTTTAATGTTGCGCAAATGTGTCATAAACTATCGGATTTATGTTTCCTCCCCCTACATATACACTTTATTTCATGTCTATTCATTTACTGGCCTGTGCTGAAACCTCTACAACCGGTGCGTGGTTCCAGTTTGCTTCAGTTTACTATTTGTCTGATAACATTTGTATTTATTAAGAACGTGGCATACCAGGTTACTCCGAATCGGCGATACCTCGATGCGAACCTCCTTATCCTGTGTTAGCGCCTCCATCCTTCCGATTCTGGTCCAGTTACGAATGATGTTGCTCAATCGAGATGCCTACTCCTACCTAAACTCCCCTAAAATGGTCCATGCCTACGAATTATATATCTCTCTGAGATTTAACTCGTGTGCGCTTAATGGGACAGTACACAGTTCAGTCATCAACCCGTGTATGTTCTTGGCGTGGATTAGAATGACACACTATAAGAAGAGATCAAAGTCTCATTTAGGACACGGCCCTTAAGGTGGAGATGTTGGCATTTCAGGTAGAACAACACGTGACCAAGATTTCGGTGCTTGGCCATGGAAATTGACTCCCTCTTTTATTCAAAAGTATTAACATCAGACTTGATGATCAAACCTAACTATGGTATGTGAAGAATTTCATATTTAAAATGCTTCTAGGCAGTTTACAAATTGTTAATTGAAAAAAAATGTCGTTTTAAAGTGTCTACAGCCATTTCGAAGCTCCGTATCCAGCCAAACAATTACTGATTCTGTACGAATGATAAGAACTCTTCTGATTGAGATTTTTAATTGTTATAAACATTTCTTCAGACGAAGCTTGCCACCCCAGCCCCTGCGGACTCAACACCAAGTGTGACGTCGTCAACAACGTGCCCACTTGCAGCTGTCTTCCGGGTTACCAGGTAAATTGCCATTTAAAATGAAGAAAACTATATTTACTAAGATGTACACGTCTCACTTGTGACAGCCGTGGGCGCTAAGAGTCGAAATAAAATGACCTACAGTTTGAAGGAAATAAAAAGTTTACGAGCTTTACAAAATGCATAATACGAGAAAAGCAAGATGAACGTCATATACATCCAGAAGATCCATCTCCTTCTTTAAATATCATCATAAACTGTGTTACCCTGGAGAATGGCAGCTAATTCTCTAGCATCACAATAATGGGATGCTGTTAAAAAAGGTTCACCCAAAAACCCACCTCAGCTGTAATATTAATAATAACTGGGAAATCAATGAAAATTAGGAAATTTGAACATTTTGCCCATGTGCCATTTCCACGTTGCACCTGCGGAATCTGAGAGTCTGATAGAATGGTTTGACAGATCCACCAGACTTAAATCGGGAATGGGGGCGCCCAGAAAAATTTCGCTGAGGGCGCCACGGAGACTAGGCCCGGCACTGTGGCGCGGATACAGATCAAACAGCCTCATCATCATTCTGTTCATTGTGTACCATCCTTTACATGATTTTTAAAAGGAATGTCTTATTCGTGCACAAGCAAAGGACAGTGCAAAATGAACTATGATTGACGCAACTGATACATTACCGACAAATCACAGAGTCTCATCCTTGTGAATGCATCATAAAGTAAAAAGACTTTCTGTAAGATTGTTCAATATTACATTAAATACTAATTTAATGTATTAATTATAAATATATACATATAAAATCGATTTGAAAAATATTGTTTTTGCGCTACCGGGATCTCTATTTCCAATCCGGACAAGTACACTACCAATTGTGTTATAGCGCCAGTATTTTTCATGACATATTTTCAAACCTATACGTTACACTTTTTCAAATTAATACATCTGTCGTTTCATTATTACTGGCGCTATAACACAATTGGTGGTGTACTTCCCCGGATTGGAAATGGAGATTCCAGGTACGAATCCCGGTAGCGCAAAAACAATATTTTTCGACCAAATTGATTTTATATTCATATATTTTTAATTAATACATTAAATGAGTATTTAAAACATCGCAGACCGTCTGTTCTGAATAATTACAACTTCACAATAAGAAGTTCAGTTCAATTCAGTACCTTCTTTGCTCGATTTTAACGAATGATCTTGTAGAACTGTGCAGATTTTTCTTAAGGGAGTTATATTTATTTTTCCAGTTTGAAATACGAGAATTATTTATTTGAATTACCTAGTTTATATATGTCAATATGTTTGAGATCAATCAAAGTACCCACATATGCCATCTACGATGTTCCGCATTCAAAATTATTGTTGTAGTTTCATTTTATAATTTTATGTACAGAGAACGGTCTAAATATACCACGTTGCCATTTGTTTCATAATTACGTAGTATTTTTCCTATGTTTAAAAAACAACGGTGTTAAATACATACGAAATTACGGAAAACTTACAAAATGATTACCACCCTTAATACTGTCGGTGCTGTATCCCTCGTAGACTCATCTTCGTGGGTGGTGGGCCTCCGTCGCCGTCGCCTTTGTGGTGGTCGGCTACCATTGCCGACCCGTCTTCACGGGCGTCGGTGCCCATTCCTCCTGATAATCTGCGCCACTGGCAACCGATGGATCGGGCGCCTCTAGCCTCGTTCTTCATTCTGCTTTCCTTTATCCTGGTGCTGGCCGGTCTCGGCCGCTGGTCGCCAACCGTCTGATGACTCTGCTGCGAAAATGTTACTCTCCCCGCGAGATTTGTTTACTGTTTAGATTCAACTGTGCGACTCCCGTGTTCAACTCTCCCTTTCATCGCCGTGTCCGGCCTTTTAAACCTCGTCGGGCTTAGGGTGTGTCCTCGATACGTCCCTCGGTCCATCCCTCGGACGGTGATTTGGTGCTCTGTGGCTATCAGAGGCCGGTAGCAACCCTACGCCCCTAATCCCGGCCACGCCTCCAGCCGTGTCCGACTGATGTGATAACACGCGTAGGCCCATCTCAGGCCGTCCCCTATCATAATCTTAAAACTGACAGATATTTACATTCATTACATATAGTTAGTTACTTATAATTCCGTTCTTAAAAACCTACTCTAGTCTATGTACATTATCACTATTATTATATCACATTGACACACAATTACCTTAGTTTCATAGACACCTATGATGAAAATACATCTTAGTTGACTAATCATAATATACAATACCACTTTACATCTATCTGTGACGAGAATTTGTCTAATCTAACTAATTACATTGATCGGAAGGACAAGTCGGTCGCATATATTATACAAATATCGTAACCTAATGTATAATATTTATCTAAAACAATTATTATAAAAAAAGGTCTCGCCGGTATTCACCAATTCGGCGGGCTTGCAATTATCCCGGACGGGGCATTTATATTATAGATTATAAAATCTCAAATGTTTGACCCACGAAGCATTTTATTGCCTTCAACCGGGATTAGGTGGATTCTTAGAGTTGAAAACAATGTCGTTTTTCGGCGATTTTTTGTGCAGCTACCAATTAAAGGTTCGTCCCCGACAGTGGTCAATAAAATAGAGTGCATTTCTTAGGGGCGGATCGTCATGAAACATTACCCAGACCCCTGGGAAAAAGCAACACGTGCACTTCCTTTAATTATTTACTCGGACTTAATGCAAATCCCTAAAGCAATTTGGCGGTTGAAGTATTCTTTCTTACTAAATCCTATGGGGAATTAGCGTCACACTAGACGGGCCACATCAAGCTAATGAAACCCAATGGCTACCTATCTCAGAACAGGTACTGGTGAGGTAGGAAGCGGCCAACAGGCGTGGATATAATTAAAATGGAATATTATTACTTATTGTACTTGCTAGTGTATTATAGTTGCTTAAAAAAATAATTTTAAAACCATGAAAAAATTCAATAATGTCTTGCAAATTTAACAGTTAATAACTATTGATTTTTCCAGATTTGTCTCTGAAATTTTGGCTTCAAGATTATAAAAAATATCTATTTCATATACCTATGTGATTTTCCGTATTAAGGCAATTTGGTTGCACACAAAAAATGAATTTAATGGTCGCGGTCTCTCTTATAACGCCTGTACTGTTTTAATTGTGGAAAATAATATTCAGTTTATTAATTTTACTTTAGTGTAAAGGTCCTATCTAAGTAACAGTTTTTAAAAATAGTATAATTTTGTGTAAAATTTCTTATATAAATGAATAACAAAAACCTACATTTTCGTAAAAAATACGAAAACATAAATTAGTTTCAAAAGGGCATAACAGAATTTTTGAAGAAATTTGATCGTATTTAATTGTGATTTTGGTATCCAGGGCAGTCCTCTGAGCGGCTGCCACCACGAGTGCGAGTCCGACGGAGAGTGCGGAGCCCAGCTGCACTGCCAGCAGTACCGCTGCGTGAACCCGTGCAGCCAGTGCGGGGTGAACGCGGAGTGCGAGACCGTCAGGAGCCACGCCGCCGTCTGCAAGTGTCCCAGGGTGAGTTGAGGTCTGCACCTGCATTCGGGACATCCCTGCAGCGGGTGCGGTGCAATTGCAGGGGCAGATTTACGCTTGAGGAGGACCTATTGAATATTATGTTCCAGGCCGATTTTGTATGGCCGCCATTTTGGTTTGGCAGATATTTGTCAGTTTTTATTTAGTAGTGGTATAGATTAGTTGATTACAATTTATTATCGAGCATATAACGCTTCAATAACGTGTTAAAGTTATTAAAACATTAAAACAAACACAAGACCGACCTTTAGAAAAAAATTATCATGAGTGACGAAGCTCATTTCGACTTAAAAACCAAAACAGCCATTATTGGGGCACTGAAAATTCTCAATTGATACACCCGCGCAGAGTTACTGCACGGTGCGCCATGAATCATCGGGCCCTATTTCTTTTAGGATGCAAGAGGCAATGTTGTTAAAACTTCTTGGCGGCCGAATTGAGTAGATTGGGCCTGCAACACGTGTGGTTTCAACAGGACGGTGCCACCTCACACACAGCTAAAAACTAAATATTAATAAACGTTAATTTTTGTTATATATTTACCTATGCATATACATTGCGCGACGTTGCATCCATTGTTAGTGTTGTGGCCATTTTTGGTAAGGAAATCCGCTTGATAGCAGTACTGTTTAGCAAACAATAATAATGATTATTTATATTTATTTACAATCATTTCGCATTGTGTCCACAAACCTGGCCTGCATGACGCGCTATTCATGGAACCCTCCAGTTTGGTTTTTTTCAACAACTGATCTGATTCCAGGGCTACTTCGGTGACGCGTACAACTCTTGCCAGCCTGAGTGCACGACCAACTCCGAGTGCCCGTCGCACAAGCCCTCCTGCCAGTACAACCAGTGCGTGGACCCCTGCCAGGGAGTCTGCGGCTTCCAGGCAAACTGCCAGCTGCGCGGGGCCACCCCCATATGCTCCTGCCCCAGGAACATGACCGGCGATCCATTCGTCAGCTGTCGGCTGTTTAACGACGGTAATATATTATGTTGTATAATGTGGCGGATGAATCAGAAGGATATGTTGTAGTGTGAGTGACGAGTGCTCCAATAATCATCCATTCGCTTACATGTTCGTTTGAAGATCGCGGAGTGTATTGAATAAGTGTGAGTATACAAGATGTATTGTTAATTCAGCACAGTTACAGATTTGATATATACAATAGCAGTACAATGAAAAGTCTACACAGAGAAGCGTTTCCTGGATGTGTTATCTGGAAGGCGGCAGTGAGAAGAGTGGTGCTCGGGAGTGGCCTCCCAGACTGCTGGTAGCAAGGTTATTAACGTATGATTATTGTGGCCACACCTAATCTAACCCAATCTCACGTTTTTAAAAAATGAAAAGTGTAAATCAGAGATGAAGAGGAAAAGTAAAAAACGAAATCCGAATCAATGCACAAAGAATACAAAATACATTGGAAATGTATTTTTACTGTTGTTAGGAGCTCTGATTTACGCATCGGTAAATGCAAGATGCGTTCAGGGGTCGTCAGCGATAGACCTACACATATAAGAGTGTCTTTTTAGAAGTATGTTTTTCAAATTGGCAACACTTTTTCCAGCGACAGCCAATCATACAGCTGATTTGTGCTCAGTTTGGTTTGCCTTTTCGCCAGCCATCGCGCCACAATCAATTTATTGAAGGAAACATTCGATGAGCGAATCATTTGGCCTCCAAGATCGTGTGATTTAACACCTTTGGATTATTTTCCGGGGGGGGGGGTATGCGAAGTGGCTAGTCTACGCCGATAAATCAGAGACGATAGACGAGTTGGAATCCAACATTCGTCGCGTTATTTCCGATATACGTCCCTAGCTGCTACAAATAGTGGACTTCCAGATTACGCTTTATTCGAGCCAGTCGCGGCGCCCATAAGTTATCTTTCCAATAAAGCCAATACCTCTAAAAGAAACATACTTAACATATATAAAAGTTGGATGCGTGACCGCCGCGGGCGTTGGAAGTGAAACTGAGAGGAAGATTTGTATCTCTGCTAAATTGTACAACGGTGACGGATGCTGCAGTTTGGCACAATATAATTAAAGATTGTTTTTCAGGAGATCTCTGTGAGCCGAATCCTTGCGGGGTAAACGCCCAGTGCCAGCCGGGATATGACAGGACCAACAGGAAGCGGCCAGTCTGCACTTGTCTCCCCGGATACGTTGGAAACGCTTTAACCAGCTGCACTAGGGTGAGTACCAGCGATGGCTCCACACTGTGCAAAGTGCTTGGCTATGCTCACGTTTGACAGATCGCACGCTACTTCACACCATATTGAAACACACAAGCAAATAACTTAGTTGCTCTCACTCAGCAATGCACACAATTAACTGCAAACTGTGTGTGTGTATAGAAAACGAAACTTCCCGAAGTAGTACACGAATTCATTGCTCACTTCATGTTGTTCATTGAAGTGTGTATTTCGCGAAGTATCACATCGCACTTCAGACATATCATTGAAGTAAGTTCAATAACGACTTTTGCATTTCGGGAAGCGTTCGTTGCGCAATGAAGTTTTGCCCTTTGCTTGTGAATACGTAACCATGTAAATATCGAGGGTAGGTACCGCCAAGACCAAAGCATAAAAAGGAATACAAAAATGAGACTAGTCAGAATTTTTATATCTTTGGGGGTCAGGACGGTGGTTAAATGAAATAAATGTGATTGATGTGTGTGTTGAGGTTTATTATGACAATGACAATGAAAACAAGGAAGACATAGAATGAATGAAGATGTGATGTAGAAGGTGCATGTGTGCGTGAAATGAAATGAATTGGCGGTCTTGCTCGGCAAACGCGAGCCGGCAAGACCGCCGTTGTGAAACGCCGATACTGGAGAGACTACTTGGCGGTGAATGCTTGAGCCCGACTTGTAGCAGCAGCCGGCAGCGCTGCCGACTGAGATGGCGTTAGATTTGAATTATGATCGCTACATATCTATGGTGTTGAAACTTTGATAAAATTCCGAAAGGGCTCTGAAACTGAGGACTGAGAAAGCCAGAATACAAGAGGATATTCGCTCTAAATATCTGGTGCTGATGACGCAATCTCCGAAAACCGTAGACAGCCCGCAGCACGAATGTTTCAATGATATAATAACGATTTTAGAATAATTGATAAGCGTCTGGACATGTGAGTCTACCCCTGCAATAACACTATGTTGGTTTTAGGGACATCTGAATTTTGAATGCCACGACGTTGCACACCTTCTTGGTATATTGAACAACCACATTAAAATAAATGAAAATACTATTAAACACAATTTCTGTGTGAGTTTCCTTACAACACTGCATGTCATCCAAGATGGCCGACGCTTCTTAATCTATGTATTGTTTATCAACATTTGTAAAAACCGATATACAGTGTTGCTTGTAGGGGAGGTGTCATGTCTAGACATGAGGACACCACGGAAAAATTGGTGATCCGGGGAAATATATGAATATAAGAATTATTTTTAAACGCCGTGTAATTAATATAATTGAAAAATATAATGGCGTACCTCGTGTCGGTTAACGTTTATTATATTAAGTTTTAAAAATTATAATCTTCACCCTTCAGCGGTGTTCAAACATTCCTCACCCAGTGGCGTAACTACGCACATTGGCCCCTTTAATTAAAACTTTTTCGACTATCATTGCGTCATCGTCAGTAATAAACTAAAACTTAAACTAGATGATAGACTGTGTCGACTACATGGAGGGGGGGGGGGTGTTTTTAACTTATTTCAAACGACAACCTCGCCCACTTAACGATTAAAATGCAAAGCTGCATCAATACACTGTTATTACAATGTGCGTATTACGTACGGTATTACCAACACTAATACAATTGTTATTTTTAAAATAGGAGTATACTACTCTGTGTGACAGCGTTAATGTTGTCGCAGTACACGTGAGAAACTTTTTCAATGTTCTAATTGCACTTCTTGCTGGGGGAAAGGTAACGCACGATACACGCAAAAATATCCATTTCAAATTGATTTGTAGGACGCGAACTTTTTGAGCCGCTGTCTAACGCGCCGCTGCTGCTGCTAGATATTCTAGATATTTGTGCTTTTAAACCTGTTCTAAAAATTTGTGTATTGTCTAATGAAAAAATATAATAATACAACTTATATTGTTAACAATAATTGGCTCGCGACTGCATCAACCGCAGTGTGTGTGTGTATTATAAAGTCGGAGCCAAATTTGAGATTGTACTGAACGCAGTTGTAATATGGACATTGCGGTACAATATAAAAAGACAATTAAGGGAATGACTCGTTACAGAATACACTTTTTTACGATTAAGAATAAATAGAATAAAAGTTACATTGCTAATCGACAGATGTAACTACCACCGCAACAACACTGTATATCGTTTTGGGTCGATCTGCGTTATGAATGCCACACTGTTGTACATTATGTGATGAGGTCAAAATCACGAAGCGTGAGTCAATCACTGATATCTTTGAGTCACAGTGATTGAATATCTGGGAATATCGTGATTGGTCTTTCTGGATTGTATTTTCTGACGCTGCCGTTTAAACCGATGTTAGAGTTTCTTTTTTCTGCCTCGGCTTCATATTCAGGGGGGAGGCATCTAGCCTGACTTTTTTAAATGTTGTCAAGTCAAATGGTTACGAAATGAAAGAATAATGCCATTATAAGAAAGTTTATTATTTATATTTTATGATACTTGCATGTATTAGAAGTGGAAAATGAGCATTTTACTTGAACACTTATTAATAAGGTTATTCAAAAATAATTACAATTAAATTAACGTTAAATATGTGTGTTCATCATGCCAGCATAAAGTTCTCTACCATATTGTCTATGTTGACGCTTGTCTGATGTAGATTATGCAGGTCCCTCACGTAAGGGATTACCTCTCAGGATGGTCCTGGATCCTGGACGTGAAGTGTGGCCAGCTGCTTGTGGTGTAGTTGATTGACCACCAGATGATGCCCAATGGACGCGATGTTCTTACCAAATTATGTTGATTAACCTTTTTTTATAGATCCACCGGGACCCTTTTGACACTTTCACATCAACGATTAAACGCAGAGAACATCACAGTCTAAGCTTAAACTCGAAGCGCACGGTTTAAATTTTCCCCGGAATCACAATTTATAAGGCGCTTGCTTAATTTTTCAGAGACGATATTGATTTTATTTTCTACTTGAAAATTAGATCCCGTCTTTGTGGAGCGAGTTCTCCCGGCCGAGATTTGGTGAAGACCGCGCGCATAAGGTGATGCATCCCTCATGGTGCATTTGCCGACCTGACTTTGGTCACGTACGCCACATTCCTTATCGCAGTACCCACGCTGTGTCAATGCACCTGCGTCTAACAATACCGAGTTTTATTACCCTCCGTCCATTACTTCGACTAAGTGTTTATGTATCCATGAACAAAATTTTATTTTGTGTAATTTCGCATTCTAACACCGATTATCACTTGAATCAGCGCCATCGATTGGAATCTGTTTTTGTTGGTAATGTTGTACAATAATTTTAATAATTGCAATAATTGAATTGTTGAAATGCGTCGTTTGAATATTTTTAAGTATTATACGTTTTATTTATTATACGTCTATTTTCTTTATGATACTAGAGGGCTCACAACCTAACGGAATTGTGTGACTAAATTTTAAATGAATCAATTGCAACGTATGAACATAATATGCAGGCGTGGAAATGGAAAAAAAATATCGTTTATCGGACAATACAGAAACAATTACGTATAGAAAATCGTACAACTGAACGCTGGCACTTAGGATAAAAGTGTCTGCCTTTTAACTTTACCGTGCCGTAATGGAATTGAATTAACTAACAAGTTAATAAATAATAGATACTTTTAAAATTAGCAATATTATCTTTGTGGTTAAAATTCATATTTTTATTTATTATCTTTGTTTTATTAACCACTAAATTGAGTTTAAATACATCTACCGGTTTCGAAAAATACCATTTTCTTCTTCAGGATGTCATAACTAACTAAAACATATATTGTTTCTTTGCCAGAATCTATTTAAAAAAAAAAAAATTATACCTAACTCAAATCATTGAGTTTATTTTAATTGATTAAAAATAATAATAAAATTGAATTCAAAATTTTTAGAAAGCCAACTTTTACAGATGCTATCGTACACAATGAATCTAATCATCCATTATCACACAAACATTCAGGGTTCCACTCCATGATACATCGTTTAGTCAATATTCCTATGTCAACATCCAATTTCAATATTGAATTGAATACAATTAAAAAAATAGCAGTTAATAACGGGTATAATACAGGTTTGATAGACACTATTTTAAAAAATAAATTAAAAGAATATAATAATCAATTTTTATATAAGTCACAGATAAAACATAATGATAATAATGATTATTGGCGTAGGATTTTATACATAAATAACTTTTCGAATCAAATATCTAAACACCTACCACGAAACATTAGACCGGCATTTTATACAAATAATAGTATAGGAAATTTACTCATAAATTCTAAAGACAGAAATGATAATTTTAACAATTCTGGTGTCTATAAACTTAGTTGCAAGGATTGTGCTGCATTTTATATTGGTAAAACGGGTAGAAATTTTAATATAAGAGTAAGGGAGCATTTGAGATGTTTGAACAATAGTGGGTTTTCAGAATTTTCTAATCATTTGATAGAAAATGGTCATGGTTTTGATAAAAAATTGGGATTGTCAATTTTGCATATAAACGGTGTTGGTCACAAATTAAATATTTGGAATCGTTGGAGATAAATAAAGCGTGTAAAACTAATCAAAAAATTATAAACAACCAACTAAATTTAACTACGAGTCCCATTCTAAAATTTTTTCCTAAAAATTATTTGAGTAAATTTGTATTAAGTAATGATTTCAGTTAGGTACTAAATTTTATTTTTATTTTTTAAAAATAGATTCTGGTAAAGAAACAATAATATGTGTTTTAGTTAGTTATGATATCCTGAAGAAGAAAATGGTATTTTTCGAAACCGGTAGATGTATTTAAACTCAATTTAGTGGTTAATAAAACAAAGTAAATAAATAAATAAAAATTTAAAAAAATAATAGATATCTCATAGTTATTTTTTATTATATTTAATTTAATTCTCATACATCAATCTCCATATATATATATTCCATTAAATGTGATAAAAATAGCCTCGTCTCTGTGAGACATCTATTATTTGTTTAATTAACTAACTTAAGCTTTTTATACTGAAGCATCGGCTACGACGTAGCGATGATTTGATGGCTCTACGAAGGCGTAAATGACGGAACAGCTGACTCTCCGTAGATGGTCTGATCTGTCCTATACGGCAGATACGCTGAACTCGGAGACCATCGATGATCCTAAATAAGAATCTCTAGATCATGATCGGCGCAAAAGCTTAGAACCTTTCGAAATAACGGTGCCAGATTTTTACGATCGTCTGTTAACCCTTCCCAAACCATGCAGTAACACAGGTCTACCATTATAAATAAACCTGTAATATTTCTGTAAATACATGCAGCATATAATTCATATTTTAGATAATCCTAAATAAAATATTAGCGCTTAGGAATGACTAGTGAAAAACCAATTATGAAAAAGGAATCGTACGAAAACAATTAATTTTTCCATTCAATCCGTTATAAAATTAATACGTTGGTAAAAATACCATTTATGATATGAAAGACAGAGATCACACACTATTTTCACAGTGAAAAGAATAACAAACATACAAATATAATTATCTCTTTCTCACTAATTAAATGAAGAGAGACAAGAAGGAAGAACACATTGTATAGGACTTAATGAACGCTCTAAATTATGTTATTAATCACTTTTTCAAATTTGAATGCTCAGTATTTAGAATAAATTCGTGCCATTAAAGTCATTTAAGCTAATAAAAATATTTTTTCCAACTGTTATTTACGGTAACACGAGTTGACAGCATGGCTGCGTTCGGGTATTTTATATCATGGTATGGTAAAGGTTAAGGAATACCACACACAGCAATACGGTTGTATTCTAAAAGTGGTGGCGATGCAGATAAAACTCAAGGGATTAGCAGAAAGATTAGAAAATTTGTCCAATTTTATATACATATTTGTTTCTGACTTCGAAGTTTGGATTTTGGAAAGGAATTTTCTTTTACGAAAGTGTATCAGGTGTTGAAATATGAAGATGCGAAATTTTAATATAGAGTGAGCTCATTCAGCGGGTCCAACCAACCAGGTTAGAAAAATTCTCAACATTTTAAAATTCTTTGACTTTTACCTTGTGTTTTATTTTCACCGGTACGGGTATCATCGGTACCCGGCGCTTCTCACATACTAAGCGAATGCTCTACCGTATCGCTATTCACCCGTTTGACTGTGGTGTCAAATTGTTATATAAGTATTGTATATTGTTCGCGCATCACGCCTGGACGTATCAAGTATACAATGGTGATTTTTTTATGATATTTATATTATTTTTAATATTTGCATACTTAATTTATTATTTAGACGTCATTAGCATCAATATTTTTTTTTTGCTAATATATGCATTATAATTTTATTTAAAAAAATAATAATTTATCTAGTGAAATTTGTAGAAAGCTTGTATAAATAAATATCTTAATGTATTTTTGAGCGGCTACTTTTACACCTTATTTGTGTTTCTCGTAATGGTAAGTATGTCCCAAATATTACGCGGGGTTCGGTTCCCGCCAGGTAGATTTTAATTGAATTTATGAATATTTTTTCGAACTAGAAAAACATATTATTTGAGATTTGAGATACCCCAGCTGACGCTGTATATCGTTTTTTTACAAATGTTGATAGATATATGGAGCATCGGCCATCTTGGATGACATACAATGATGTAGCATAGAAATGGTGTATTTTTATTTAATTATTTTATTTTATTGTTTAACAGGTGTATATACCACATTCGATGCCCAAGAAGATAAACAAAGTTATGGCGTTCATAACTTAGTTCTGCCCCAAAACCGATGCAGGGGTGGCCTCATTTAATGATTCAACAATTTTCTTTTAACTTGTGGTCGTGAAGCATAAATGAATATAATATTTCCAGGGCGAGTGCCAGTCCGATGAGGAGTGCCAGCAGAACCGAGCCTGCGTGGGCTACGCCTGCGTGGACCCGTGCATCGGCCAGTGTGGCGCCGGAGCAGAATGCCACGCGCGCCGGCACATCGCCGTGTGCACCTGCCCCGAAGGTTCCCAGGGAGACGCCGTGGTAGCCTGCAGCAGCCGCAGGACGGCCACCAGATTCATCCGCTACTGAGGCCTTACGCCGCTCCCTCTCCGTGCTCCATTCTATGTTTCATATTACCTCTCCGCGCCGCATTCGATTTTAAGATGAACATAGAGATGAACGATATTGCGTCAACGTATACTCCGTATTATAACCCTTTCCAGGCAGTGGAAGAATGTCTTTTACATAGATACTTGTAATACCTCGAAAGGAACCGTGTCAATGGTTGGGATAACCTTGGCCTTACCGGTGGTAGAGCATTTTGTCTCCTGACAAGCCTCAAACCGGTTGTGATCTTCTTTGATCCCGGACAAATCCGTATAGTGCTAGTAGTGGTTCAACTCTTTGTCATGTGACAATTAACAGTTTATTAAATACATGAGATACAAGTTTTACAAGTTAATGTATTCATGTCGAAACAGTGCTTTGACAGGCGCGGCTCCCTTATAAGTCATTCTCCGCGCACACACACACACACACACACACACCTATCTCTTCCCACGTCGCGCTACCGCTGACAGACACACACACACACATACATACAAACACTCGAACATTACAATGGTCCAAGCAAAAATGCATATGATCGGTACTAAAACTATGGTTGTCATTACAAACTATCAAAAAGTGTCAAATGTTGACTGGCCTGAAAAAGGGGTTAAAGTTAACAAATAATGCTATTTCCAGCATGCTTACTTATTCATACATTAATTTTCAATAATAATAATTGGCAAATGAGCGCAGGCTTCGATTTGGTGATAAATTATTATTTTTACATTTCCATCGTACACAGTAAGACGCCCATCGTTTATAAACGATCGGTCATCGCTTAAAACAAATAAATTATATGTTCTTTGTACCACCGCGATAGATGAAAATCACGTTAATGCCGCTTCGTGCAATTGCCCGTTCACTAATTGCACTCATCTGTCATTCATGGATCATGGATCATGGAAAAAAGTCAAATCTCCTTCAATTTTGATGGAAGCAATCGGATGGATGGTCATCACTGACTGATTGTGTCCGAATCAGTGTCCAGCGTGTCTAGTTAATAGCTGTCCCACGAACGAAATATTAATAATTGTATTAGAATGTGATAATCACATCGAAAACGCACATTTATTATTGCATATTAAATTTTCGAATGTATATTTTTCTAATGCATACATTCGCCCTTTTTCTACGGTATTTCGGGAAAAATTTCCGAAATCCTTGCGAAAACATGCAACTGAAAAAAGTCTTTGATGTATTTTGTTTACTGCTTTTTACAATTTGATATCTTCAGACGTTTTGACAGCAAAACTTCGGGATTTTATGACACTAAAATTTATGACATTCAAAGTCAATCAGTTCGTCAAAAATCATAAAAAAGTTATCGAAGATTATATATTAAAATACACATTTTTAAGTCGTATAAAATTACGTATTACAGTGAATTTTAATTCTATTTCGACAACGCGGAAAATTCTCGCAGAAGACATGTGCATCGGCTTCGCTAAATTAATCTAATTTAACTAAATTACAGAAGTCAAAGTTTCTAGTTGTTTCTTTAAGTCAAAATAAGAACTATACTCGGTATATAAAATCAATTTTGCCAATAAATAGAAAACGTTCACGTATAAATTAATAAAACTAACTATCATGCATTATTTGATTATTTAATAACTTATTATAAAACGAAATATAATTTCCATAATTCGTCTGCGCCAATACATACCTACCTGTTCACTGTTTATAGTAGTTTAATTTATCAGAATTAAAAAATGTCATCTAACAATGTATAATCATTTTGTATATATATATGTGCTGTATATGTATGTTTAAATGTGATAATTTATGTCGCCATCTACATTTCATGTCAATTTATTACTGTAAGAAATGTCTTAACAATCTATTAAAGAGATCTCATTAAAACAATACTTTGTTTCATTTATTAATACTTTTCTTCTGACTGAGTGTGTGTGTGGTATTGTGATTTGTGCGATCTTCTAGCACGGAGTTGATGACAATAGCAGGGCACAGGCAGTATAGATCTGAACGAGGTGAATACTTTCAAGAGATCTGACAATATCATGATCTATTTGCAACTCGTATCAATCAATAGTTAAACAAATAAATACAACTAGCTAAAATCGCTATGAACCAGCTAAAATAATATTGTTTCATACTTCGTACACTTATTTTTTCAATCGTGGACTTGACGCCCGCAGCAGCGACAAACGTAAAATAGACGCTTTCGAAATGTACCTACCGCTGGAAAAGAATGTTACGCATGCCGTAGACCACATCACGCACGAATGCCTCAATTCTGCAACAAATCCAAACACGGCAAACTATCTATGGCAGTAAACAAAAGTTCTTCCAAATTTTTAGCTATATTACGCATAAATATGACAGATAATTTTTTTTTAATTATCCTGGGCTTGTGTTTAATCCCCAGTGCTTATCATAAAGTTGTATTTAGGACGAAAAAAGACCTGAAAGAATGCGTTGAATCGGCCATGTGTACCATTTGATTGAGACCTCTGTGTGTCTTTACTCACATGAATAGTTGAAGAAGAATAAGACACAGACATATTCGGCTGTAAATCATTGGGACAACGCCGACGATAGAGATTCTAAAAGTTACAAAAAAAACATTTATTACTTCCGTCAAATCATTTGACTCCACTCACCCATTAGAATTTTGTTTATTACCCAGGTCTGCTTTTTCGCCAAATTCTTTCTGTTGAGAATCTAATATTAAAAAAACTCTTCAAAAATATTTATTTTATACGTTTGTGTTTGAATATGTATATGTCTAAGAACGCTCGTGTTTTTTTCATGAAAGTGTGAATATGTATTAATAAGAAACTAATTTTGTTCTTACTATTTAATGGATAAACCGCGCAGTACTAATATTCGTATATCTTATATACAATACATATTAAGGTGCCCCTTTTTTCCATTCTTCATTGGGGCCCAATTTTTGTAGTTACGCCACTGATCATGTGGTTATTATAAATATATATGGTTAGTGATTATTTTTTCATAATCTTTCTCAAACCCGCAAAACCTTAACTCAAATATCAAATTTACTAGAAAATGAACTATTTTCTATAAATCCCATAAATAGGTTCCGACCTATATAAATGCCCTTGACATTATTTGGCATACTGCAAATTTTATCTGCATATTTTGGAATACATTTAATGTGTTGCCAAATTACTGCGATTAAAAATCTCTTTCTCTCTTTTGAACTGCACTAACTTCAGTGAAAAATACTTATTAATTTTGTTTTAAAAGCAAAATGGTTTTTTCATATGAGATTTGTTGATGACACCATTTCAAAAATCATAAGGCACTCTCAAAGTTCAACATATTCGTAATTAGGAACTTTTTACTACTTCACATTTTTCTAACATGGCAATTATTTTATTTTTGCAAAAGGGAGATAGAAAATGTAAATGGTCGTTTGTTGAAAGCGGTTATCGAATCACGCTTCCGTCTGATTGTGCTTAGATATGACATAAAATCGGTGTAGATCGCAATGCGGCTGATGATATTGTCGTTGGCGAAGGATTTTCAATTAAAAAGGTTCTCTTCGAAATGGATGGTTACTACCATCGTAATCAACACATAAGGTAAGTCTCAAATTCGCGAAGCCCCACAGGGCAGTCTGTCAAAATAAATTCATGTTTTTCACTCCATTACTCTCCATTACTAACATTGAAAAAAACATTTACATCTCTATTAGCCGATTGATATGCCCTTTCAGACAAACCTTAATGATTTGTTTACCTGTATTTCGTCATGTAGTGGTGTCTGAAATGATGGCATTGTCAAAACAGCACATGCATCTTAAATTCGGTAAATCAAAGAAGCATTTTAGTACCGCTGATTTTTTTAAATATACTTTTTCGACTGTTGATACACATTCAAATCAAATTTGTGATGGATTAATTTCAGACCACTATCTTATTGGCAATTTAATTGTATTAGATGATGTATTCTAAACGTTCTTTGTATATTTTTTAATTGTATATACTTAACGGGTGATTTGTTTTCTATTGAATACGTAAACCATAAATGTTTCTGAAGAAATTAGGTAAATACTTACATACAATTTTAACTGTTATTATTATTTTATATAATTTTTTTATCTCATTTGAAAAATAGAATTTGTGTGTACAACCTTTTTTAAAACAAAAAACGCAACACTGTTGTTAGTTTTCAGACTTAGCATGTAAGTTATTTTTTATAATGAATTTTATGTATGTTGCATATTAATGTTATGATACTATAAAATAAAACTAATTCACTATATTTTTGGTAATATTGCCTTACATTTAGGATAATGTGCTTCATTTTTGTATCTATGTCTGAGATATTTTGAGATGACAAACCTTCTGAAATTTAATTTGTTCCTACGTAATTTTCAAGTCCCAAATTTGATCTTAACAGAATTTTAATGTTTGAATGTAATCAAAATGATTTCTGTAGTGTCGCCAATAAAAAATATCTGCCGGATGCTTCTGAATATTATTTATAAACTTATAGTAATAATTTAAAATACACATTTTTACAGCAAATAAAAACGTCATATCTTGGGTACTGACACCATCCGCAGTCTAATATGAATTACTTACCTTCATGTCATATCCTGCAGGGGGAAGACAGAGAGGACGGAATGCCACTCTTGCACTATTCATATTAATATGTATTCTAATGCACGCTCGTTGATTGTAGAAGCTTCCATTAATAGCTGCCAGATCTTTTGTGGACACCCTCTGTTTCCTTATATATTTTCTTGACCATCCTCTCCTCGCTCATGCGTTCCATATGCCCGACCCACCTCTGCGACCCTTCATTAATTTCCCACAGAAGCATATAGTCGACCACATTCAGTATTTTCTTATTTTTTCCCAATTCTCTTTTTGCATTACTTCCGTACATTATTGTTGGCATCAAAATTCCCGTACATATCACCAGTCTTGCTTCGTGTGGCAAATTCCTACTGGCTGTTCAACTTTATGTATTTCCCATCACTCTGTTTTCCATATCATTGTCAACTTTACCGTCTTTAGTCCCAAATACATAAACTCATTAGCTTATTCTAAACATTCATTATTTACCATCTCATTGCAGTTTTGCCTTTCTCCTAGATATGGCAGTATTAAAAAATATGTATTTGTTTGTGACAATTGTGTCAACTATCACGATTTACAGACAACCATAATCAAGCATTGAAAGATTGCTCCTACGTTATGTTATATAATATCTTTTTACATTTTTTCTGCAAATTAAAAATAACCATAACGAGAATGAAATTCTTTTTTTCTCATGTCGGAGAAATTTAATACACGTCTTATACATGTAAGATGTAGAGATATTACTAGAAAGGGACAATATATTTTAAATTTAATAAATCCAATAGTTACGAACCTGCCTGTTATTACCTGTTAATATTAATAAAATTGTTTTTTCAGTGTCTAATTAGTGCTTTTTTTCTACCATTGCTTGCCAACTGGTAGCAGCAGTTGGGACCAGAGATACTCATCGTCAGCATACGATTATAACATTGTGAGTTTGCCCATTTTTATATAAATTTTTTTCAAATATTTTTCCTCGTATGAGATACCATATTACATTACAAGATTCTGTTTATTTTATGCATTAAAAAATCTCTTTCAGTACTGGCCACAAAAATCAAGTAGATTTCGTTAATGTGTATGTGTTTATTACTTTTTCTCGGGGTTTTTTTTTAAGGTTTTGAACTAAGATGGTAGATCAAGCTGGTCAAATTAGCCGACATGTTTACCAGGTCAATTTTTAGTGTTTAATCAAAATCTGATTATTAGAGTTATCGCATCTACAGAATCTATTATATCCTTTAGATGTAGTGGAGAATGATTTCGAGGTGTTATGGTCATGATTGCAATTTTGCATCATGTGCAATAATAGTATTTGTATCGAAATCTAGCAAAAGTCCTCAATACTGAATGGTGGATTTGCGTCAGGCAAATTGGAAATGTCTTCTGTATCAATCTTGGTTTCCACAGGTAGCGTACAAAAGAGAATAATTGTACGCACATTGTCCTGGATCATCGGCATTGTGCAATAACAAAACCAAAGCAATTTCTATCTTTTTAATTCAACCTTGTATTGCAAATGAAAAATTGACTTTTCTATAAGATTATAAAATTATCCTTGTGAATACAATAAGAAAAAGATCATTTTATGTCATCTATAAATAATGTTTCCACACACAATTTGGCATCATAGCGCCACACAATCTTTAACAAGACTTCTTCATGTTGATTTATGCTGTATAAGATCTCTTAACTTTTTAGACATTGAATAATTTTCTTATATTACACAGTCGAGATAAAATCTTTCTACCTACACTACTAGCTCTGATCATGTATATATGTAACGAGTTGTAAAATATTATATTTTTCATTACAGTTGTATATAGTTGTTATTGTTTCTCTTGACTTATTTATGCATCTTATTAGTATATATATCTTCATTAGTAATGTGGTCAACCCAGGCCCTACCGGTAGCCTTATACTGGTATGGTAATATTTTTCTTATTCTCTCCCCCAACACACAAATAATAATAGCATTGGTCTTTAAAACCAATCATAGAGGAAACATCGGTTATTAATTGATTCCGTTGATAGTCTATGCGGACTGAATGAACATCTGATATTGTGCGTAACTTTAATATTTCATAATCAATTTTCTTGCAGTGTTGTGACTATAGTAATGTATACCAAGTAGTCGACGCATTTAACATTTGCATAATTTTTTGCAGCCGCACGGCATATACTTAAATCGCAGGGGCAGTCTCCCCTCTGGTAAGTACCAGGGGTTTATGTCTTCCTCTGGGAGCACCGGTGGCTTCTACGGCAGCGGGGGCAACATGGCCGACAGTGGGCTGGAGTCCACGGCAGACAATTCCAAGACAAATCTCATTGTAAATTACCTACCTCAGAGCATGACTGACAAGGATCTTTACTCGTTGTTTGTCGGCTTTGGATCTATTGAGAGCTGTCGGCTTATGAAGGATTTTAAGGTTACTTGCTTTTATTACTCGCGCTGCAATTTTTCAGAGAATAGATTAAAACAATTTTTTTACTTTCTTAAATTAAGAATAAAATCTCTGTAATTATCTAAACCATTTGTAAAAAATACTTGATTTATCTAAAAATCATATTTAACCCCATTAATTTAAGCGATTAAAAAAGTATAATTTTTTGATAGATATACATATTCTTGTTCCAAAAAAAAAAAAATGCATAATTATTCAAAAAATTGCATATATTACAACTTTGTTATTCAAATTATCTGATGTATTGACTTATGTCGTGAGCAATATTCTCTCTAAGGTGCACACGATTTGGCACCATAGCGCACACAATAAAATATAGCATGCATACAATTTTTATATAGATTTCTTCATGTGCCGCCTTTTATCGAAGGTTGGCGGCCATATTGCCATTGAACTTATTCATGCATTTAAATACATCTTCATTAGTAATGTGGTGGCCCTCCCAGTAGCATTATACCGGTATGGTGATGTTTTTATAAAAATAGGCTATTTATCGTTATCATTGTGTATAAAATAAAAGATTGTTAAAAAATTAATTGTCAATAAAATGTTATTATCTTTTTAACTCTTGAGGTAAAAATGTGTACGTTCGCAGACTGGGCAAGTTGCCAAAATTCCAGCGATTTGGTGCTTAGCCCAGGAATTCAATTCAATCACCGAGACATCAAACACATTTTCACATTCGTGACTTTGTACATATATTGTTAATGTACTGAATTATTTTTAAAATGCGGAAGTCATACAGGCGAAATTCGGATGGGTAGTTTGTAATTATCATTATTTTGGATAAAAATTATACTGCATTTTTTTAAAAAGATTTATGAAAGAACTAGTAACTAATCTGGAAAAGAGTCGTGGTGCTATTCAGCGATTTAAAAAATATATTTCTTCACTGTTTGAGATAAATTCAAAGAATAAACTTCACAATCCTGAACAGGGCGGGGCGTGGAACGTCCGCTTCTACTCGACTATGTTTAATTTAGTTGTTATTTTCTCATGTTGATGATAGGAAGTACACCCCCACTATATTATAGTCACGATAAGAATAAAACTCAGTATTGGTAGTGATGCAGTACAATGTTTAGTAATCACATTGCACCATGGTCGATTGTGTGATCAATGGTATATTCTATAAAAAGTAGTAAAAAAAAATTGCAAAAACGGATTGTTCGATCATTGGTAAAAATATTTACTCGTCGAAAGTACATTCAATACTTAACTAATTTTACCCTTCAATATCGAATGGTAAAAACTGTAAATCGTTAGTTAAAAATGGTGGACTCTTCACAGTTGTTTCAAATGTCATCTGTCACATTCATTCTTTGAATGTTGCAATATACGATAATTGATCATTCAATATATTGCTTTTTTGATGATGAGTGTTCGCCCGATGATGATCTCACTGTTGAATTTACATTAGCACATAAACTGAAAAAATTTCACCAGCAAAGTGACAGATTTCGAATGCAGGGGTGAATAAAGCGATATATAAAGCATAAAATTGTATCTATTGCCAAGGGTGAATATTTAAAAGCCAATTTTGATAAAATTCACAGATATTCGCCCAGTCGCACTATTAGGGGGGATTAACTTTGATCGTAATAAACTCGACGTAGGAACAATCCATAAACGTTTTTTATCACGGGTGATGGTAAAAATTGACCATTGATCACACAACCGGCCCTAAACGGCTGTTCTGTGGCCCACTAGCATTTTTTAAGAGGACCCCAGGTAAAATGTATCCCGGCGATAATCCAATTTATTTTTGGAAAACCAAATGCTATATGTATCTACTTTGATTTAATCATGGCCAATATATTATGCTGATTGCGCAATGGACTTAATTTTGTTTTAATTTATTTGCAGACGGGATACAGCTACGGCTTTGGTTTTGTCAACTATGTACGAGAAGAAGATGCTATTGCCGCAATACAGGCTTTGAACGGGTTTGCAGTTCAGAATAAGAGATTGAAGGTCGGTAATTGATGTTAAAACCTAAAATATGATTTAGATAGGTAGCCAAACATTTCCAAATGAATATCTAAATATAAGAATTTAAACCTGTCATGTTTTAGTGTATCATCTTGATATTGACTTGCAGGTGTCATATGCGCGTCCCTCGGGCGACGACATCAAGGAGACCAATCTGTACGTGACGGGGCTGCCCCGCGACGTTTCTGACACGCAGCTGGAGGTGATTTTCGGCAAATATGGACGGATCGTGCAGAAACATATTCTCAGAGACAAGCTTTCGGGGATGTCCCGTGGAGTCGCTTTCGTTAGGTATTAGCTTAGGCATTTATTCGTTTTGCGTGATTGTGAGTTATTATAGATGCAACAATTTTGTTCTCGGTTCGGTATCATAATTAATCGACAACCATTTCAAATTAACGAGGTTTTACTGTATTTGTATTTTAATCTCAATCACAGTCGAAATAACGGTTTAGCTCAACACTACATTACTCTTACATCATTGTATAGCGATTTTAATTAGTAATCTTAATCCACGACGATGGGTCACAAATCTGACGAAATTATCCAGGGACCAGATACAGATACCAATTGGAATTTGTGAACAATTTTTTTTTTAATTTTGGATAATAGTAAAATGTCAATTTAAAATTCTAGTGATAAAAAAAAATATTCAAAATTTATATTGAAAAAATATTGATATTTTGTCATACTCGAAAGAAAATTTTCAAATAAATTTTAAAATGGACAATTTGTGTCTGGAATAGATATTTTAAATTATGCCAAATTTGGAATCAACAGGATTTTACTATACAGGGATTTTGTTTAATCAAAGTTTTTTTTTAATCAATTGAACTTGGAATTTTCAAAGTCATCCTATCATATTTGCGTAGAAATGTGTAAAACTGCATGTTGATGTTGCCTGTATATTGACAAGTGTGTTGTGCGGGATCAGGTACGACAAACGCGAAGAAGCTCAGGAGGCCATCAGCGCCCTGAACAATGTGATCCCGGACGGTGGCAGCGAGCCGCTGGCGGTGCGCATAGCCGAGGAACACGGCAAGAAGAAGGCGGCATACTACGCAGGATGGATGGCCGGGGTTCAAAACAGAGGTAGGGTGTGGTCGTATAACAGATTGTCAGCCGGTAGACCGTTTGAGTGCCATGATGTAATGAATGATTTTAATCACACATTGTGGATCAAAATATTAGTCACTAAATCTTGGCTTCAATTTCCCAGAAGCCACGCCCTATCATTTTACAATTAAATTTAATATTCACAACTTTCATTCTGCACGGTATCTCGTCATGTTAGGGTATGTCCGTGTCGGCCACGGGGCTCATTTTATTTGGATGAAAGAAATGGAAATTGGATAAAATTGTAATGTTTTTGTTGAGTTCATTTTTAAATATCATCTTTTGTAAATCATATATTATCATTGTGCACATGATAATTGATTTGACACTTAGTCACATGTTAGGTGCACCGGAAAAGAATGCTATTCTTATAATGATATTTTCAAAGGTTGAAATTGGTTTCAAAACCATATTGAAAAAATTTCTGACAATTTTCAAATTTCGATCAAGTGCGCAGGAAGAAAATGAATATCGCATCGACTGGGCAGAAACAACATGGGTAACGGGGAGAAATCACGCAAATATCTTTTAAAATTGAAATTGATAATGGTAATTTAGAATCACCTGATCCAAAGATGTAAAGACAACAGTTTTTGATGAGCAAGCGACATAATTGACCCCTAAACCACCTGCTCTAGCACCAAACAAGTATTTTTGTTTGAATAGTGGGAACGAAAGGAAGAATACTGCCATAGTTTTATTGCAATTAAGTAGATCGCTTGGAAGGAATAAACATTTTAAAAA
The DNA here is from genome assembly GCA_031772225.1 of Eubasilissa splendida. Lineage (NCBI taxonomy): Eukaryota > Metazoa > Arthropoda > Insecta > Trichoptera > Phryganeidae > Eubasilissa > Eubasilissa splendida. The sequence continues at coordinate 20,912,682 of CM062868.1, forward strand.
ATAACGGCTCACCTTTACAAATTGCAATCGAGTGTTTACAGTATATATAATAATAATTCAGCATCCAGCTCTTGTGCCTTTGAATTTCCATCTTTTCTGGTTGATGCAATATCTTAAGATAGTAAAAAATTTTTAAGATATAAAGATGTTAAAATGGAACTTCCCGAGTATTTTAATTTTTAATCTTCCAATTTTTTGAAAAAGGCATTAAAAACATATACAGAAACTTGGAGTGAGTTTATATCTATTAAAGGAAATTATATTTTACATTCACAATTAATAAATAAAATTTATGTGATGTATTTAAAAAATTACTTCTTTTTTTTTCGGTGCACCTAATATTTTACTTTGACTTAGCTATTCTTTATATAATTCTTGTTTTCTTTTGTAGATGTATTTAGATTTAGATTATAAGTATTATTTAGATTAGATCATTTAATTTACTCAAACCATTCTAGATATGCATCAATCAAGCTTTTATTTCAGTTCACAAAAAAGTGTAGTATTAGGGTTTTACTGTGGATACTTTTGGACAGATTTCAGGATCAAAGTATATAATTCAATTGCATAACATGAATGCAACTTGCACTAATGTCCATCGCTTACTTTGTCGTACCTTGCTGATATCCCTCATTTAAAAAGATCTCTTCTCGTTGCGAGGATAGTTTACATGTTACGCATTCTCGCATGTTTTACAGGTACATCTGCCGGGCGGGGGGACTCCAAGGGGGGACAGGTCTTTCTCCTCCTTTTTTCAGTTAGTGCGGTAACCCTCTTCCATTTGCCAATTTCCCCAGTATCATATTCTTTTTGGCATAGGCCACGGCTTCAGCCGGTGGTAACTGCAAAAAGAGCTTGTTTGAGTAGCCGTATATTACCTGCTCATTATAATTGGTGTTTACGGATCGTTGTTTCGACGCTGGAAATGCTAGTGTCTTCCATGACACTCTTCCCACCTTGTACCCACAATCTTCTTGATGAATCAGTAGCTGTGTCTCGCCCAAATCTCTGGTGAACCCGTTGAATATGATCTGTTTATAGTTGCCATTATGAGTGGTCACACTTGTACCTCTGACTGCAATCAGAAATGTCAAATTTTAACTTTTGATATTATTTGGCTGTGATAATCAGCGATATTACAATCCAATCTATTGATGCATATCTTAGTGAAAATTATTAGTTAGTAATTATTTCCTATTAGGTACACAATCACTAGATGTAATAATTTCATAAAACTAATTGATAGCATGTTTCATTTGTCATTTTTTCAACATGATGTTTTACATTATCTCTACTAGACGTTAGTTCCAATACTTACACATCATTATAATGTTATATATTACTACTTCTAATTGACAACTGGCAGGTATTTACCCCCTTTTTTAGGAATCTTAATTATGTTTCTGGGAAATAATTATCCTAAGATTTTCTGAATGCTAAATGATGGTGGTATTACCATTTTTTCGAGGCGTGGTTTTTAATTTTTGACTTTGTATGTACACTAAATAATCAATGATGACACGTGCACGATAATCAGGACATGTGTGTGATTAATTAAGTAAATGTGAAAAAAATGTTATATTCTTTTTCATTATTTTTTTATTTGTATTATTTTGTTTTATCAAAGTATGTACCGCCCTACACAAATATACCTTACAAGAAATGTATGATTTTGTATTCTGTCTATTTGTGTATTTTTTTTGTATCTTTATTTAAATTTGATTATGTACCCGCACAAATACAACATGTAGTAAATGCTTACGATGTATTTTAAAATTTTGTTAACAATAATTATTATCATTTTGTAATGTTTGAAGACTATCGTAAGAACAGTTTCATCATTTAATATAAAACTCTGTATAAAACATTTTGGAATGATTTCATATTTTGTGGCATTAATATTTTGCATTTTTCTCTTGAAATGGCCTCTCCACCGACGCGGACAAAATGCGACATCTCCATTCGACGACTCGGCAACGCCACATTAACGACCCCATGAAAAATGTATTATAACTTGTTCCGTTGTATCAATCATAATACCATTATCCGGCACGATTCTGTCGCTCTCCCGGCTCAGGTCACCACGGCATGACGCCGCCCCGGCACATGGGCTACAGCCACGAGAACATGTCGCTCGTCGGCCTGGGCGGCAGCTCGGCGTACAACTCCCTACCGACGGCCGCATCGCGGTTCTTGCGCCGCACTCCTCTCTCGCACCACTTCTGATCTTGGCAGACCTACCAGTGACGCGACGCGACGCCACTGTATCCCGTATACATAGACCCCACCCGCCATTTCAACAAGTGTCTTAATTTTGTATAGCGCAGTATAGTAAAGTGTGTGTGTGTGTGTTTGTGAGTGTACGTGCACGTGCATTTAAATGTTTGTTCTTTGTATAGTTTATGTTTCCTTCTAAATTGGGAATGTTTTTTTTTTCTTTTAAATAACATGGCTAACCTGCGACAGGTCTTTTCAGCACAAAAAGATCCTGCTAAATAATTGATCATTGTGTTTTTACCTAACTTTTAAAAATATTGTGGCATACGCGGAGTCCAATGTTAGCCAGTGATTATTATCATTATTTGAATCATTCCCTCTGTGAAAAGGATTTGAACATAAATATGTGTGTATTGCAACGATTACTGTGATCCCATTTCATTGAAAATGGCGTTACAAAATATACATTTATGCAATATAATATTGTAGCTGAGATCTTGGTTCTTCGGTGTCGGTTATTCCCGCAATTATTAAGAATGGTAAAATTGAATTTGTGAATTCAAAAGTGATGGGAATATTTAAAACCCCTCTAGGCTGTTAGGAAAAATACCAAGTTTGAAGCGAAACAATGCTATAGATTTCTTCTTCCATTAGAAAAATTGAAAAGATGAAAATATAATAAATAATATTTATAAGTATATTTATTCATCTACTATTTAAATTACATGATATTACTATTGAATTGAATTGATATTTTTAAGTCGTCCTGAGATTTCTTTAGAAATGGGAATCTATACTTCTATTATTTGTTGATTAGTAATTGATACAAAACTCTTATGATATGAATTACAGTAGAATTGTATCAATCTATTTTTTCTTCTTTATAAAATATTGTATTGTATTAAAACAGTTACAGCAATATGCATTGTGTAAAATGTTTATTACAATTTGTTTGAAAAAATAAATATTTTAACCCTCTGTTAGATGATTGTCACATAGGTGCCTACTTCAATGGCCTTTTCCCAAATAGCAACGATTAGAGTATATCTATTTCTTCTATAATTATGAATACAAATAATAATGTGTTATAATCAATTCAATTTTGAGTTGCTGCGGCGCCATCTTTGACAGTTGAAAATATTTTATTTCCTTTGGATTATCAATGCACGTCGTCATGCGCAATGTGTCACTAACTAACATTGAATATAATTACAAATGATTCATTGTCTGCGCACTATCAAAGTAAGGTGTTTTATTAGTTAGTGACTTTTCGCACTACGAGGTATGCGTTTCTAAAATATAAAAGGTACTTCTCGTAGATAGAATTTTTGCAGTGCCAAAATTACATTTACCTTGTTGGCTTGATGTAGTTTGTAAATCATAATAAAATAATGAAAATGGCATATATTTTTTTTGTATAATTTTCAACTTGTAGTGTAATTCTTGTATTAATACATTGTTTCAATCTAAATGAGATAGTATTGATAATATATGATACATATATAGAGATGTTTACTACTGTACTTGAAGCTGCCGTGCTGCGCCTATCTTAAACATTGCTCAACACGTTGAATAACCGGTATTTTCACGTCTTCTTGTATTGTTTTTGTGATAGTTACTATAATGTGATAGAGAACCGTTTGAAGTTTATAGTCTCGGCGGGTGTGTGGAGGTGAAATTAACTCTTACCACACTCGTAGATGATAATAATATTTTGTGTCATTTTGTGGTTTAGTCATTTTTATATTTGTCACGTTTATGTGAAAATAAATTAAATATTATTATATTGTATACAAGGTAAGAGAGATTAATGAAAAAAAATATTTCCCATCGAATAGCTCGTGTAATATGTATTTACAAAACCGATCTTGTGTTTTTAATAAAATCTCAAAACTCTTTTGTCGATATTTAGCGATACTTGCATTGCAAATTTTGCACCGATCTCTGTATTATATTTATACAAATAGTTGTACGTTCCTGACGTTTTCTTCTCTTTTTGGAGCGCACTTAAGAATCACTTGTGATATGGTGAAAACATTTTTACTGTTGTATATTTTCTTGATATTTTATCGACACCTTCTAGAATTTTATCTTTGTTATTAGTTGATATTTTTAGCTTGTCACCCAAATGTTCAAATTCCAAATATCTATGCTGGTTTCTCTCGCCTCGCATTGCTAAATTAACGTTGCTATTAACGCACGTTACCGGAAACTGACGGCTTTGATGAAATACATTCAAACGAAACAGTCAACTTTATATACAATAGTCCGACTGCTGAATCCTGGAGTTGTTCAGATATGAATTATTAAGATTAAAAAACGGACGAGGCGAGAGGAAGCCGCGCGTCACTTTCGAAATAAATTATCTCACATTTTGACAATAAGTAACGTTGAATTGTAAATATTGATTGGTGGCTGGTTTGTTTTAAAACGTAATACGTTTAGATAATTACCATAAAATATATATATATATATCTAATTAAATAGTATTAAATTACATTCCATGAAAGCCTGTTTATATTCTTGTTACCCGTGTATATTTATAGATATTATTCCTACATTGTACAATATTTCAATTACTTTTTTCTTTTTTTTTCTCACATTGTCAACTTATTTTTAACAATGAAATGAAATGTAATGTAAGAATCAACTGAGAAGCAATTTTTTTTATCAAGAGATGTCGCAAGAAAATAGTGTAACAATATTTTTCTTGATATTTGAACTGTTATTTGAATATAAATATCAACGTGTGTTCTATGTCAAATATCATAACTGACAAATAGGTCATTTTTAGTAGTTCTAGTATTTCTTACATTTTTAAATGGCAGTAATTTTTTTTATATACATTATGTTCAATAAAATGCAATATATTTAAAAATGACCTATTTGTTATTTAGGATACTTTACATATGTATCGATATGACGATCTTGTATATTAATTTTATTATTTTTCATAATACTGCCTCCAAAATAGTGTAGGATAATTGAAAAAAATCTCAATAACTAATTGATGTAGATTTATAGATAGTGTTTGCGGTTTTGTGGAATATGGTGATGTACACTACGTTTTGAGATGAAGATATTAGATGACTTGCTAATCATGATGACATACCACTTTGAATGCCGTTCTTTTGATTTTCATAATATTAAATATGTTTCTGTGATCATGTTGTGTTTTTTTATTTCCTTTTAGGTAATGAAGCTTTTTTCGAGCAATTCCTAAAAATGTCACAATACTTATCACACTGTATCAATTTTTTCACCATAACAGTGGAAAAATTAATATTATTTGCTTAATGAAATTCGTACCATTATATTTAATGAGCATGTTTATTTCAAAAATCAATCTTCTAATTGTGTTATATTTTAGATTCCAAATGTGATTACGGATTTGCAGATGCCATATATAATTATTTTCCAATAATTTTGTAAATTGGATACAATACGTCGTAATATATTTTATAACTGTTGGGTTTAATTTTTAATGCTACATGAAAATATATATGAATACACTCTGTAACAAAGAATATATTTTAGCAGTATAAAGTCTTCTTTCATCTTGAAATTGTTAACACTTAAATATAAATAAATATAACAGACTTGTAAATGATAAACGTATTCTGTATCATAACTTATAACAGAGCCGTGGCGAGTATTATTACGCAAATTCAATTTAATTTCCTTGATAAAGGCATTTCATTCTTATTTGAACTCGGAGAAACTGCTCAGGACAGCAGACTACCAAACGTGTGCGATGCGACGTTTTCTCCGGTGACTTCTATTTGTAGAATTATAAGTTTTGCTTGTAACGTTAGGAGTCTTAAAAACCATGATGACCAAATTTAAGGATGTACATGGATGTGTGTCAGGTCAGGATTGAGTGGCATTGTATCATCTCTGCCTACCCGTACGGGCATGAGGCGTGATGGTGCGCTTATTATCGTCGCCTCGGCTCTTTAAGATTTATCCCCTAGGTATAGATTTGATCTGCTTTAAGACTCGTAAGGTAATACGGTCTCGTCAATTGTTGATTGTGTCGTTATTCACATTAAATGGTGTCCTTATAGAAAATATGTATGTCTTAGTTTTCCATTGGTAAAACGTGTGTACAAATACAATGAATGTAGACGTAAATTTATTAGATAAATATTTAACAAAATTTGCAGTTTGAAAACTCCGTAAAATTTAATCTTTCAAAAATTTTAATTGGAATACTAGTGAAATTGTTTCATTTAGCGAGAATATTGTTCGCTGCATAATATCGAAGAAAAAAATTATTGCCTATCAATTATTTGTGGGAATCAATCACTGCACTTGCAGAGGACACAATTTTTTTATCGTATCGCAAGAGACGCGACATTCGATTAGATTAGGTCCGGATTAGAAGGTGACCGTTTTGACCGCAGTTTGTTTTACCCGACTTGTCAAAACGTGCGTCATTTACGTTTCAACTGATATTAGAAATTTACCAAATCTATGTATAAATAATATAAAAATTGTAATGCCGATGTATTGTGTAACTATTAGCATTTGTATATCTATGTTTGTCTTTACTTAGATGATCTAGTCTGCTCGTTGTAATTGTGTCAACTAATTGCTGTTTGCTTTTGTTTTTCTGAAGAGCTGCAATCGTCTGAGTATAGAATTCCCTCGTTGAATATACCGTGAAAATAATTGAGTAAAGTCGATTTCATGTTACCATTGTTTGAAATGATTCTTGTATTCGAATCAAATAAAATTACTAATGGATATTTTTAGTTTAATTTTAGCAAATATTTTGATAAACTTGAAAAATTAATAAATAATATTTGACAACACAGGGTCATCCGATAAGTTAGTGTTTATCATTTTCGTGAATTATTCCTATGTACATACTGTGTTTATATCAATTTATTTGTGATGATGTTGGAAGGAAATACAATTTGGTTTTGTCAAATTGTCGAGGAGTAAAAAATTTTAATTTTATTTATTACATTAGAAACTGATATGTTTTCTTCAATGAGCAATCTATTTGATGAATTATTAACATTGAATATGATTTATCAGAAACTTGCCGGCTAAATGTGTCACGAAACTGCCTTGAAAAAGGGCGCAATATTTGACAGAATGTCACCGGTGGCGGTGTAATGTGTATATAAGAAAGTTATGGATATTTAGTATTTTTTTAATAACCAATGAGGAGGAAATATTCCCTCAGAATAAATGAATTCAGTCGATATTGATGAGTCTAAAACAAAACATGTTTAATTCATGTAAAGAGGTGCTACAGGACGAACCAGAAAAACATTCTATGCAGGGTGGTATGATACATGTGTCTGAGACATGTAACACATGTTTTAATTTATTTTTGCGTATGTATAATATTTCCTTGATTGGTGTACAATATTAGTAAAAAAAAATGACAATATTAAATGGAAGGTTTTGTGTTTAAAATTGAATTTATCTACAAATATGTATTAACTTTTGAGTATAATTTTTTTGTCAAGGATAACATGTAAAGATGTTTAAAAATTAATATTTGCAATATTAGCATAAATAAAATTGACAGCATTTGTTGATATAATGAAAATTGTGATTTCTTTGATGTATTGAATTTTATGAATGTTTATTAAAAAAAAAAATTGGATGACCCTACGTGTTGGTTCAGCCGGAATCAGTACTCAGGCGATGTTTTGGATCGAGACACTGAAATCTTACCTTGCCTGAAACAGTATTACAATATTATACGTTTAATTTAATTTTAAGAAGTATTGTTTAAAATATTAACCAAATATACAAATTGTATTCAGAATAAAATGCTTGTTCTCTCTCCACAGTGTAAGTCCACCTCCTCGGCGGCGGTTCTGTCCCACTCGACGCGGACCGCCGGAACCGTGTACACCCGATATGTTTTTCCGTTGAACAACCTTATCGTTTTGTCCTTGAGAATATTCATACATCATCTGTTTTTCTTGATTAGAAGGCGATCCGTCTGACATACAACAAAGCTCCGCTTTCGATGACTACACAGACGATACAATGCCCAACTATGGTAATTATCCTGACTAACTAATATAAAATAATATATTTATCAACATTCCAGAATTAACGTGCGCCCACCGCGAAACGTATTTTCGCATTACAAAGTATCGGGAATTTGTTACGCGCTCGAAAATTTTTTAGCCCGTTTAAAATTGACTCGATTGCCGACACCGTGGATCGTTTCAATTAGTGCATTTGCCATCTATCAACAAAAACAATCTTTGAAGAATATGCAGTATCTATGATGAACATAACATTAGATGCCATCGGTTCATTCCTTCATTTTAATATATTATTTTCTTTGTAATATTTAATAAAGTTTAAAACAAATGCTACTAGCTATTATGTACTTCTTCTGAATTTATTGCGATAAACAAACATCACATTAAATTTAAACATTCAAGATCCAGTGTCTCACGTTCAGCTCTCACTAATTTTTGCTACTATTAATATTTTTTATCATAAACACATTTTTAAAAGTCTAGTCATGCCAAATTACAATTCCCTTTTGAATTTTTATTTCTTTTTTTTTTTAGCATTTTTATATTATAATTAATATTGTGTTGTACAAAATGTTTAACTAAGAATGTCCAAATGATTGGCACATATTTAAATAACATTCAATTAAAATTGGTTACCAGCGGTTATTAAGTACATGGATGCTTATCCGATTAAACTATTTTAAGTAGTGATGGTAAAATCGTTATTTAACCCGTTATTGTGACTGTGTTTGATTGTAACAATGATTGATAACTGATTAATGTAATTCTTCGAGCAATGATTACTACACTAGAAAGTGAGCATCCGACAGATAAATCTTAGTTACCAATCATCGACACGGTCACGCAACGGGTTTACCATCACCAATTTTAAGTATCTTATATAAGATAATCTCAAATTTGTATCATAAATTAAATTATCATTGAATAAATAAGCTAGTTCTTATTTTGACTTGAATGTTGGCATTACTTAACACAGTTTAATTGGTAGCGTGCAGCCTACCACAGTTGGATAACATTACTGTTATCATTTTTATTCATATTTATTTTACAAATAACAATCTACATATTGTAGTATTTCACATATACATGTATATATTGGGTTGGTGGAAAATTAATAGTGTTTTTTTTTTTATAAATGTGAGATGTATGATGTATAGGAATCGTATTGTGCCAGTTTGGATATTTTTGTTATTTCCAGTTGACGACTCACCGTCTAGGAAAGGTGTATCAATCACAACGTAAAATTCAACTGTGTTAAACATACATTTGCAGAGAAAGGTCGCAGCGTCTGATTATGTATTTTCAGTCGATTGTGTAAATATTAGACAGTGAGTCATAAAGTGGAATTAAATAAGTACCCAACACTACAAACCCTGCACATATAAAACATAATAATCTCCTACTAGCTCATCATATATATTATGTATGTATATATATATGTGCAGAACATGATGTTTATTATTTCATTTTGTTAATTTCAAGCCAATATTTTGTACATTCTTATTTGAAATGAGCATTGAAAAAGAATAGTAATACGATCTTTGGTCTTCTGTTTAGTATGTGATTAATTTAAGAATATACAGCGAACTAATGTGTGCCTGTCTGGTATTCCTGAGGGTTATATTTACTTTATTGATGATATATAAACGAGTTACTGCAGTCTCAACATTGTTTGTGTAGGTTAATATTAAATTGCTTCAATATGATGACATGTTGACTTTTATTAAATCTTATTTTACATCTATCTCTCCTAATCCTCAATTATTTAATCACAATTTGTTTATAAACCGCCCCCGGCTTGAAAACAAAAAAAATCAATAAGGACTCTGGCATAAGTGATGACTGTCCCTTAACACGGAGAAAGACAGTTACGGTAAACATTGTGTTTAACTTTATATAAAATATTAAACTAATACAAGTGTGATTCTTCAATACACATAGATAACGCGACAGTCGGGTGACCTTTTTTGTTTTACTTTTTTTTTAAAAGAAAACCTCACTGCAATGTCTGCATTAGTTATTAATAAACAGTTGAATGTGCGTGAGAGTATTTTTTTTAAATCCACGATTGTACCCCGTATTCCCCACCAAAAAATCGCCTTATCGCGTTTTATTTTTGTTTTTTTTTCGACTGACATTTTTTTTTGTTTTTTTTTCTTAAAGGTGACATGTCTTGGGGCTGCGGTGGCATGGGGGGCATGGGCGGCATGGGGGGCATGGACGCCCCGCCCTACCCGCCCATGCGCATGGCGAAGGCCCGCCCCAACTTTTACGGCAGCCTCGATATGGCGCCGCCCAGCGAGCCCCCGTTTCCGGGGAAGATGCCCGGGAACCCCAAGATGCTGGGCAGGGGCATGAACAGGAGCGGGGTGAGAGGCGGGCGCGGAGGGCGGGGCGGGCGGATCTCTCCGTGGGACACGTCAGGCGATGATAGATTCAAGGGGGGGGCCCGCAACCGGAACATGAACAATTTCTGGTAGAAGACGTCAAGATTACAAGAAACTGGCGCTTTTATCTTTAACCAGTAGAACTTCTTATCTTTTTCCTGATGCTAAAAATAACATTAAACGAGTCAGTAGTTTTAATGTTAAAGAATGATTGAGCGCTTGAGAGATATTTTTATAATATAATTATTTGATGACGGCACCGTGTAACTAAGAACTTACTCTCAATAACCAAAATCATTCCATTTTTTTCTGACAGATCTTGACGTTCGTTTTTACGAAAATATTTTTGTATTTCTCGGTGGATTGAGACTTTTCTCATTCATCTGTCACACATTTCGACCCCTCCTATGTAAGTAACGTGACTATCAATTTTAGTTCTAGTATTAGGCATGATTTGCATACATATTTTATGTGGTATTAAAATAAAATGATACGAGGGATTCAATAGACAAACTGCCACTATCCAATTATGAAATTGACTGATTTGAGCTACGAGCCATAGCGGAGGTTTTAAAATTGATAAGCTTTAGACAAAATGCTTATAAAACAACGTTAGATGGTTAATTTTTCTTTTAACCTCTTATGTATTTATGTTCTGTTGAACACAATATGTTTAACAAAAATTACTATCACTTAAAGATTACCTGTTACGATACATTATGTAGGAAGGACCGATTTGCGAGTGATCAGAATCTGTGATTCAAAATAAAATTAATTTTCGAGAACTTCAATGACTCCTGTGGACACTGTATAAAAAAAATGATCAACTCATCAAAAGAATTACCACTAGACAAATCGGTTATATATTATCCTTCATCTCCAAGTAGCGATCTAAGAATGAATGAGACAGAAATGTTTTAGATTTAATTGTAGTTAATATATTTCTTCCAAATATATTACTTTAGTAGGTGTTTGTTCCGAGGAAATCTCTATTTAGATGGAATAGATTTGCGGTCTCCGAGGTGTGACCGCTGTATCCTGTAGAATGAGGTTCGGTGATGCAGAATTTAAATGAATTGCAACCCTTTAGTACTATAAAATTATTATTATTAAGTCTTATTGCATTTATTCCCACTTGTCTTTGTGTATCTGTGTTTTAAAAACTAGGAACCATTTTAAAATGTCATTTGATTTTGTTTACGAGTAATTTTTTTTATTACAAATATCAAGTGGAAGATGAGAAATCTTCATTGAACAAGATTAAGATATAATTATATTAATTTAACGCGTCTTTTTAATGTGATGGACTTTGAAGAATCTTCATAGGTTTTTTTTTTTTCTTTCTGTTTATTTTCTTTTGTTTAACTACATAATAACAAAACGGAATACACTTAATAACCTGTTTATTTTTTTTTTTGTAATTTATTTGTATATCTAGTAATGAATAAAATAAATTCTCCAAAATCTTTTTTTTTTATATATTAAGATTTAACTGTGAAAGTGACAAAATGTAGTATCTCTATAGGTATAAAATTCAAGAGATCTAATTGATTTTTTTAAAGATATGATATAATAGAATTTTATTAATCAATTTCCCTTACTCCCGGTAACTATTCCTTTGAGACAGTTAATAAATTTACATATCTAGAATCCCTATTAGCAGACAGAGATAAAAACTCATAATGAATGCTAATCGTTGCTACATCGGTCCACAAAAATAGCTGAAATTTAATGTCCCGAAAAGCAAAGGTATAAAACTCGGATAAGACCTGTGCTTCAGAAACCTGGTCTCTTTACTATGTGAAATGAAGCGACACTAGATATACATACCGGGTGGTAGAGCCAGGGAGTTGCAGAAGTTTATTTTATCTAAAGTTCTTGATATAATTATTTGGTGTTCTTTCAACGTGGCTTACCCGTTGCGGCCTTTGGGATCTACAGAATCTTTCTTAATAACATTTTCTAATTCATAATTTCATTTTATAATGTAGATCCATATATTTTGAGTTTAAAACTCAACCTAATAGATACTCCTCAGATACATTTGAACTTGCCCCAATATTGAAATACATTTAGCTATGAAATTAACAATATTTTAAACCTCATACTCATCTTTGTACAACATGTATTATGAAAATACATTAAACAGCATATGTGTCTCAATTTTTGTTAACCTCGGCATACTGCGATAGTAAATACCCGTACGCAGCCGTAATGTCAACTTGTGTTACTGTGAGGAATGTGTAATTTTTAATCATTTTAAATGAGAATTAATAACATTTTCTATAAATATTGAGTATTTAAAGTGATGTGAAGTGATGATAATATAATGGAATGTCCATCATATGCAATGTAACGATGCGGGTCAGCTTTGTACTGTACGGCTACGGAAGGGTTACTGTCAATTAGGGCAGGTCTCGGAACTGAATGATTCAATATCAAAGGTTATTGTGCTCTAAAAATAAGACTGGCTTGTCTGAACAGTCTAGCCTTTTGTGCTAGAGGCGGACATCGTAACATAAACTACAATATTTGTACAAACCTCTTGATTTACAAAATAGAACCCGCTGAAGATTATAATTCAGTTGAATATGGAATGGAATTGTGGCTCAATTCAAGATAACGTACAGAAGTATTTTGACAAGTTCTCAAAGTGAAGTGTTAGGTACATCTCTGGGGTTCAGCCGAGATGCCTAAGATACAAACAGCAGCAATAAAAACAATGTAAGTATTTTGTATTAAAAACCAGGTGGGCCAGTGTAAAGATAAGTGAATAGGTAAGGAATTAAATTAAATTTTATGTTCGAGATACAAACTGTAAAATTAATACAGAATCTATTTTATGTGAGAAAAATTTGTCTCAAAGTTTCAGCTTGCGGTTTATCAACATTATCTGAACATAGGTAATGCACTAAATTATGGAAGGGAATTGGATGCTCCCTGACATCAATATAGTTTGACAGGTGCTAGAGGTAGACGACGTGACATCTTATACGCATGTCTTCCCTGTTAATAGATTGCGGTAGTGTTGGTAGACGTACGAGAATGGTTTAGGAGTGAGTGAGTGCGATAAAACATCGGTAGCCCATAGAAAAATATTAGCAATAATTTTACCACGGTGTGTTTGTGGGAAAATGTGTAATAAAACTTATGCAACGAATAAAATAAATATATTGTTTTTATTTATACACAAAACAAAACAATGTCTGAACCTGAAATAAAATTCATGATCATGTTTAAAAAAACCAAAAACAAAATATGCGAAGCATGGCGGTTGTTACTACAGGCAGGTCCTATCGTGTGCCTGAACAACATCCATCATCAAAATAATGATTTCTACCAAATGAAATCTTTCCCAAAATACTAAATATGATTTAATAATAATTTTAGAAAAAATAATAAGACATTCATTCGGCGACTTCAGGAGTTTGGTCCTTGTCCGGGTATGCCGACAAGATAGCCCTATTTTTAAAAGCGCTAGGGGCAGTCTCTCTGGACCCTATACTTTGAGACGATCCTGGGTATATTCACTGAAACAAGGGGTCGTAACACGATGCATTTCAAATATCTAACGGCAGCTGAGCACAATCGGATCTGCCGGTAATTTTAGAGCTAAAACAGTGTTTCTAACCTTATTTTTTTTACTGTCTGTTGCTACTGGTTTTACGTCCGCCAATTCGAGGGACCCTCAATGGCGACTTGAGCAACCTATAAACCCGCCACTGACGAGTTCTAGTTTAGTTATAAAAACAGAATACATGCTCCCATACGCATCTCCAACTATAATAATATGGCCGCCCGCAGAACCTAGCAGCGAGCAATCGGCTACTGCTGATATAATTATTTACGCCGATGGTGGATGGTGGTGCACACACTGTTGGCTTTGAAAGGCAGCGCATCTGTGTCTAATTGGATATTAGCTTGATTAAAGTTCTACTGTAGTAGGCTACTTCCATTTTTTTAAATGACGAATCATATTTTCAAAATTTAAAAATGGATTTTAACTGGCCGTCAGATGTGTAGGTACTATAGCGTCCAGCCTATTTTTTTTATCGTATCCTTTAAATGTATTGTAATGTTCTGCCATTTCTGCAGGTGGAATTAAATATTATTATATTCTGTAAAAGAAACATTAACGGCTCATATCCTATTATTCATAGTATTCCAAGCGCGGTAAATTTGTGTTTTTTTTCCCGATTATTTCTTATACCACGTGTTAAAATATTTGTCACGAATTTTTGACATTTCGTAGCATGGGGTATAATTTGTACAATTTTACAAATTAAGTGTAATAATTATACACATAAAAAGACTGTTAATTCTGCAAAACAAGACTGGGTTACCAAATGATATCCAAAAGGACATGACCTTCTTTATCAAATTGAAACATTCCATTCCATTCCACATTAAAATTTCCTCCTTTTTTGATGTATACATACCTACTCAATTAAGACCACCCGCGGTAGTTTTTGAGCAAATGAGACGTTATATCCAATAACGTAAATCTATACCAACGACCAATTTTGCAACCTTATTTTATTATCTCTGATATCTTTAAAATTATTAACATTGTATATTTAGTACAAATTAAATTAATCAATCGGAAAGATATACAAACACATCAATTTATTGAAAAAATATTTGGTTGCTACCGGGATTCGAACCAAATATATTTCGTTCTATAAATGGATTTTTTCTGTATATCTTTCTAATCAATTAATTTAATTTCTATTAAAAATACCACGGAACTATGTTCTGAAATTACTACTGCACAATAAAAATGTGTTTTCATTAAAACCATAATAAATGTTCTAACATTAAAAATCGCGCTTTGACTACTGTTAAAAAGTTTTAGAATATTAATTTGGCGGAGCAGGCGTCTGCACGTGGCGGCCAAATCAAGGGGGCGATAGAAAAATATATACATATTGAAAAACAAAATCCCAAGTTGCAAAACGATAATAGTGTGTAATAAAAATAATCCAGGTATAAACAATCCAATAAATAACATTATAGTTATTTCCTAATAAAGCAGTAATTTGTAGTCAACACTCCAGAACGTATTTTGGTAAAAAGCCCGCCCTTGGGCATGTTTCAAAATGCCGGCCTAACAAAATACCGCCCCTAACGCTTGTGGCGTGCGAGCGGCCGATTTAGAGGACGGCTAATTTATGGAGACGATTTTATAAAAATTGAAAACATCTTCACTTAAGTTACTAGGACGAAAAAATACAATCTTACCTGTGGCCGTAAGTCTAGCACCGGCGCTAGTTCAATGTAAATAGGATGTTCACGATATAAAAATGAAGACATTTAGAATTAAAGAAATGAATGAAGATGTAGAAGGTGCACGTGTATTATGAACTGAAATGAAGCGAGTTGGCGGTCTCGCTCGGCGCGCGCGAGCCGGCAAGACCGCCGTTGTGAAACGCTGAAACTGGAGAGACTGCTTGGCGGTGAATGATTGAGCCAGACTTGTAGCAGCAGCCGGCAGCGCTGTCGTTAGCGTCGATGCCGACTGAGATGGCGGTAGATTTGAATTCCGATCGCTACATGTTTTATTTTGAAAATTCGCTTAAATTGATCTCATAGCAGACTGTCCTCCTTTTTAATTGTTGCATCTAGTAACCCCACCCTTGTTGCGTCGAAGTGAATCTTGGTAGATCCATAGTGGATCAGAAATCTACGAAAATTGGGCCTCAATGCAAAATAGAAAAAAGAGCCTCCTAAATAAGTAGGTATTGTATAACATATACAAAATACTTGGATCGTTTTAAGACGATTTTTACTTTTCGGCGATTATCTGGTCCCCGACCCGACACATTAGCGGCCATTGCTACTGAGTACAACGATAATATTTCACGTGTACTCGTAATACGAGTGAAAAACGATTTTGTACATTTTATAATTAATAATCTTGCTATAGATTAGTAACACTGGAAAAAATATCCAAAAATATCAAACCAAACATGAATTGTACGGCACGAATTTTTAGGGGCCCTGTCTAATGTATGCCCCAATGCACTGTATTGGAATAGTTACGCCACTGATTACAAAACTCCATTACTATAAGCTATGTTTTTGTAGCACCCAAATTGTATAATTCTCTCCCTAAATACATAAAAAATATTGAATAACACAGACAGTTCAAAGGAGCAATAAAATTCTGGCTAAAAAACTCAGATCGAACGCACGTTCATAGCATGGTCACCCCTTCAATATGAACACATACAGAGTCAAGACTTCAGACCCGACACCAATGAGTGAGCAGCCTGTGCATGTGTGTGTTAAATTAAATTGTACTGTATAATTTAAACTTATTAAAAACGAATTCTTACAATTATCAGGTAGGTTATAAATTTCACAAAATCAAATATTACATCATATTATGTTACTTGCACGTTTTCCTTCTTTTTCTTCTTTCTTATTCTAAATTTATAATTAATAAATGATGTATAATATGATTGTTGAATAAAAATGTAAAATGTTTGCCTCGGCCCAGTAGCGAGGCAGATATTAAAATACTAAATGTATATGATATGAGATAAAATAAATAAATTACGACTCGGATATTCCTACCGCAAAAGGAATTCTTCAAGTACTGGTCCGAGCGACTTTCTGACGGGGAAGCCCCGCCCGTGAGAATCTCCCATTAAAATCCTCGACAACTATTGCGTAGACTACAGTAGACTGGTGGCTCTCGACCTTTTCACGTCACGATATTTTTAATGATTGCAAATAACATGCAGTTTATTAGTTTTATATTGTTTATCTTCTGATATAAATGTATAATAAAAATTTCGGAAATATATTAATTATTTTCGAAATGGAAGCCTTTAGAAACAAACCAATCAGAAAACTCTATAATAAATTGAAGCTGTCACAATAATTTTGAATTCGGAACTAGCGTAGAATTTCTCAAATTTCAAACTGAAAAAAAAGTATCCCTTAAGGCGGCACACTGGAAGGAGCCTCGCGGTACACTAGTTGGAAAAACACTGCCTATTATCACGAAATGCACAAAAAAAAAATTAAAATAATAGTAGGGATAATTGCGTTCGTAACATAAATAAACAACATTAACTTGTAATTATTTACGCTGGCGTACGTAGTAGATGATTTCATTAATTTTGAAGCCCTTGGCATTTATAATATTACAGAATACACTCTTTAATGCGGATAGTGTGTGTCGTCCACGACCGCTTCTAATCTGCATAATATAACAGGTATCATATATGTTTGTCCATGTCCACGGGATTAGATAAGGTGTGATAAATCTCAGTACCGTGTACACGTATTGATAACTTGATCTGGAAACAAACTTAGGTCGGGTTGCGTCATCCTCGGTAACCATAAACTTTACTTTTAAACTTAGTTTATCCGAAAACGCGTTGCATCATCTCATTTTTGTCGCTTACTTTTGACTTTAACTATAAACCGCCGAAAATCTCCGCTTAAATGTAAACTTTACTAATGCACATGCGCACTGCGCGCGAGCCACTGACAGATGTCACCGAAATCGAGTATTTTTCAATTTTAGACACTGTAGTATCGAAATGTACAATATTATGTCGGATATCAGTGATATCGCAGAGTTTTTTGATGATAAACTAATTATACAGTATATTCTTAACAGGAAAAGTAAAACTTGGACCTCGGCACATAATTTTTTGCGGGAAGAAATGGGTTTTAAAAAATCTTTTTCCGATAACGGATTGCATCCACTGGATTTGTCATCTAGGGCACATTTGCATTGTGCGCATCCACTTGACATCCGTCATTAAAAGCATTCTTTTAAATTTTTCGACGTCGTATTATTGAAATGAACATTATTATGTCAGATAGCACTGATACCGATTCTTCTGACGATCAAATAATTGTTCAATACATCCTTAACAAGAAGAGCAAAATCTTTTAGGCCACAAAGTGATCATTTTATATGGGAAGATATAGATTTTATTGTAAGATTCCGCCTGTCCTAAATTATGGTTAGGTAACTGGTCTTGCTTATTTCAGACAATATAATGTCATCTAAAATTATCTACTTCATAGGTATATAATAATATTTTTGATAAAGATCAGAAATCACGCAGTTCGTCCTGTAAACCAGGTCTCGATAACTTTGCATTTCTATGCCACAGGATCAATGCAAAGATGCACGGGTGATATATCTGGTGTACACAAGAGCACTATTTCACGGATTGCGAATAAAGTGAGCAGAGTAATAGCCGCTCTCAGATCACAATTTATGTATACCTGTATCTACCAAAGAAATTCAGCAATATCTGAATCAATTCTTCAACATTATAAAATTTCCAAAAACGATCGGTGCAATAGATTGCACTCATGTGGAAATCCTATTTCCAGGAGGAAATAATGCGAAATACTATCAAAATATAAAGGATTACTTCTCCATTAATGTGCAGGCAGTAAAAGATGCCACAATGAAATACACAAATGTGTTGCAAGTAGCCAGGCTCAACACACGATAGTATTTCTAGTCATTCTGATTAAAAGGGCAACTAGATGACGTATTTTTAAGAGAAACATCTCATTGGTGACCGTGGTTATCTAACACAACCATACTTACTTACTCCATTTACAATCCCAATATCTTGTGGCAGAAAACTAATATAACGAGAGCCAAATCAGGACTGGGAATGTGTATAAAGAACATTTGTGGTGTGGAAAAGGCTATCCCCGCAATAGGATGAAACTCAGGCGGAGTCAAGAAAGAGTGGAAGCAGTCCATTAAGCCACAGCAGGCTGCATAATGATACCGAGTCACCACTCACCAATCATTATATGAAATTGACTCTGATCCTGCACAGGATGGAAATAATAATAGACGAAGATCTAATAAATGGGCTATTTTTCCCATTATATATAAACCACCATAGCATTTCATTTATTTATTCTTAATATTGTGGCGTACAAATGTAAATATATATTTCTAATATAAATAAGATCAAACTTATCGTACACATATTGGCTTAGTTTCATTTTGACTCTATGAATATCTTCATCTTTCATTTCAATAAAGATCTTCCTCCTCTGTACTCAATCAATCTGAGATTTAGCCTAAATAGTTGTCACATTTATTTACAATAATATTGGATTCTATAATAAAACAATTCTACCTCTGTAAAAACTCATTAATTATATTTATATATATACCTATTAACATAAATCACATACAGAAAATACACATAAATTGAGTAAAGTCAAGTACGTAAATTAAAGTCAATAATTATAAACTGAAAAGCCTACGACATAACTACACAATAATTATTTTAAGTAAATAGAAAAACGTTTATGTTAAGATCTTAAAATGAATGGGGGTGAACCACATACTATACACAAGCGCGGGCAGTAAACATTTTAAAATATAGAAATTTGTTAAGTTTATAAAATAAAAGAAGTAAATTATTTAATTAATAACATATTATTTTTTTCTATTCACTTAATTTTAAAATTTTAGTTGGGCCAAATATCTCTCTGCTTGACATCATGACTAAAATACAACATGTATTCTTGTGTCATTTGGGGTGATTGAATTCATTTTGCGTTTTGATTTATGCCGCGAACAAAGAAAGGGTATATATTAGAAACGAAATAATTAAACTAAATAAAAGCATTATCGATATCTAATAATTATAATTTTTTTACATTATGTAAGTGTGCATACACCAAAAAAATAAACTAATTATATTGTGAACTTATCATTCTGTTCATTTTTTTGATGTGATGCCACCAGTTGGTATTTGAATGCAATGCCAAGATATTTAGACTTGAGGCCTGTGCTCAACATCTTCCACCAATGAACATACAAACAAATTACATTTGTATAATTGAATCTGCTTACAATTGGGGAGTACAATAATTTATTTGTTTTTAAAAGGTACATATTAAATGCAAAATGAGTGATAAGAATAGGCAATGCAAGGCCTTGCATAGTACTTCCAGTTAGAATCTTATCAGTCATCTAATTTCGAAACCCGCTATCCATAGACATCTGCATCATACCTCGAATCCATTCTGCTGTTTTTCTTGCTTCGTCTTGGATACTCTGAAAAATTTAAAAATATGTTACTAATACGTAAATTACAACATAAACTTTTAAATATATTAAAATACAAGAATACTTCTTTTTATATTGACATTCATCGCTCAAAAACGGTCAATTGCTCATTTCGGGAAAGTAAACACACCAATTTAACGTAAACGTCAAATGTCAAATGAAGCGTTCTACACGTGTTGCCATAAGCAAAATTACTCGCGCGGCATTTGTTTTTGAAAATGAGATTTTAAGAGGCCTATGTAATTGCTACACTGGATAACTATAAACTTTGTTGACGCAACTCGATTTCTGTCAAATTATTTGAATCTCGTTTACAAGTAAACGAGTTTGAAAGTAAACGAGTTTGAATCTCAGTTATGGTTACCGAGGATGACGCAACCGGCTGTTAGAGATCTGCTCGAGATTGGTAGAAAGAGACATTAAATTACAAACATTCATTCCGTTTGAACTGCTGTTGTGGAGATTCAAATCCACCCATCTACTGAATGAAACCTTCCCTCTAAGATATGTGGTGGTGATTTTTAACAAGACTTCATCTTCACGTGCCACCTTTTATTTATTTATTTTATTTGTAACTATATAATACAATGTAAAAATATGTTTGGACTGTGCCCGTCTCACTAGAGAAATTCTGTGTCGAGACGGGCATAGTTTACAAGCAATTGTTCAATTAATTAGAATTACAAGTAGTAGATAGAATTACATTTATTACTATATAATAGGTGTATATGAAGAACAATTTTAAAGTGGACTTAATTTTTGGATCACTCTGTAGGAATAATTAATATAGGTATGAGTCAATATGTTCGGGTGAGTGCACCAATACTGGCTCTACCCATATTACGAATCCAAGTTTTAATATTTAGTTTCATGTTCTTGAGACAATTCAATTAGTTTAAATCTTTTAGCATTCTATTAAATAGTTTAGGTTCGAAATATTTGTAGTTCCTTTGGCCATATGTTGTATGTGCTCTCGGGGTTTGTAGGTTATTTGTATTTGTCCGTGTGGAAATTATATTTTGAGTTGTTTTAAAATGTGTTTGTTTTATCGAAGGTTTGTGACCGTTTTGGATATTTAACCACTTTCTGAAGTAATACAGCACGCCTCGCCTCTGCTACCTATCTTCCCCAGCATAATGAGTTGTCAAATATCATATTTTTTATTGCGGAGAATGTGTTAGAAGTATACAGCGTTCCCCTTGATAGTTGTCATTAGTTCTCTTAGCTTATTTATGCGTTTTAATACATCTTCGTTAGTAATGTAGTGAACCCATGCCCTAACAGAGTATCCTTATACTGCTGCGGTAATGTTTTCTTCGAAGTATTAAATACCTGGGTTGCAATATAAATTAAAGATGGCATCCTTCTACATTATTCCATCTATTCTGCAGTCACGAACTCAACCTTAGATTACGAATGTTAGTTGTCAGATGCCATATGTTCTTGATATTATTTTATGGAAGCACTCACACTTACCGAAGAAATGATAAGGTGACCTGAAGTATTTGAGATGTGGATCTACAGAAGAATGCTCCAAATGAGCTAATGAAGATGTTATGGTCCGGATGAATAAAGAAAAATAAGTATTTAAAACAATAAAATTCAAAATGTCGGACACGTGAAGAAGTACGAGATCGCTGGAAAAAGGAGAACACCATGGCTGAAGAACCTGAGGCAATGCTTTGACCAGTCTACTGTGGAGGGGCCGCAGTGTACAGTGTGATGATAGCCAACGTCCGTTGAACGGATAGGGCACAAGATAATGTTTTATCATTTTCTCCCCCAGCGCACGAATAACAGCAATGGTACTTAAAATCGCATAAATGATTCTTTATGTACACGAACATAGACGGAACATCGCTCCGGCCCTGGTTCCGTGTTGTCTAACATGTTCATAGTCTTGCGCGTGCTTCCGCACCAGTCTAAAGGCAAATGTGATGCGCCAGGCGTCATCATCGGCGCGCTCCCACTACCCGGTGCATAGCGTGTCGTCGAGTGTTGGAAAACCCGCTGGAAAACCGCCTCGCCTGCCGAGTCACCGAACGAGCGATCTGAGATCTCGAGTGTTATTTATTGAGAAATGTTTATGAACGTCGAAGTTATCAGCTAATTGACCCGCGGATTTCAGTTAATCGAAGTAGAAAAAGTGCACTATCTGTTCAACAATTTCATAGATTTGTGTGTTGTCTGCGGGAAAGTGTCATCTCTCACAGATTGTCGGATACAACGCGGGATAAATGTATGAATATGGTGAGTTTTTCTTTTATATTCAAAGCCTCCTGTTTGTATTATTTTTTTCATTTTCTACGTGTCGTGCATATCATTCAATTCTCTCTGTATCTTGGAACGGGTGGCATAAAAAACTAATAATATTCCTGTCAAAATAACTCGGAATCAATTAATAATTATAATTTATTGTACAAACTATCCATTTTTCATATCAATCACACGGTCGTGAGATATCTGTTAAACGATTTACTTAAATCAACATTCGTATACATAAAACAATGATTAAATAATGAACGCTTAATAATAATATATAAGACATAAAAATAACCGTTTATATACCTTAAGCTCTTGTTTGACCACTAGCTCGTTACAAAGTCCACCAGGGGTAACCATTTTTTTTTTTTCAAATAAAATTAAATATTTGTATTACAATTTGACGGTAAAATGTGTACAAATCAATGCGTTAAATTCTAACTCAAAAATAAGCGCTTGTATAATAATTTGACACTTTTTTTTGACAGTTTTCGTGACAAATTTTATTCGGGAATCCGCTGAATAAACATATCCTGTTTTTTAAAAATGCAACAATGTTGCCTGTTACATATAAACATACCTATTTTATTCATAATACAAGAGATGTTCACTGTCTCCTTAACTAGACAGATGTCTGTGTTAAAGGAGACAGCCTCATTCGTTATATCTAACAATACAAATACGAAAATAAATTCTTTGTAAATATATCTTAATGACCCGTGTCCACCACGGATGAGAATTTTAGGAGATTTTCTACTCGAAACAATCTCTGAGATACAGATATTCCTCCCGTGAGATTCTTTGAAAACATCTCTCAGGTTTCGTTATCCTCATATCTCGAAGATTCAACCTTGTGCACCTTACTTTACGCTCGTCACGTACATCAAATATTATTGTCGTTTGTCAGTTGAGTGATTTAGAATCTTCCTAGCAGCTGTTAGAGCGTAATAAATGTTTGTAATTAATTATTATTCTTCTTCCACAGTACTACATCCCACCCTGAGATGTAGTCCTCTCCACCGAATCCTCTCCCTGCACATTCTTGTCTTCCATCCTGCTCCAATCCTCTTGCATACAGTCAAGCCTGCCTCTAGCTCGCTTCCACTGAGATATCCACTTGTTCATGATCTTTGGGACCTGCAGAATCTTACAATTGTTTTTTGCTCAATCAAATTCTAAGTTCAATTTTCTAGTGTAAGTCCATACATTTTTCTTAATGTCTATTTGACGTTCAAAGACTGATAATTTGTTTTCTTCGATTTGGGTTTGGCACCACAGCCACAACACATTATATTAATGTTAATGTTTAATGACTTATGTCTAACTTTACAGAGTAGATTGTTGTAGGGTTCTATGATGGTTTCAGGTGACGTTTGTGTGCATGTGTCGAATGTCGCTGCCAGATAGAACGTCGTGTTCACTGGTTCGTGTTTTTGTATCTTTCTTCCAATCTCAAGCTGATTTTAGAGTTTATCTCCAAATTAAACACTCAAGACGTGTACATGGTATTGATACGTATCTCAATTAAATCTCTGAAATTATCACATGTTCAATTTACACAATTATTAAATTAAATTAAATGTTTGTGCCACCCTGAGCGTCACGCGCCTTCCATCACCACTGTCAGTATAGAACAGTATAGAATGATAGAACGTTCCATTAATGAAATGCATGAATTATAATTGCCCGCATTTAAAAACATATTTACACATTATGTTGTTAGTTTAGGTACTCCGCGCTTGACAAACCACTCACAGATTGCCTCTACTGCGCCTGGCGTAATATGAATAATACATTAATTGCACGAACGTTCAAGCCGGAAGACACTTGAGTTCTTGAATTCTTACAGCAGCTCGATCATCCGTGAGATATTATGCAGTGGCATATTATGTGTGGCCAGTGAAAGCAACGCCCAATGCAGCGGGCCCATGGATCCAAAAGATATTTTTGATATCGGTACATTAATCCCAGCGCCAAATAAATGTTTAATGTTTTTGAGGATTAGGTCGGTGGATAAATGGCGTGTTGGTGTTTATTGTGACAGTATGATAGAGCAAAGAATACAGAATTACGGATAGAATGAAGAGATGTAGAAGGTGCGCGTAAACTATGAAATGAAGCGAGTCGGCGGTCTCGCTCGGCGCGCATGGGCCGGCAACACCGCCGTAGCGGAACGGTGAAACAGGAGAGGGATCGGGCCGGACCTGTAGCGGCAGCCAGCAGCGCTATGTCACTAGCATCGATGCTGACTGAGATGGCGGTGAATATAAAATCCTGTCCCCTGCAGGTTTAATAAAGGAAAGCTGGAGAGGGAGGGGGCTCCCTTTTCCGGGACTTGCTTAGAAGCTAGAGCTCCCTTGTCGATCCCACTCATCAAAGCTAATAAAAATACGCGACTTTAATTCAATAACATATTCAAAGAATATTATGCACTATATAGAACAAAATAAAATAAATTTAATGTGATTACTAGTAATTTTCAATTACTAGTAATTAATATCTGTTTACCATTTTGGATTCTAAAAAACTATTAATGACGTAGTAGTAATAAACAACAGAGTGGTTGTGCTTGCGTAATTTGTAAAGTTATGCTAATTCGTATAATGGTTTGATTTAAAATGTGATTCAAACACATGCAATCATAGGGATCTAACAATCAAAAATGATAATCCTATCAAATTTTAATGATTTGTTTTTAAATGTCAAATAATGACCACACACCAATATTTTAGAAATAAAACCGCCATGTATAACACGTTTTTTTTTCGCAGGCGCGTCCACAAGTAAAAAAAATAAAAAAATTCTCTAGTTATGAATATTCAAAATTGTGAATGAAAACTAACTTTTTTTAGTAAGATATCAATATTCATAACAGTATCAGTAGCTTTACAAATACATTTGGCATCTTCTTAACGCCTAAACGAGGCTTTCGAAGTATTTAATTTATTAAAAGATAGATAATAATAAAAATATATTGTACCTACATGTATATATATATTTTTTAATGAACACCATACACAACATATAGGCATAATATACAGCGTATAACAGGCCTAGTCCACAATATGTTATGGGTGGATACCTGACTAAATTACGAGTTGAAAATGTTCAAGGTACATGTGCAATACTGCACCGTTACGGAAAATATTATTGTTTACCTTATTTTACCTTTAAGTCTGCGTACCTACCTAGAAATAAATATTTGCGAAATTTATCCATTTTAATCTATATCGAAATTCGATGATGACCTTTAATTTTTTGTATTCAGTGTATAATTTGAAATCAATAAAATATTTCAATAAACTGAAAAAATCGCATAATTAAGTTTTTTTTTAAAATGCTTATATCTCTGACATGGTTGAGATTAGACACATATTCCTTGAACATTTTCTACTCGTAATTTAGTCAGGTATCCACCTATAAAATATTGTGAACCAGGTCTGTTACACCCTGTATAGTTTAAATTTTTCATATTCTATGTTAAAATTCGTAAATAAAAAGTTTCATAAAACAAATAACGTGTAGTTTTATGTATTTATTTCAAAGGTCATATATGTGACCATTATTATGAAAAGTGATCTAAGTCATGTTTCTTTTGTTTCGAGATATTTAAAGGTTTGCCTTTGAATTGATTAAAAAATATTTTTATATTACACAACACATTGTTTCAAATTTTATTTAGTCTACTAGATTTATAATTTATTACGACATTAATGTTGTGTGTTGAGTTATGAGGAAATAAAAACTTGAAGGATGAAATGACTTACTCTATTATCAAAATAAACACTAGCGGAATACCGTTGAACGTCGTAACAATACACTGAATATAACGCTTCAAATTTTTCACAATTGTTACAATTTACATTGTATTATATATTAATTTAAAACAATGTGATGCGAAATAATTGATAAACTCATTTTTTTTAATTTCTGACCACTTTTGTAATAATGGGCACATATGATAAATTTATTATCTTGGAATTGTATTATTTCTACAGGTTAATCAGAACCATATCCCACAAATAGTTGGACTATTTATGAACTTGCTGTTGGCTGCAGACAGCCAGCACTCTTTGGAGTCTCCTTGCCCGACTGTATTTACATACGATGGTGATAACGAATCAGGAAGGTGGCTCGGGCACGTGCAGATCAGCACTGATGTCAGACTATACGGAGTGTGGATGGACGTCATTCTGGACAGACCAGCTGAGTCTCTTTCAGTGAGCTCATTTTTATATATAAAATATGTGTTAAAACAAATTAGATGCATTACTTAGAAAGATACACAGAAAAAATTTATCTGAACCAACCAACAATCTATCTTATAATGTGATTGCACTTTGTCGCTATTGGATCTGCATATGTTAGTGTCATTTTCAAATACTTATATTAATATTCATTTAGTCATTGTGCAATAGATGTTACCCATGTCTAATATTTATTAAAACTGCTGTGAACAATTCTTGGATATGATTTTAGCATTGCAGTTCAAAACGGTTTTACACAAAATGTTGTATTTTCTTAATTTTTTTTACCTGTCCATATTATTTCATTTCTTTAAGTTCATTATATCCTTTGTGTTTATGCTTTTAATAACATTCTGACGATAATCATATCAATTTAAGATAGCTCTAGGCGTACATATTGCTTTTTACTTAATGAAACTAAAGAAAAAGTACACTACGTGGTGCAATAGATTTCTACCAGTTCCTCTAAATGTCATTCAATGACATTAACAATCTGCATTTTTAAAAAATAATTCACCCTCAAATATTGATTTTTCAACAATATTACCTAGTTTTTATTTCTTATTTTAGAGCTCATTTGGAAATGTCTCATCCACAAATTACAAATCATTTAAAATAGAAAATAATCGACAATATTTAAATCCGGGAACACACTCAAAGATCACTATTTCTGTTGCCTACAACACATACTATCCGGCGCCGAAATTGGTAACGTTGAGACTGAATGGTCAAGAAATATGCTCAGCTATACCGGCATCCATCCAGCCAATTTTGTCTCAATCAAGCCCCAGCAGAAATAATTTCAATGAAGACAACCCTAGCAGAGATAATGTGGAACGAGAGCATCCTAGCAGGGATAACCAGGAAAAAACCATTGTGTATCCAGTAAATCAAGGAATAAATACAAATCAGGAAAATTCGGGAAGAGTTAATACTTATTCAGAAAATCCTAGAAGAGATCGTACCTATTCGGAGAATTCAAGAGCAAGTAACACTTATCCTGAGAATCCTGGAAAAGACCGTACCTATTCGGAGAATTCGGGAGTAGCTAACACTTATTCAGATAATACTAGAAGAGACCATACCTCTTCAGAGAATTCTGGAGGACGTAATGTGTATTCAGAGAATTCAAGAGTAGGTAACACATATTCAGATAATACTAGAAGAGATCATACTTCTTCAGATAATTCCAGAGGAGGTAATGGGTATTCAGAGAATTCAGGAAGAGGTACTCCGTACACTACAGAGAATCCGCGAAGGGTTAGTACCTATACAGAAAGTTCAAGAAGAGGTGATGTCGATCGTGATAACCAGGGTAGAGAGAATGTAGAAAGAGAATCTCCTTACGGTTTGAGTAATGTAGGGTCACCCAACTCACAGAGCTACGTGCCTTCGCAAGATACATACAGCGATGTATCAAGGGATAATCGGAGAAGACCGTCAACAAGTCGTCCACCACCAAAGGGGGTGGAGTCACCGTAAGTTTACATTGCCATTTCTAAACTCTCCTTATTCTGTGTATGACAAATATGGTTTTACAAAATTTCTTGTGACATTTTAATAGAACTTCCAAACTTGTAAAGACCCATATATCCACGATGATCCCAATGAGACTTTTGAACTCTGAGAGTCAGTTAAGGTACATATGTAATGGATCCTTCATTCTAATCCGCAAGAAAAACGCATACGATTCACTTCACACTGAATTCTGTGCCGTTCTTTAAGCTACACTCGAGAGAAATCTCATCTGTAGACAAAGGTCATAAGATATCACAAAAAAAAAATTAATGCAAGCAATATGACAAAATCAGAGATTTTAGATCATATCACTACTTCCTCTGTCATATTTAAGAATGTGTGTTAAGTACATCTATAAGTTATCTATTTGCTGAATATATTTTTATCTGTGCATTCCTCTCTGTCTTCTAAACTCAACACATTTCGCATGCTTCGTGTCTAATGGTCCATGTCCGCAATGATCTCTTAATGAGACTTTGATCTCAGAGTCGGTCAAGGTATGCGTGCACTGGATGCGTCATTCTAATCTACACATGAAGTATATCGAAGATCATTTTGCGTTGAACTTTACACTGTTCTTTATGTGCACTCGATAGAAATCTCATCTACGGGCACAGTACATAAGAATGTGTCATAACCATTGGCACTCTTAATTTTAGATGGTATCTCTCTTCTTGCACTCTCCTCAAAACCTGCATATTTGTTATTCTCTCGGTCCAGCTTATTATTTCCACATCTCAAATGCTTCCAATCTATTTCTCTCTCGCTCTCTCTCCGGTTAACTGTCTAAATTATATCTACATATAGTGCTGTGCTCCAGTTTTGATGAATTACTTTTTGTATTTCAGTGTTCATTAGATATATTTTGTTTACGGTGATGCCTAATGACTAACATATTGACTGATGTTCTGATGACTCTCTTCTAATTAAAGATTCACTTTCAGTGTACAAGGAAGCAGGGTATCACCGTCATGGCAAAGTCCTCCCTCAAGACCACAGACATCAATATCACGTGATAATGAATAGTAAGTTTTTTCCAATCTACCTAATGGGCCAGCGATGGTGGATATTTTTCCACAAGTGGACCAATTTACCAAAACGTTTTTTGCTGCTGACAAATAATTTAAATGACCGGTATTTCAGTACACCACAAGAAGCCGCAGTTCCATCATCACGATTGCTCTTATTGAGAGTAAGACGAAGATGAAGAAGTATACTGAAAACATATGCAGCTTTTCAAGATGTGTTATATTTCTGTACAGGTAATTTTTACCTACAGAGCTGAAAAGTGTCATTTATATCTCTATAGACACAGGATGTTACATAGCTAATTGTTCATACTTCAGGAGAGTCTTCTTCATTTAATTTTGAATAGAAAATGTAACACTTTCCACTTTTTAACATTAAAAGCTTGTGGCAAATATACATTTCAAATTGCCAAATACAAATGGTTAAAACATTTTTTTGTTTTTTAAATAGAATATGTACATGGAAAACATGTCGCATCAATATTCTTACTATTTTCTAACTATGAAAATAGTCCTGGAATGAAGCTCGAACCCCCGACCACTTCGAGTCTTAACCACTACACCGAAAAGCATGTCAATTGTATGTATTGTAAATTAGAAATCATATAATGGATTAAAGGTATAATAAATGATTTGTGTTTATTCAATACATAATATTTTAAATAAATGCCACAAATTATCCCTTTCGACACCTTTATTTTAATTGTTTGCCATCATTTGACAACTTAATAAGTAACATCAGTGCAATTTATAGTATGTATATAGATTTATTTACACATGCATGCACACCAAGGAGACACGCAGTAATGAGATAAAAATATTACTTAATTCTTAACTCTGTAATGGCAGATACTGAAATTGAAATATGTAATGAAAAAGTTTATAACTCGGCAACCAAATAAATAATTTAAAAAAACCCTAAACCCTAAAGTTTGGATAACTAGCCATGTGACACCTGGTACATAGAACTCATGATTGTCCATTTTCAAATGTGCTGTTTGAATAACAAATCTTTCAGCTCCAGCTCTGGTCATTCATCAAACAAACCGATTCCATTATCGCCAAACACTTCTATTGAACGTAATCCTAGAAGACCCCACATGACGTCCATGTCAACTCAAACCCATGGACGAGAGTCGCCAACTGTCAACCGTGATTCAGGAGACAATGATTCTGGAGACGAAGATATTGTGGAGTAAGATTGTTATTTATTTATTTCCCTATTTCTAGTCTTCAGAGAGGGAAAATTTTAACGGATGCTAATAGTATGGGTAATAAACATTAATACAATCAATAAAAATAATTAAAAACACACGTATTAAGTAGTTCCGTAAGTCTTGATGTTTTTTAAATACTTTTTATTTACAGTATTTATTTTTATTATTTTATTTCTAACGTTTTATAAGTTATACAATGCTATTTTTGTAAAAGTCTTGTGATTTAAACTCAATGACATACGTAATGTCTTTTTCAATACCTTATTTTCGGATTCGGATTTGGTTCACAGTTCGGAAAACCATTGCATTAGTATTAGGATGCCCAGTAGCGTTCTTGGTCTGATCGGTTCATTGATTTGGAGATCACTTTCTTTTCATAAAACTATGTATAAATATATTAATACCATTTACAAATTGTGTATATTTTTTATAGATAATTTAATTATATATTTAAATTTTATAATTTTTACCGTAATATTTAATTTTATATGTAGTTGTAAATTGTGATTGATTCACGCATGTGCGAAACATTTGTAATTGGTTTGGTGACCAAATTCACACTGTAACATTTAATAAATGTATAGTGTTAATGCTCTGCACAATAAATAAATAGAAAACATTGGTTAATACATTTCCAATATGTCCAACTCTCCGTGAATTTTGGTATAATGTAATACATAATACAATTATTATTCCTTTCACATAGTGTATATCCGAGCTCGACTCCCCGAAATTCTATCAGAGGGAGCAGTTCCTCTCCATCCAATGACTACTATGAGGGTGATCACAGAGTTCCAGAAGAAGCAAAGATTCATCCAACTCCAATAGATTCGAGGGATGATTCCGCTTACACTACGACAGAACAGGTGAGCGTAAATTATAATACCTTTTCAAATTAAAATGTTTACATCTCAACCTCCCCTTCGGGATCTAAGTAAAGTACCTGAAAAATAGATCATTTTTAGTTGTTCTAGAATGACGCATGTATTTGATACATTTTCAAGGCACAGTAAAAAAATATATATACTGCGCACCCTGTGAAAGCATTTTTACAATTTTTTTATGAGAAACAAACAGTAAAATATATAATAACTTATGACATAATACACAATATAAAAATAAGACCAGGGAAGTTTCTTCTTAGCTGGATAAAGTAAAAATATCACACAAACTAGTAAACTGAAAAATAATAATACATACTAATAAAAGATAAACAAAAAAGTGTTTTAAAGTTTTGAAAGTCAAAAAAAAGTCAATTTTACAGGACAACGAAAACAGAAATGAACCATTTT
The DNA here is from genome assembly GCA_031772225.1 of Eubasilissa splendida. NCBI lineage: Eukaryota > Metazoa > Arthropoda > Insecta > Trichoptera > Phryganeidae > Eubasilissa > Eubasilissa splendida. The sequence continues at coordinate 20,944,954 of CM062868.1, forward strand.
TAAATTTAATAACGGAACTATTAATTGTCATTCATTTTTTTTATTTATATAATACGAAAATAGTTAAGAACAGTATCAAAAATTCTATTGTTTACTGAATGATGAACAAGCAGGGTCCCGTTGAAAAGAGACGTTCGCAGAAAAGTAGTGAATTAACTTTAATAAGGTTTTCATGGGACGTGGAAAATCATATATATTTCCTTATTCCAAAATAAAACATAAATAAAAAAATATATATTTATTACACTTTTCTATGGGATGTTTTCAACATAACGTATCAGAATACAACATATATAAGATAAATTATTATTACTTAAAATATGTACAATATATATGCTATAAAATAACCATAAATGATATTATATATTTGTAAGTTACAATAATTTACATAGGAGGAATAACTGTAAACGAGCAAAGGCTTGTCTTGAAACAGATTTTACTTAGATACTAAATAAATCTTCAACTAAGAATAACATTCTTTAAAATATTTAAATATAGGCCAATTATATCAGTGTGATTTAATATTTAAATGAATACGGATACTACCCAGAATCATTATCATAATTATTATAAAGGTATATCGTTTGTAGAAAAGAAAAATATTAAATGTGTATTCAGTGATGCGTTTCTAATAACTTAGTAATAAAGCTTCCTATTATATTAAACTTATAATATTATGATCAATCTTTGCGGTGGTTTCACCGGGGAATTTACTATTTATTCTATTCAATCTTAGATTAATATTTACAATATTTTATATCAGATTATTCATAGAGCCAATCGATGTAGTACTTCCTACTAGTATGTTATGGCTTCAGAGAATTATAATCGATTACATAACATGCATAAAAGTTGTGACATATCTTCGCATCTTGATTTTTAGTAGTACAAAACAGTGGTTGTCAAATGAATTTAATATATTATAAATTCATTTTCAGAGCTATTTATTATATAGCTACTAATTAAATCTAAGATATTATTTGAAGGTAGTTGATTGCTAAATTTTTATAGGCATTGCAGGCACGGGTTTCTTCCAATTCCTTTCATTAGATCCGGTTCTCTGACGTCCATATCAAATTTAATCCAGCTATTCTTGAAGTCATCTGTCTATCACAACGGGCCAAGAGGGTGAGAGTGAAGTGTTGCATCGGTGAAATTCGATAGAGAAACTGGGTGTTACATGGACTTATTACCCATCCTTGTGCATGAAACAATGCGGCATGCGGCACTGTTGCCAGATGACATTCTTGATCCATTTTCAGTCCAAGTTTACCACAGAGTTGTAAAACAATTTAACGAATTGATATTATTTCAGTCGTGTGGGAAAGTAGCAGCACAGGCGACTCCTCTAATCGTGAACGGTCAATTAGCTAAGCAGGGACAGTGGCCTTGGCACGTCGCACTCTATCAGTCACAGGTAATTAACAGTAATGTGTGCAATTATAAAAGGCTGCTCATTGGTGTACAGGCATCTATCTTATTATCATTGCATCAGCATAACAAGAAATACAAAAAAATATTTATCAAAATTTAACAGTGCGCGTGTAAAACACCCTTCGATAGCGCAAATTCCTAGAGCCTGAGTTTTCTATTGATAATATAAAATGTGTCCTCTAATAGTCAGATAGCCACTAACCTGGACAGGCGGCCGATCTCCCAATCTGGACTGCTGATTTTGCCGGCTGTTCTGCTGAATCCTCTGCTAGATTCTTCTGATGTTGTATTTGAAATTCTTCGTGCGCCGCAGATGTTTCTAGAGCTTTTCTAGTAGTGGATCGACCCTGATGACGGCTGTAGTATTTCTATTCAAGTTAAGTGGCGCACCCGCTAATACCAAAAGTACACAGTCTCACACCTTCAACAAATAAACCCAGGGCTATCAATCGAAGGATATAAAAATGTGCAAACAGTTTCTTAAAGAAAAAATTATATGGTTTACTGGATTACAAGGTAATCCGAGTATAAGTAATTTTCCATTGACACTCCCACATTTTTCACAATTTCTGTGAATCTCGGGATATTTCACCACCTTCAACTTAAAACAGGCTACAAACATTAAATTTTTAGTTCAATCTTTGCGGTATTTTTTTAAATTACAGTAAAACATGAATCGCTGCTGATTTTGCGACTCGACTATAAGTCCAAATTAATGTTTTTAATGGTAACAAATTTCTCAACATATATGCATGTTATTGAATATGTATGGTAATTTAAAAATGGATCTATTTAAGAACATCTAATTCTTGATTTTTACAGTAACATGAGTTAACCGTATATTAAGAGAATGACAGAAAATAGGTTCATAAAAATCTTGTTGTCATTTTAAACATAATTTAATGTAAAAGATCTCTTGAAAGATCTATTCAATGTTTCAAATGCTGAGACCTCTTAAGCACTGGAAGAAAAGAAAAAAAACAAAATGTACAAAACTTACACTTACACGAATTGAACATCTTTAATATTCATCCGTACCAATAAATTATGGTCACAACACAAGACAATGAATAAACATCTACCTATCTATCTAAATAATCCGAGAGCAACAACGACATTCTTTCAACGTTTCTATATGTTTTTACCTACGAAGCTGTACAACACATTAAAAAATTAAAAATTACGCAAATATGGACTCAATAAATTATTCAATTGGGTAGAGATCAATCAGAAGCATGGCTGTTCAACTTTCCAGCTTAATCACTTTACATTTATAACACATTCACTATACTTTTTTATTGTTTCTAAATTTTTTTATATATCTCAGTCGAATCTTACTCTTTCCTTTTAATTTTAATTAAATAACACCGCAACAACACGGAAAAAAATGTCTACTTTAACACAGGCGGTAGTCTAACAAAGTAGCCAGGAAAATACAAATACAAAATATAAATAAAATTGAATGTCTATGTGTTTTTCATCCTTTGGACTGAACTAAGTCAAATGTTACATAGTTACACTTTAGAACCCTGTGCAAAACATAGACACCCCTCTTATTTTCTTCTAACAGCTGAATATTTAACCCTCAGCATACCGTGATAGAAAATACTTGTATGCAGCCATAATGTCAACTTGTGTTAGTCAGGAATGTAATTTTTAAACATTTTAAATGAGTAATAATGTTTTTTATTATTACGTATTTTAAGTAAAATATTGATAAATGTAATATTGTAACTGAGCATTCATTATACGCAATTTAACGATACAGGCGACTACTCCAGTGGCATGTGCCAATCTGTACTGAGTGATAGACCCATGTGTTACTGCATGACTACGAAAGGGTTAAAAAGGTTTTTTAATTTTTAAATGTATTATGTATTTCAGACTGTAGACAGCAAGTACTTGTGTGGCGGTTCTCTGATATCACTGTGGCACGTACTGACAGCGGCCCACTGTGTTACTCGCAAGTCAACAGCTCGCTCGGTTAATGCGCAGACCCTCACAATCTACCTGGGAAGATATAACCTTAGAAAGTCGTCAGATGGAGTACAAATAATGTTTGTAAGCAAAATTGTCATATTGTTGTTTTTGTTTATTCTATAATCCTGATTCCTATATTATTAATTCATATTTATTAAACTGAAAAAAATATTATTACGATGTTATTGAGATATCTGTGCATTAAAAAATACAAATGTTTGAAAACCTGAGCTTGATGAGCTCAAAATACTATGATTTGATCTCTAATACGTCACAATCACTAACAGTGATTTGCTATATTTTGATTTGATTTTTATTTATTTATTTATGCTCAGAAGTTGTGAAAAAGGATTGGATATATGTAATGATGGAATAGTACAATTGAATAAATTCAGGTGCTAGTATATTGTGATATTATGATAAATGGGTGATCAGAGCTACAGTTTTCAATCACTGCTATCATCGATTACCAATCACACTACACTCACACCTCATTACCTATTTGTGTCATATTTACCATTTTTTATATTATTTGAAATGCAAATATTATGTGATTTATTAAATTATTATGTATCAATGGAAAAAGTAATCTCATTATTATATTCCTTAAAAAGAAAACTGTTCTGTTTACAGGTACGCAATATATACATCCATCCAGACTACAACTCAACCAGTTTCTATGCAGACTTGGCCATACTGAAGTTTACCAAAGCGTGCGAGTACTCTACTGTGGTTCGGCCAATCTGCTTGTGGAAAGAGAGTGAGACGGACCTTTCTTACGTCATTGGCAGGGAGGGATCGGTAAGCATGAACAATAATCTGATAAATATCTAATTATACAACACCGAATACACAATTACTTTTTGAAGTGAAACATGCTTAGCTACGATACAGTAAATTCAAATGGTCTTCAAGGTCACGTCACACAGATTTGAAACAAAAATGGATAATCAAAAATATATCTTAAAATGTTTTACAGAAAGACTTCTTTCATTTAAAAAATTCACATCGCTTATGCTATTGTAACATTGTGAAATATTTAAAACCTGTGCCCGTGCATGTAAAAAGGACAATACCATTTGCGGTGTTATATCTTTCACATACACAAGTTTATACACTTTCATGCTCACAGCAAGCGAGATTGCATTTGCATTCGAAAATGATCACTGTTCTGTATTTAATTTAACAGTGTTCATTTGTATCTTTGTGTGTTGAGTTTTACACATCTGTTTGACTAGTCATTTATAGAATAGGTTTAATGGTGTTATGTGTTATAAATTTGGTTAGGCCAACTATGCTCTACGGGTCAGAGTGTGTACGAATATAAAGAATCAGATGGACAGTATGCATGTAGTTGAGATAGGCTGGTGGAGGCACATAGTTGGACCCGTGGTTCTTTAAGGGTGGCCCCCCATTCCTGAAAAAGTAAAAGAAGACCAAGGTATGGACATTAGTTATGAAATAAACCGTTATTGTGACTGTGATTATGTGATTTTTATTTGATTGTAACGATGATTGGTAACTGAGATTTAACTGTTGAAGGTTTAGTTCTAGTACCAGTGATTGCTCACTGAAATACCAATCATTGTACAGTCGAACATAAATCTCATAATCACAGTTACCTCATTATGGACAACTGAGTATCGAGACTGAAAGAAGACAATAGAGAGAACCAATAGCAATATGGAAAGCTTCAGTCATAACGACAAAACAAAGTGAAGTAGAATGATTAGAGGAGCCAACGTGATAAGGTAAGACATCTCACCTTATCACATGCATCTGGATCTTATATTTTGGATTTCCACTGCTAATAAATAATTTATCTTCACAAAGATTTCACAGATTCATTAGTTTTTCCTGCTTTCGAGTTTTTTCAAAAAATGTACCAGGCATTCTTAAATAAAATAATTTGAAATTTTATGTTTCAGGTGGTGGGTTGGGGTTACGATGAGAACAATCAGCTAACAGAAGAGTTGGCCATGGTGAAGATGCCTGTTGTAGCGCAGACAACGTGTCTGTGGTCCTTCAAGGAATTCTTCACCCATTTCACCTCTAACCACTCTTTCTGCGCTGGCTTTGCTAACGGTAAAATGTTAAACAATGTCATTTTAATTAATGAAAAAATAATTTAATAACAAATAATACATTTCAAGTGATTAACTGTGTCATCCTGAAGAATCGCATACAATGATCTAATCTTATGTGCTAAAATATTGTGTATTTAGAATGAAAATCAAGTTAGTCAGTGTCACATGCTACACTTATTGTGTACCCCTCCTAAATCAATCATTTACATTATTTTGATCCAGTGATTTAAAACAAGTGCCATTTGCAAATGCAAATTGTGAAATAACCATTAAAAAAATCTGCATGAAAAGATACAAAACATTCTTGTTTACAGGTACTTCTGTTTGCAATGGCGACTCCGGAGGAGGAATGGTATTTGCAGAGAACAGTGTGTACAACGGCAACACTAAAGCTTGGCACCTGAGAGGAGTGGTGTCCATTAGCGTTGCCAGACAGAGCGAGTCCATGTGCGATCCGTATCACTATGTTGTGTTCACAGACGTAGCTCAATTTTTGTCCTGGATTAAGCAGAATATGGTGTAATATTCATATAATAGAATTAATATAATATGATTCATCTTAAGATGCTCTATTGTGATGAGCAGTTGAAGACTGTATCAAGAATGATTTAAGTTGGTGAAAAAATTGTCATATTCTAAAATGTAATTATTAAGAAATTATTTTATATTCAGTACTTACAATTGTAACTTAATTATATTTTAATAAAAATTCAATGGATGTCAAAAATCTATATTGATTTATGTGCTAAATCTTATGAAATATTATTAACTATCTGATATACACTCAGCGTTGTACGAATAGTGCCCTGCACGCCCTCCCCGCCCCCAGCGCATAAATACGCATGACATCTTTCATACGCGGCACTTTTTGGCGGCATTATAATTTACGACTTTACACTATGATAATGCAACAAATTTATGATTTGTTTTTAAAAAATCGATAGCAAAGGTTCTCAAGTATCCTCACGAATACAAATAATTACAGAAATCAGAACCATAATTACAAAATGATCCATGAGAGAACACAACAGTGCCCTACACTATCACTAGCACCATTTCTGGTGATATTCATACGTATTAGAGTGAAGTAGTAATCTACACGGGCACTGATTTCTGAGACTAATGCACACTATTTACAAGTTTTTAAATACTGACATTAAATTTAACTCTATAGTTTGAAAAACTGAGCGATAATTGGATGATACGAGGACTTTTATTATTTCGTGTTTATTTATAAAATGGCTAATAATCCTTGACAAATATCGACAGATGTTGGTAGGATAAAGATTCCAAATGATTGTGGTACGATTTTCACCCAGACCTTTTCAAAGGGACCATTCAACGTAACATGGGTACATCGCAGAAACCAATTTTGTCAATTTGAAAACTAAGATTTTAAGACACTAAAATAATTTTTATATTGGCAGAAATTTAATAAAAAATAACCTGCTAGATTTTTTTAATAGCAAGTAATTAGATTTTTTTTTTTTAACTGGCAACATAGTAAATATCAACATTTTTGACAGTTCGTTGTAAAGGTGCCCACTCATAACCAACCTTTATTTAAATATGAATTATTTAATGTTTATTTTTGCATTTTTCTAAGATGAAACCATATATTTTTAATCTATGTCAAAAAAATACTTCAATTAGTTATCATTTAGATATAATCGATATATTATTTAAATAAAATCAAATCGACGATTGCAGCTTGAGACTTAGACGTATTCCCGGAAAAAAATATTATAAATTTGTTTCCGCACACAAATAATTTTTTAACTTAAAAATCGAAATAAGCTAACTAAATTTATTTAAATACAATATATAAAAATGGTGTCAATAGTTCATTTAAAAAAAAAAAAATATATATATATATATATATATATAACATCATGCGTGTAATGTGTGGTTGCCTTTAGAAAAATGAAAAGTAGGTTAAGAAACTAACGGTAAATTTGTAAACTGACGTGCTTTTGGTCTGCAACTGATAATTCCGAGAGTTGACGTGTTCTTTTTTTATTCAGAGTATTACATTGACGCGTAACGCATAATTTACTATTAAATATTTCAATATCATCCTTTGTGGAATAGCAGTTCTCAAATACTTCAGGGAATTTTAAAATATCTTGCTGTCAAAACAATAAACGTATACTCTTAATTAATTATTGCCTATATATTATGGCATTATTTACCTGCTGAGCCGTTTCAGATAATAAAACTGTACATGTGACTAAATGTCTTCGTATCTCTGTTTTTGCATACCTGAAATAATCGCCCGACGTGAGTAAACGTCGTAAAAAATTAATCTCGCGTATACAACAATTATTACTTATCGCCGTCAGTCCCGCTAAACGATGTATACTTTTCTTGATATAGTGATATAAAATTGTTATTTTCTGTTAAAAAAAAGAAATAGTTCGGAAATGCGCAGAATCGACTTCGGCATCTTTTTTTGCATCGAAAACCTGCTGATTTAATAAATTTGTGCGGAAGTGTCGATTCGATTAAAAAGCTAATTGAACGGCGTTGGTGAAAATTGTTCTTTATTTAAATATTTTATATAAGTAAATGCGAAAAAAAATCGAGATGGCTGTACGCGATGATTTATCGCGTGACAAATCTCTGGTTGTTACTTTTCTGCTATGGTCCGTCGGCGGCGTCTTCGGTCTTCATCATTTCTATTTACGCCGAGACCGACATGCGTTCGTGATGTGGAGCACCCTCGGCGGCTGGGGGATGGGGTGGGCAGCCGACCTGTTCAGGCTGAACAAGTATGTGAAAGATGCCAATGAGGATCCCAAATACATCGCAGATTTCGTCGCAAATATGCGACGCAACCCAAAGGTACACTGCTGTTTTGATATTTAAAAGGTTTAAAATACTGAATGATACAAATAACCAATCAAGAAATATATAAATAATGTATGGTTGAGGTAAATATAATAGATGTTGGGAAGAAGGGTTTATTTAAAAAAAAAAAGATATAGGTAGGTATGTATATAGAATATGTATCAAATCAATATTATTATTATTTTCAAACTAAGGGGTAGCAGCTTGTGCTATGAAAATAGGACTAACTTGCCGGTCTGGAACAAGGCTCGAACCCCCGAGCACCGAAAAGGTAGTAAGATGGATATAATTGAGATATGATCAAATAAAATTAATTTTGAAAGAGTCATGTCAGATATCAAAAGAACAAAAAAGACCACATATAAGATGTATAATTCTGGAAGAAGTGAGAGATGCATCTCAGTATATTGAGTGACATTTATTTATCTTTGCTTATCTGTCATCACAATTCATTTGGAATAAATAAACATTTGAACTTGCTTAAATAAAGTATTTTTTTAGCCTCCCTTCTCCATAAACCGATTCTTAGCAGCGCTTATGGTGAGCTACTCCTGGGGAAACATGTACCTGTCGGCCATACCAGCCGATGAATTTGCCGGGATCAACTGGAAGTTCTTGAATTGGCTTACGCCTATTTCAGTTGCGCTAGGTAACTAGATTATTTATTTCCCGAGATTTATCAGTAAATAACTCAACTTAACATGCGTAAATATCAATTTGTCCATGCAGAATCTGGGTAGATGAGTGACTATGGCATGTGAATGCTCTCCGCTGATCGCATTGGTCCTCGGAGATTTTGATTTTAATATCTGACAATTCTATTATTCAAAAACCATGATATACTAATGTTTTAACACCTATGTCTGAGTATTAACTTATTTTTTATAGTTTATTAGAATTTGTAATCAATTCATTAATTATATTTTTAACACAGTACAACATTTTGAGATATCAAACACTGACGCACTATCTATTGATTGAAGAAATAAGGAAAAAATGTAAAGCCGATCTTAGTATAGTGAGTAAGATCAAGAAAGGATCACTTAGGGGTTTGGTCATATGGAACGGATGAATGAGGAGAGAATGGTAAGAAAGATATATGACGCAAGTGTTGATGGCACCAGAGTAGACGTCCGCTGAAGACTTGGTGCGTCTAGATAAACCAGGTACTGAAGGATGGTCCTGTTAGAAGCCTCAATAATTGGCGAGCTTGTGTGAGAAGATGTATGAATGTGGATGAGGTAAGAATTGTGTGTTAGGACAGAAGAGTGTGGCGCTCTATCCTCTATGTCCGCGGAGAAACGGTATGATGGTAAGTTAGTTAGTTAGTCTTTGAAAAGAATGTACCAATTATATTTTTATTTATTATCTTTGTTTGAATTTTAACCACAAAGTTAATATTGCTAATTTTAAAAGTATAATGTACCAATTCATAAAATAAAAAATATGTCTGACAACAGCTTGCGCGACCGATGACTTTGGATAAAACAATGTGACATCTTTGACCGAGGTCAGGTAATGGAAAGAAAGAGAATCTCTGACATTTTTTAGAGCAATTACTGAATACTTATTGGGTGAATTTGAGTAGTCTCCCCAGTAGCACTTAATACAGAATAAATATTTGTAATTAAATGCCTCCTATTTGTCTAATTTTGAGTTTTCTTTTATTTCTGAGTTTACTTTCAGATCAAAATATTATGAACATGGTTCTGAGATTAATTTCAACTAAATCCCTGACATTTATCTCAGTGTGTCTTATACCTTGGACACCAGTCATAAGATGCACCTCGTTTTAGAGATGTTTATATACGAAAGAGAGTACATTGTGGAATCAAAGAAGTACGGCATTACAATTATTGTTAACATGATAATAAAAAATATTTTACCTTCAGGTGTGTGGACAGTGGGTAACATCGGGCGGCAGCGCGGCGGCATTGGCTGGTGCATGGTGGCGGCACTGGCGTGCGTGCCGCTGCGTTACTGGGTGGCAGACGACATGACATGGATGGGCGTCATGGTGTTATCCTCAGCCTTAGTGTTTGACACGCAATCCAAGGAGTGGAGGAGGTCGCCACCCAAGTGTAGGACCATCATTAGGTATTATGACAACTTGTTTCTATTTGACGTCACAATTAAAGGGTTCGGAAACAAATCTGCCACTATAATTGATAACAGTAGATGGTGATGTGTTTAGAAATGATTATTTAGCAATAGTGGCAGTTTTACAATTGATAACTGCTCTTGAAAGCATCTTCGTATATTTTATCAGAAGCATATCAATTTTAAAATCTCTATTCTAGCTATAAAATCAGTTCCAGACAAATTTATCTAAATTTTGTCAATTTGTTATTGGCAATTTTGTAGTGTTTTTTTATTCATTTTAAAATATAGGAATCGCTTTTGTTTAGGTCTTTAGTGTGCCTCAAATAATTACACAAAAATAAAACAGCTGTCAACCAAATGATAACAAATGTTGCCAGTAGCAATAAAAAGGTTTAAATAATAAAGTAAAATCTTGTTTATTCGAAATTCGCCACAAGTCGAAATTTTGGAGCAGAATGTGGTCCCTCTGGAAAGTTTTCATACAAAATTGTACTTATAAATCAAATATTGTTATTCAAAGTTATTTTTGGAGCCTATCAGATGAATTCGCCGATCTATTTTTCGTCTAATTCGATTTTTTTTGTCAAATGTCCGTAACTTGTAAAATACACGTGCGCTACGCGATATTCTTGTCAAATGTCAAAGTCCATCCAAATGGGTAGTATCGCCCCTATACCGATTCACGACGCATAAATTTATTTTGCGTTTGTTTTCTTATTAATTTTCAGTATTCTAAAAAAAGATGACAAGTATGTCTTGTGCATCTTCCATTTTTAAATCATTATCTTCCTTACCGCGACACATTAATTTAACTCGCATGCTTTTTTCTCTCGCTCATTTTCTTTACATTAGAAAAAGATAGCAAATATTATCTTTGCACCCTTATAGGTAACACGATTTTACCAGTTGCTGGTCGGTGAATGTCAGTGCTTGCCAATCTTCTGTTCCGTATTATTACCATCATTATTTTTGTTTATGTATCGTTTGTATAATTTGTTGTACAAACGCTAGTACGCAGTTGAGTTCCTCAGACTTTTCCGTGTTATATAAATTATTTAATTTGTATTAATTTCTTTCTATTTAAGTTTAGTGTCAAGGCATTTTCAAGAATGTGTGGTTGGCGTTTCTCAGATTTTCTCATATTATATTGCCATTGCTTTATATGTAAAGACAATTATTTGTATTTTTCTAATATTTACGTGTTAGATATTTAGAAATTCGCGAATGCGTGGTTTGCATTCCTCAGACTTTTTCATTTTTCATTATGATTTTGATTGGTAGTTTTTTATTCTCGAAAATGTCATCAATGCGAAACTCGTATTGGACGCAAACAGTTGCTAAAAAATCTAATTAATACAAGAGGTTGACAAAAAATATTATCCAAAACAAAATTATCAGAAGAATACGCGACCCCATTAATGATGTCGACGACAACATTAAACATGATGATAGATTTGAACTTTAGCGTTGAAAGCCGAGAAATGTTACGGAGGGAAAAATAGTAAGGAAGCGGAGAGTGAAAAAGAAAAAGAACAAGATGTTACAGGTGAGTGCGAAATGCCTCCGCGACCACCACAAAAAAAAGTTTTGAAAGCGCTGGAGACGTCTGTTGCTACTTTAATACAGAAATGACGGTGTTGACAATTTTTATGATTATGTCATTATTAAAAATGGCGCGAAAAGATAGTCCATTATAATCGGGGTATTTTTTTAAGGACGTTCTCAAAAAAATCACTTTTCTTACAATTCTTTTGAAACTTTGAATACACATATTTATGAGTGTCTTTTGTACATAGAATTTTTTTTCAATAGTCCTTGCGGTAGTAAATTTGTAAATATTGACTATTAAAATTTGCATATTTAACATACGAACCATACCTCGATCGATGTTGTAGTGCACGTTTAATTGAATAGCAATAGTAATTTTCTTACGATTGTTTTGGTAAACTGAGAATCATTAGTTGAAAATTTAACAAATATCTTTCTGTAAAAATAACTAAAACAAGCGGTATTTATTTTGTTATAAGTTGTTAAAAGTGAGCTACTTTTGATGGTTTTGACGTTTCCTTTTATAATTTGAATAGTGAGAGATGGCGACTTAGCAACGTTGCACTATGCGGGAAGTTTGAAATACCGAAAGGCGCGGCAGTTTTTAATAAATGCGAGTAGCTCACAGATATAGGTTAACGGTAGGTTATAGTGAATGAAAAATCAATTTTTATTACAAATTAAATATTTATTACTATTCAATATTAATATGCATCATGTTAACATAATAAATAATTATTGATTCTAAAATATAATCTGTGATAGAATTTTCATAAAGAATTTTATTTTTAACATTAAACAAACATAAAATCCTAGCAATATATGTATTATTATTTTTTAGACGCTAGTACTTTCTTATTACTTTTTTTTTAAACTTTTTATCTTTGGCGAATTTTGATTTTTTCGTTATAATATATTTATCTTTAGTTATCCGCACTTTCTTATCATCTAATTTTTGGTAAACAATTGTACAATAGCATTTTCACTGCCTTCTTTGTAGATTTTTTTAAATGATCAGATGAAATGTCATTTAAAGCTAGTTTTTTTTACACATATTGATAGAAATAATATCCTTTAATTCTGCCAACATCCTTGCTAAGGCTTTAGCTATTTTATCACCAGTCTTTTTTTTAACAAATCTACCATTTTTTAAACACGAACTCATTATTAATAAACTATTCGCAATCTCCAATATAAAAGTAACCTCCAAAAATTTTTCAAACAGCATACATCTCCAGTGTAAGAATACCATGTTGCCGGATCGGAGAAACGACGCAATGAAAATATTTTTGGACTTCTGTGCATGTGAGCGGAAGCGAAAAAGTACCCTGTACCTCAACTATTTTTTATTTTATTCATAGTAGTTTACATACGGGGGAATCTTCTTGAAGGTTGAGTACGACTGCTCTTTGGGAACGTCCTTAAATAATGTGATTTGTTTACATTGTATTTTGACAACTTGTTTGTTGTTTTAAGATGTGTTGATAATAGGTATATATAATTATGTCGAGTTGTAATTGAAAAAGTTAGTATGTAAAAAAAAAAAAAAATTAATTTCATTATTCTAAGTCATTATTTGAACTTTTTTCATGATTTTTGGTCCCCTCAACATGAAATAAACAGACTTTTACTGTACATAACAATAACAAATTGATACTGACTAGTACTTTATTTTTTTCGAGTATTGCCTCATATGGGATTTAATTCCCATGGTTAATTGCAAGAAGTAATTTTTTTTAAATAATATTATATATACTCTGGTTTCCGTGTATACATTGTCCCGAACTCCTATTACAAATTTTATTTTTTATACCTAATTAAATAAACATGTGCTGAATTCCAGGCGCATGGGAGTGCTGGGAATATGCGGCTGCCTGTATCTGTCTCTTTGGGTTGGCTTCCTGTACTTTAACGGGACGGTCACGGACGTTAATGGAGATGAGGTTCCCGTGCACGAGGCCATACACCACTTCTTCACCAGTCCATGGTAATGCACTTGTGAATATGGTGGTCTGTCAAGGGATAATTTAACTCCTGTTTAATTATTGTTGAATCTTTTAATTTAATATTGAATTGTTTTTTCTCAGGTGGATGGATTTGAAACAGAGTCTGTATGACACGTACACGTACGCACAGCACAACGGATGGTACGAAATATGGAAACAGATTATAGACTTGTCGGATCTACAGGGAGAACAGAATGCTTATAAGGTGAGTCTGTGCTGCATATTGGTAGAGACAGGATACCGGGAGTGTTAAAAGCAGTACAGTTGAAATAATAAACTATTACAGTTATGGCTGTGTACGTGTTGAATTTGTTTATGGGAATTAGTGAAAACAAATTTAGTGAAGTGGATCGAATTTGATAATTAAAATGAATAGGCGTACCGCATTTATACGGCGAGTTATGTTCCAAAGTATCAATGTAAAACGAATCCCTATAAACACTTTTTAATTTAAAGTAAGGCCCGGTTGTGTGATCAGTGATAACCTTTTACTATGGTTATTAAAATAAATAAAAATTCAAATACGAGTTGTTTGTTTGTTTGTAAAAAATACAAATTTTACTCTCGAATATCAGATGGTAAAAACTGAATATCGTTGGTTAAATATGGCACATTGATACTTTGAAAGTTGCACTATATGACAATTAATCATTCAATATCCCGCTATTTTATTGATCAGTTTGTCCGATGATAATCTCGTTTAATATACATTAGCGCATAATCTGAAAAAATTTCGCCAGTGAAGTTATAGATTTCAAACATAAAGGTGAATAAATCATTTAATAAAACATATTTCATGATTCTTGCCACACTGAGGTGAGATTCCTTATCTATACTTTGACAATAGTAAATTTGATGTAACAACGTTTTTTTACCACGGGCAATGATTAAAAGTTACTAATCACACACTTATTTTTATTAGCGCTACTTTTTGAAGCCATTGTACGGTCCTTAATAATTGTAATAATAATAATAATATGATTTATTATATGTATTACCAAATTTTCAAAATATAATTCAAATTTTTTTAAATCAACCCTGGAAAACTGCGTCGACGTGCATGACAGCTGACTCTAATTGAGTCAGGTGACACTCAAATCGATACCATGCTATAATAGTGCATAAACAATGGAGAATAACAAAAGTTGCATAAATGACAGAACAGAGTTAAACAAAGGTGAACTGTCATTTGTGTAAAATGATAAAATTATACGTACTGGACTATACCGCTAAATCTCCGAGGGAAGAGATCAAAGTAAGAGCAGTGCATGCGCAGAAAAAAGATATATGAATTAAGTTATGTAAATTTTCATAACACCGTATTAATGAAACAAAGTGCTGTATTCCTGTAATAATAATAATATCATGTTTGTTTCAGAGTATTGCTAAGAATTTATGCTAGAGTTAAACAAATCTGGTTTAATTATTATATATTATTCAACCCGCTTTTTCTCTTTTTGTGAATTTTATTTATAATTTTAGGATGTTTACATTTAAACTTCTCCCCAACAGGTGCTGGGAGTGACACGCGACTCGAGCCAGCACGACATCACGGTGGAATGGCGCAAGCTCTCGCGCCAATTCCATCCCGACAAGGAGCGGGACCCGGTGCGGCGGGCTGAGCGGCAGGAGCGCTTCCTGGAGATCCAGCAGGCCTACGAGATCCTCTCCAACACCAAGCTGAGGAGGAGGTCCAAGAACAAGAAGTCATCCAAGGTGGAACTGTAAACCTGTCGATATTACCACTGCAACACATGATTTGTTAGCGTTTCTACTTTTATTCATGGTTGTAATATAATGATACTGTTTTGGCGCACACTGTCCCCATCAGATTCAAATTTCTAACTACAATTCCACACATTCAAATTATTATTTTTCATGCATTTAATTTCACTTTGATGTCATCTGCAGCTCGATACCGGTGATGATATGTTTTGTCTCACAGTTTGTTGCAAAATAAATTATTAGCTTCATAATTCAATTAATTTATATTTTCAGAAAATTATCACGCGATTGATCTTTTGACATAATTGTTGTGAACGGTGAATAATTTGCTTAACAGTATTGTGATATAGATATGATATATCATGATATAGAATTTAAAAAAAAAAACATTTAACTGTTATGATCACAATAAATAAAACATGCAATCGGGTCTCTTTCAAATAACACAAGAATTACTTTCATTGCAGTAAATTTATACATGTACTTAAACATTACACAAAATATATTAGGGATTTTTTGTCTCGCACAGATCTGTCCCCGCTGCACCGAGTGTGCATATTATAATAAATAGTACACAAGATGCATTTGTGGGCGAATGGTATACTCGGTCAATGAATTATAATTTGTAGTGATAAATGAATAACTCAATATTTTTATATTTAATATATTTTTGTATACAGCTTACCAGGGCGCGAGTTCTGTTTCACATATATCACATACCATACTTGTATTTGTGAGATTTTTTGTGCATTATAAATTATTATGAATGTGAATTTTTAAAAGAATTTATTAAACAAAATCCTTTTTTTTTATCTTTTAGTCTGGTTCTGATTACCTTCTATCAGTTTTTAAATATAAATTTTTAAAAAGAATTAAAGAATTTTCAATGAAATAAATATACTGTAGAAACTGAATTTAACCCTTTTTTGAGGGTTGAGATAAAAGTTGTAAAATATGGGAAAGTGTAAATTGGGGGGAAATCATACTATGTGTTAGTAAAATATGATCGCAACCAAAAATGTCATAAATGTCGGTAAACAGACTATTTATTACTTGAAAAATTACTTTTAGTATGTATTAATTCCATTAAATTTCTAATTACCAGGGTTCTACATAAACATTCCATTTACACAAAAACAAAAGTATTGATATAATTTGTATTATAATAAATTTTATCCAGTAGTATTGCTGATGCTTCAACTGCAGAATATTTTTATTTTAATAACATTCCGATCTCTGTCTGGGAGGTGAATTCACGATTTAATTAACATTTTTTGAGATTGTAATGTATTCTGACATAACAACATGGTGGGGCACAAAAATGTAATAACTATTTCAGTGTTTTTCAACCAAAGTTCTTTCAAAGATTTACCTGTATTCAGTAAATATGTGCGACTAATGAGCGTAATCAAGTTTGGCAGCTCATCTACATGTGTATTAGTTGTTTACTCTCCACGAAGTTGTGCACGTCACTGAATGAAGTGAAAGCTTTGTTACGCATGATTGACAAAGTTTGTGTTGTCTATTTATTATTACTTCAATGCTTAATGTGTCATGGAAGTTTGGCAAATATATATATATATATATATATATGTAATATATGTTCCATTTTAGTACATATTAAGGTTAAATAAACAATGATCTATGTATTATTATCAAGTCCTCTAAAAGTGAGGAAATTTAAATACTGCATACAAACTTAACACTTCTTTCGAGGTAGTATGTAGATTGACTATGCAGACCGTGTTACGGTCAGTTTCCAAAACATGTTTTAGTCAAAATTATTGTATGTAACTTTTATAATGAATTAACAAAAAAATTTAACCGTGCTAATATATTTTATTATGTCTGTCTATTACATATAGCATTTTTGATATGGAACACTGCCATTGAATATAAAACTATGAATGATTCTATATCCCGTGTGCGAGACGAGACGTGTGCTAACAATTTATTGTTGATTCTTCCAAAATATTAATATAACATATGTGCCAAAGGCATTTTCTTCCTTTATTAATGAGTATTGGTGCACTTTATAAATAATGTTAATGTTAAATTTGTATCTTCCCGGGCCGCGTACCTACATAACACATACATATTATTCCACTAATCTAGATATGTTGTAACAATTTGTGTGAAATTCGTAATAAGATTTAATTATGTCACACCGTAAGTGTTATATTTAATCAGTATTGGGAATTGTTAAGGTAATAATACTTTGTCTGTAATTATTGTTATTACTAACATTAAATGTAATTTTATAACCATTGATAATATAATTGTAGAATCTCCATTTTGATATTGACATATTGAACAGTAAACTGATTCCTCCCACGTGACTAACCAACAAATAGGTGATTTTTATTTGTTCTAGTATTTTGTGTGTATTCGATTTTCAAGTGATTAAAAAAAAACATGCGAAAAAGGGTGACATTTATGTCAAAATGTCGATCAGAAAGTCATATGTGTGGGCGCCTAGTTCCCTAAATTTCACCAGCACTCGTCTGTTCTTTTACTAATAACGTGGTGTGCGTGAATGTGACTAGCGCGGGTTGGACAATAAATACTATTTACAGTTAATAGACATATATTGCTGATCGATGCATAATTATAGATTAAATATATCCAGTGAAAACATGAAGTGTCTGCTGGAGAACTGATCGGGAAGCCGAACGAAAGAGAAGTGAGTAAAAAAGACCGACTTGCTGGGCAGCAGCCTGCGCATATTATTGTTGTCGGTACCGGCGAGATTATGTGGCTGATGAGAACTTATGGTTTGCACCCAGGTATTTGCCGGGTGCGTTCAGGAACCATCAGTGGTGTTGTCGGTTGTGGAGGCGATAGACCTCCACAACATAATAGTGTTAAAAATTACTGCCACAAAATATGTATCAAATACATACTAAATATTAGAACAACTAAAAACAGCATATTTGTTAGTCACGTAGGGGGGTCGAAACATTATGTTATAGTCTGTAGATATTCAGGCCTATTCTCAAAATAGCAATATTGAAATGAAGGTGATTGTTACACCAACCCTCAAAAATAGTGTTATATTCGAATGAGAGAGTGAGGGAGATAAACGTACCATAATCTGTCAAAACTATCTGTCTATTTTTGAGGGTTGGTGTAACAATCACCTTCATTTCAATATTGCAATTTTGAGAATAGGCCTGATTGTGTATGTATGGGACCCAATGTCATCTTGCATTTCTTCATATTTTAATCATAATTTAACATAGGTTACGAGGATTGTAAATGGTAGTTTTCTAATTATTTCTTCATTTTTTAAATTTTTTTTCAAATCATTAAATTATAACATCATCATTTTCATCCCCTCGTCTATTCCTCATTTCGATCTTCATGCAGTCTTTGTTGCTGTCTATTCCAACTTAATCTGTGGGTGACCACCGATGGCCACCTTCCCTCCGAAATTGTCAAAAATATATGTCTAAGTAATCATTATTTTGGAATTACTCAAAGACGTGTCCAAGTCACCTCGATTGAGATCTGTCTATTTGTAGAAGTACTTATTATAGTCATCTATTAATAACATTGTGCAATTATTTGATGTATTCAATGTACTTAACAATATTAATTCTAAGAATATCTGTCGTACAATATATAAGTGATCGATCTTTGTTAACTCTGTAACGCCCAAAGTTAGCAAAAAGTTAGGTTAATTGCTAGTTAAACAATATGCAATCTAACTTCAAAAAATTGTCTCAAAAGGCAAGCAAATCTTTTTTGAAAACTTGTTTTATAATAATTTTCCTACTGACGTTTTGCAACTTAATTAATTTTCGGTTTTATTGAGGGTTCTTGGAATTGAATGCAATTTTTGAATCAACACGATTTTAATTATGAGTAATGCGCGCCATTGTGAATTTTTTACTGCAGATTTAATGATGACTCGTGTCACATGATTAAATACAATTGTTTCCTCAAACAATATTAATTATAATTTGAAAGTAGCTATACACCGACTGTTGAAGCATTTTAATGTGTTATAAATGCAATTATTAATTTTATTTCAAAATTTTCAGAAAAACATATCTAGGTCATTGTATACATGTATTATTTAAAAAAAGTCATACCTACTGCTAATATTTTTTAAGTAAGTTGGGTAAGTTAAAATGAAATTAAGTATTGTTATTTAAATTGTTTTATATACGTATGTAGATTTTAAATGTTTATTTATTTACATTATAATTTTTAATTAAGTTTTGAAAAAAATTAACAACTATAAATCAGCAGGCTCGATAGCTTTCTGATAGTGGCAGAAAATAAAAAATGTGTAATTTAAAATACCTTCATTAAATTATTCTCACACGTTATATTTGGCTTGTGTTTCTTGAATATTTAAGGGAATAAGGATTTTTTTATTCTTGGAAAAGTATGTTTTGATGATGTTGCAACATCATTGTTGAATGTAGATTCTAATAGAAAACTGATTAAGCATATCGATGGTCAATTTTGTTGTAATATTTAAGGTTAACTTGGCGATGCCCACTGACAGATTTTAAAAATAATTCATTTATGTCGTGCTTTTATAAACAAGGATTGATTTTTTTAAATTGAATCTAATCTTAATTATATTATTACTGTTATAATAATATTATTCAATCAGTTTAATTTCTCAAATTATATTTCAAAATGCTACATTTTTGTGTTACGAGAGCTTCCAGTTTCATATTACTATATACTAGAGTATAAGTCGAGACATTTGTTGCCACTTTGAAACAATAAACATTATGCTTTGACTCACAGTCATCGCAAAATCTGCCGCGTGTCATATTTGACTGTAATTTATTTATGGTAAAATTAAGAATTAAGCAAATGAAGCTGGTTTTGAGTTGAAAGTAGTGGGATGTGCAGAGATTTGCGAAAATTCAATGTCGACGAAAAGCTTGTTCATGACTGGCAGGATGAAGCTGTCATTAACGGAAATGTAAAAATCCAAATTGACTCGTCGTGGAAATGAATCAAGTTTTAAATATTTAAAATATAGTAGAATTCATGTAACACGAAACCTCGAGGATAGAAATATTTCTTCATGTTAAAAGAATTTTGTATTAAATGGAGTAAATAAAAATCACAGTTTTTCATGTTAAACATGCTCCAGTGTATATTATAAACCTAATAATAAATTATGAAAACATTGTTTTAAAAAAAAAATATTTTTAACTTGTGACTTATACTCAAGTTTGTACTGTAATTCTTATATTTTAAAAATAAATCTCAGCACCACTTCATTAATTATAAATTTAACAAAAAAATTCATGTCATTAACTTCAGGTACAGGTAACCCCCGTTCATTGCAACTCCACTGAGCGCGGATTCGTTATAACGCGGTATTTAAAAAAAATTCTCAACGCTTGTCCGGCTTCGACACATTCCTGGAATTGTCATAATGTGTGGTTGCACGAGCAAGCTATCTTTCTTTTTCGTTCACTCACATAATACACATGTACATATACGTAAATTCACGAGCGCAAGTGAGACAAAATATGTAACGCTGGTACACGCCGGCTCCTGGCAAGTTTGGGTTTTTCTGTCAATCGGCTATCCTTCAGTGTAATCTTAGCTGAGTGTCGAGTGCACGCTCCATATTTGTATTCCTTTGTTAAAATCACACGGTGAACCCTTAACTAATGAACAACTGCAGGAAATGGACTGTCATACTATGTCACAAGAAAATGACATCTCGGAATCTGTTCCCGTGCGAAAATTAAATGTTAATATAATGGAAAAGGCCCTTTCTCTTCACAATCAGTGCATGCAGTCGTTAGAAGAAAATGATTATGAGCGAGTGAGTGCTGTAAAGTGAGGTTGTAATGGATTATTTGACGGTTATACACATTTTACATAATAAACATAGAAAGGCCAAATAAGGAAATCTAGATTCTTTTTTGCAAAGCGGAAAAAAAAAAAAAGATTTATATTTTATATGACATTGTTATTTAATGTTTATTTAGAAAATAATACGTTTTTTAGAATCTTAAAACGATTTTTTTTTAAATCCCCCGTTGATCGCAGAATTTTGTTTATCACGGCCATGTCCAGAACGTATCTCCCGCAATTAACGGGTGTTGCCTGTATTGTCTTCTCATTTGTAGAATTAAATTAACATTGCTCAATTATTATTCACCTTTTTCACAAATCTTTTTGTCACTTTACTGGTGCAACATAAATGCTTTATTCTCTGTGATAAAATTATCATTTATTAAATTAAGGACAGTTTCCTCGAAGGTATATTTAAAAGCGGTTGTGAATTTTTTTTTTCAACTTGTGTATTTAAAATTTGAACATTGGCCTAATATATTTCTCTCGCAAAGTGACGGTTTATTTTTGCTTTTATTGCACCTTATTTTAATCTGTTGAATTGTTTATTTTTATAATTATATTAATCACTGGTTCACAGTGAAATTGTATTTATTATGTTGGGTGTAATATGCCTAGCGCGGAATATTTTAGGGGTGGATATTTAAAATATGAGTCAAAAATGTTCAAGCTGCATGTGCCTAATATCAATCATGTCAGCGATATAGGCTGTGCGTGACACCCTTCGATAGCTATTTCTATGGTCTGGGAGTGAGGGACGGGATTGTAGGGCTAAATTTCCCAGTTGAAATCCTGGATGACCATTTTAAGCTTGATTAAAGATGAAAAGAAATATATGTCAAAAATGTTCTTTTTTCTCAACATGACACTCCATTATTTAAGCCCAAAAATTAAAAATAAACTACAATATATAGGAAAACGGCGCAATGACATTTTAGAGCAGAAAAAATGCTATTGAATAGTATGTCATTTTTATCACAAGAAAACAAAATAGCATTTTTAAAAAAACCACAAAGACTTATTAGATGATCCAAGGGTGTAACAGATCTAAGTTCACAATATTTTATGGACGACTAAACGGTGAGTCGAAAATGTTCAAGAAATATGTGCCTAATTTCATCCACGTCAGAGATATTATATTGAATAAAAAAAATTAAAGGTCATCGAATTTCGAGCGGCCAGACTGTTTTCTGTTAGATGATTGAGGGCCTGAAGCAAGGATGTACATTAATAATGGATAATTTTCACAAATATTTATTTGGAAGGACGTAGATCTAAAGCTTAACATGATTTTATAAAAATTTCAAAAATTATATTTTCCGTAACGGTGCAGAATTTGAACATTTGCGACCCGTTATCCACCCATAAAATAATGTGGACTAGGTCTGTTACACTCTGTATAGACTTAAATGATTTTGTAAAAATCTCATACATACTCCTTGAACATGTTTGCCTGGTAATTGAGTCAGGTATCCGCCTATAAAATATTTAAGGGTTATATATAATATTGTATTACAATTACAAAAGTTTTATTTATTTACTAGCGCTGAATAGTGGGCGTGCTTTATTTATTGGAAAGGGCAGTGTTTTAATGTGATCTGCGAAGATGAAAAGTGTACTTAGATCGGATGATGTAGAGATTGTTTGGAGAGATTTATTATGAAAAAGTTTAGCTGACTTGATGGACCTTAAAATGACAATTGAATTGTTTTCATATTGTACGTGTATATTTATTAACTCTGTGTATTTTCATAAACAATTTTAGACATTTACATTATTGTATTTTTAAAGGTGTCAAAAATAAAATGATATAAAAGATTAAATTTGCTGTTATTTATTCCAGCCTGAAAATACATGAATAAAACATATATTGGCTCACGCTGACCTGACTAGAGATTTTGTAGCTGAATAATGGTGTCTGTAGTGATCATACAACTACACGCATGCCAATTACACGCAAGCAGGCGCACACACAAAGTAATACAAATATGTGTATAATATATTTTTAAATAAAATAAATAAGTGGTGGATGATTTAAGTTGAGTTACATTATAGTAATAATAAACTCAGTGGCGTAATGGGGCCCGAAAAATACAATCCAATAGAAATCAGTATCGATACCTTTCACAGCGTTAACCTTTTAAATGTCACGAGCGCGTTAATATGCCAAACTTTGTATGTTACTCCAAGCTATAAGCGCATCAACATGCACTTTTGGTCCTTGTAAACTTGCAGGAAATAAAGTAATATTTTTAAATCATTTTGTCATCTGTGGACGACAGGTCTCAGCTTTTGATATATGAGTCAAGACCCTTAAAGCCTAGTCTTGCCCTATGTGGTGTCATCCATTTCAAACAAAATTGGCAGTTAAAAGGTTAATAGTAATCCATAATGAGAAATGTTATTATAACAATTTAAAAATCGTTCCTCATGTGTATTGCAAAAACATTACATATACATACAGCAGCAGTACCCCACTATGAGTATGTCAGGTTAGGGACCAGACTATCATCGTAAAGGGAAAATCGACTTAAAGCAAGTATTTTTAAAATTACAAGTGCACATAAAAAATGGCATGCAATGCGTAAATATATTATATGGGACAAGATACTAATTTTGTTTTTATTATTTAATGGTAAACCTCGCAACACATATTAATATTTGTATATCTTATATACAATACTTATTTAGGGGGGCTTTTCCATTCTACATTAGTACCCAATTTTTGTAGTCACACCACTGAGTAAACCGTTATTGTGACCATGATTGTAACTGAAGTTTAATTTTTAATATACCAGTGATGGATAAAAAATTACATACAATCACAGTCACAACAGTTTAGCCAACACTATTACATTATATGTTTAATCTTCTAAACAGTCATCATTTAGAGGTGTGCGGAAGCATGGAGGCATAGCATCTGTACGTCAATTGTCATCGCTGTGTTGCCAGTGCATTTAAATCTTTCAGTTTATCACTGACAGCACTGGTTGTATTTTTTTAAAAATAGAAATGCATAAGTATATGGAATACAGGTCACATCAACATTCTTACTATTTTTAAGCCAAACGTGTGTGCTACGAAAATAGGACTAATTTGATACCCTCCTGGTACAAGGCTCAAATCCCCAATCACTAGACGAGTATCTTAACACAACTATTTGATGTTCATGTCTCGTCTGCAGCTGTCTTGTGTGCAGTTATTATGGAATCGTATATTTGTTTCCAATATACTACAATACCACAACATGATTAATTTCATTTCCATTTCTCTGTCCCTCTGACAAGGATCATCTCTACTTCTGCGATCAAATGTTAAACTTCCGAGATGCGTAGCGACCACGCGTCCAATATCATCCACATGACATGGTACATTCGCTGTCTCTAGGAATAAATTAAACACAATTTTGAAGCTTATACTTTATTTGGTGCGAACTTATGAAAATATATAGTTTTACACATAACAAAAAAAATACTATTGGATCTCTTACAGGTTATTAGTTAATACTGCTGTCGGACGATGAGTGTATCACAATGCGGTGCAAACTATGAAGGACGCCGTTTTCTCAAATAGGAATAAACTTAAACTGTTCACCGGTTAAATTTACAATAATCGTTGTAGATGAGAATTTTCAAAGGCGCTGTCAATCTGACATATATAACCAAAATGACGCATAAATCTGTTTTTTTTCATACTTTTCAAATTCAACGTTTGAGTGTCAAATTTAATATTTGGTGCTAAATGTAAAATCTTAAACTGTTAAATATATTTTGGAATGCGCTATTGCAATAGATATCGTAAGTGGTTAGCCAGCAATGCCGTTTAACAATAAGTACATGAAAACAAATTAGATTATCACATAAAAACATATGATAAAAAAATATAGTCATATCAGGACTCGAACCAGAAACTTTCTCTTGCCGGCAGACTACTTTACCAATTACATCATGATAACCTCATAAATTGTCATTTGATTCTGATCTATACAATCTAGACAACTGAAAAAATAATATTGTTAATATTATATTATACTTTATAAAACGGATCGGAAGTCCCGCCACCATCTAGCAGGTTCTTCTCACAGATATCTGATAAATATTGCAATTAAAAATATTGTTACTCCCAATGTTTATAAAAAAATAAATGTTTTTAAAAATTCCGGGTTCGAGTCCCGGTGGAATATATTGATATTTTTCAATAATTTCATTCATACAATAAATAATATAGATTACTAAGCACAAAATCACATAGATAGGGTTTTTTTTTTTTTTTTGACTGAACATCTTAATATTCAACTATTTAAACATTTACATTTATTTTACATATCGACCCGTACTATGTAAAATGTTGTAACTAATGAATAGGTTATTTTTAGTTCTAGTATTTCAAATATATTTAATACAGATTTTAATTATAAGTCATTTTTTAAATATATTATATTGAACACAATATAGTATATATAAAAAAATTACTGCCATTTAAAAAAGTATTAAATACAAGCAAACTAAAACTAAATATGACCTATTTGTTAATTACAAATACTTTACGAAGGAGGGTCAATATGTTGGAGTTAATTTAGCACCTTTAGAAATCCTCTAAAAATCTAGCACAAAATGAAATGATGATATTAAATATGACTATGTAAACTTGTGGAATTTCATGTCACATTGTCTCATCACATTATTCAAACAATGTCTTCTCAGGATGGAGGCCCCCTCGCAATACATCTCGGAGGTATTAATAATGCAATTAAAACAAATTTAGATAAATCAAATATAGTCATCACCGTGACTCGAACCAGGATTTTATATTGCTGGTAGACAGCTTTCCGATTAAGCTACAATGACCATTACAGAAGTTGCCAAATTTCATCTATAAGTGAGGCATCTATTTTTTCCCATTAGAATCCTACAATCTTTAAAAAAATTGCAACTTCACAAATAAAGTGATTTCATTACAAATAAAATAATATAATTATTACTAAAATCTTATAACCTTCCCGAAAGAAAAATAGTTAAGTAGATAATTAATTAGTTTTTTTAACACTAGGTAATGTTACGAGGTATATGGAACTTCAAAATAATATTCAAATGAAAATTAAAATGTTACAAATTAGATGCTTTTAATCAATTAATTTATTTGTTAATTGGTAAAACTGTTACTTTTAAATGGTTGTGTCACAAACACTATGCCTTTAATGTACTGCACTGTAATAACAAAAGTGAATTCGTTACAATAATTTACAAATTTGTACATTTTACAAATGGTTTACAGTAGTCACGTAAATATTGCATGTATTGCATCAATATTTTAATACAAATTCAATTACAAACGCGATCCCCACAATAAAAGTGAAATATTTACATACTATATTAAAGTTAATTAATTTATTAGAAATGAGGCACAATTTTTTTTACATAATTTACCATCATTAATTAAGTATGGTTTATATTTCATGTCAACCACAATCTACCTACACTGAATTTTGCAACATTATATAACTAATTATACAATACAAGTTATATACGTGCTTATAAAATTAGGTAAATTTAAACAAATGAAGTGATTTTAGATTTTAATATTTTTAAATAAACTAAAGATTGTCCGACACACAATCTTGTAACATATATAGTTTCGAGAGGTGCAAGCCATCACGTAAGCAGGTGTAAATGACAACAAATTAAATATAGTTGGGCGACAACGTATTCAGGAAGAGGGACAGGGCATGTAAGGAGGAGAAATATTATAGAAAGTAATGTTATAAATAGATTTTCCAATTTTTTAATTTTGACAAGTCTTTATTATGAAACTGTAGACGTGACAAAAATTTAACTCAAATGTGTGCGTAGTACAAAGTTAAGTGTTGTAATTTTGTGCTGGCAGAATAGTGAATTAGTGTAGTGCTAACAATTTTTCTCCAATCAATACCACCAACACAGTCGGGAGAAACTCATAAAACTGGCTAACTTAAAATTTGGAACCGCAGTAATATTTTAATATCAATGTACATAGGTACATTTGTAAATGAAAACATGATTTTCAATGAGATTAAACTGTTTTTCAACTTATATTAATTTTATACTACATATGCATCATAAATAAGGAATTTTTCTGGAATAATAATTTGATTGTGTGAGAATAGGATTCCATTAAACAAAATAGGTAAAGTTTATAAAAACAGCAATTAGGTTAACTATATATCAACAGATAGGGCACAAGAAGATAAAGACCACGAGAAAGGTAGATAGCTTGTCAATCGTGACCTTTAAAATTTGAACTTGACCAAGAATGCAGCCCAGGACCTGACACAATGCAGAAATGCACCAAAATGTGAATAAGTTAATTGTGCAATTTTTAAAAAATAAATTTAAGTATAATGCCAGTGACAAAATATATCTATGGTTTACATTACAATATTTTATAATCTATTTATTTTTGCAAATTTCAAATTAACCAGATTATAAAAAAAAAAACAAATGCTTGAAAGTATTCTACTGTATTACTTAGAAGATTTTTTTAACTATAATTCTCATTAAATACTGTAGTTTCTAAATAATTCATTTAAAATTATTTGATTTAAAATTTATACAAAACACTTTTAGTTTATGAAACTTGAAATATAAGATGACTATGCTCTATTAAATTGAGGACGGTAATAATAAGCCTTTAATACATTTTCTATTAATTTAATATCCTTCAGCAAAAGTCAATCAAAATACAGTAAGCCATTCTGCAGTGTAATAAAAAAAAAATGGTGCTGAATACGATTTTTAGACTAGGATCAGGTTGAAATCTCTTATACATTACGTATATATATATGCATACCTCTGCTTTGAAAATTTTAATTCATAAATATTATTTACAAATTGCTGCGCACATTGTGAATCTCAATTTAAGTCACGTGATGTGTGCATCCCATCCCGTGCATCGTCGTCCATCTTTCAAAAAGGTGTATATAGTTTTTTGTTAAAATTGAATTACCACTGGGGTCTCAATGCCCAAACACACCCATAATCCATTTGACAATGAAGTAATATTACATAAAAACATTTTAACATAACCACTTTATTCCTAGAAATGACAGTAATGAGTTATATTTAAGGAATAAATACACCTCATAGTCTTTAAATCGAAATATATCCATAGGAATCTTTTATCATTTTTTGACAGTGAAAAATTTCACCCAATTTGTTAACTATTGTCTACTTTAAAATCAACGAATTCGAGAAATGCCTCTTTGAAAAATGGACGATGCGCTCAATTTATAAACCTAGTGTACATTCAAACTTTAGTAATTATTTATTGTTTTTCCTTTATGTACATTAGTATTTTAGAGCTAGAGCTATTAAGCACTTAATAGCTCTAGGTCTAAAAAATAAAACTATAAATAAGGTTTTTATATGCCCTGGCAAGAAAAAAAAAAGCGAGGTATGTTTGTATGTTATGTATATCCTCATATATATCTTACGTATAAGACACTTATGAAAAAAAATACATTAGGAAAAAAGCGCATTCTTTTTTATTGTCCTACTACACAAAGCACTACATATTGTTTTGAAACAGGAAACTGTTCCAATCTTTCAGAGTTGAGACAAATCTAAGCATTTTATTTTTTAGCGGATAACTAACCTTCATAGATTTTTTATACACCCCTATATAAATGCATATACATAATATATGTGAAAATAACAATTTTTAATTTTAAAAAACAAAGATAATCGTAGAACTATAAACAGTTTATGTGTAAAGCGCCCTTGAGGTGAAAGTTTTTACGAAAATGGCGCTATACAAATTAGCCATTATTATTATGGTAATATGTATACAAGACATTTTACAGAAACTAAACTGATCTAAATACCTAAAGAAAATATAGGTATGAGAAATGCAAATTAACATCATTTTCTACACAGCCCGGAACTGATGACTTATAATGTGCGTACATGGACGTACTTGTCTCGAAAGTCACGTAAAGGACGGCATAGAGTTGAACTCTGAGCGAGCTATCATTAATTGTACGCAGAGTAAAATGACCAATAGATACACACCAATGTTCATTATCAAATTTCTGAGATGAGAGATCTGTCTCATTCGTGAACACGCTCCATGAAGTCATACGAGCGATCAATTGAAATTAATAATTCAAAAAATCAATCGCTTTGATCGCAGGCAGCAGGCCAGTGCGCGCATCAAAAAGTCGAAGTTATAATAAAATTTATTTCATTGATTTTATTTTTGCTTTTAATAATTGTCTAAACAATTGAATTGAACACTATCAATGGATGTTTCCATTTCATTAATATTTTCTTTTCAAAGAGCTAAATCCAAATGATAAAAATAATCTTGTTTCATCTGATAATAATCCAATTCCATTGTCTGAGAAATGTGACAAAGTCACAAGTCAAGGAAATGCTATCTCTTAGAGATAATAAATACATTATGTGATTCATGAAAATAATGTGTCATTAATTGTCAGTATGTCACGTAATATTTCAATGCATTTAAAGAAATGATGATCACAGATAATGCCAACATTGAATAAGGAATAATCTTGACTTTTTATTTATCATATATATTATAGATTATGTGAGTTAAAGCAATGTCTCATTATTTTTAAAAGAAAATTTTATACCAATTTTGTCACATTACTTCAACATGCATAATTTATATCTTATATACATTGTAGTGTGTCCGTTCTCTGCTTATGACAATAGGTTCTAAGGATACAGAAAAGAAACTACTGGGGGTGCCTTCACAGAGGATTACACAGACCTGTCAGGAGGTAGGTAGGGATTTGGAGAGGGACAAGGAACAGTGAGCGGGGCACAGGGAGAGAGGGTTATTACCTGCGCAGCCAGCCAGTCATAGTAAAGGTTTTTGTACTTTATTAAATTATATTGGCATTATCTCTTGTCATCATTTATATATTTTCATTTAATTTCTTTTGTTAAGAACAATCTTGGAAAATTAACATCAATCATGAACTGCTATTTATCCATGCGCAGAGTAATCAACATAATCATGACATAAATTTATCATTCAGTTCCGAGACCCGCCTTAATTGCTTTTAGCATAAATCAAGATTTTAATCTCAATGTATTGTCTCGTGAGGTTACAGACATGACTAACGTTCAAATTCCTCTTTCATTGTAAAATTGGACTGAATTTTAAAATGCTCATGATTGATTCAACTAGTTATGATATAATAGCATCAGGCCTTTCAATCAAATCTATTCAGGTGATTTAATAATCAGAATAACGGATTGATTTGATAATTATCAAAATGAAAATGAGAGATCCAAATCTTCTGTTTAGAGTTTTCGGAGTTAGTCTGTCAAAGGTCAGAGAGGTTCTGAGGTTCTCTGGACACATGGCAGAAAAACCTGGAAAACTATCCACAAAAGATTCTGCACGGCCATGACAACCTGAAATATTTTTGAGAAATTTAAAACACACCGGGAAAGGCATTAACGAGGCCTCCAAAAATTGCATGAAAAGACACCCAGCTCAATTAGAAATCAAATGCAATAAAAGGTGCAGTGAATTTCGATGCAGGATTTATGAAAAACAGAGACAGATGGCATTATGTAGATTAAATATAATCTATCAGGTTGGTAATTTAAATTGGAAAACTGAAATTCCCTAATTTTTTTTCTGTATCTTACGGAGCTGCAAGCTCAGATTCTAGAGACAACAAAACAAACATTAGTGGAAACAAACAAAATTGAACATTAAATTCTGTGCAAATTCCTAACTCCAAGAATTAAGTAAAAGAGTACTATTTTCAGATGTATTTATTACTATAGTATTAAAAAGTTATGAGAACAAATGCAGTACCTGATTACGTGCCAGCCTATCTATAGGTATATGATTGGCCTACAGTTACATTGCACACTTGAATAAATAACTTTTCATCAATTATTACGTCATCTAATACTTTAACAAGATTATGAATAAATTTTCTTACAAAGTAGTCGGCGTTGAATTTTATCCTATAAAAATTGTCAAAAAATAATTATTGTGTAAAAAAATAATCAAAATAAATTATTTAATACCTTAATTGTAAGGTAAATATAAAGTTTTATTTTTGTAGAGAGGTGTTATCTCTCGTTCGTCAAATTTGAATAATCTCAAACAATAAAAATATATAGATAAAACAACTTTTCATAAGAAACATAATGCGCTTTTGCGTATTAAACTTCTAGGACAGAAAATCGGTATAAACAAAAAAAAATGTAATATAATTTTACTACCTATGTCGTTAGATTAATTTCGTTTGCTTGTATAATTAGCCTCGTCTTTCTTTAAGAGGCCGACAACTAAGCTAAGAGATTGATAAATGCTACAATTTACAATATCTTTCTTAATTACAATGTAACAAGTGAATATCATACGCTAAACGTGAATATATTATACAGACAAGTACACGTAAAATAAAGGCAATCTTTGTTTGTGAGTAAGTGTTACGCATTGTACAAAGCCAAACCTTACCAATGCGTAAATATTACATACACTGTAGTAATGTGCACATCTTAGTTACCTGTTTAATCATCTCATAACGAAATTTTCACGACTGGTCTAACTGGTTTTTTTTCCTAAATACATAATGGTATTAAAATTATACAATCTGTATGTGTAATTATCTTTAATTGCCGGCTCTGCGCAGGATGCCATGCCAGCGATGACACGTAGCTCTTATTAATTTTTTTAATGGGACAATGTTTATTTTGATAATAATAATATAAACAAATTAAAGGAAGTCATTCCTCATTGTTTTGAAAAATATAATACATTGTAACTATAATTATATATATTTTATCACAAACATGACTGCGTGATAACTATTATGTACACATTATTAGAATGTATGAAATACTCTTTTGTACAGGGTTACGATTAATTCAAATAAGACTTGGTCCACGCGAAAGGATCCCCTTGCAGGTCCTTGGAATGTAGGGACTTGCCCTGAGCTAAAAGCTCGGCAAACTGAGCCACGATGGGATCCCTCTGACAGGATGCCATCGAGATAACTTTACCAGACTCATCAAAGTAGTACGCAACAAAGTTCAACGCGGCCACGTCTCCTTCTATCCTGAGACTGTGGAACTTTCCGTACCCGCAATATCTCACAGATTTGCCAAAGACCATGGTCCAGAAGAAAGGCACAGATTTGAGTGGCGTGTCAATGCCCAGCATGTTCATTGCGGCAACGCGTCCATGATATTGCGCCAGACCAAAATGACCGATGGCAGCCTGGATACCTCCGTGTGAATAAACTGGAGCGTAGGCGATGTCTCCGCCCGCATAGACTCCTTTGACATTTGTCTCGAGTCTATCACTCACGGGAACAGAGCCATTCTGTTCAAGTTTAATGCCGGAGTCTTTCAAAAAACTCGTGTTGTATAGAGAACCAACCCCCATTATCAAGACATCAGCTGGCAAACAGGAATCATCATTCAACTGAACCGAGTTGAGAACACCATCTTTTCCGAGACACGCTTTAATGTTGTTATTCATTTTAAACTGAACTCCCTTGTCTTGGAATAACTTCATGAGACTGGCGCCAACCTCCTCGCCGAACACGGGGAGGAATGGAACATTATCCCTCCCTATGATGGTTATGCACTTTGCTTTCCCGACACAATAAGCGGCAGCTTCCATTCCTATAAAGCTGACCCCCAAAATGACTACACTTTTATCTTTCTTGATTCCCATGGCGGAGTGGATTTTTCCTCCATCGCCGACGGTTCTCAAAGTGAATACATTTTTCAAATCATTTCCTGCTATCGGAAGCAACCGAGATTTGGATCCGGTGGCAATATAAAGGTGAGCGTACCTCAAACTTTCCCCATCGGACAGCGAGACAGTTTTTTTAACAGTATCAACTTTAGTCACCTCGACGCCGGTATGAATTTCTATATCATTTTGAGCGTAAAACTCTTCACTCCTGAGTTGCAGCTTTTGCACGTCGGCATCCAGGGCCTTGGATATTTTGATTCTGTCGTACGGGAGAGCGTTTTCTTTTCCGATCATGATGACACGACCGGTGCAGTTATTCTGCCGTAACGTTTCTACGCAGGCGGCTGCCGAGGGACCTCCTCCGGCTACGATATATGCCGACGAGTCCTTGGAAGAGCGCCGCAGAGATGTCTTGACCCGATGATTTGATTGCAAGTCTGATTTCTTCGCTCTTACCTGAAATAACAACCTCATTGTAACATCATTTTGCAATTGAGAATTCTCTTCAATTGTCGCCAGTATGTACTATCTAGGGAATCTAATTCAAAGCTGGTATGTCTGGTCGGATTCCAATTTCTAATGCAAGTATTACATTTCCACGCAGAAGATTACTCTTTGAAACTCATGACGATATCACAACTCCCAGTCGTAATATCGACCCCTTAGAATAACCAGGTTCCAACCAACATTTTGGGTTATTTTGAGTTGTTGCATGAAAAGGGTTCCAAATGCATTATTCTTTATTCTTCCATAAACGCCAACTCTATTTAACAGATATTAAAGGAAATAGCAAGAGTTGAAAGCTCCAACTGCATCAGTTATTTATTTCAATTTATGGATCATTATTATTAATTTACAATGATTTTCAATTTCCCTCATCTTACAGTGGTCATTGATAATACTAAAAATAAGTAACTGATCATATTGGCATACTCAAAACAAAATATACATTAATAATATATGTTGAAATTCAATTAACACTTTTGAGCTTATTATCTCAAAACAGTGTCACTATAGTGAATCGGTGATGGCCGAATATAATGGAAATCTTTGCTTTGTCCAAATTTCAAATCAATCAAATGGTCATATCATGTCATTACAAAAATGTATGATCAAGAGAAGTTGAAACTTTGCATGCAAATAATTTAGAACCCTAATATAAAATATTTTTTTTGTATAAAATGAACACGCGCCATATTAGAAAAGTTAATTTTAATATTACCTTAACGCTTCCATCATCAGCCACATTGACCTCGTAACACGGCAGGGAATCCAGACCGGGGAAATCTTCTATGTCACCAGTCTTTACGTTGAAGCAAGCACCGTGCCACGGGCAGCGCACCCTCCCTTTCCCCAGGGCCCCGGTCGCCAGGGGGGCCCCGTAATGGGTGCACTTGGCCCCGATGGCCGTGATCTCCCCGTCCTGCTTGATGACAAGGACCTTGGCCCCTCCGGGCCCCATCTCCAGAGACTTCATCTCATTCTCGTTGAGATCTGCCGCATTGCAGACCACGGCCTCGATATACTCATCTACTGGGGTGGTCATCTTGCTGGTTTCGCCTGAGGAGCTGTCCTGGTCGGGTGTTTTGGCTGGAAGTTATAAAAACAATTAGACAATTGTTCAAAATGGAATCAATCTAAATATTCCATAATATTTTAATATCATTTCCATAATATTAATGTTATTTTAGATATGTACCACTATTTACATAACTAAATTAATTCTTCAATTTATTTCTGAATTTGTATATTATTATATGCTTAGATTCAGTGTTTACTTTTGATACATGTCAAATTGTAAATTTAACCTTTACCATACCGTGATATAAAATACCCGAATGCAGCCATGCTGTCAACTCGTGTTACCGTAAATAACAGTTAGAAAAAATGTTTTAATTAGCTTAAATAGGTTTAATGCCACGAATTTACTCTAAATATTGAGCATTCAATTTTGAAAAAATGATTAATAAAATAATTTAGAGAATTCATTAACTCCTATACAATGTGTCCTTCCTTCTTATCTCTCTTCGTTTAATTAGTGAGAAAGAGACAATTATATTTGTATGTTTGTTGTTCTTTTCACTGTGAAAATAGTGTGTGATCTCAGTCTTTCATATCACAAATGGTATTTTTACCAACGTAATAATTTGACAACGGATTGAATGGAAAAAATAATTATTTTTGTACGATTCCCTTTTTATAATTGGATTTTCACTAGTTATTCCTAAGCGCCAATATTTTCTTTAGGATTATCTAAAATATGAATTTTATATTGCGTGTATTTATTGAAATATTATAGGTTTAATTATGATGTAGACCTGTGTTACTGCATGGTTTGGGAAGGGTTAATAATAATTTTCCCACCTTAGATATTAGCGCAATTATTCATTGTTCACATTTTAAATCAGATAAATGTTTAATTTTTAATTATTATGTCCCACAAATTGTCCTTGTGAAATATGTTAGGATATAAGTTATTTGTCACCATTTATTTTTAAGGAGAACACATTCTTATTGTGAAGTTGAAAAAGTTGGCACGCTGGAAATAAATTTAATGGTGGCGGTCTTTCTTACAATGCTTGTATTTTCTTAATTATGGCAAAAACATTAAGTTTATTAGTTTTACATTAGTGTAATGGTTTTATCTATATAATAGTTTTTTAAAAAAGTCAAATCTATTGAATAACTTCTAATATAAATGAATAATAAAAATCCATATTTTCTTTAAAAAAACGCTGAAATATGAATTATTTTTGAAAGGGAAGCCTTAAATGAGTTTCTCTGAGATTGTTGAATAGAGAGCAGAAAATATGAAAATCTGATAGAGCAAGATCAGGAGAATGGGGCAGATGTGGAATAACATTCTAACTGAGCTCCTGAATAGCCGCTTTTGTAATGTTAGCAGTATGTGGTGAGCATTATCACTTGATGACTGTAAAATCACTTGATGACATTTTTCCGAACCCAGGGAACGGAGTTGTTGGCTCAGAAGTGATGGTTACATTCCTCTGATGCAATTCATGGTAGATGGATAAATTCATAGTAAATGGTTCTAGTGGCCTCCGATGCTTGGTTAAACTCAAACAAAGGGATAGATAAAAGACGTTAATTTTTTGTATTTGATACTCCATTTTCTTTACCCAACAATTAACACAAACTTTTTGAAAATTCAGTAAGACAATCCAACAGCATTAAAATGATATTGACATGTTATGTCAAAATAACTTTTCTTTCCAGAGCACTCTTGCCTTGGAAAATAAAAACACTATGAACCTATGCATCAACCCAATATGTATTGTAATACATTATCAAAGATTATTATTAATAAAATAAGAAATATCAATTTGTTTTCCTACTGCAAAACTAAAACAATTGCTTGCATATTTTATATATTGTTGCCATGTTACATTCAGTATATTTTAAGTGTTATCTTATATATTGTACTGTATTGTTTTTGTATACATTTTTACTATGCTACTTAAAATTAAATCTACATTATGTTTGTTCTATTGTTATAATATATTAATATAATAAATATGAACTACTCTATTCTAGTGTCTATTTCAACTTTGCCTGTTTCAATACAAATTATTCTAGTTGAATGGTATACATTTTTACAAAAATTATGTTTTCTAGTAGAGCCGAGTGCCCTGATTTCAAAAGTTTAAAAAAGTTGATCGGGTCTTCTTCTTCTTTCAAATAGGCAATCCACCCTTCAAGAGTGATTTGTGCCATTAAACAAGTTTAAACATTATTTCATAGAAAGCAGTACAACAATATTATAGAATAAAGAATATTGCGTTACAAATTAAAACCATTGACATTCAAGAAATTTGCTATTATATAGCTTAAATGTGGCGAGTTGAGGGAAAGAAGATGACACAAGTTAACCGGGAGTTGAAAATTACCATTGACAAGATTATTGTAAAAAAAACCTGTGATCCGCAATGGACAGGCAAAAAAGACATGGTCAAGGGTTTCCTCCTCGGCACCACATTCACACATTGGGGAGTCTATTATGTTCATTCTGAATTGATCGGGTCGCAAATATTACACTTTATATTTTCGCCATTAAATTTTTTAATATTTGTAACCCAATCAATTTTTTTTACTTTTGAAATCAGGGCACTCGAGACTACAGGAAAACATAAGTTTCGTAAAAACCTGAGAATATATCGTATCGCCAATTATGCTGAGATGAGTACGATAAAGAATGTTTACAATTTAAATTACCTAGATGATAAATAAACTAATACATGACAGAAAATTCTTGTGTCAAAATTATTGTTTTTGATTAAATTGTTAGTTTTAAATACAATACATTCATTAAATACGAAGCACTTTAAAACCATAACAAAATTAAATAATGTCATGTAAATTTTTAATATTTTGTTAATTTCTTTAGTACAGATGCCTATATTGTACAAATAATGTTCAATTTATTAATTTAGACTGATTGGTCTATGCATCTTATCATCTGAAAAATATGGCACTTACCATTGTGTAAAAAAAATACAAAACATGGAACCATGGGCGGTTTGGTCATGTGGAACGAATGAGTGAAAAGAGTGAGAATGATATTACATGAGTAGATAACATCTGCGATGAACCTGGCAAGACAAGGTAAACAGATACTGAAAGGCAGTCCTGTTAAAACAAGATGTCATTTTATGCCTACCCCTATGATGAGCCTACATCGCAGTGATAGTAATTAGGATACATATATACAACCATATATATAGCAAAAATCAATGATGGAATAGTTGCATGTGTGATAGAATGTAAAATTTATGCAAGTTATAAAAATAATTAAATTGATTAATAATATTGTTCTAAAGTATATTTCCTTCTATGCCTAATGTTTGCCATAAATAATAGTTCATCGGTTATCAAACAATATTCAGGCATTTACAAATCCAACAGCACTTAATACATTTTTATGGCATCCTACTTCTCATTGTACTTAGCAAATTTAATTAATCTAAAAGCTATAAGCAACGCTCGAACAAACATAATATGTTACCCACGGCGCATTATCCTATGCAGATAAGAGTAACCGGCAGTGGTGACACTAGTAAAAAATAAATAGTTTTGGTGGGACCTGAGAATGAATATATTCAAACCATCGTGTAAAATGAATGTATTACAAAACATGTACATCGACTCCTACGTAAAATATCTAAAAAATTTATCATTTTTAGTAGCCTCTCGATATCCGGGATGATTGGAAAAAAATTGATCCGAATAAAAAAAAACTAGATAAACACCCAGAAAATTAATATTTTTTTTACAACTTTTTTTGCGCTTTGTGCCTGCTAAGTTTGCCTCAAAAATAACAACAGAAGAAATGCAGTCAATATCACCACGGCCCCTCAAATAACACTGACTCATTTGCTTTTATAAGTTGATATCGCAATTTCTGTTATTACATACAATCGCATGCAAAATTATGTTCACACTTTGCGTTAAATTTTGTTTGCACTATATTTAACGTGGTTCATACGATAGAGACTTCTTATTAAGATTTAATTTTAACATTTGGTTTTAACATGGCATATCGGGTGGGCCACTAAATAAATATAAAAATTTTCTAATATTCAGAAATGTATTTAAAATATTTAATTTTTTACTGCCCCAGTTAATGTGATTCCAAAAAAATCAAGAGTATACTGTATACCAATATCTTCCTCTGATTAATATTCCATTTCTTATGATAATAAAAAAGGAAAAGGAAACTACTCTGCTGAATAACTATGAATATATATTTTTTAAAACTGGACTAACAAGACACATAATATGATGCACATTATGGTAATTTTAACAAATGGATAAATGGAGCATAGAGTCGTTAATACAAAATCAAACAGCAACTATTGTAGTCATTAATTTACATTTCTAATTAAAATGAATAATGTTAATCAATTAAAATGTTATGTTATCATTAATTAACATCATAATTATTGCCAGGTGTTAACAACATACAATGGTTAATATATTCAATGCCTACAATCAGGGGTGGGCTCCTAATGTATTTACGAGGAGCTTGCATTGTCTCAGTTATTGATTTGTGGCATTTGAGGGAGGGGGTTAATTCTTTATCACTTTCTTAATTAATGGAAGTAATATACATATATCAAACATCTTTTAAGCACGACTACATTATCCTCCGTTGGTTGGGGCTCTTTTTTTGCATGGTCCTGCAATAAATTAAGTATTTAACGAGGAATTTCAAATAGAAAAAGAAGCCATCAAACTTTTAAAACGCCAACAGTACTGGTTTGATCTGAGAATATTATTTTTTACTTAATTTAAAGAGGGGCTCGCATGAGCCCATCAAGCTCCCCCCAGCTTAAAACACAAGATTTCTCTCTTTTGCATATTTTTATACATTAATAATTAAATTTATGTATAGGATCAGACCTCAATGATATTAATATACTTTAAGGTAATTGTTATACTTCCTAGGGAACCGGAATATTCTCTGCATACAGAGGGAAACCTGAATTCTAATGAGGAAACTATTATTATTCAAAATCCCACAATAGCTTATTGTATGGACCTACAATTTATATTTTATTTGTGATCCTAATGTATTCATATGATTTAATTATAAGTATGTACATTGTTTCTATGTATACAGATAATTATTGCAAAGAACAAAATGATTCCTACAAATCTAAAAAAAGCTGATAAAATAGAATTAGAAAGAGAAAAATCAATATTCACCACACACCTCTATTTGAAAACTCCTGAAGAACTGGTGAAGAATTTAAACAAATATAAAAATATTATAACTGAAGTATAATTTAAATCAAACTTGTTCAGAGTTCGTACAAAGTCGCCTTTGAAGTGTAAAAAGGCAAAAATTTTAGACAGTGAAACTGGACTCAAATTAAATATTTAAAGTGGCAAAATAAAGCGTAATTACGCATCGACCGCCGCAAGCAGAGTGAGCCAAGGTTGTAGAGTTACAAAAATCAAAAAACAAGACAATTTGAAGCATTCACTTCAATTTTTGTTATTTCAATATGCAAATCATAGGAGATTATGGTTTGTGGTCGATAAAATACATCCTGCATCTATTTACCACTATTGGTAAATAACATCATGATTGTCTTTATCTTTTATGAGTTACGAAATTTACGTAGAATATAATATATCATCAACTGCTTCGAAATCTTGACATTGACTAAATTATCAACGACTTCAAACTCCAATTACACAACTGACAAGATTCCAACGAGATTGTTAGTAACACTATTTGATTAGATACTTTATAAAAAGATCTTATTTCATAAAATCCAACCTCAAATATGACATAATAAATGTGATAGAATTCAAATACATAT
The DNA here is from genome assembly GCA_031772225.1 of Eubasilissa splendida. Classification (NCBI taxonomy): domain Eukaryota; kingdom Metazoa; phylum Arthropoda; class Insecta; order Trichoptera; family Phryganeidae; genus Eubasilissa; species Eubasilissa splendida. The sequence goes on from CM062868.1 coordinate 20,985,616, forward strand.
TTTAAATTAATTTAATGTTATAGATATAAATTTGAGCGTACTTACATTTGGACACCTTCGAGCACGAAGAAATCGGCGTATTTTTCGGTGAAAACGATTTGGAACTGGAGGTACCCATTCTCTAGAATTATTAAATCTTTGATGAGGAACACGTCAATAACACATTTCAAATCACGTACGTCAAAATGAATGCGACACAAAATTTAACCAACAGGTGTTTAACACAGTGAACACAACACTCCATGCAGATCCGGCGATGACCTCAGGCGCATGGAAAAATTGACTATAATGCAGATATACGCAAATTTGCGTTAATCTGCCTTATTCTTAATCACGCAGTTTGACAGAAAAACGATTTTTTAAATTTGCACCAGCTCATTCTGGCCTTTAAAAATAGAACTGAATATGTTCACTTTCTATTTCGTTCGGCCAGAGGTGGCGGAGGTCGCCGGCGGCCGAAACGAAAGAATTTATGACCGGAACAACGACTGACCTTATTTCACGACTATTAAAATTATCTAATGTAGTGTGGAAATCGACCAGCATTCAAACAACTCACCGAACTTGTAATAATTGGATGACGGGTTTGAAATCTGACGATCGCCGGCGTTAACTGACAGAAACGTCTCATATTCAAAGATTCCAGCAATAATTATCGGCTTATCTGTCGATTTAGATTGTGAAGCTTAAAACAACGCGATAAAAACACAACCTCATATATTACCTATATTTACACAGTTCTTGTCACAACGTGTTTTTATCAAAATCAAACACAAAAATGTCACATATGGACATGTCAGTTTACAATTTTATCATTCGAAAGTTTTGGAACCAAGAATAGAGATTTTGGGTTCAGAAGTGGATCGTTCATAAATGAACTGTTTAGAACGTTCACGAAATTAAATGGCATTTTTTTTAATTTCACAATAAAAGATCTTCATAAATTGTAAAAATGACCAACCCGTTCACAAATTCATTCGTATTTGTATATATTAAAAAAACTAAAAATGGGAATCTCTTAAAAATAAGACCCAATTGCACTTAAAATAATAATTGTAAAGAATCGCTGACTGTTTCCGTGATTGGATACAAAAACGAAAAAGAGAATAGACGTTTTATTCTAAGTATTATAACATTACGAATAATATTTCAAATGAAAGTCTCAGTCATAGACATAGATAAGAGAGAAGTCTCAGTACAGTATTGTCACAATATATGTACGCTATGTTCGGCTATGTTGTATATATTATATAACACATATTATTTTCAAGCTATTGAGTATTATATCAATACTTGGGACAGGTATCATACTAAAATTTCCACTCTCCCTTATAATGAAAATCTATCAATGTCGTTTTCCTTTATATTATTTCGTAAAATTACATCTTAAAGTCCCAAAATAACATTAAAAGCACAGCCAGCAGGAAATGCAAGCGAAATTTCTCGACCGTTCATCACTTGACTTATGCGTTTTATACGAATAAGAGACAAAAACGAACGTATAATGGGCGTTTCTCGTTTCGATCAACCCACGTATTTTCGGTGTTCCGACAATTGAACAAGACAACTGCGCACCAACAATAATGCGCACGACAATAGCGCGCAATACAAAAGTAAATGAGGGCATTTTTTCCCATGTATTTCAATCTAAATGTAAAAAAACATACTCATTACATTAAAAAAATTAAAAATTAAGCCAGTTTTTTTAATCAAACTAAAAATAAATTAAATGAAAAAAAAAAAGTTCTTTCAGATAAGTGAAATTTAAACTATCTATTGAGTATGTATGTTTTAATTTTTTCGTATAAATTTTTAGTTTATATAATTCATGATTTTTTCATATTAAGAATGTAAAATTTTTTATTGGATATAAAATACAATACATTGGAATAAATGTATTCATTTATATTAATTCTAGAGTTTCCCGGGGTTAAGAGTTTGCGCTTACCAAATTTTAAAACCTGTTTTCGAATTTTGATAATTTAGCGGAAAACCAAAACCGACAGCCCTAGTAAATTTCTGTCGATGAGCAGCCCTGCAAAATCAAATAAAACAAAAAAGGCTTATTTTCTTTCATTACATATAATTTGTAGCGGTACCATATTTTCTATTAAAATAGCTCCCCTCCACCAAGAAAATGTATTTGTTTGTACCCCCTCCCCCTTCTCCATCTGTTGTGAAAGAGTGAATGATAAAAAATAACCAGTTTTCGGTTATTTTGAAATTATTTAAACCGGTTAACTGATTTGAAAGCCCTAAAGCTCACCATAGTCATGCATTTTCTTTAAATTACATTAGTTTTCTTCATATTTGTATCAACACCAGTTCAGCAGTTAATTGTGCCGCATTACACATTTTGTACTACCTTTTATATTATTTATTCAGTAATTATGTATAAAATTTTGTCATATCAGCAATAAGATGTGCCAGCTAGTCATTCATGTTATACTTAACAGGCAATAAAGTATATATGCACACTGCATCCAGTAATTAATTGTTACGCAAGGCATTTTGCTTGACAAACTTTCAGATATAAATAGTTATTATGAAGATGTATGAATGCGGATGAGGCGAGAATTGTGTCTAGACAAAGGAGTGTGGCGCTATATTCTCTCTGCCTACCCCCGTGGAGAAACAGCGTGATGTTAAGTTAGTTAGTTTAAAGTAAATTGGAAAGTTTTGTCCAATTCGACAGGGTGACTTAAGTCCACATGGACCAAACATCAAATGTTACTTTTAAAACTTGGAAAATCTGTCAAAAAAAGTGCCAGAACGTTCTATGACAAATAAAGCGCTGGCTACGAGTATGTGTGGCTTGGCACTGTCATGTATCATTGCCTAGTCCTGTTGCCAGTAAAGTCTTTTCTGGTCAATTGCAACACTCAAACAATTAAGTTGGCATTGATAATGCTCAGCTGTAACAATTTCATCTGGTTTAAGCAACTTAATACAATATACCCTTCACGTCTCACCAAATGCACAGCAAGACTTTTTTCTATGAATATTGGGTTTCAGTCGATAGTCATGCTTCACCAGGGTTAGCCCATGATTTATCTATTTGGATTGTCGTACAACATCCACTATTATGCATAAAAATCCTTCCTTTTGTACCAGAACACCAGGAAAACAAATAACCATATTGTAGCAACTTTCTATGTTGAAGGGAGAGAGTACATGAGGAACCCAACGGCCCACCTTCTGAATTTTCCCCTTTTGTATTCAAATTGATATTGCTTGTTGGGTTAGTCCAAGCGCCTGAGCAAAATCTGATTACACCTGACACGAATTTTCATTCAACAAATGCAAAGTTGATTTAGATTAAGGGCCTAGAATTAATTTGTACACCTTACAATACTACTTTCCTCATTTATAAGGTAAGCTCTTAACTTCCGGTTGATCCAGCATACCCACACATCTAATCTAAGAGTGCATAAAATGACTCTTAATTACAGCAGTTCCTCCTTGCTTGCTCTATATATCTCTTTGTAATTTCTCCAATCTCATATATATATTTTAGGGTATCCATATATGCAGATGTTGACTAACAAGATGGATGGTTTCAAAAGCAAAATAAATAATTACTAGGGGTATCTTTTCATTAGGATAACGCAGCCTAGATGGTTCGGATGGGTGGAGGCAGGGTTACCACATGGTATCCAAAGACGCATCCGCCTTTTTTTATTTATACTGCTTAACATACTGATCACAGATTATCCACTATTTTTTAAGCTGATGATAATATTATCTTTCATAACAAAAGCTTATGTCATAAATCTTGTTTTGAAAAGTTTATTTAACATACATTTGTTACTTATTTGGTATCATATTCTATAGCAAGTAACTAACAATGTACATTAAATAAACTCTTCAAAACAAAATGTCTAGAAATTACAATACACAATACAAAAAAAATCATAAATATTGTTTTATTTTGAAATGTCCTCAGCTTCAATTGATTTCAGAGTAGATTGTTTTCATTTTTGCATCCGGTATGGAGGAGTTAATTCCCGTGTATCGCCAGGTGCACCAGCTTTTGATCAATCTGCTTTCACAGAGGCTCCCAGTCGAAAGTCTCCACATAACAATCAGCCTATTCCTGATTCACTTCATTACCCTTATCCCTTTATCTATATGTAGGGGACCGAATTTAAAATTCACCGCTGTCGCTGTATAATAGCGCTGCCGGCTGCTGCTACAGGTCTGGCCCGATCCTTCAGCAACAATCTCTTTCTTTTGTTTTATCGCCCCGCAATTTCGGTCTTGCCGGCCCACACGCACTGAGCGAGACCGCCGACTCGCTCCATTTCATAATACACGCACACCTTCTGTATCTCCTCATAATACGTCTCTTTGTTCTCTCATACTGTCACAATAAACATCAACACACCAACCATCACTCTTCCATTTAACCACTAACCTAACCCCCAAATATACTTACACCACTTATTCCATTGACCGATGCCATCTGTAGATTTGTGATTTGATATAATCCATTAGTTTTATTTTTTTTTAAACAAAGATGTGTCATTTACACATCACATGAATATTCTTAGTATGAATTGCGTTGTTGGGAAAATTCTGACATATTTTGATACAAGTTTATGCAAGTATAAACATGCATAAACAATAAAGACAGAATTCGTTAGGGTTTTAATATTTTGTCTATATGTTGTACAATATTGTTATCTAAGTGGCAACACTGGCTATATCCATTTTTTGCGATATTGAGATGGCTTCACTATTCTTTTTAAATCAAGCGGGCGTACGTTTGGAATATTTAACAGTTTGCCAGTAAAACTGGACATTAAAGGGTTGCCATAATAAATAAATAAGTATTAAAAGTAGCATGTCATATAGAAAACAGTTTTATTCCTCTCCTAAAAAGTGATGAAAAATGAGATGTTGCCACTTACGTATATAAAAAGGTCTAAATAAAAATACTATCAATTAGTTACTTGTGATGTTTACAGTACATTTAAGATGTCGTATTTTGTATAAATTCCAACAAGGCTGGCTCGTGTGTAATGTTTGGGAGAGATGTTCGTACCTGCCAAAGATACTCCGGAAATAATAAGCCTAAAAAAAATATTTCGATCTAGATCGATAATGACATTTTGCAGTCCATGTAAGAGAGTAACCCACATCAGCAACTAGGGAAATTGCAAATGAATTTGGCATCCACACCTACAACAGAACTTTCTCAACCTTAATATTTTTCAAACCAAATACCTTACAAAAAAAACTTGCTGGTTTATCAGATCGAGGATAAATTAACAATCTATTGATTGGGGTGTGTTTTTGCTAGACCAAGAAGCACATTACTTTTAAGGGCCGGTTTGTGATCAGTGGTAAATTTTTACTATAGTAAAAAAAATTGCAAAAACAGGTTTGATTGTTGGTAAAAAATATTTTTACATTTATAGAATCCAAAACCAGATGGTAAAAACTGTAAATTAGTTAAAAATGGGAGACTCTTCACAGCTGTTTCAAAATTCATTAGTCACATTGATACTTTGAAAGTTGCAGTATACGACAATGAATCATTCAATATCCCGCTACTTTAGTGACGAGAGTTTGTTCGATGACGATCTCACTGTTGAATTTTAGCACGTAGACTGAAGATTTTTCACCAGCGAAGTGGCAGATTTCAAATGCAGGGGTGAAAAAAGCAATAGATAAAGCAGAAAATCGTATGTATTGTCAATGGTGAATATTTAAAATAAATCAAATTCCGATATTTAATGATTATTCACCTTGCCACACTATTAGGGAGGATTAACTTTGACATAAGAACAATCTGCAAATTTACTACTGATAAAATAACCGACCCAAAGTCATGTCATTGGTGGTGGCAGGTGGCTAGCGGTGAGAGACGTTACTCCACAATAATTATGATTTTTAATTTCTAAACAAAATTCCAAAGTTGTATTTTTTCAATTTATATTTTATTTTTCCCTTAAGCAAAATTTCCTTTACATCCATCAAGTGTTTTGAGAGCTCAGCACAGCCTTGTAGCAAAAATAATATAGAAAATAAAAACCACCAAATGGTTTCCCTCAATGTTTTTATTCTTCAGCTGTTTCGCCTCACTTTCCGTTTCCATGTAAAGTCTTCCCAACAAATATAACATTACATTAAACAGAGTTCATCATCGTATTCTTCGTAAACAAATCGTCGGAGAATCATTTTTTTGTAAACTTTTTACTGAAAATACTTTACATCAAAACGGGTCATTCACATTTCTAGTTTCCATTTAAATAATCATATATATATATTTTTTTAAATATTTTGTTTATAATCTATTGTAAAAGGGCGTTTAATGATATGCAAAAATATCAACATCCAACTGAATCGCCGTCACCAAACCAAATCGAGTGCAGTGAGTTCAAATATCGAGTCATTTTTAAATTAAATGTATCTTAAATAAACTTAATCACAAAATAATTTTGTGTACGATTTTGAGATCTAATAAAATTTTATAAAAGAATCATTGTGAAAAACTTTAAAAAAAAAAAGAATCTACGTAACAATCAACATCTCTGGAATAAATCAATTCTGATGAATGTGACTAAGATCAGAATAATTATATATAAAAATATATAATAAAAAAGAACATGGGAATGGTTGATTTTCATTTATCACACTCGATAATGAGTGGCCGGGCGAGACGGTTTTAGCTTAAACAGAATGCTAAAGATTGTTTTACAGACAAGTTACCCCAAACATGATGACCCGGATTTTACGAGTTTTAAAATAAAATTTGGATAACAAAATCAAAAATATACACACAAACACATTATTGTGTTAATATAAATTAAGGAAATTCCGACAACAGGCGGTCACCATGTTGGTTTTATTTTTTCTACTCCCGAACTCGGTTCAAAAATATCAACAATTATTATAATATCCACTCTCCCACTTATTACTGGTAACATTTCTGATGTGTTCTTTCTCGTTTCAAAATCACTACATAATATTTTTTTATCAAAATGGAACTTGTTTACATATAATAAATGAAGAATTATGCCTGTCGTGCCGTCAGGAGAGAGTTTCAAAAAGGAGAAGTTTAGTGCGTCGGAGAATTTTTCAATCAGTCAAATTAAATAATTTGTTTAATATAGTTCCGACAGTTTGAAATGTGATCAGAGATCAGACATAAAGGTCGCAGCCCTCCGGACAACATGACAGGGCTCAGCCTCACCGCCATCTTTGGAAAATAAAAACAAAACTTTTATAATAATAAATATAATAACCGGCCGATGCAAAGACGGCAGAAAAACTTACGCCACTTCAATTACACTACTCCTGATGTTTACATTTTATTATATAATGTCCATCCATAAATACTATATCTCTATACAAACATGGATTCATCTCAGCTCCGACCCGTGTCACGCAGACCGGGCATTGTATGTACAAGAGGCAACTTCACATCTCCGCTATGTACTTAACACTCGCTAAACTAAACGCCTCCAGAACTAACTAATCTTAAAAATATACACTTCTACTAAGGCCAATCTACTCATAGAGCATTAAGCATTTTATTTTGATGTTTTGTAAGCCTTTACAATTTCTAATGTCATCACCTGTACACTTTCATATCTTCAATCATTTTTGTCAAGCACAAAAAGAAATCAGTTTGTAAAACAGTTAATGATAACATGGAATTCACATATTCAAACATCTTTTTCAATCACAATATTAATCAATTTCATTTAATTATTATGTTTTAAATGCCATCGAGTGACAGCTAGTCACAAAATGCACTGTGGTTATTGACGGACATTAAAATTACATATTCAGTTTAATATCAAAAGTGAAAAACTTGCAAATTAAAACTAATTTTACACATTGGAATAAAATGGAGTATGTACTCATATGATATAAATGTTCACCGTAATGAAACAAATAAGTTCAAAATAACCATTGGCCAACGGACTATTCCGCACTTAAACTGCCGAGTATATTAGCGCTGTTTATTCTGGAGGCATTTAGAATTCAATCACAGGAAAAATACACAATTTGAAACGTCAGTTACATGAGTGATACAAAAATTACTTAGGAATATATTCAACAAATTCTTATGGTCTTCAGATGCAAAATTCTAACTGCAGTCTCTCTCAACTAACCCTCCAACAGCTAAAAAATATGGAAAAATTGGTAAAATCGCATTTTACACTCAAACTGTACACATTGCTCGCAGTCTCGGGCTTGGCGTTCTAGCGGACAGATCGAAACATTCGCTTTCCGCTCAAACGGCAATGCGCCGAGTGGCGGCGTGGTCCGCTCAAAAAAGCTACACTATTAAAAAAAAAATTGAAAAGACTTCCCAATCTGAACACAAGATCAGTATTACAATATTTACATACAAAGAAATTGTCAATTAGGGAAAGGCGGAGCGAGCAGACATCCAAAATGCATCTGGCAACATAAAAAAAAATTACATTTCACTTATCAGTAGTCATCGACTTAAATTATTTTATTAACACATATATCAATATTATGGTTTTGTTAACTTGGAGGAATTTTTAACCGGGGGAAAGCAATATAATATAACAATATAACGGTGCATCGGTAGAGAATGTGGCATGTGACATAAAATGCAGCCCCCCCCGCAACTGACACCATAGAATGCAGAAAAAATTACTTAAAATTTTCAGACAATCAATCGTAAATAAATTAAGTCAAATACATTACACTAATCTTAAATTATAAAAATATCTTTCACAATAGTTTATCTGAAATCAGATGTTCAGATGTACGGCAGCGTGACGTGATATATTTTAAATTCAACAAAATGTTTTTAATCAATGAATCAAAATTATCTATGTACAAATTAACGATATCCGTTCCTAGGATGTCAGTTCCAGAGATATTATACATTATTTATTTTATAACAGAAAAGACTTAAATAAAATGAAGTAATAACAATTGAGAAGTGTACCTCGGACAAGAGGCGACAAGTTTGATCAAACAATTATACAATAATGGAAATTGTAACCAGATAACCCTGTATACATCCTGATATCGCTTTTCTTTGCTAAAGTATTTTAAGCCTTAATCTAAATCATGCTTAGGAATCTCTTAGAATAGCAAAGCGAATATATTTAGCAAAAAATCAAGAGCGCACTTGCGCGGGTGGATCGCCATCGTTTCACAGATTACATCATGCCCTTTGGAAATATGAATAATAATTTTAAATTATCTAATTAATTCAACTACGTCACATTAATATTACAAACAAAACAATTGGATTTTCTTTTGCAAATAAAATTTTTTAAAAAGTCTTCAATGATAATTATCAATTTCTACAGCATAAACAATCCAAATTCAAGATTTAAGGAAATAGGACGATGGTAATCTGTAATACAAAGACACCATATTGAGTACAAAAAAATATCAACAGTTTTAAAAAAAAAGTGCAAGTATGTGACAATATGATAAAAGTAAAATTAAAAAAATTCTCCATGTCAATATTGCATGATAAAAATTGTTTCAAAATCTTTTCATTTCTCAAATCCTATTAGTTTTATTGCATGGCTCAAAAATGACTCTCACTACTGCACTGTATCTCATTCTACACGTATTGTTTAATTTTTGGAAACTCAACACAAGTGCGCTCGGCTAAATTGTCAAAATGGCGTTTACTATGTAAGTGGGTGTGTGTGTGCCGACGGCTTCACCGCGGACACGTCTGGTAAAGCAGTTTCAAGCAAATCAGCCTCTTAAATTTAATGATTGTATATAAAACTAAAAACAGACACATGATTGCCGGTGATCGGTGGACACAATTAATGACGGAAACTTATAAAAAAAGTAAAGAAAGAGAAACACAGCGCACACATTAATGAAGCATTTATTCTTTTTGTGTTTTTTTAAATTGTATTTTTTTCTTGACTCTTATTAAATTTGCTTTTAATATAATTAAAGTTTTAAATTTGCTCGGTTTGACCGCTCCACTGTACACTGAGTCCATTCAGAGATTAACAATCAACACGTCACTTCTGCGTTCAGAGAAATGAGTTTGATATATAAGAATAAATATTTAAATATATAGATATATATATATAATACATTTACATATTGTTATGCATGTATGCGATGTATCATTCATAATAACAATGTGGGGATGTCATGATACACCATTTCTCCTATAAACTACCATGCACACGATTGCACATTAGCACGAGCCAATTGAGAGTTCACCGTGCGTATAAGATCCTGATCGCCGGCGGTGCGCGTCGCCCGCCATCACTGACATCCCCACAATAACATTAAATGTGACAGTAAATTGTATTTTCTCCAATAGGTCCATCAAAATGTTTGCATGTTCATTTCAAAACATGAAATGTTCATTTCACAAAGATTTGTCACCGTGTTGTATTATAACACTAAAAATTGTTTATAGTTTGATTTCTTACACTTTAAAATGTTAAATAGTCCGCTGCGAGTTCATCACATAAACACATCAAAACACATTTTTTAGTGTCCTCTCAAATTTGTCACAATTTTTATTTTTTGGTATACACGCTCGCGCTTATTTGCTTCATAAATAAATCTTGAATAAAATATTTTCAATCATTTACATGAACTTGGGTCTCATATTATTGTCGATACAAGAATATATATATATATATATATATGCAACCATTGTATTCAGTGCCTACTCGTTACATGTGAAAAATATGATTTCATTTTCAGTAACCTATTATTTACACAGTAAGCGATACAATTCAGATTATGCGACGGCTTCAATCAAAGCCGCGGTAGATTAAATATTAAAAATTATGAGGAACTGAAATTGAAATCTGCATAAATTATACAACAACGTGGAGATCATTCGGAAACTTCCAGATCGTGTACATTGACAGAAATGATGTACAAATATTTAATTTAACTAATTGATTATTTCTTCAAAAGAAGAATAAAATACATTGTCCGGAGTTTGTGAAATCTGTACGTAAGGTGTAAATATTCAATGACATATTAATACAACCTGTCGCTATGTCCTAGGTAAACGGGGAATGCTCGGCTTGCATACGTACAAAAATTAAAGTGATAAAAAATTTATACATGCAATTTTTTAAAATTATTACTTTCAAATCAAACCCTCAAATATGAGGTAATTTAAGACATGTATGCAAGTGTCACTCACAGCAAAATAATAATGTAATATTCATCATATTTTATAAAGCGCTCAAATTTATTTATTGCATGTGTTATGTATGGTAACACTTTGATACTATTCAGTAATTCAGAATGACATACTACTAAAGACATTTATGATTTATAACACACATTCTCTTTTATAATGTTTAATACTTTATTGCGGATGGTGACGGAATAAATTTTCCAATTTGTAAAACCTAAAATAGATTAATTCCACACCGGAAGGCAAGTTTTTAGTGACAATATTATTTGGAAATATGATTCAATAATATGATCATAAAATATTATAATAAATTAAGCATATTAAAAATAATTGTATATGTTACAAGTATGTAATGATGTCAATTATTTTTTATAAACATCCATCAAATGCAGTTTATTATTTCAATGGTGTTCGCCTACAATAAGCTAACTAAACTTAGTAAATTAGTCTTTTCCACACCGCATTCCAAATGCGTCGCCCGCTCAACTAGGACACGCTGCGATACAAATTTAATTATAGAAAATTGCGATCTCCAAATGACTTTTTTTACAAAAAAAATATTAAATCTGTACACGTTGAAAAGGTATAAACTTACTCATATTTTTTTTATAATATCATAATCGAAATATAACAACAAACAAAACTCAACAACAGCGCGGAAAATAATATTTAACATAAAAATTGATAACAATAAAAACTAGGATAAAAAACTCAGTCCCTCGCTGCTCATTCAGTTTCATTCTGTGAACCTACGTCCACCTCCTGCGCTTGTCATAACAGAACATTAACTAGACGCGTTATTCAAATGGTAATGACGTATAAAAATTACACTTTTCAAAATTTTCCAACATGTTTATTTTAATGGTTTTTAGCTGAATGTTGAATTTATATCACTTTAGAAGAGAATAGTCATCACGCACACGATGCCTTTGTAATACACAACTTGTAATGGATTTATTACTCAATCACATCAAATAATCTGAGGATTCTGACTAGTGTATGTGACACTTCGAGAGTAACGGACCACCGAGTGACCGAAGATAGCGCGAACCATGATATTCGGCAAAATGTCACTATAACTTCAATCAAAAGTTTTACGATCAAGAACGATTTTCAGAACGCAACACTTTTCCAACCAAATTTTATATAAAAAAAAAAGTTTTTTTGACTAACAAAGCCCTCAGAGTTTCAGGTGCAACTTCGGAATGCCCCTGCACAATTTCACATTTGTCATTTTCTATCTAAAATAGAGAACAATATGAACATACGTAAGAACCGTCTGTGAAATCTTCAATCGACGATCTTGAAAACGTCACCATAGTTCATAGCTCTTTCCGGTGCGACATTTTTATAACAATGCGCCGGGGGCTCACTAGCAACGCGAGCCCAAACGTCAGACTGTCATAAATATTGAAAGACAGAAATGATTTTTTTTTTTCACTTAGCGATTTTATCACACTTACATTTAATGAATTCACTTTGGTCGTTAAGAATAAATAATTATTAATAATATTATTATTATTATTATCGCGATAAGAGTAAAATGGATTTATGTAGTAAGCGGTAGCATCCGGAGAACTGGAGGATGGCACTACTTCTACTGCTGCTCGCTGAAGTAGCGAACCTTTCCGCCGGGAGACTTGATGGTGTCTTCCCAAGCTGAAATGAAACAATATTATTACAAACAAAAAAATATGTTCTCCGTGCATCTTTTCAATTCGTAAATGGCCAAGGTGTGTATTAAGTGTTGAATGAATATGGGGGATCAAGTTGCACATAATATGTAGTCAGTCTTTTGTAAGAAACAAAACTTGACTTTATTGGCACTGTCCATAGATAAGGGCTGACAGTTGTGACGTTAGGAACCAGCTGTCTGCGTGGTACAAACGATTTTAATTTGTTCCAAAACCTTTTGGAAGACAAAAATCAAAAAATTCTAAAAACATAAAAAATTGAATTCCTAAAAAAATATTAAACACGTAGCAGGCTTAGGAAACACATTTTCCACCATGGACAGGGTTAATAGGCTTTCAAGAGGGGCAGCAAATTCAACCCTATTAAGCGTGAAAAAATTTATTGTAGGGAATCAATTTGTAAAAAAAATTGATATATGTCATTTTTCAATAAAGCAGAATTCTTTTTAATAAGGTATAAAAGGTTGAAGGACAAATTGAGTTCTGAAGTCGAAAACATATTAAGCTTAAAAATAAACATTACTTGTAGGGGGACTTTGACAGAAATATAAAGGATGAACTTTCACAAGTGATTCTCAGAGCAAAAATCTCCTGAGATGTATGATATACAGGAATATACCTCGCTTTAAAAACTCCATGTACATAAGAAAAATATATGTATGTACATCGGGTGTGTAAAAGTATAAATTCTGTATATAATAAACTGACAGGGTTGACACGCAACTCAATTGTAGTCCAATTGATTGTGCACCGCAAGGTGACGCAACTCCGAAAATAGAAATTACAAATTTTAATTTTCAAATCACCATAAAACAAGTGTGTCTGTGCTCTCTGTATATCTGCATTGATAAATAACGTGATTGTGATTAATAATATGTAATTTGAATAATGAAAATGGGTGATTATTATAGGTGTGATAGATAGTTGTACCTTGTAAAGTACAAGGTTAACCAAAAACTAAACTATTAAAAGATTGCCAAAAGATCTTACCCATCCCGACGTAGTGAACAATCTTCTCCAAATTGTAGGAGTCCTTGGGACCGGCAGTGGGAGCCACATACCTGAGGGCTTTCACTGGTCCCACCTGCACGTCCTCCTCGCCGGCTCCCTCCGCACTGTCTCCGTCACCACTTGACCTCCTTTCGTCGCTGGCAGCTCTCGTCTTATCGCCGAGAGCGAGCTCGTTCATCGACGGAAACTCTATATTTGAATTGTAAATAATCTTTCCGGAACTTGTAGATTTAAAAGTTTCCGGCGTTGTCGATTCTTCCGGCGTCGCGTCACCTTTGCTGTCGGACTCTAGTGCAGTTTCACCGCTAGAGTCGGAGCTAACGTCTCCGTTAAGAAGTTGCTCATTAATATCAAATCCAAAAGTTATCCCATCTATATTGTGAATGTTGTCCGTTGATTTTTTCAATTCCTCATTAAGTATGATGACTGCAGGACGGTTGTCCGCCGACTGGTTCATGTCGGCCAGCGGCAGAACCACATCGGGCGGTTTGCTGATGAAATCCAATTTTCCAGGTAAGAAGTTCAACTGCATATTGTTGTCGTGATCAATATGGGTGAAGCCATCTTCCAAGTGTGGTAAATGGTTGGTGGCACTGTGTTTCACAAAGGCCACATAGTGGTCTGGTGGAGATTCCGTATCGTCGTGCAATATTCCATTATCAGTCGGCACGGAGTAATCATCTTCCTCACAACATTTCATAGAATTCGATTTGATCAATTGTTTCTTGCCAACAGTAGTAACTTGATTATTATTTTTATTGACACTACTGGTTACCTTATTTTTAATATTATTCTTCTCCGAGAGTCTCTGTGCTCGGGGCTCGAGGGCAGGGTATTGCTCGTGATTGTAGATGGGGTGCGGCGGGCTCTGCTCCCCTTGTGTGCCGGCGTCTGCTATATTGCTTTTCATAGGCTTATTTGTATTGACATCCACCTGGGTAGCATCTTTAATTAAAAGATTCTTAGTATTTTCTGTGGAAACATCCAGGTATTTATCTGGCACAGATCGTTCATTGGAGTAGTAATTGCATGACTCAATAAGGTCAGGGAAGTTGTGGTGTCTGGTCGGCTGCGGTGGGGTTTGTTGTTGGACCGTAATAACGGTGGTGGGTGGTGGAGAGAGAGCAGGCAAGGGGCGGACGGGAGCTGAAGCGACGGCAGCTCTTGCCATATCGGCGTACGACGCCTGTAACCTTTCGCCAGAGGCTTCAGCCGGCAATGAATGTACAGAGTCTAAGTCGTCATTAGAGTCGTTACTCTTATCTGAAGGAGGGGAGGATGTGGACGTGTGCCTTCTTTCCGCAGACCCGGCTCTTCCGATTCTCTTGTAGATGGCGTCCCTATCATTCAAAGTAAACCCGCTATTGAAGCGACCGCCGTGCTTGCCCCCGTAATTGTTATGCGAGTAAGAGTTGTTAGTCCGGCCACGCACCTCGTCGCAAGGACTGTGTCTCTTCCTTATTTTCTTCTTATTTGTCACTGTTTGGAAATCTGAAGTTTCCAGAGTGAGTTCGATGACGGTGTCGGTGGATTCTGCATCGGGAGCCTTGGCAGGTTTGGGCTTTTTGGGTTTCACTGTTTGTCCGGTAACTGACGACTGCGTGGAAGAACTGTTTGACAAATTGGGGGAGAAGCTGTCATCGACATCTTGACCGATATTATTCTCATGCGAGTAATAAGTGTCCGAGCCATCATTGCCCCAGGATCTGCGATCGCTCCTCTTGGAATCGACCATATCAGAATGATCAAATGTAGATTGTTTTTTGGTCTTCCTTAGACTCAAGTTGTCTTTGGAAGAAGCGGAAGTGAGATCGTCCAATTTGCTGCGAGACAGTTCCTCCATGGAATTGGATTTCTTCAACTTATCCATTTTACAATCTTTAACTCTTCTTTCTGTTGACCTCTTTTTACCACCCTTCTCGTGTCCATTGTCATCTCTGGTCTTCCCGTCTCTGGAGGAAGACAGCTTCCCGTTGATTCCGGAAGGATTAGATTTAGCGTGGGCCTTGTGCTTACTGCTGTCGGGAGCGTTGGACTCTATAAACTTGAGAATATCGTCCAAGTGCTCGCTGCCTCGATAGCCATCAATCTCATTGGATAGCGTCTCTGTCTCATTTTTACATTTTTGCTTGCGTTTTGGTTTCTTCGAGTGTTGGCTGGAGGAGCCAATAGATGGATTTACCGTTTGGACTGAATTGCCATTTTCATCGAGAGACTTCTGAAATCAACCATTAAGTTTATTTTAAATCATATTACAAGCAAAATTGGTCTCATTGAAAAGTTTCACCATTTTAAATGGACATAAATAAGATCATGATCAAGGGCGACCTTTCATTTTTCCAGTTAGAAATTCGAGAAATTAGATATGCTTTCAAGGCGAGGTTAATAGTTAAATTCATAGAGAAATAATTAATGACGTTATTTGTTACGTAAATCATGCGAGAGGAAGGTTTGAATAGAAAGAGACGACAAGAAAATTGTTAATCTTCTCGCATTCGATACAAGTTTTAAACATAACTCGTGTTTAGAGCCCTATAAAATCATTGAAAAAAGATCTAATTTATGAAATTTGCTAAGTTCAATATTAATTCATACCGTGAGTAAAATATACGTCAAAACATATATTTTCGGGTGATCCTGAGACAACAGCGAAAGTATGCGCTCATTTGATGCGGTAGTAAAATTTATATTGCAGAAGTCTCAAAAAATGTGATAAGAAAAATAGATGATATTTTCAAGCCGAAACATACCTGACAATTAAAAATGTTTAAATTTAGTGTTATAGTTATTAATTATGGTGTGCTATATTTAATGATCGTTTAATTTCCTGAGGGTTTCCTGTTTGAAGGTAGGATCTTTATTTATTACGAGAAATAGATCTAATATTCAGACTAATTAGTTTCAATAGTACATATAATAAATTACATCTGGATTTTGTATTAGTATAATAAATATTGTGTTTACGAAATGATTTTGCGAAATACAGTAAAATCCCGTTTATTCGAAGTTGTGGGGACCGAAAATCAAGAAAAAAGTTTGATTCTTTTTTACATACTAACTTTTTTCATAGCAACTCGAAGTACAGTAAAACCCCGTTAATTCGCCGCAAGTCGAAGTTGCAGAGCAGAATGTGGTCCCTCTAGAAAGTTTTCATACTAAATTGTACTTATAAATCGAATATCGTTATTCAAAGTTATTTTTAGACCGTATCAGATGAATTTGTCAATCTATTTTTCGCCTAATTCGATTTTTTTGTCAGATGTCAGCAATCTGGAAAATACACATGCGCTATGCGATGTGCCTGTCCAAAGTCCAAGACCATCAAAATGGGTAGTTCCGCTCCTATACCGATTCACGACGCATAAAGTTAATTCTCATTATTTGTTTTCGCACTCACTCTCAGTATACTAGAAAAGATGACAAATACATCTTGTACGTCCTCGATTTGAAATATTTATTTTTTACCGTGACGCTTTAACTTAAGGTCGCATGCTTTTTTCTCTCGCTCGCTTTCTTTACATTAGAAAAAGATAGCAAATATTATCTTTGCGCCCTTATAGGTAACGCAGTTCTCTAGTTCTGCGATGTCAGTGCTTGCCGATCTTCTGTTCCGTATTATTACCATCATTATTTTTGTTTACGTAGCGTTTGTATATTTTGTTGTACAAACGTTAGTATGCAGTTGAGTTCCTCAGACTTTTCTGTGTTTTATAAATTATTTAATTTGTATTAATTTTAATACAAACATTTCTCTTTCTATTTAAGTTAAGTCAAGGCATTTTAAAGAATGTGTAGTTAGCGTTTCTCACATTTTCTCGTATCTTGTTAATTATTTTATTGCCATTGTTTTATATGTAAAGAACATTATTTGTTATTCTGTAATATTTACGTGTCAGACATTTTGAAATTTGCGAATGCGTGGTTTGCGTTCCTTAGACTTTTCCATATTTCATTAAATTTAAATTAAAACATTTTTATAATTTTGACTGATAATTTTATATTCTTGATAATAGCATTAATGCGAAACTCGTACAAAATGCCAAATTAATACAAGAGATTGATAAAAAATTTTATCCAAATCAAAATTAACAGAAAAATACGCGACCGCATTAATGAGGTTGTCGACAATATTAAATATGATGATAGAAAGAACTTTAACGTTGAAATGCGAGTGCCAAATGTCGCCGCGACCACCACAAAACAAATGTTTTAAAAGCGCTGGAAACTTTTGTCACTAACTTCAGCGATATATTCAGTATGTGTGTGGATATAGGTGTATATAATTACTTTGAGTTGCTATGAAAAAAGTTAGTACAGTAAAACTGCGATATAACGAAACCCGATATAGCGAAAAATGACGTATATCGAAAAAAAGATCGAAATTTAGTCCCTAAAACCAATTTTTCATACAAAAATGCATTTATATAACGAAATCCCGTTAATATTTATAACAAAATCATTTTTGTCCCGTACGAAAAAATGCCAATACATTTACGTAAATTTATAACAAAATAAAAAAATGTTAAAAGATGAAAATATTATTTCGCACTTACGTATTACAATTTAGTATGAAAACTTTCTAGAGGGACCACATGACTCTGAAACTTCGACTTGCGGCGAATTTCGAATAAACGGCGTTTTACTGTATACCAAAATATATATGCTTTTCACGAAATTTGCACCTCTTTTCATTTGTGATTTTTTACCGCATGGAAAAATTTATATATTGTTTTTGTCTCTTGAACTTTAAATTAACGAAGTTCTACTGTAATAGTTTTAAAGGTAACCTGGCCCAAGTGAGATTCCAGTGTCAATGTTAAGGTTGGTGCACGTACATAGATGAGGTTTTGTTCTCTTGTCTCACAGATTTATACGTAAAGGTCGGTATGTATCAGTAGTCATTCTACTCCGCGTACAAAATATAACACTCATGAATCACAGCACGCTTCGCACTCAAATTTATACCATCATCACGCAACATTTGAGACAAGCACACACCTGCCGTTACTCTTTTTAATTTTTCCAATTGTATTTATGTATGATACGATTATTATATAAACTTCAACACAATAATTATGTACATAATGCTATTGACATTCCATTTTATTTGTATATTTTTAGTAAATTTTTTGATTTATCAATTTATTTTTAGTTCTTTTTTTAAAGAGAACACATTATTATTTGTGAAGTTATAATTTTTTCAGAACATGGTTTTGTGATAGATGTGTAATTGGTTATCACACTTTCCCGGATACCAAGAGATCCTGGTTCAAATCCCGGTGGCAACTAAAATATTTTTTTGATAAATTGACTTTATCTGTATGCATATCTATCTAACTGATGCATTTAATTTTATTAATTTATGGGGGCTGGGAATGAATTAATTGAAATACAGTTATTTCTTATAGGAAAACCTGTTTGCCAGGCCCTCAGGAATGAATATAGATGTTCCACTGTATTCATAACATATTTTATAAGATATGTGATAAAATTAAACATGTAGTGTTGACAGCAGAAAAAAACAAACCTTAAAATCATTCCCGTCGTGTTTTCCAGCCTGCAGGGCCAGCCTCGGAAGCATATTGCACGAGGAAATGTTCAGAAAACTGAGATGCTGCGGTGCAGCCGAAGCCGTGGTAATGGGCAGCGGAGTGGCAGAGGTCACGGCGGTCACGGCCGCCGATACGGCCTGAGTGGTGATGGACGTGGGCGGGGATGCCGGCACCTCCTGGCCGGACGAGGGGCCGTCTTCGCCGGCGCAGTAGCCCGAGGTCAGCTGCAGCGGGCAGGAGGGAGTGGTAGCTGGAGGGCTGAGATCGCGAGGGGGGGGTGAGCCAATTTCGAGGGTTGCGCTGGAGGTGTAGTTGACGGAAACACGCGAGCCTGATGTATTGGGTGATCTAGAACCAGACAAGATATTACTTATTACGAGAATTTATATAATTAATCAGTTTTGATACAGCCCACACGATCGTTTAGGTGGATTTATTTTCGATTAGATGGTACATTTTTCAACCAGATAACAAGTTCATTTTTATTGCCAGAAATTAGAAAGGTGGAATGCTGTTGTGGTGCCGTATTGTATTGCAGGTATGTAATTGTTTGAATGGCTACAGAAAGACAACAACGTGTCCATTCATTTTTCCACTCGCTTGGCAGAATAAAATATTCAACAACAATTTACCCATTTATTGTTGTGTTGTGAGCCTAAAATTAACGGAATACTTAAAGGGTGGTTGGTTTTCAGATAACCAATAAAAAAAAAAAGGTTAGATCTTATTATATTAGAGGTACAGAAGAAACCCTACAAATTATGATGGTCCAGTGTCAAGAAAGACATACTTAAAACTGTTGAAAACGATTAGTTGAAGTGTCAAATCTTTCACAGAAATATGGGAACACATCCAAATGTTTATTTATTTAGTCAGATTGATGCTGTGTGTGTGTGTGTGCAGACCTAATGTCCAAGTCCTCGGTGGTGTAGTAGCGCGTGGGCGGCGACGCGGCGCGCCGGCCCAGTGGCCCTAGTTCCAGCAGCATATAATCGGCTGGGCGCTCCCCGAGCGGGGGCGGGTTCACACAGCGCACCGTGGCGATGTAGTCCCCGCCACCCCCGCCGCACCTCACGTCCTCCAGGAAGCTACGGCGCCCTTCCACCACGCCGAAGTTGTGCTAGAAACGCAATACACATATATATCAATGATATTGCTTCATTTAAAAATATTTACCCTTTTTATGTATAATAAATGATTAGAAATTGTAATAATCTATCTGTGCATATTTAAGACATGAGATCTTCAAATAGTATATTTTTGATGCACATAGAGAAAAATTTAAAAAAGTACAGTGCTCAACTTATAATATTTTTATACCACTTATTGCTAGTTATTGTAAACAATAATTTTTTTTAATATACAGTCAACTTCTCTGCACAAACATATGCTTTCAAGAGAAGTGTAGCATGAAAAAAAATGATTGTATTGTATCATTGTATTACATCAGATTAATAAATATATATTTTTTTAATATGTATCGTACCACCATCACATAGCCCTGCCCCACCCCATATACAAATCATTGTACAGTAAAACCGCGATATAACGAACCCCGATATAGCGAAAAATGACGTATATCGAAAAAAAAATCGAAATTTAGTCCCTAAAACCAATTTTTCATACAAAAATGCATATATATAACGAAATCCCGTTAATATTTATAACGAAATCATTTTTGTCCCGTACGAAAAAATGCCAATACATTTACGTAAATTTATAACGAAATAAAAAAATGATAAAAGATGAAAATATTATTTCGCACTTACAAAGCCGCGCCGCTGCATCTGCCGTATGCGAACGGTTTAATGGCCTTTTTGGCGTCAAATTTTGGCAATTCAAACTTTTTCTTGGGTTCATAGTAGGTTCATAGTCCCATAAAACCATTTGACATAATTCTTGCGGCGTTCACTTGGACATGTTTTACGTACGCATACGCCTCTAATATGTATTGCAATCCCAGACCCAGACAGCTGGAAAATACAAAAATTAACAGGAATACGCAGAATGTTGCAGTATGTACTTATTGGGAATATCAGTCTCAGTGTAAGGTCTGTAGAGTTAAGTTTGTTCCGTTTTTAACGCGATTATTGCATGACCGAACTGAATATTTACATAAATTCATTTTCGTTTGACAATTGTTTTCGTGTGAACTCGTCAATAATACAAATAATTCTTTAAAATACTTTATGGACTATTTTTTGTGTTTCTATTAACTATTGTTTTCGTGTGTTTACTGCTATGCATACTAGTGTAGTGTAATTTATTATTTAAAGTACATTTCATAATATTTTGTGAAACCTTAAAATGGCTTCAGTACGTGATAATTCCCGCAAAACTTTAACCATGGCACAAAAAATAATGATATTGAAAGACATCGACAACAAAGTGGACAGTAAAGGCAAGATAGCCGTAAAATATGGTATTCCGGTTTCGTTTCTCTCCACAATTTTAAAAAATCGGAAGAAGATTGAAGATGCGTTTGATAGATGTAAGGCGAGCGGTTCCCAACAGCGTGTACGGCCTGCCAAATATGAAGAATTGGAAGAAAAACTGTTCGAGTATTTCTCCCAAATCCGATCAGCGAATATATCTACTTCTGGTTTAATGCTTATTGAGAAAGCAAAGTCGTTGGCTCATCAGATGGGAATTGATTTTAAGGCATCTAATGGGTGGTTAGATCGCTTTAAAAAGCGACACAACATTGTTTGCCTCGCGGTTTGTGGCGATTCCCAAAAAGTTGATGAAGAAGAAGTTTCGAGCTGGATAACAAACAATCGGCATATTTGGGAGAAATACGACGCAAAAAATGTTTATAACATAGATGAAACTGGTGTGTTTTATAACATGATGCCAGATCGGACACTAGCTCTTAAAGGAGAGAGATGTCATGGAGGAAAACGTAGTAAGGAACGCCTGACGGCCGCGTTATGTACAAATATGGACGGATCCGATAAAGTAAAGATCACAGTCATCGGAAAATATAAAAAACCACGATGCTTTAGAGGCCTTACTTTTAGCAGTTTTCCCGCTGTTACTTATTGCCATAATAAAAAAGCGTGGATGACGCGGGAAATATTTAAGAGCTTTGCTATTACGATGCAGAGAAAAATGGCAGCACAAGATCGTAAAATATTGATGATTTTGGATAATTGTTCAGCACATTACGCACCGGAAATTGTTGCGCCAAATATAGAATTTCTGTTCCTACCTCCTAATACTACGAGTGCTCTCCAACCGCTAGATCAGGGAATAATACAGAACTTCAAAAGCCATTACAGAAAAAGTTTATTGCATTCCTGTATTATACAGGTAAACAATGGCTGTTCTGTAGAAAACTTAAGAAAATGGACGGTATTGGATGCATGTCGAGCTATGAGTATAGCATGGCAATCGGTAACATCTACAACAATCGCGAATTGTTTTAAAAAGTGCGGGTTTTCTTCGCTGCCCGTAGATGAAATTGACGCCCCTCAAGCGAGTTTAACAACGGGTGAAAGAATTTTGTTGAGATCTACAAGTTACGATGATTTTATTTCTTACGACCATGAAGTGATAACGTCTGCTTTGTATGTTCCCGCGCCTCGCATTACGGTATCTGAGACGAGTGATGAGGACAAAAATGACACATTGAATGAGGAAAGCAATGAAATCTCATTTGCTTCGTTACCGTCAACTTCCGAAGTTTTTCATGCCTTAGATGTTCTCCAACGATACGTATCGGGAAGACCAGAATTACCGGTGGATGCATTTTCCCACTGCGATGCATTGGCTAAAATAATTATACGAGACAGTGAAAGAAATGTTAAAACTAAACAAGGGAAAATTATATTTTGTTTTGGGCTCTTTAAACATCAATTGAATTTGATTTCAAGTTCAAATAGTGTTCTTTCGTTTTGTTGAAATATTTCTTCCTCGTTGGTGACTACAAATATACTATATACTCTTAACCCCTCGTATATATCTGTTGCAAAAAACTTTCCACCATGGCCAACGCTGAACACATCCATTGTAATATAATTTATTTAGACACCTACCTTGATTTAATCTCTAAATATATATACACATTTTAATTTTGTTCCTGGTCAGGTTGAGCCGGCTCAGGGTTAACAACGTTAATTACATTACACCCCCATCAATGAACTTCCTATATTTTTAATGGGGTTCTGACATATTTTACAGGCAGGGGCGTACACTGCATACAAGCAAAAAAGCTGTGCATTACTAAAAATTCTGGGGAAAAAAACATATAATAATAATCTTTACATTATGAAAAGACCCTATAAAATTCTAGCTGTCATCTTGGCATCTGCAGATTTTCTGCATTTTTCAAACAATTTGTGCTTAAGGCTCCTATTTTTGAAAAGGAATAATCCTTACTGAAAACTGCATAGAATGACATTCCTACATACATATTTGTTTTACTTGACAGACTAAACGTTTTGTGTTCTTAGTGTATTCTAACCAATGATTCCATATTTCGGTGTTTGCGTAGATAAAATTTGTAGGTTATAATTTATCATCTGTCAAGTGAGCGAATTTGCATTTGTCAGGATATTATTATCAATATTAAAATTAAATGTCAAAATACAATTATTTCCGTATTGAGTTTCGGCTATGCTAATTTGAAAAGCTAATTATTAAAATAAATGTTTTGAACACTGTTAATGAAACATTTTAAATCCTTTGTCCGAAGGAGAAATCATAGAAAATATTTTAAATCAAATCGAAAGTAGAGTACGGTACCGAGCAATAAAAGAACTTGCCTTTTTTAAAGTAGTACATTTACAGTTGTATTCTAAATTTAAATTGATAGAATTATTCACAAAATTTTAAAAACATCTTAACATTTTTTTGATACCTAGTATATCTACCTGTATATTTAGTTAGCATGGTCGGTAACAGCATAACCTAACTTTGTGCCTACTGCACGCCACTGCTGGTTAGGGCACAAACATATTTTCTGTATTAATAAGTACAGTAAAACCGCGATATAACGAAACCCGATATAGCGAAAAATGACGTATATCGAAAAAAAAATCGAAATTTAGTCCCTAAAACCAATTTTTCATACAAAAATGCATTTATATAACGAAATCCTGTTAATATTTATAACAAAATCATTTTTGTCCCGTACGAAAAAATGCCAATACATTTACGTAAATTTATAACGAAATAAAAAAATGTTAAAAGATGAAAATATTATTTCGCACTTACAAAGCCGCGCCGCTGCATCTGCCGTATGCGAACGGTTTAATGGCCTTTTCGGCGGTGCGCGGCGGTCTGCCGACAAGGTAGTAAAACAATTCAAACTTCTTCTTGGGTTCATAGTATCATATTTTGAAGTGGTTGCCGCCGTTACCGGTAAGTACCTTCGTAATTTATATACGACTCATTTTATAAAAATGCCGCGATTCAACTGTCAAATTTTTATTTTTGAATTATTTTTTATGTTTCATGGCCAAAACTATGTTTGAAGCGGCTCTACATTTAAACACAATTAAAATATTGTTTTGTGTTTGCAATATTCTGGAATTTACAAAAATATCTTCCAGTTGGTGTTGAATAGGTTCTGTTCTTAATTTAATTCCTTTGATTATCCATTTGCTTATGTTTTAATAACAAAACTACTAAAAATATGTAGGTATTCAGTTCCCCATGGCCTTCTTCCTCCTTTGTTTGCAGAATTTGCGATCTTTTTTGAAGCCGCGCAACATTTTTTTGCGACGGCGCGTAACATATAGTAGGATTTTTTAAATTTATTTCGTTATATGTGGGAATTCGTTATTACGAATTTTTATTTTTTGGGCCCTTGGATTTCGTTATATCGCGGTTTTACTGTACTTATTATACAAGAGTAATGAGTAATGTAATAATGCACCGAGTGAGTCAATACAAATTGACAATTTATTGATGAATATTATTTTTTTCCAACTACTACACACTCAAAAAAAGCTGTAAACTTGTTGCAAGTGAAAATGGAAACCACTTTAATATTTTAATATCTTATTATAAAACATTTTTTCCTTTGGAAACTTTTTCAACAAAGCAAACTTTCTAATTAATTTTTTTCAATCTTCCAAACCAAGTTTGTCGGGATCTCTGCCGGTATTATTAATGATTTTCAGGATAGAAGATGAAGCTCTGAGTAAAAAGTTTCCCAAAAGAATTGTAAAAACAATCTTGCTCACTGATACAGCTTTTAAGTCTTAAAGAAACGAGGATAAAGCATATTCATAAATTTTAATTGAGCAATTTATTTTCAATTTAGGATCATGACAAATGTGAGAACATTGTCATATTTAATTTAACTTCACTATTGTGTATCTTAATTTCTTGTGTCTTTCGCTATAGTCCGATCAACGTAAACTGGCAAACAGCAGAGGGTGCCACTATACTCATACTAAACCTTATGAAGAGGGAAACAGCCTATGTGCGGACAGAAGGAATGTTAGTTTGAAAAGTCACCGCTTGCCAATTTACGTTGGTTGGACTACAGCATTTAACACTTTGTCAGAAGTTCGCTTCTCGTCCTGGAGACCAGTTAGTTAGTCTAGTTTTCATAAGTCAACTCTTAATTGATATGTATTTACTTCATTTTGATGATGTACTGCAAAGAGCAAGTTTAAGAGTTATTAGTAACTATTTTCAATGTGTTATATTTTATACATAAACTACGACACAAACATATTTGAAAAAATATTAATATACTGAAGGTTCTGTTATACCTGATCCACATTGGCCGGCAGGCTGCCGCCTTGCTGACTGCGCGCCGACACGGGCCCGGCGCGCGGTCGCCTCCCCGCGTGACGCGCCTGCCCTGCGGCCGCGCGCCCACCTGCGCCGCCCGCCGCGCCCCCCTGCCCCGCGCCCTCCGCAGCCAGGTCCTGCAGACTGCCCGAGTGTGCGAGCAGTGGGCGCGCCCCCGCCCCGCGACGGCCAGGCCCCGCTCCCCCGCCGCCCGCGCGCCTACGCTGCCGCGACGGCTGCGAGCCCCACACGCACTCGTGCTCTGTGTCTTGCTCCACCTCCTGTAGGAGCTCCTGCGTGAAACGAGACAAACACAATATTAAAAAATCAGCTTACATGGCGATCCCAAAAATATGTATTTGCAGTTTAATTCGTTGGGCTTATTGTGATAGACATAGCTTGCTCTGGGTTCTGCTTTAGAGACAGATCGCTCATGTGATTAGTCCCGAGTGTGCAAGCCAGTGTGGTGTTACATAGTTGACGATTAAACTGTTCACATCTGCTAACGATCTGCCATTATAAAGTAAGACCCGGAATAAGTCTCTAGGTAAATTTACATACTAATTTGCTACCATACAATTGTTTCCTAATATCATTAGGACCAAAAGCATTAGAATAACTGTTTAGTTTAAGGAAATTTATATTAGACCTTAATTCAATTCTTTCTCCATCATGTTGTTTAGAGACACTTACAAAGTGGTAGATTATATTACAACGTCTGGTAGAAAAGTATAAGTCAATTTTACAGGAGAACAAAAATGAACAACTTAGAATACTTTACTATTCGAGGGGGATGTGCAATATTACCTGAACATCAATTTGCACCTACAATTGATGTTCAAGTATTGAAGTGCAGACTGCACTCTTCAACCGTTCTGACAGTCACCCTTTATATTTCATCTCGAGCGATGTCAAACAATCATTATTCATCATTTAGGTAGATAATTAAATAATACAAAAACTTTTTATTTCATCACATGAGTTTTATAATGAAAAATCAACCGGTTTTCCTTCATTAGGGTGATCAAAAACTAAATACAATTATCAAATTATTGTTCTTTATATTATATAAACTCACATGGTAAAAAGTTATTGCATAATATTATTATAAATGTCTAACCACAATGTTTTTTCAGTAAATATTAAGAATATATTTAGACAGATTTTTTATACAGGCAACATATGTTAATTTGTTATATGAGAGCAAAAAGCTGATTCTTGATGAATGAAATTTCAGGACAATTACTACAGCACACACAAGCACAATCGTAATATCTAATATATTATATACTACGCAATTATAACATAAATGGATTTGTATATTCGGTGGCACCACAATAAAAATCTACTTAGGTATATATGTAGTAACTACAGTAATAGCCCACGATGTTAGTAAATATAACACGTAGAAACATAAAAGATGTATTAATTACAATCTCGCTATTCACATAAAAAAAAAAACCTAAAAGTAAAAAAAATGCAACATTATTAAATAAGAACAACATAATACCTTATAAGAGTCAAGCTACCATCTATGAATTAGAGTGGATCGTAAAAAAGAATGTCCGTACATTGAAAAGAAAGCATACCTTGAACAGAGAGCTCTTTCCCTCGCGGTCCTTGGGCCGCTTGTATGTGACGGCCTCGTCGAGCAGCGCTCTCAGCTGTCCCTCGTCCAGACTCTCCAATTGGCCACTCTCCTGAAAAAATGTAATGTTTTATTAATTAACACTTAAGGCAGTAACAATAATGAAAAATAATGTAATTTCTTAGTAGCAAATTGTTCCTCCAGCTGACATTTTCAAGAACATTCTTTGTATATTGGGACATTGTGTGAAAATATACTAATTAAATAACAAGTAACGATTGCGGATGTCGGAAAAATCTTACTGTAGAACATTTTAAGATGTATTTTTGATTATATATTATTAATATTTATGATTTTCAATTCAAATCCGTGTGACAGTGACCTTTGGCCGTTAGAATTTACTATAACAAATAAAAAAGACCGCTATTATTCAAAAAGCAGCATTGGATGACAACCCGCATTGAAGATGCTGTGTGCATCGAGTGTGCTGCTTTAGGTATAGTAAAAAGGCTGTACCAATCAATTGGTACCACTCATAATCAGGCCAATTATTGACGCAATCGGCGGCAATCACATAATTTGTATTAACAATCGGCGACAATCACATAATTTGTTATTAAGGAGAACACATTGTTATTGCGAAGTTGTAATTATTCAGAACATAGGTCTGTGATATTTTAAATACTAATATTTTAATTAATTATAATTTGTGTTTACAATCGGTGCCAACACGATCATCTCTTCAACAAAATATCCCTCTGATTAATTTAATAACAAATATCAATCAAAATTATCACAATATATTTAAATTGTCGCACGAATTCCTAATAATATTTATTGCATACCTACTTAAAATGCATTTTACAAATATTATGCAATTGAATTTTGGGTAAAACCAAATCAATTAACCTTTAATGACTCGTGTCATGTCATTAGAAATTAATTTTAAAATAACTTGTCCGTTGTTGTTATTGTTCTCCCAACGTCATGATAATGCTAGTGAATCGTCGTTGCGTGTGGACATATGAGCTCTGACCTGAAGCAATCAGTTACGTAACAAAACACAGCAATTTTTCATGTGATATTTTTAATACAAATTAAATGTATAAATTAGAAAGATATTATATTTTTGTTACTACCGGGATTTGAACCTGGATCTTTTCCTATCTGGGGAAATGCGTTAACCAATTAAGCTACACCAACATAGTAAGTTGACGACAAATTTTCCAACTTATATGTTGCACTTTCAATAAATAGATTTTATATGTATATCTTTCTAATTTATACATTTAATTTGCATTAAAAATATTTCTGTTATATTTTTTTAAGTAGGGATAAAAAGCCCGTGCAGTGGAAAGCATTTAAGCCCGCTGACAAATTCAAAAACAAGAAATCATAACATGTAATTAGTCCAAAACATCAAAACGAATGATCTAATTGCCGTTATGTCGTCAAAGGTGTTAAACACGTGAAAGAGCAGGCGGTTGCAGGCCTCTCAGCTTCAAGAAGCTCTAGAGGAACGTGCGAAACGTGTCTGGACACTAATCATAATAAACAAGCTTTGAGATGCAATTCACACAATTACGCAAAAAATAAGCCAAAGTATTTTTGGCAGTGAATCTGATCAATTGTACATTTTTTAAATATAATTCACCTAAATATTAGTTACTTAATTAATTATTGTATTTATAGGTTAGTTAGTTTTTTTTAAACAAAAATTTAGATAAAACCTTAAAACACCAAGAAAAGATATGCATAATGAAACAGAGCAGCCTGAGGTTGAAGAAACTTGTCAACTTGTGACCTATTACAGGTCATGATGGCAACTCTGAGCCTCCTTTATTTTTTAACAATCAATACACGCATATATACACCTATGGTCTCATTGCGCTATGTAGAAAAGCAACACTGCCACACATTCCAGGGGTAGTGCATTCCGCTTACAACTAACTATTTATAGTTTATTTGATTGATTATACAATAAAAACTTGTGAATATGTAATAAATGACTACACGGGAACATGAATTAGCCTTTTGTTAAGAAAAAAAAAAATAGTTTCTGATTAATGATTAACTCAGATACTAATCCTGTTTAATTCTATTTTAAGTCTACGAGGCAGGTACCAACATTTCAATGTCGAAAGTTCGTGATCTTTTGTACCAAAGTTCACAATTATTTTTTAATTAAACAAATTTAAAAGTTTATATATAAACGTTGTTTTCATCAAAAATATGGATCCCTCTTATGTAAAAGTATTGTAATTAACAAATAGGTCATTTTAATTGTTCTAGTATTTTGCATATTTTTAATACGTGTATGAGGCAGTAATTATTATTTTTTTATCACCAGTGCGAATAGATAAATGAGCATTAATTAGCAAAATAACTTTTTTTACAGCTTGCACCAATATAAACATTTTTTACATCAGCAAATACAATAAGTAACGTGCGAAATGTGTCTGCCCATTTGTACAATATTTTACATAGAAAGCGCCGATATTATATTTTAAAGAACAATATAATTTTTTTTATTAAAAAAAGAAAAAAAAGGTCAATATAATTTTGTTTTGATTCTGATTATATTCAAATTTTTGTCTTTATATTCAACTAATAATAGTTAAACCATTATTGTTATATGTTAAACCATTAGTAATTGATTATATGTAATTCTTCAAGCAATCACTGGTACGCTATTAATTATACGTCTAAAATAAAATCTCAGTTAGAAAACATCATTACCATCAAACACAATCAGTCACAATAACGATTTACTATCATTATATTTAATCCTACCAATTTATTTTAGAATTAAAAATTGTTTTATTCCTTTAAATCCTGAGGCAACATTCTTAAAGTAAGTACTTAAATATATTAATAATGAATACAATAATTAAGTATAACCACTTGGGTGGTTAATTAAATTTAGATAAGCGCAAGCGAAACCCCATTTAATACATATAAATATTAATTGAAACTTTGCAACCCCATTTAATACACATAAATATTAATTGAAACTTTGCATGTATTAATTTAAAATATATAATCATAAACTGACATTCTGAACAGATATAAAAAAATAATACATATATATTATTTATGTATAAAACTTAAATGCTTTAATGACAATACCGCCTGAGAGAATTACTACAAAAAATGTTACAGGTTTCAATTGCAAAAAGACACAAAACCGTATCATTCTAAATGTCAAACTAACTCACTAACTGAGCGATTGCTTCGCAGTCGCCGTCAATGTGAATGGTGCCAAAAACATTAACCGACTGGTCTCGTTACTTAAGGAAACCGCACTTAATTGGTATTCACGCGCCTGAAACAACAACAGGACACACAAGGGACTGGAAAACATCCAGCAGGGTAATAATCTCACCACATACGCATCCTGTTTGAACCAAAGTTCATTCAATTCAATTCAATTTCAATATTCAAGTGGCAATGGTATCCATAGAACGCCATCAGGAATGATTGACATTGTGAAGCAATTTAAAAAAAACTAGTGAGTAAAATAAGTAAATTTTATTACATTTATTTTAAAATTTGATTTGATAGAAAAAAATAGCATCGTATATCTAGGATGTGTTATTTTTTAATTCAAATTTTTAGGTAGATATCATCTAGGTACTGAATTCACAGAGGAGTACTTAACATGCCTACCGGGACGTATTTTAATTTTTGAACATCTTACTTTTCAAACAAGTGATTTTATGAATAATTTCAAAATGCAATTTTAACATTTATAGGTACCTACTGAATAAAATATGTATGCAGTTACCAAGTAAAGTCAGTGCATTAAAATAAACTGTCCATAACTCTATATTTTTGGAATTAAAGCAAAACTAAATATTTATCTGACGGAAAATTATATATATTTTTTATTTTGCAAAAATTCTAGCTAATGTATTGACTGCATGTCTCTGGCAGTTATCATGGTAACGAGAATGACTGTGATTACCCAAGATTCTCTCCATACGTCATCAAATCAACATAATTTTACATTATAAATGTAAACATGACACAATACGACCAGGTGTACTATTTAAAAAAAAAAATGCAAATATGTTTACAATGAAAGCGCCGAAAATATGTGTAAACGTACAACTGTCACGTATCAATGACAAGGTTTTATATATCACTCACCGTGTATGTAACAAAGTAAAACATTTGGCCGAGAGTCTTGGCTAAACGTAAAGATATCTCCGTCATGCCAAAAGGCAGAAGATACACGGGAGAACTTACAATCATGGCACAATTCGATCACTATTTTTTTTTTAAATTACATATTTATTATTTTGATTTAATGTTTTTAGTTTCGAAAGTCACCGGCAACAGCATGACGAATTACGTTACGATGCGTCGGACAGGGGAAAAGATTTTTTGCCGCTTGAAAACTTTTTACAATATTTAACTTCATTGTAACCATTATCGTCACGGGTGATAATATATTTTTATTTTACGGCCGTGCAATAACACAAATTAGATAAGACTGAATATTGATTACTCAAAATGTAAAATAGAAGCTAAATTATTTATCTAACAATTCACAACCAGAGTGCGCCCACAAAGAAATGTTAAAATATTATTTTGTCAGAAAATCACATTTTATTTTGTGACTAATGTAATCTGACCCCAGGTGCGGACGGGACACTGAAACTTTTATTAAAAAGTGTATTAAATTACTCGCGTAAAAGACACACATCAAGCCACACTCCCGGCCGATCAGTAACTGAATAATGTAAGTGTGACCTTGGTTACGAAATCTCAGTCGACCCATGGTTATGTAAATGAATATTGTCTGCCATGCATCCCGGGCCCTGACCTTAGACCCCGCGACTGCGAGACACGAGACAGTGTTAGCGCTTGTAGCCTTTTATACAGACAGTTCAGGCTACTGGGGAAATATTAATTCATTTACTTGTTTAAAACTTCAAAAAATACAATAGTCCAAAATCTAGACATAAATACTTCTCTATAATTAAAAACGGTGACTAAGCTACTAGGTGTTATATCAAAGGACAAATATATTAAATTAAGTTGTGACTTAATGACTTAACCGGGATGGCTGGTGTGCCAGCAAATTAGTCTTATTTTCATAGCGCAAGTGTTTAGCTTAGTTTGAAAATAGTAAGAATATTGATGTGACATGTATTTTGTGTACGCATCTCTATTTAAAAAAAAAAAAAGAATAAAAATGTGCAGTTTCTTTAGGATTCACACAAGGATACATTTTACACATTTGTGATATTATTCAATTGTACAGATAAATAATTTATCTTGAATAGTAGATATCAAACTCTCAGGTCAGCCTCTACTTTAGCCGCAGGAAGGGTTGTGGAACCGATCAGTCATTGCCAGAAGTCTAAGTTTAGTGAACAAACAATCGTGGTAGCAGACCCAAAATTGTGTAACTCTTTGCCCTCCATTATAATAAACAGTGCTTTATTTTAAAGAGACAAAATGCACCTTTTTTAAATAAAATTTTTATAATTTCATTAAACCATTTTTTTTTACAAAAATTGCACTATATAAATTATCAAATGTTTCAATTATTTATTATTATACGATTTTGAGGTGCAACTTAAACATTATGTCTTGCATGTTCATGCATAAAATTATAGGAAATAAAAATAAATACTTATTTTTATTACATTTGCAGACATTTTTGAAATCTTCCAATAGAATACTAACATAATTATCATAACACTAGCAGATAAGCAATTACTGCTAGGCACTGCGGGTGACTATTGTGACCGCTTCGCGGCCATTAATGACTGCTTCACGGCATCATGGTAACCGATGCGCGGTCAGTGTCAATAGAATCTAATTTCAATGATGGAGCTTTCCCCAGAACAAACCACACTCAAATAAAATGTCAATGTAATTAAGAGTATTCCATCTTTGTAAGTTAGCTATCAAAATGAACAAAAATTAAATATAAGAATCGTGGATAGACAATTTCTATAGTAAGATTTCTCCCTTACCATAGATAAAAGAAAAGATGACATATGCCAATATATGATTTCGCTAAGGTATGTTTTTTCTTACTTGTAATAAAGACAATGTACACTTCATTTCAAATTTAATATATATTTACGTACTGTTATCAAATATATAAAAGAGAAAACATTTTAGTAATCTAAACCTAGAGATATTAAAAACACATTCGTTTTTGCCATGCTCGCGTCTCACAGACCTGGCCGTTTAATCAAACACTATACAGCCATAATACTAATGAAGCCGCCACATCGATAAAGTCAGGGAAGCTTAATATTATAATGAATTTGTTCTTTGGAAAGATATACAGGACAGATTAGACAAATTTACATTTTTATGGGGACACAATCTCAACTAGCTATACATTTGCACACATTTCGTCATATTTTCCCCACGAGTCTAAAAAATATTGACAGTGATAGCCGTCCATTTGTCCATCTGTATTAACAGTCCATGAATGTGTTAAATTTGTATTTTCTAATTTTACTAGGTTGTGTTACTGTATATTACATTCATTCATGGAAAATACAGATAAATAAAATATTGTCATATCACACATTCTGAAACATTTGTCGAGTAACAACATCTGACCACCCTGTGGATATGTCATGAATGGGCTCAAAGTGCCAAGATGTGTGCCAGAGTGGTGGGAGGTGAGTCAAGGAGGCAGGTAAGAACATTATAAATATTTAATATAACACGCATTGTGTCTATGTCAAGGAACACACTTATACATGATTTAAACATAATAGAACGCCTAGGGGAATTAATTGTTCATATTTCGGAGCCTTTGTAACTACTAGAAATGTTTAGTCACTGTGTCACAACAATTTTCAGTCAATATCCATGACTTCTGATCGGGCTTGGAATGCTAAACTTCTTTAATTGAATTCATTTTTCAGGAGAAAAATAATTATATAATTTTTAAATGTGCATTGTAAAGTATGTATTGTAATTTATTGTAAAATAGTATGAATGTAGTGAAAATGCGGTCACTCGGGCGCGAATGTGGTAAATCAATGTACGATAGTGAAGAATGAAAATTAAGAGCAAATCTTGGAAGGTACGAATGAGGAGAGGCTGGTAAAGAAAATCATGAAGCCTTGAAACAAAGAATGAAACACCAGTGTATTGTTAGAAGCTTCAACCGAACGAGTGTACATGAGAAAATGTATGAAGTGAACGAGGCAAGAATGGATTGTCAGGGCAGAGTATGGTGATATATCCTCCCTTAAAAGGGGGCAGTATTGGCTCTTTTAAATGATATCTGTAAATGTATTACTAGCTGTTATTTTTATTGCATTAAGATTATTTTATTGTATAAATATATATATTTATCTACAGAGAATATGATCTTATAAAAAAAAACTGTCAATATATTTTAGCTCTAATATGGACATATCAAGAACAAAATAATTGTACTAATAAAATAATCTGTACAGCGATTATACTGATGACAATATTTTCTTCTTCGTCTTGCTCTCAGTGAGAGCAGTCGTGATCATGGAACCGCTAATTATTGTACAAATGTCCTGCATAATGTATATTATACAGAGCATGATTAATATGGAATTCATATTGAAAGCTTGATATTTTTTTAAATAGAAATATTGCCGATTGAATAGAACTAGATATAAATAAACCACAACACAAATAATACAATACAGAACGGTTGATGAAAATTCCATTTACTATTACTAAGAATTAAATATTTTTTTAAAAATATAATCAGGTTAATTTTCATCACTGACATACTGACAACCGAGATCAATATTAAATACAAATTTTCAATAAACAATGCTTCCAGCGATAGAGATATTTCATAAGCAGCTCGAGTATTTTGAATTTGTACAAGTATACATTGATACACTTAATAATAAAATAATATAAGAGTTCATACACTAGAGCAGAGACAGTGAACTTATGACAACCATATGAAACATTTGTGATGGCATGAACTTCATATTTTGTTTGCAAAACATATTTATGTTGAGTAGATTTTTTTCAAATACAAATTAAATCATTCTTCTAATTGTTCTGGTCATGTCATGATACAGAAATATATTATTTACCGTACAATATGTAAACATTTAAGAATGCAGTGAATTTTGGCTAACGGTGAGCTAGACAGGGTGTCGATGTACTTTCTTATTGCGTCAGTGTCTTGTTGCGACTTATATTGTCAGCGTTAAAACTGATTATGCGAGGTAATTCGAAAATTATTACTCTTGCCAAAATATATGTGAATAAAAAATTAACAAAGAGGAATTGGATTATCGTATCAAGATGTATACAGAAAATATAAGTGGATTTTGTGTTATTCGTATTGAAAGTGCTGTAACACGGCCCTCCAATCACATCATTTCGAAACCAAAAACATATTCAGATTTTTAATTTTTATTCTGTTTATTTGACATATGAAGATTTTCTTTAGAATTGGACATACATTTTGACTCACTTGCGGAAAAAGTTTCATCATCGCTGCACTAGAGTAGTGTTTATGTATGTTGGAACATTTCTGTCCCCTTGTGAAGTGTCACATGTTAGATAACAATTATTTCAGTCTACAATGACTATTTACAAACTTGAGTGACTTTTCTCTTTGTGTAAAAGTATAGAAAATAATCAATTTATATGTATTTTAAAAACAAAATCACAAGAAATATCACTCATTAGAATTGAATTGAGAATTATTATTTAGAAATACTTGCAACCCTGTATCACCCTACAGAAGATATTGTTTTGCAATGAAGGATTTTTCATAACAATAATTCAAATTATTTTGTCATAAAATATTTTAGTGAAATAAGTATGTATACCAATGTCACCTGAAGCCGCAAAATCGTGACAATACCAACGCTAACCTTTTTCATCTGGAGATCGCAATTTTAATTAAAACACATGTGCAACATAATTTCGCCACACCAGAGGTTAAAATATTTAATAGAATACTTCAAGCCGCAAATGTGTAATCTGTCGTACATTTATATAGCTTTTGCGAAACCGTAGAATCACAGCTGATAATAAAATAAAAACATAATAAAAGCATAGAGAAATGTGTGTTAGTGAAAAATGCCGATTCACGGCCATGTACGGTATGAAAACATATTTTGCCGACTGCTACTTTATTCCGAGCCAGTAATTAAATAAAGTACGCTAACGAGTGATTGCACTCACAACATTGATAAGCCCGCACATCGCTCATGTGACACTAGAGAAATACGAATTAAAATTCATTCAGAAAGTTATACACGACTTAGATTCTTGTAATGCAATGCAATGAAAGTAAAAATTAATTGCATTAATTAACAGCTTAACGAAATGGGTTTGTGAAATGATGACAACACATTTTCGACGAGTTGGGCTCTGAATGAAGATTTGATCAGTCTTTTTCGGTATGTTACTCGCGTTTTATGTATGACATTTCTACACGAATCTCCTTAAATAATGAAAATGTAACATTAGATTATTGAATAGCGTAAATATAGGCTGCGACAGGCGATGGTAAAATTATAATAAAATGCATTTCCGTGACGTAATTGGATCTCGGCTGCCTTCGGTCCGTTGGAAAGACTGCAAGGGCCGCCATCGAAAAACGTCTTGTCATCGTTCGACGAATACTGACAAATATCGCGTGAAAAACAAATATAAATAACAATACCTCTGGATTAATATTGATTTTGAACTTTCACAACAACTTTCGACACAATTTTACCGGCTTCGTGTTCCTGGAGACGAGAATTGACGATCTAAAAGAACATATTGCACGGTCCGAGAAAGCGAAAATACAGTTAGTGACGTAAGTTTATAATAATAGACCAAACTCAATTAGCACAGAAACTTCAACATGAATATCACTGATAAAAATTTACAATGCGTAAACTTATACTAAAGTTACAATTCGTACGTGTAAAAAGAACACATTCCGGGACTATCCGCGGCCGCCATGAATGCGCACTGCGCAATCCCACCGACAGAGGCGCTGCTGTCGCGACGAGTTGCCAGGCGGTAGCGTTATCGCAAAGAAAATGCAGTTGGAAAATATTTTGATTCACAAGCCAAACTTTCGGCGCGCGCACGTAATTTCGTTCAGATAGGTCAGAAGTTTTATCTTTCGTAAGCAATTCAAATATATTATATCACAACAAATTTGTCCACGCACACACATTTCAATCAAAACAATGTTTGCGCATTATCAAGAATTCTGAGTTGTAACTAACCTACTGTAAAAGCGTGTCGATCCGCTTCATCTATGGTCACATTTCAACAAATCTTGTCAAAATACGTTTTGTTTTGTTTTGTAAGACGATCTTATCTTAAATATTAAAACTTCTAATCTTATAGAAGTTTCAAGGATAAAATAACGAAGATAAGATTCAGAAGAGAATGATAATAATTACATAAAATATTATTATCATTTTCAATCATTATTACGATGTTTGGGTATCATTAGAATCGAACGATTATTATTTAACGCCAGTTTATCTTAGATATTTAGTTGAGATAAATCCCAGTACCGTATGCACATGTTGAAATTCTGGTCTAGTGTTATTAACATAACTTAAATAAAAAGTATTTTTAAATAAAGCAAACACGATGAAATTATGTGTTGCTGTCGTGGTCGACATGGTGATAGGGGGGACAATTGTGTAGTTACTTCCGTCACCCGATTTTGTGTCATACGTGATGCGAGTTAACTGCGTATTGCGAAGTACAGATGTTTCAGATCAAAAATATTAATAAACGTGTATCACGACAAATGATCAATTATTGGGTCAACATGCTCAATATAACTATAAGTTTGTTGAACGTACATATAGACTAAAAATTATTATTTTATATCGGCGTACCTACCCAGGTGCAGGGTGAAATAATCTATTTACATGGTTTAAATGTTTCCTTTATCTATGGACTTGAGATAAGATACTAAATAATCACTCAATTCAAAAGTCTAACTGGTTACTGCTTCGCAATGATCTACGATTATATCGTAGAATTAGGCCAACCCGTGGCCGGCATGGTTCCGTAATATCGATTGTTTTGAAAGATCTCTTGATAATATCACTCATCTACAGTAACGGGACTTATAAGGTACGCAGATAATCATAAGTGAAAAAAAAAAAAAACATTTTGTGATCTACTGACTTGATTGTTATAACTAGGGTCCGTCAATAATGAAAGGAAAAACAAAAAAAATATATTTTAAAAATTTACACAGAATAGTTGTCACATTTTGGTATTAAATTAATAATATAATTTTTCTTTTAAAAAAATAAAGATGCGTACACGGAATACGTGTCACATCAATATTCTTACTATTTTCGAACAATGTGCTATGAAAATAGAACTAACTTGATGGCCTCCTGGAACGAGGCTCGAATCCCTCGACCACTAGACCACAAGCAGGTCACGTCACGTTGTATTGAACACATGAGAAATAGGTACCTGCCTAGATTAGTGATGGTAAATCGTTACTGTGACCGTGATTGAGTTCGATTGTAGCTGAGATTTAGTTTCTAGTTCAATCGTCGTTACAATCAAACACAATTAACTGTGATTGTGACTGCACCAATAACGGTATAAACATTACTAATTGGAACGTTCAGAGAGCAATATTATTTAATATTCAGTCAAGATACAAAACTGTCTTGACGATTATATCTAGCATTATTTTATACGAAATATGCTTGCGTATTAGTGAGTGTGTTAAGAGTGTGAACTACAAACGGCGAGAATTATATTAATAAAGGTTTTCCTGGTTGTCATTTGGAAATCAAAAAAAGTTAATCGCGAAAACAGACAATTTTTTTTTGTTTACAAATCAACATTTCTATGGAACAAGTATAGTAGATAAACGTAGATGACGTTTGGAAAAATATTTAGCCGTTTTTGAATAAATTATTAATTCAGTTTGTAGTGTGTGTGTATATATAGAAAAATTATATTTAATTTATAAATATGGAATTAAAAAATAATTATCATGTTAAAATAATTAATAATATGTAAAAGAACGAAGAACACTTTGGAAACAAAACACACACGTAAAGTAAGAAATATTTGACTGCACGCGAATAAATTAAAGGTATTTTATTGTCTTTTCCATTTTATCATTTTAATTTCCCAAATTATATATGTTAACGAGCTTTATAGAATTTTTTAGTACGATATTATGATTCAGCATAATTAACCTTAAAGTTATATTTGTTTTAAATGATACTCGTATTAACTGCGATTACTGTATCGCTGGACACAGTTTACAACCTTGAGACACAACTGTCGTTACTAAAAAATGTTGCGGCAAATCCTAACTGGCCGTATACCTGAAATGGGAAATATTATGTTATCAAACTCAACAACCCTTCCGAAGTTGTTAACGAGATAAATTCATCCCGGCGGAGCCCGCATCACTTAATTGCTAACAGATTTAACTCTGACCGTCCAATTTAAAACATAATAAATTAGATTTACCCGTAGAATTTCATCGCCACGCTCCAACCCCACGGGCGCCCGGACACCGAATAATATCGTATGAGGAACGGGGCCAACGTGATGGTGTAATTTCGCCCAAACACACAAAATAATTTGTACCGCATACCGCACCCATGAAAATAATTAATACATCAGTTCGGACCCCGGCGATCCGGACATCCGGACCTACTATGGAAACAAAAATACGGTACCTACTCAATCAATATCTCAGTAGCTAAAACGATGGGTGCCCTCAGATCAGAAAACAATCTCCCTAATTCGCTACAACTTCAGCAAAGTGGAGAAGCCGCCACTTTGGGTAAAATTGATGAAAGATTAGTTCTAGCCCAGACAAAAAGAGAGGTGTAGATATGAGTGAGACAGACCAATGAAGTGAAATTTCTTAACCTTAGAATATAAGAAGGTTATTATTACTTCAATAAAGCACAATATTTCTTTATTCAGACATCAATTTAAAAATGTAATTATTCAGAACATAGGTCTATGATGTTTTAATACTAATTAAATGTATTAATTAGAAATATATACATATAAAATCAATTTTATCGAAAAATATAGTTGTTGCTACCGGGATTCGAACTTGGATCTCTTCCAATCCTAATTCAATGTTAATTCTGGCGTCTCCTATCGGATTACTCAAAGGTATTTGAGATTCCGTAAAAAATAGAGAAGATGGCTTTCAAATAATGGAACGATAGATGTATCAATTTGAAAAGTGTAACATATAGGTTCGAAAATTTATCGTCAATGCACTGTGTGCTGTAGCATAATCGGTTATTAATTCACGTTTCCCGGATTGGAAGAGATCCAGGTTCGAATCCCGATAGCAACAACAATATTTTTCGATAAAATTGATTCTATATGTATATCTTTATAATTAATACATTTCATTTGTATTTAAAATATATTTATATTTTTGAGTGTAATTTATCAACAATTAATCAAAATATATGACAAACAGAACACAGTTAACAATAAAAGTCTTTACATTTCTAGAACAAAATTGGAGAAGATACAAAGTGAAATTTGGGATCCTTCTAATAAAAAATAATTATAATGGATATATCGCCATTTTCGTAAAAACTATCACCTCGAGGGCATATATACTATTTATAGTTGTACAAATATCTTTGTTTTTAAGATTAAAAATTGTTATTTTTACTTATGGAAATGACTTTTTGAAAAAGTGCATTTTTAGATTCTTCTTAAATAAAGTCTCTGATGCATCATTCATTGTTCCCTATGACGGAGGGCAAAGAGTTCCACGCTTCCAGCTGTTGAAATCAAATGCCGCATTGAGCCAAGCTCGCGCAACCTTTATCCGCACGTTCAGCAGTCATGATCGTAACCTTAGATTACGAATGCTAATGGTCAGATGCCATGTGTTCGTGATCTTATTTTATGTAAGCACGGACATTTACCGAAGAAATGATAAGGCGACTTGAAGGATTTGAGATGTGGATCTACGGAAGAATGCTCCAATTAAGTTGGATGAATAGAGTTACGAATGAAGATTTTATGGTTCGAATGATGAATAAAGAGAATAAGTATTCAAAACAATAAAAATTCGAAAACTTCCATATCTCGGACATGCGATGAGACATCCAGAGAAGTAAGAGATCTCGCACCTCATAATGCAGGGAAAGATTGCTGAAAGTCGGGGCCCTGGAATAAGGAGAAGAATATAAAACAATGGTTTGGCCAGTCTACTGTAGATCTTTTTCAGGCCGCAGCGTGATGATAGACAACGTCCGTTCAACGGGTAAGGCACTAGAAGAAGAAGAAGAAGAAGAAGAAGACTTTTTCTTACAAATATCTATCTTACAAATACAACGAAAATTGTTCCTGATTTTGTTGTTGATACAAATATATCATTATTGTCATGTTAAATTTATTAATCAAAATTTTTAGTAAAGATATAAACGAACACATGGGATAATTTGGCAATTTAAAAATAATTATACAGAGAGCATTCAAAATGAACGTACCTATGAAAATTATAAAGTGTTGAATTGAGAGAAATTCTTTCAACACATGGAGATTTTATGAACAAGTCTGAAGGCGTAACGTAACAAGCGCCTTCGGATATTCGAATAAAAATGTTAGCTATTTCCATGGATACAAGAGTTTATTTTGGATTCACGATTTAATGATTAATGAAAAAAAAAAAAAGAAATGGATTTGAAATATTTCGCAATAAATGAATTTGAAAAAGTGATTTCTTTTTTTAAACAAAATCAGCATTTATGTTTCAGGTTGAACTGTTGATTATTCAAATGTTATCATATTTCCGTTTCAAATCCGCGTAACGATGAACTCGAATACAAATTGAAATTAAAAGTGTCACGCTTTTAAAATCAAAGTCGGAAATGTTAATTGCGACGGATGTCGGACGCGCGCGACACATGTTTATTGTAGGACGAATCCCTCTAGGAATAAAATTGATGTCGCCTCCGTAGCATTGGTCCACTGCCCGAAACGCTCCCGACACCTCCATTGACGTTTGGCGGGTATCGAGATTGTATTAACATTTAAGTCGGCCGGGCGCAGCGCTCGACATTATTTCATGTACCCACTATTAATAGCGCGGCAATTCATGTCGCCAATTTTTCGTTAAATTCAATCTGGAATCGATACTTTTTTAAATGTTAATGTTACGTGTATTGGGCCGTATAAGTCTGCGGTTATTTTTGAAACGCTATTTTATTTTTTGTAACAAAAAAATGATGTACAGCATTGTTTCTGTTCTAAAACGTCAGTGTCGCCGTTTACCTGTGATCTTAAAGTTTTTCTTAAATTTTGGGCATAAATAATGGAGTATCAATTTGCAAAAAAAAAAAATTCGACACATTCTTCTTTTCGTCTTTGATCAAGGTTCAAACGGCCATCCAGGAGTTTAACTAGAAAATTTTGCCACATCCCGACCTAGCTCCATCAGATTATAACCCTTTTCTGTCGGTCTCCAATCAAATGGGCGGCGTTATGTTTAACACCGACGATGACCTCAGAAATTGGCTCGATAACTATTTCGATACCGGACCAGCCGATTTTTATAGAAAAGGCATAGACAAATTGGTTGAAAGATGGGATGAAATACTAAACAATAATGCAGAATACTCGTATATATCATTGATTGAAATGTAATTTTTGTTTAAAAACTTTATATAATAAATAATTTAATAAAACCGTATTAAACAATTCAATGTATAAACAGGTACATATAATATATTGTATGTATAATATTCCAGAAATGATTAAAAAAATTATTTTGAAAATAAGTAAGTACGATTTAGAGAACAAGTAACAGACATAATAAACATAGGGTGTCCAGCGGAAAAATTTCAAGATTAAATTGTGATTGCTCCTAAACCATCAGGGTGACGTAAGTGTGAGGGGTATTGTTCGACGCGTGTGATTTGCGGATTTGCCAGTCGCAATGAGTCACTGGTCGGGAGCGCACCGCGCGTTCGCGGTTGAGTAATGTTTAAGTGCGGTGATTCATTGGTTCGTGTGCGTCGCGCTTTTTGTACTCACTTTAATATTCGACGAGTGAGTGATGGACCGAGCACGCAACTAATCCGGTGTCGGGTTCAGACATTCAAACAAGAAGGGACAATGGTTAACCAAACTCCTCCGGGACCATCAACGTCACCAGCGACGCCAGAACATGTGGCTCAAGTTGGACGTGAAATTAAGCGCAATCCGCGTAAATCGATAAGGAAGATTGCAATAACTAACTACTGGAATAAAAAAATCAACAGTGCACGTTATTTTGAAAAAGAAACTACAGTTTCACCCACACGACCTGCAAATCGTGCAGTTTCTCAACGAAAATGACTATTCTTTACGTGAAACCTCAGCGAGAACGATGCTGGAACGTTTTGGAACAGCACGAACGAATAAACATCGATGTATTTATTGGGGGGAGGGGGCACTAGGATGCTTACACATAACCATGTATTATCTCATAATCTTATCAACACATAAAACACTACAACATTTCATTCCACAAACATTAAAATTGTTT
The DNA here is from genome assembly GCA_031772225.1 of Eubasilissa splendida. Classification (NCBI taxonomy): domain Eukaryota; kingdom Metazoa; phylum Arthropoda; class Insecta; order Trichoptera; family Phryganeidae; genus Eubasilissa; species Eubasilissa splendida. Next base: position 21,029,885 of record CM062868.1, read on the forward strand.
AATAATATGTCGGATTTTTATAATTAGCAACCCGGTTGATCCGGTCCCGGGTAAACGAGAGTCTACACCTGTACGGCCGGAGGTGTGCACTGTGCACGTGCACGGTGTGTGTGGGGCTGGCGCGCAGCTCGCGGCGTCCGACGCCCGGTTCATCGTATCGGTGGTTTGCCAAAAATGCCGAAGATAAAAGAGGAATTTGTTTATTTCTTTTACAATGACAGCACTGTCAGCGATGCCGTCAATCCTGGCGCGCGCGTGCGCTCCGACGCAACTCCGCCAATAATCAAGCTACTCATTATGTACCTAGACAGTTTTATTTTATTTCATTCAACGTGCTCGGGGCTCAGGAGCGACGTGTGCCGCTACAGCTGTTTGAGCTGTAGCGCACAATCGATAGAATTTTAAAAAAGGCTCGCTGAGATGGTTTCGTCGTGTGGAACGCACGAGCAAGGAGAGGGTGGTGAAGAACGCACACGAGACGAGTGTTGGAACAGAGGGCGTCCGTGAAATACCTGATGATACTCAAGAACACGAGCAGCGGGTCACGATCCTGACCAATGAGTGTACTCTGACTAAAGTAGAAGACTGTTCACCGCGTGTAAGAAATATAATGAACACAAATGAAATGATGATTAAGATATATGTTACGAATTGATTAATTAATTTGCGATAAAAATATCACAAAAATGTGTTTTCATTAAAAATATATACGTTGTATCAAAGTTTATCCAAATTTAATAAAATGGATCGATTTCATTCCGACATCTCCTAGCGTGTATTACTCAAAGGTATTCGGGATTCATCGCAATATATTACATTGATTGCTTTTAATAATAATATTTTATGAATAATAAATGTATTAATTACAGAATATAAGTTAAAAATTGGACGAAAAACGTGTTCGGTTGATATAGCGAAATTGGTTACGCGTTTTCCCTGATAGGAAAAAGTCCATGTTCTAATCCAGGTAGCAACGATAAATTTTTTCTTTATATTGATTCGTTTAATTTGTGTTAAAAATACCACATTGCAATTTCACAAAAAAAGTGTTTTAATTTAAAAGTATATAATTATCAATTACCCTTAAAAGTCGCACGTATATGGTGTTCACTCTTATCATAAATAAGCTAGACTAAGATTAAAAAGTGTATTTAAAAACGGCAAAAAATTATATAATCGTAGTATATACGTTGGTTGCACCTGTCCTGTGGTGGGTTTTAAACACTATTTTATTAAGAAAACGTGGTTAAGACGAACATTCTGGTGGGGGTGATGGGTGATGAGTGACGAGGGGGCGCATTGATTAAAGGGGTTCAACTACAAGACGGCCGTCTCGCCCTCCCGCCGTGACTGTGCAACTCTCGAGTGAGGAAAACGTTGGTAAAATGCCCACATACCCCACTGCGGAACTCCGCACTGCATCTGCAGTGAGATTGTCGCTGGAAATTCGCTACGCAAATACTAATTTCTTCCTACACTTACTAAAACGTTAACTTTGATATAAAAAAAAAGAACGTATTCACCGTGGGCGAGATAACATTGTTATTAATTTATTTGTTTAAAGAGCTGTTATGTTTCTCAAGGTTTTTGAATTGAAACTTCATTAATGAGTGTACAGTAAACTCAAACGGTCAAGGGTAACCGTCACACGGATTTGAAACGAAAATCAATAATCATAACTTCTTAAAAATGTTATACTGAAAAATGCACGATTTATTGCGCTCACGGCGAGCGTGATTGCATTTGCAGTCATAATTTATTTAATTGGTACATTTTATGTATTTCGGTCAAAATAATTAATATTTTCACAAATGTGAAGAAATAACTTGCCACTATTTTTGATTTATTAACATTTGGCCGCTATGTCCGTTTATATATTTACTAAAAAATATGCCAAAATCAAACGCAGAGAGACTAGACTAGAGGTACATCGCGATGGAAACGTGCGAATGAACCAACTGAGAAAGAAAAGATTTTAGATAGTGCAACATAAGATTCCGGTATACATTACGCCCCAAGCGAGTGCGCTGTCATGTTGCTATTTCTCTAATAAACTGTGGTGTCAAATTGTCATATAAGTATAAATGCATATTTTTTGTGTTAGAATTTAATGCATTGATGAATATTTTTGGTATATTTTATTATTTATACGTACTTAAAAATAATAATTACCCCTGTTAAACTTTGTAAGAAGCTAGTATGATGTATTAATATATAGAGTTTAAAATGTTTGTAAACTGCTATTATCAAATCTCGTTGGTCGGTATGATACGTGGGTCCGAGACCCTGCTAGGGCTGTTTACTTCACAAACATTATTAAATCATCTCCCATCTGAACAATGCTACATGGATTTATACAAATGATAATTAATCAGATGGTGGCCAGATCGGGGCTATGATCCACAATTTTCCGTCCCCACTGTTAGTTTAATCTCGCATGATTTTTGCTGTATGAGGACGAGCATTATCATGTTGCAAAAAGATTTACTAAAGCAGGTATATTTGTTTTCTACGTATCACAGTATCGCACTGCCCGGTTTGAACAATTCAAAATGAATTATCCCAAGAATGCCCCACCAGACATACAATAGGACCTTTTTTAAAGTGAGGCCGGGCTTTGGAGTTTCACTCCCTATCTGCTCTATCGACACTCATTGAATTTTAGGTATTTTGTTAGTATACAGTATCCGCTTCTCGTCCCCAGTTACCATATGAAGCAAAAGATGCGGATTTGTTTCTTGCGCGGCCAAAGCGTACGTGTGCCGCTTTGTTATCTTCGCTTAATTCGTGCGGCACCCATATACTTACCGATTGTTTCAATACATTTTCGACCACTGGACCATGAGAATCCAGTCTTGTTAGCTAATTGTTAAATTGACATCAATTTCGGTCTACTTCAGTATTAAAATTTTCTAAACCATTTTTGGCACTGACGAACGTCAACAAAATGGCATCGTAAATCGCAGAAATGTTTCTGGTCGCTGTGGCCGGCGATTTTTTTTTTGGTGAAGCTCACATGACATGCAACGAAAAAATCTCTACATTGTAAATGAGCTTTTTTGTAAAGTTTTTTGCGTGGAATATGATGGTGAGAACGAAAAAAAAAACACGTTTCCGACTAAATGACGTGCAGTCAAATCGACAAGCGAGCGACAGACTAATAAAGTTATTCAGATGAAAAAAAATTACCTGTTTATGCGTACCTACTCCTAATAAATAACGTAAATTATAGATATATATTGAAATATCTCTTTAACTTATTATTAATAATAATAAGATTGGATAATTTATTTACTATATTTGTATGTATTTAACATAAAAATTATTATTTAAACTTATAGAAATGATTTTTTGAAAAGATTCGTTTTTAGTCTCTTTTTAAATAATGTCTCGGATTCACTGTTTCTTATGACGAAGGGCAGAGTTCCACGCTTTTGGGCCTGCCGCAGCAAATGCCCGTTCACTAAACTTAGACTTCTGGCAACGGGCGGTCGGTTCTACGACCCTACCGCCATTCAAGATGTCTGGGATGCAGAGCTCTTGAAGATGCAGAGTAGTTACGTGTCGCCTTGTACATCAACCAGCACATTTTAAATTCAACACTTTCAGAGAAACGGAGCCAATGCAGGTCATGCAAAGGGGATGTTATATGAGAGAATTTAGAAACTGCATATAAAGGGTGGTCAGCGGAAAATATGTTTAATATTAAAAAAAAAACTACAATGTTATTGTCTTATTTTATTTATACAAAATGGAGTTTAATGATGCGGATTTTACGTTTTATAAACAATATTGTGTAAATGCCGTCCATTTCTCTCGAAGACACTCTTGCAATCGAATTTGCGAACACGCGAGCGCAAAGCGTCGGTTCAACGGCAGCAACAATACCCCTCCCACTTACCTCACCCTGATGGTTGACGAGCAATTACAATTTAATCTTGAAATTTTTTCGCTGAACACCCCATATATTATCCGTGCTGATGCATTTGGAATAGATTGTAATCTATCCAGCTGAAACGTTGGCAGGCCAGCACGAATGCTGTTACAATAGTCCACACGTAACGGTCTGCCTCGAGGAGAAGATGTCTCCGAATACTTTTAATCTGTCTAATTGACATTTTTCAGTGTTTGGACATTTTCTACCTAAAATTGATTGTGGAAAACTCTGTAAATATATTGACGAATCCACCTAAACAACGGCCATGAAACGGGCAAAACAAAAAGAAGCACGGCATATTTTGGTTGCCAAATAGACGAGACATCACGAACGCAATATTTGCCGGCCCGTGTCACGGTAATATTTACGCAAACAATTGATGGCGTCGGAGAATTCCCGACGAATCGTCGCCGTCGTAAACATCGTCGATGTCGTGACGACACTGCGGTCACGAACAGACAGACCCGTTCGCAGGAATTTGCCGACTATAATCAATCCCGGCGAGCATTCGGCCGAAACCACGTTTTGAAGAAAATGTCACGCACATTTGTGCGCGAATTGAAAACTCTGATGAGTTTTGTTATTCACAACGTTGACGTGTAAGTGGCGAACGCCCGGGCAGAGCCGCCAGGGAGCCCCGGGATGGGCACCACTGAACGCGTAGGTATATCTTAAATTTAAACATGAATAATTAATGTTTAAATAATTTTATCATTCGAATATCGAATTATTCTAGATATTTGCGAGGAAACGTGTTGAAAATTTAAATATTTTACTCCGAGCGTATTTAATAACACATGTAGTCCAGATTATCCGCCCAAATATTTATGACAGTCCATTAAGCCATATTCCACACTATATTTTGAGAAAGTTTTCATGGTGTAATTTCAGTCTCGATGTTTCGAAAGTTGCCTATTGTGTACGAGGCTTTAAATCAGTTACAGAGGAAGGGTTGACTCGTTCGCGTCTATAAGAAAGGTTTTTAAGTGTACATCCTTCTCGGAATTAAGGGCCGGTTGTGTGATCAGCAATAATATTTTAAGATGGTAACTTTGTACTTTAGTAACTTTTTACTAACGCACGTGGTTAAAAATCGTTTGCGGGTTGTTTGAACGTCAAATTTACTATTGTCTAGGCATAGATAAACATATTGTCTATTATAGGCGCGGCAAATAATCATGAAATATGCTTTATCTATGAATTCTTTCGCCTCAGCGTTCGAAATCTGCCACTTTGGAGGTGATTTTTTTTTCAGATTACGTGCTCATGTATATTAAACAACGAGATTATCATCGGACGAACGCTCATCACTAAACTAGTATCAGTTTTGCTGGTCTTCGAAAATAAAGTCTTGCACAAGATTTACGGTTCAAAATGTGATAAGACGTGCCAGGACGTCCAGTAGTAGTGGCGGCTATTTGTGGTTATATTTGAATATATGCAAATAAAAGTATGAAAATAATTTCAGGGGCCCCCGGTATACGTCCTTGTCCAGCAATTTGTTGGCACGCCACTGCGTCATTATAAATTATTTAACAGTGTTTTAAAGAAAATAAATATCCCTCCTTTATTCAAAGATACGATTAGACAACAGACATTTGTGTGTGAAACTGAACGCCGGGCAGCCCAGCGTCAGGAGCGGACCCTGACCTACCGACCTACCTACCTACCTCCCGCAGTGAAAGTCATCTTGAGCCGGTTTGATGTCCACGCGGGCGCGGCTACCAAAAATCGGAGCACCGGCAGGTATGTGACGTAACATTGCCGTGTCTCTATCACTCGCTGATGCTGTAAACGGAGCAATATTTAAGTCGCCGCGGAGAGAATAATTTTAGATAATAACGATGTAAAAGACGAAGAAGTCTAAAGATATTTGTTTTGTATTCGTATAAACATATATCGGCCGCGAAGAATGTTATTGTCACATATTTCGCGTCCATATTTCCGATTCCTCGACCCTACACCTATCGCTCGTCCCTAGTATGAATTTGGCTCTTGGCGCTATCGGGTGCCACTAGGTCAATATTGGAATTGGATCTAGACAACGGCGATATCGGTCGCGTTGTGGACCAGTCATCTCCGGTGCACTGTTTTAGTGTCGATTTGTGGATTATTGTTTACTACAGGGAGTTCGAAGATGTCATACTCGATGATGAGATTAGCACTGGTCCTTGGATTGGTAGAATCCTTTCCCTACTAACCCATCCCCCGATTTAATTTCCTGCCTACCTGTAATTCCGACTTACGACCGAAATGACCGTATCCTTTTCTCGGGACATGTAACCTGGAGTTAGATCCACCACACCGGCAGGAATTATTAATAATGGTATTGGATAATTTATAAAAGTTTCACCTCGAGGGCGCTTCATACATTACTATTTAATTCTATATTATTTTGTATTTAACATAAGATCAAGATAAATATATTCACTAAATATTTTTTAGTCATTTTCTTATAGTATTTCGTTAATTGATTTGCTGTGTTTTGGCTATATAAACAATGGTGTTAAAATCATTAATCATTTAAAAATAATATTGTGTATATAATTCTGATGTTTTTAAAGTTATGTTCGCTTCATCTGTGTGATTCTAGCTTAGGTTATGTTGGGGTAATTCCAGACAGTTCCATCAAGGCATCAACGGGACATCTGGTTTTACCTCTCTTAAAATTAATATTTATGCTAATTTTGCAGTGAAAAGTTATTGCTCCCCCCCAACAGAGGACCGCATAGTGGTGTATTATATGTCTGATGTAGCAACACGAGAACTGGACTGGTGGCGATTCCTCAAACGGATACATACCTATATGATAGTTAAGCCTGTTTCGTTATTATCCGAACACGTGACCACAAATAATATATATGGAGAGAAATAATATATATGTTTTGTTTTTCAAACATAACTCTGTTTTTATAAGGGCCCTCCCCCCCCCTCCCCCCGCACGCTACAGACTAAAGTATTAATCTGACGGGGCAGCATCTTCGCACACCGAGCAAACTAAAAAATCTGACTGTCTAAATCGGCCGAGTGCTTTTCTACACAGTTGCTAGGCGAAGCTGCGCTTGGATATGGAAACGCTAATGATATTTTAATGAAAGGTAATATATGAAAGAGGATAGCTATACAATTTTATATAAATAAGAAAGACAACACATTATTCTTGTTAATTCTTAGGGTTTTTTTAAAGGGGTTTTTTGTATGATTCTATGATTTTCATGTGTGATTATGGAGTTTTACAAACTTGCCTCCGAAATAATGAAATGTGTGGAACGATATCAAAACGAATACATACATATATGAATTGGTATGAATATATTTTGAACTGATAGCACTGAGAGCAATTCAATAAAAAAAACTGATTATTTCCTAATTTAATTTAATTTGAAGTGTCCGTAAATCCCCCACCCTCCCCTACAATACATATATATATATATACACTAGTATAAAATGTCTGTCGCGTGTTTCTCGCCGCGCGGCCCGTATAAGATTCCAGCTTAGCCGTCGATTAGGCCGAGTTCCGAAACCACACGGAGTACAGTTAAGCCCGGCTCCGTCATTGATAAGCCCGTGTTTGTTTCGCCCGCATTCTTGACGGGCGGGTCGCGCCGACTGGTTCGCAGATTAAACCGCATCACTGGCGCCCCACCCCGCCCCGCCCCGCCGCGGGTTTAGGTGGAAATCTTTTCAATACAAGATAAAAATAAAGTCGAGCTTTCATTTGTGGTCAAGGTAAATTTGAAATGAAAATTTATAAGCGAATTTGAAAGGAAACTGAAGTGTCAATTTCATTTAAAATAAGAGTTAAATTGATATCGACCAGTTCTATGTAAAGTATCATAGCTAACAAATAGACAATGATTATTATTTTTTAAATTTTCTGATATAGTGCTACGTAGGTACTAGATAATGTAAGAGATGTTCACTGTCTCCTTAATTGCTCTAGTATTTCGCATGCATTTTAAAATATATATATATATTGTCTTCAACATAACATAACCACTTCAATTATATATCAAATATATGTGACATACACGTCTGCTATAAGACAGTATGCTACTAGTGTAGCCGGCAGGGCACCGAATTTACTTGTTCTTACTTCGCTGCAATGTTTTATACTTATTTACATACATACATACAATTTTTATATGTGCTCTAATGTAAACAAGATCAAAATCGTTCCTTTTTACTACAACTTATCGTTCACATATTTGCTTAGTTTCATTTTGAATCCGTGTAGTTTCTCCTCCTTTCTTATGTTTCCTGGCAATATAATAATTATATATAATAGTTCTATAACAATATAATAACACCATAGACCAGTAAATGAACAGACACGAAATAAAGTGTACATATAGGAGAGTACAACATTAGTTACGGGACATGGGGAATTCTACACATATTCTTGGTGGAAACATAAATCCGATAATATGACACATTTATGTAATTGTAAAAATATTTACTCTTCGAAAACAATATGTATTTCTTACATGAATGCATATATATTGTCAGCGTTTAAATTTTCGTCCGATCAAGTCATATTTTTAAAAAAATTCGCGAAGCAAAGGGACAAGAAATTTGCGTTAGTTCATGTTTATATGTTTGGTGGTCTGTGAATAACACACTGTAGTATGAATTTAATATACATCACGACATAATGATCATAGAGCTGATGGCTTCGTTTCATTTTATTACCTCCTATACGAGACAAGGGCACGAAATACCCTACGGCAAGGTCAGTAGTAAGGCAGTCGTTAACGATTACTTTCTCCGCAAGGTCAAGATTAATAAAAATAAGGCTGGCGAAGCTCAGCTGGGAGAGCAGTCTACAAATTCTACGGCAACACAAGATCGAGTCACGGTGGCAGTGGTCCGACTATTTGTAATTGACAAAGGTACTGCGCCCTTCAATTGTCTTAGAAAGTGAAGTTATTTTTGCTATTGTGTATTTTTTATTACATCCATAAACAGAATGGTGTCACCTTAAGAATTCAAATTGGGACACGATGCAACTGGGGCAGGTAGTGAAGGGTCAACTAGCCAGAGAACGATACGATTATGCTTTGAAAAACTTAATTTCGGGAATACAGAATAGAGCTATAAATTGTATGTAAAATAACGCTTATCTCATACGCGGTATGAATTTTTTATACCCTTCAAAATTACTTTATTAAAGGCGACCATTTTGTTTAAAGAGCTGTCAAAATGCGGAATGCTGCTTGCATTAATAGTAGTCCAATTAAACGGCAAAAAGGCATTAAGAATGTACAATTCAAGTGCGAGAGAATTAAACGATGCAAACCAACGGGTTTGGTGTATATAAATAGTGCTGGAAAAAAAAATAAGAGAAACAATTGCAGGCCAACTTTTGAATTTATGCAGAATTCAAGCTTGCTACGGATCCCAGAGCAAGAGATTTTTTACCATCGCCAATTAACAGTGAATGTTTTCAACATTCATGATATCAAGTCTGCATCCAGCAATGTGGGGGGCCCAAATGCAGTACGCAATATGTTCATTCATTTTGGATTATATTAATAATAGCATCCAAAACAATGTAAAAACACCTGCACGGGTGTCCTGGTCATAACAAAAATCATACCCTGGTTTGATTTTTATTGGCTTTGGCATTTAATACAATGACGTATTATTTTGAAATTCGGGGACATTTATTTTTACAATGCGATAGAAATTTTGCAGTATAAAGTTAAGAGAAACTGAAAACGATAGATACGATCTACACGATATATATATATATATATATATACACGATTGTGGGCTCTAGTATTCCAAAAATATTTACAGTAAAGACATTTTGAATGTTAAAAAATGATGGCCATCAAAGTATAAAAAAGTAAGTCATTATTAAGGAGAACACATTCTTATTGTGAAGTTGTAATTATTCACAACATACGGTCTGTGATATTTTAAATACTAATTAAATGTATTAATAAGAAAGATATACACATAAATATACCTGGGAAGGTGCATTAACCGGATTGGAAAGAGATCCAGGTTCGAATCCCGGTGGCGCAACAACAATATTTTTCGATAAAATTGATTTTATATGTATATCTTTTTAATTAATACATTTAATTAGTATTTAAAAAGTAAGTCTTTCGCTGGAGTCTACTGAGAAAAAAGTACCTAGAAATATGAAGCAGTCGTTTGGAGTGGCAGAGTTTACCCATTAGCTGCTCTCTAGGATATTTAAAAGCCCGTCATTTTATTGATGGACTCGTATCATCTACCTGTCAGTTGGTCATAAAAAAAGATATTCCACTACCTAGTGAACAGGTGTGAAATATTAAAATGATTGTAGATTTCTAATAAATAAATAAATAAATAATTAATGACACAAGCAGGTTAATCCCCATATCCCGAATTTGATGATAAATTGTTTCAGAAGATATTGACGAGTAATTGTTGTAAATAATATATTTTTAATACTTTATTTGGTCATATTTCTTTCTTTACTTGTAGAACTGACAATATATTGATAAATAAATCTTCATACACTGTAAACACGGTTTATCAAAGTACAATATTAGTATTTTCATTATAAAATTTGTTGACTTTCATTACATATATATATTTGAGATAGAACACTTGTCCGGACATTTAACTTCCAAATTATAATCTCTGATTAATTTTGTACATACATATGATTATTATTTTATACTGAAAATAACTAGACTAGACGATAGTTTTAATTGAATCTCAGAAGTAAATTTGATGGACAAGTGTTGTTTTTCAAATAAGAGGTTCAAATAATTTTTTTGAACACTTAAAACATTTTAAATATCCGTTGTCCGAATGAGAAATCGTAGATAATATTTTAAACGAAATCGAAAGCAGCGTACGATACGGAACAATAAAAGAACTTGCCCTTTTTGAACTAATGAATTCACAATTATTTTCTAAATTTAAATTGATAGAATTGTTCTCAAAATGAGAATAATAATATTTCTCACATTTTTTTCGATAACCTGGTATACCTATTCAGCATCGTCGGTAAAAGCATACCCTAACATTGTGCCTACTGCACGCCACTGTTACATACCACACAGCACTATTGGCTTAACGGTAAGTAACTAAAATAAGAAGGAGAAAAAACTAAAGTGCCACGAACACTAGAAATAACTCGCACGTCTCCAGGAAAATTTATTTGTCTGGGTTAAACGATTCTTCGAACCTGGTTAATGTGAGAGTTCGGTATTTTAACTAACTGCTGACAAATTAAAGCCTTGGCCAGTGTTGAATTCGGCAGTCGGGTCCCCCATTTCGGTAATAAAGTCACGCTGGATCGCGACCGCCTTAATATAAGTATGTGTAGCATCATTACAAATTATGTAGTATAATATCGATGCACGATTTCACGTTCATATCATCACAACTTGCCCATCAAACAGTTTTCCCGCCGGGGTAGGCAGAGCGGAGAGAACACTACACTGCTCTACCCTAGCACAACTCTCGCCTCATCCACATTAATTAATCTTTTCATGGATATTTCGTCCTGTATTTCTAGTGCCATCAACACACGCACTAAATATTTATGTGATCCTTTCTTAATCCTGCTCACTATGTTAAGATCAAATGTACATTCAGTACTCATTAGTTCATTCTTCACAAAGGATAAAATCATCGATAAAAATGAACCTGATAAAAACTGAGTAATTTCATCGTGATGCGCCTGCCCGCTCGCATCAAAAATAAACATAAAATCTAAGCGCACCCAAATAATAATTTATCGAATTTTCTAAATTTTTTTTCCCATCCAGGTAATTTGGAATTCACGGGAATCCGGATAATCGATTAATAATAATAATAATAATAAATTAATTCGGTGTATTCTTGTTCCCCTTTTGCCAGTTCCAGATTTCATATCCTCGTTGGACCCCATTATGTACCGCTAATTTTGTATCCGCTGTCACAAGCTTCTATTATTTTCAAAGAATTATAAGTAGATACCCAAATTACAAAGAATCATCTCGATTGTATTAAACTCGACATGCGCAAAATGGACGTTGTTTTCAAGTTGTTTCGACATTGTAATATTCGTAGCAACTAAAAAGAAAAATTTCCGACGGTGACCTCCCGATGAACGTGCAAAAAACTAAAATACACCTTTGTCTCACACAAAACTACGTGACGCAATTTAAAGTCGATAATTTTACATCATACGTCGACAGCCGACACCAGACCAATAATTAGGGAGCCGTATTTTTTTTCGCAAAAGATATAAAAATAATTTTCAACCGAATTTGACGAATACAAGTGTAAAAAACGTAACATTATATTAATATGTGAATTTACTTAATAGATAAATATAAATAATCATTCAAAATAATGTCTAACCGCAAACGTTAACAGTGTAATCATTGAATAATAATTGCAATTAAAATTATACAAATTTGTCTCAACATCAAAAATTGAATACCATTAATATAAATACGAGACCACCCCCTGCAATAACACTGCATATGGGTTTTGGGCAGATCTGGGTTATGAATGCCACAACGCTGTATATCTTCTTAGGCATCCAATGGTCTATTAAACAACAATATCAAATAAATACAAATACTTATTTAATGTATTAATTATAAATATATACATATAAAATCAATTTTGTCGAAAAATATTGTTTTTGCGCTACCGGGATTCGAACCTGAATCTCTATTTCCAATCCGGTTATAACACAAATGGTAGTGTACTTCCCTGGATTGGAAATAGAGATCCAGGTTCGAATCCCGGTAGCGCAAAAACAATATTTTTCGACAAAATTGATTTTATATGTATATATTTATAATTAATACATTAAATTAGTATTTAAAACTGTTCTGAATAATTACAACTTCACAATAAGAATGTGTTCTCCTTAACAAATACTATTAAACACAATTTCTAAATCATCAACGACATTTCTAAAATTCGATTTACAGTATTGTTGCAGGGAGGTTCCACATTATACTATAATTTTAATAAAAAACACATTATCATTATTCTATATTTTGTTTATATTTATATGTGTGAACTTTTTTTTCAGAATCATGTCTTCATAATTATTATTATTATTATTATGATCACACACTACATTAAATATAGCGCGCATCATTCTGACAACAAAAAAAATAAACACTAAAACAGCTCCTCAAATATTTGTAACGCATCAAAAAAAAAAAAACAAACGAATAATTTCAAAAATTGTATATACATACGTGTAGTAAGTAACTCGACCATACTGCATTAGTTTGCTTTACTGAGATTCAAATTTTAGAACGGACCCATAGATTTCTTGGAAATGGCTAACATCCTTGCAGTTGTAAATAATAGTTAATTTGTACTCTCTGAACATTTTCACAAATGGTTCATACACTTACACCGGTTCTCAATCGGTGTGCCTCGGAACATTTGTTGCGTAAAATTCAAGCGCCTACCGAGTAGACTGTATTCTGCTCTATTTAATTATGTTTTTTTTATTTATTTCTAAAATGAACCGATTGTAAGCATAATCGGTTTATCTACACAAATTTAAAGAACAATACGGATCTTATCAGTCAACAGATGCAAAACACCTGTAGTCCAACCGTACCCGGGATAATCTAAGCTACAGAGGTGAGATACGAGTACCTAAGGGAGTGATGTCAAGATATTAAATCAGATCAACCCGCTGCTGCTCTAAACATTAGGTTGTATTATATGAAATTGCGGAATTTTAGGTGAAAATAAAAATGCGATATTTTCGATATTAAAAAATTTATTTACCTCTAAACGTCCAAGTTTCTGACTTTCGGTCAATTAGTGCGGCACACGCGGTTTTCTAGCTTTTTCACTTTTTCTATCGCAACGAGGCGGCTAGAAATATTCATAACACTAACTCATAGATCACACGCGAACGTTCGAGTTATCGTATGTGGATTAGCTTCTACTATGGTCTTTAACTCTTCTTCGTTTACAACCCTCATTGGTCTTCTTCGAGGCTCATTTTCGAAATGAAATTTTTCAAAGCGTAATCGTATTGTTCTCTGGCTAGCAGACCTTTTACCGAACGCCTTGTTGATATTTCTACCTGCCTCAGTTGTATTTTGTCCCAATTAGAATTCATAAAAAAAAAAAGACCCTAATTCTTTAGACGACACAATAATAAAATACAATTAGCAAATAGCAAAAATAACTTTATTATCTAATCAAAGACAATTGAAGGATATGATACGGTACCTTTGTCAATTACAAATAGTTGGAGGGGTAAAATACTGCACAGAACCTTTCTCAACCGCGGTCGATCTTAATTAAATTAACTGAAAATCCGCAACTTACAACCTAATAGAAAAATCTAAGCTAAGTTGGTTTGGACACGTCCTCCGCATGAGAAACGAAAGAATGTAGAATTGTAGAACATAAAAAGGCAAATTGAGAGACTGCGAAGATGGACCTATCTGTGGCCCCGAGTAATCGACATAGCGCAAGACAGAGAGTTATCGAAGAGTGCTGTCCAATCGTTAGACCTCCGACCTGATCAGGATTAACGGGATGAATAAGTCCAGCCGCACTTCACATAAAACCACAATTCGTCTATACAAGACTCTCATTAGACGACCGGTGTTGGCAGTACGGCAATACGGGGCAGAAATTTTGACTGTGAGTTCTGTTAACTCAATTAAATTGAGAGCAAAATTCTGAGAAGGATCTTTGGTCCAATTAGCGAAGTTAATATTTGGCGATGTCACTACAGCTTCGAAATTTCTGCCCCGTATATCAACACTGCTCGTCTAATAAGAGTCTTGTGTAGACGAATTGCGGTTTTATGCGTAGCTCTTCGATGAGCCTGAAGTTTAGCAAGGACTAACGATTTCGATGGGCCGGGCATCTGGCTTGGATGGGAGATTCCTCACCATGGATGCACCTGACATTTCATAAACCAAAGGGAAGACGGATTATTGGGAGATCTGAACTAGATTCGGTGAAGCCTGGATGTTCTCAGGGTCGATAATTGGCGAAGCACTGATCAGAGTAAAGAGGAGAGAAAGTCCACCCTAGACTGTAGTGTCATGATGGAAGCATTATCACAATAATACAATTAATTGTTATGGAATAAGTCCGCCATGCGTTACTGCCACGTTTCTGTTTATTTTTCTGCTATTTATTATATAAAAACATTTATTACAAAGATATGGTAATTTAAGAGTTTGAAAAAGGTGATATTCTCAACATTTTACAATGTGCCGTGACGCCAGAAAGATTGGGATCCACTGACTTACACGAACGGTGTGTTCTTATTATTGAGCGTAATATATTGATACCGCTACTTCGATGTTTGGGCCATTTTTCTTTGAAAAAAATTGAACATGCTACGCCTGCGCACTTGAGCGTGTATCTGACCTTTTCCAGGATAGTGTGGGAGAGGTCCTGACGTCACACTAGCATCTCACATCTCGTGTACCCCGCACCCTGTCCGAGCGGACGGGGGTGCGGAGCGGACCAGCGACACGCGACCGCCTAAATTACAACAGCACATATTTTTTTTAACAATTAATAACCCGCTTCGTGTCGAGGGGAAGGGGGCGGGGGTTGGCCCGGGTCGGTCCGGGTCACCGCCGGGCCGCGGATGTTGGTACCGGAATAATAACGAGTTATTCATAACAAAATTAAATGTAAATAATTTAAAACAAATTATATGAAAGAAATAAAAAGATAAACAGAAAAAATCTATAGTTACCACCGGGACTCGAACCGGTAACATTTATTGCCGGGAGAATGAGTTACCAATTACACCACGGTATCCAATTACGTACGGATTTGTATGAAGAGTCCAGAGAAAGAAAGGTGGCGCTCTATCCTCTCTGCCCATCCCCGCGAGAAAAGGTGTGATGGTAAGTTATAAAGTTAATCCTGGACCTTAGCAATCAACAAATAAATGCCCTAATTTCCACATCTTTCATCATTATAACAATTTTAGTCAGATACTATATTTATTTTTTAATTGAATTTTAAAACATGGTTTTAGTTAGATATTTATCACTCGTGAAGTAAAAATTGTGCTGCTCAGCAGTATAATTATTATTGACATATTAAAAACTCAATTGTCATAAAACGCATGAATAATATATATATATATATATATACAATTATTTTTGTTCCAAGATTACTTGATTAGTTTTTACCGTGGGCGTTTCAGATTTACTACCTCCACTTTTGGTGTTTTCCTTAATGCCTCCTGTCTCATATACCCACCCGGCTCCGGGATATCCGCACCATCCTTTCTCATCAGCGCGGAGAGCATTGTTTGCTGTATTACCGTAGAAAACTAATGTAGCAGACGGGGGCAACGAATAAAGTGTGTTTATTCCGCCGCCAACACCGCTAAGCTTTCAGCTTTTAAATGTGCACCAAGCGGTGGTAAATTCAAAGAACAACCTCATTTATTTCAATAACGTACACCAACATAAATTCACAACAGACTCAAAGACAGCTAAAATCGAAACCATTTATAATTGGTAAATAAATTACAGTAAACCACGTTAAAAGGAGTCCTTTCAAAAGTAATTTTAATCTTTTCGGAATTTGTACGAAAATGTAGTTTAAAAAAAAAAAAAAATATTACACATATATTGTATATACATAATTTAATTAATCATAAATTATATTTTTTCTTTACACAAAATTACCCAACTCAATAGAGAAATCAATAAGTCATTATATAATAATATAAAACTAATAAACTGAACATTATTTTTAATAATTAAGACAATAATTATGGGGATTAATTGAAAGCCCGCGACTATTAAATATGTTTTCAGTGTGCCAGAAAAAATTCTAAGTACGGAAAATTTATGCATATACAGAATATGTTGTCTTACGGGTCCAAAGTCAAAGGTTCGAAGATAAATCTGCATTTATAAAGTTACTAATTGTTAAATTTGCTAGACATTATTTAATTTTTTCCATAGTTATAAAATGCTTAATTTAAAAGTATTCATATAAAAAAGCAAAATTAATAAATATACTGTAGTGTAGCGTGTGAATCACGCTTTAGGACGTTATTACTAATTAAAACAATTGTTTGTATCAAAGAAACAACTTTATTTCGGCAAAATGACGGATTTTTTTTTCTTTCTTTCTCATTTTTCAGCGTGAAAAAAATTCGCACACTGTCACCAAATTATTTACTGTTTACGACACAGCTTCCCAATTGACTAGGCCGACATGTGATAATAAACAATGATACCGCTCGCCGCACACCATCATTACCATTACAAACATCCAAAAAAATAAAATAAAAAGTGTAAATGGTAATTTATAAAAAAAAAAAAGTAATACAGTTATTACTACCGCACACATATTATTCCAATGTCTTAAAATATTTATTACAATTACAAAAATTAATCATGTAATAAAAAAGTTCGCATTTTGAACGGTGAACTTTGTGTGGTGATTAGAATTACGCACATTGAAACCGATGACGTTCGTAGAAAAAATGTTCCCGAAATGATTAATTAATTAATTCATGAATTTGGTTTACTCAAAGTTTTAATGATGATTTAATTGGTTTATGCGTACACGGAATATTAGGTGGTTTGGTCATATGGAACGGATGAATGAGGAGAGAAAGATATGTGACGCAAGTGTTGATGGCACCAGAACAAGAGGACGTCCGCGGAAGACTTGCCACGACCAAGTAAACCAGTTAATGGAGGATGGTCATGTTAGAAGCCTTAACAATCGGCGAGCTTGTATGAGAAGATGTATGAATGTGGATGAGGCGAGAATTGTGTGTCAGAACAGAAGAATGTGGCGCTCTATCATATCTGCCTACCCCCGCGGGGGAACGGCGTGATGGTAAGTAAGTAAGTAATTCCTCACAATTTTCAAACTAAACTAAACACTCGTGTGACGAAAATAGGACCAGCTCGTTGTTCTCCAGGATCAGGACCACCGACCACCGGACCAGCGGGCGTGTTGAACAGTACAAGGCCGACGAGCGCGTCAATCATCAAATAAAATAAAATTAATCAATCAGAAAGATGTACAGAGAAAATGTTTGCTATCGAAAAAATATTTGCAGTATTTGAATATGTCCAAGAACACAAAAATCAAAAAATTAAAAAAAATCATAGGCATATATGCCGGCACTCCAGGTGGAATTAGGTTGCACTCGAAACTCCCCAAGGACGGGCCTAACTCAGTGTAGAGCGATTTATAAAATAATTCATTTCTGTAGAAGACATTATGCGAATCATATAAAAAATGTGAAAATAATACATAATGATATATAGGTGTTATTAAAAAATATAACGTGACACACTGAACTGAAAAACTATATTGTGTTACATATAGATGTACAGTCTTTCAAATGTTGGTTTTTTCAATCTTCATGTGATTTTGTATGATATGACTTTACTGATAATAAACGCAGTAGAGAGATGCATGTAGGTAAGATATATCATTATTAGGGGAACACATTCTTATTGTGAAGTTGTAATTATTCAGAAAAGACGGTCTGTGCTATTTTAAATAATTGTAATAATAATAATAAATTGTTGTTGCGCCACCGGGATTACAACTTAATAACAATAAGAATGTGTTCTCCTAATAATATATAAATTGTATCAATGTGTACAAAATTTAATAAAAAATATTTTTAATTCTGACGTCTGCTATCGGTTTACTCAAAGGTATTTGAGATACCGTAAAAACAAAGTAGACGGCTTTCAAATAATGGAACGATAGATGTATAAATTTTGAAAAAGTGTAACATATAGGTTCGAAAATTTGTCGTCAAATTAAACAGCAATGTTATGTTATTTACTCCCATGTGGTAAAAAATAGAACATTATATAATACAAATATACAACATAAATTTATTTAACTATCCACGTGGACTGATGCATACCAAATAGTTCGTGTGCAAGTGTACAGCTATATATTATTTACTTCGTTCACGTGTTCATTATTTGGCCGTTGGCGCGGTCAACATGACACTTGTACGTAGTGCATTGTGTTTCGAGTGTTTTTACGTGTGAGTAATGACAAATCTAAATATGTTATTTATTTACAGTTACATATGACTAAATATGAATTAAATATATTAATTATAAAGATATACATATAAAATCAATTTTATCGAAAAATATTGTTGTTGCGCTACCGGGATTCGAACCTGGATCTCTTCCCTAACCGGGGAGGTGCTTTATCCAACTAAGCTACAGCGGCATTATTTTTAGCGACAATTTTTCGACCCTATATGTTACCTTTTTGAAATCAATACATTTAATCGTTCCATCATTTGACAGAGCCATCTACCTTATTTTTACAGAATCTCAAAATACCTTTAAGTAAATCTGATAGTAGACGCCATCAATTCATTTTTATTAAATTTTGGACACATTGATACAACTTTATTATTTTTTAGGAGAACACATTCTTATTGTGAAGTTGTAATTATTCAGAACACAGGTCTGTGATATTTTAAATATGAATTAAATATATTAATTATAAAGATATAAGACCTGTGTTCTGAATAATTACAACTTCACAATAAGAATGTGTTCTCCTAAAAATAAAAAAAAACATATATGATTATTATGGCGCTCAAATGTGCATTTTAATGGTACGAATAGCGTTTTTTAATTAAGTACCGTTGCCGGAAATGTTGCATGCGCAATGGTTTCGTTTGTGCAACGTTAGAGACATTCACATCGTGTGGCCATCTTCTAGTGTCGAAATGTTCAAGACAATAGATCAGCCCGCCGACTGTGAGACACGGTCCGCGATTCGTTTCTTGAATGTACAAAACACGAAACCAGCTGACATTCATCGCGAAGATTCATCGGCACCAAGTGATTTTGAAGCGTGAAGCGGTTCCTCGATGGCAAGCTTGTTGATGACAATTATGATCTCAAACACGGAGTACAGACATGGTTTTCTTCCCAGGCGGCGGCGTCGTACTATGATGAAGGTATACAAAAATTGTTGCCCCGTTATAACAAGTGTCTTCATAATAGTGGCGACTAAGAAAGTAAAGTGTTGTAAAAATGATGTTTTTTTAAAAAAAATACCTGTAAGTACTTACATAAAAATCGCGCCTATTATATATATATATATATTGTAATAAATACGCTGAGCAATACAAATGTGTACAAACGGATACCCCAGTCCAGGACACGCGCGTTGTCCTGATGGCCTAGATTCTAGAAATATCGGTCACCAGGTTGCGTCTGGTCGGGCGCAGCATCAGCGCGCGTGACGGCAGGCCGCCCCGGGGGCCGGCGCCCCTGACCCCGGGGGCGCCCCGCCCCGCCCCCGCCCAGCATCCGCTCCTTTAATACGTCATCGATTCACGGCGGAGGCTCTTCGCGGCCCAACGAGGCGTGCGTGCGAGCGATCGTGTCAACAATATCAGTCAAGAGGAAAACATTAATTTAATTCTAGTCCAGTTGTGAACCTGTCATTTTTTATACATATTTTAATTTAGATTATACATGTAATATAAATTCAGGATTACAGGCTGTATCAAGTATTATATAATACACGCAGTGTGCGTATGGTGATGATTTAGTTATTACGAGCTGCTCTATACATAGGTATATAGAATAGATGGGAAGGTCGAAACATCACAGTCATGGTTTCTTTGTGAACTAAATCAGGTGGAGGGGGTGGGCTGACTGTGTGGAAGAAAACTGAAAAGTTCAGGAACTCGAAAAGAATGCTGGCCAAGGATATGAGTTGGTGGAGGAGGCTAAATCCCACCCTGGGATGTAATTAGGGGTTTCAGTCGCGGGATTCCAAAAACCGAGATTTCGGACTTTTCTAGGCACAGCAATCCTGGTGCTGAGTTTATTTAAATACCGGAATTACTGTGCCGGCCGATTTTTTAAAAATATTATGTTTTTGAATTTTTGTTTCACATTTTTTGTTCTTCGGCATCGCTTCAACTGTGGTTTCACCCACCTTGTTTTAACCACCTGATTATCTTTTTTCTATTGGCGGTATATCGGTATATCTAATTGCTATCCATCATGGGCTTAATTAAAAAATCACTTCAAAATCAAAAAGAGGCAAACATTATCAAAAAGGAGCTGGCAATTTTCAAATTCGAAACACACAGTGGAGTAAATCTAAAAAAATACTACGACGATCTAAAATCAATGCCTTTCGATTTTTTTGTTTTATACTTTTGTGCAGTTACTTTTATATTCGAATTTTGTCAATGTATGTATAATATTTTAACTGAAAAATAAAACAAATAAAAAACTTTCATTTTATCTAATAATTTAAACATTTAAATTTTCGATGCTGGCAACGCTGGATTGAAAATTGCCAGCACCAAAATTCCGATTCTGAAAAAAAAAAATCGCCGAGTTTGAAAACCCTAGATGTTAATGCCGTGAAGGAGATGCGTGCAATATTAATAACGGCAATTCCAGGCAGTGAGTCTGCAATCTTTTAGGGGTAGCATCATCATCATCACTATTATTTCTACAACCTGCGATGGTCTTATGAAACAGATTTAATCACACGAAAAGTTCACATCTTACCCAGAATTTAGGTAAATTCGGGAACTGTGAAATACTGTAGGTATACTGACTCTGTTACACTATGTATAGGTATCTCGCTTTTTATGTTGGCAGTATTGAAGCATTACACTTTGTGTTCGCAATGCTTGTGTAAATTACTCACGCGGAACGTAGAAGTATCAGAGAATCAATGTTCAGACGACGGGAGAACACAAGACGCCAGGAAGGTGCTCGACTGTCAGCCAGACTACCAGACTACCAGACCACCATCACGCGTGTTTCGAGGACTGTAACACGAAATTTATCAATCTTTTCAAGATATACACTTTTCATTGTGTTAAATGATACAAAACGTTTTCGGGAACATCTTCCCATTGTCAATATTATAGAGTATAAAATATGTAATGCAAGTTGAAAAAGACGAAATGAATAAAAAAAGGAATTAAATTAAACTCTGAACCTGTGTATTACAAAAAACGAATGAAATTAGAAAATACTTGTGAGATGCCAATTTTAGTAAACGCTTACCAATAATAATAATAGCGCTGAAACGATAAATCCCTGAGAAAAAGTCGACGAGTACAAGAAGCAACGTTTTAGCGGGTGGGAAATAGAATTACCACAGGACAAGACTGATTGGCTGAATGGCACATACAATTGCTTAAAGTATCTTCAGAGATTAGGTTATTTTAGAACGTAAAGACAAATAGATATTTAGTGCCAAATAATATAATAGAAATAAATATCTAGTTACCATTTTAAGATTAAATATGGTCTGATATTTGATGAATATTTAGTATTTTTGTATGCATAATCTCATTAAAATTAAAATGGTTCAGAAACTTCTGTCTTATAGTTTTCTAGGCTTTTCGGCCGCGTGTCTCCGTGACGTCTCTGTCCGGCGTTTCGGATCCCATTACATCCCTGCGCAACAATATATCAATAAATAATTTTGAATTATCGATTAGCGCAATGCTTAAGTAGGTACTCACGCGCATACTTTTTATCGATCAAAATTCACGACGAAAGAAAAAATGTGTCCATTTAAATAATTTTTTTGCTACTGTATTTTAGAAGATTATAAAAACTATTAAATTCACGTCTTTATTGAGGAGGAGGGGGGGGGGCAGAGATTTTTTTAAAATTAGCTAAAAAAAATCGTATAAAATGAAATTATATTATTTTTTCATTTTAACACTCAAAGAACTTGAACGTCTCGGAGGAACGGGAAGAGTGACCTACCGGAAACGGAAGAGGACCCTATAACGGGATAATGGAAACACGGAAGGTATCCGGTTGCCAAGGTCGAAGAGACGGCGCCACTCGCAATTCCTCATAAATGACAATAGATACAATAAAGGAAAATGATAATTTTCCATTACGAGTAGGTTGGATTGGATACACGCTTAGACGGACGAAGTATGGGATTTGAAAATATAATATTATCGAAAATAAATATATTCTTTACATTATCCTAAATTCAACTCATTTTCGTCAGATTACATTATCTTTTTCTTGAGCTCAATTTTTGTCACATTTTTTCAATCACATTAGTGTACAAATTAATGCTAACACAGATTTTTTTTTAAAATGTTTACAGCAAAGCGGTGTTACTGGTGAACGAATTATATATGTGGAGATATATCGCGTCCACAATCTGCAAATACCCGGGTGCATAACTTGGCTCTCATCAATCTCAAAATCACGCTGGTGCCGACCGAAAATCAAGTGCCAATACAACGCGCAGCCCAAGAAACCGGCCCTAGCGCGTCACTTGTCTCGCGGCAGTCTTCCAGACGAGTTCATTAAATAACGCTTCTCGTTGTAGACCTTTTACTGCTTATACTTGTGTCCGTAATTGTTTCAAGCATCAACAAACATCGTCAACTGTAAGTACTCTTTTCTTGTTCACACACGCACATCACACACATCCGCATGCACGCTCCGCGTTTTGATTCAAACGAACAGGTGAGCGAGCTCCCGGTGTAATTTATTTGGGGGTATTCGGACGCTCACACATATCCTTCTGAAATCTCATAATCTATCTTATCTTCCAAAAAGATTGCATCTTTTTCCCCAAACAAGGATGAGACGTCAGGTTGCATAAATGATTGTGATAGGTTATGAACGAGTTATGATCCAATGTCTATTTTATTTTGTGTGCGGTGTGGAATGCTAATTGATACATGGAAATTGTAATTGATACATTCCGACCTTTACCGCCAAATCTCTAAGACTATAAAGATATTAAATTCTTATCTGTGTATACGCACTATAATATTTGTTCGATCTTTATAACTATCCAATAATCGACGGTCGCCATGTGCGCAAAATGGTTCCTGTCTGCTACCTATCCACTACCCCCTCCTTACATACCAGTACACGACTTTTTCTATGATTCTACATGTTCCGTACAGAAAACAAGAACCGTAGACAGAGGGTGGTTCGCCAGTTCACTATGGTCACTCGGATGCGATATCTGCAGCGGCGTGCAGTGGTCCAGGGGGATCCAAAATCGTCGTCCAGTGTAGCAGCCAAAAGTCAATAAAATCCAGGTTCGGTCCAAAGTTGTAGTAAAAGTCGAAATCCCAGAAGGTTCAGTAAAATAGCAGGGTAAAAGAGAGGTGGAGATAAATGAAACGCAATGTTCAGTTTGAGGAGCGCAGCGGCGAGCTGTATCTGTGCGGTACACTACAGTTAAAGTTGTACCTTCGAACTGTCAAATAAGCGTTTACCATTGGGTGCGTTGACTGCTGTGAATTATCGTCCTGCTGCGTGTGGCTGATAGTTTATTGTGTGTATTTTGGTTCCTCGCTAACGTGCCTGCAACCTGTACATTGTGCGTTTATGTAAGGTGTTATGACACTTTCGCGTTATTACCGAAAGTGTATGTTTAAGTGCACTTCGAGTTGAACAGCGTTGTACGTTTTCTGGAGTCGAAAGACCTATGGATCCAGTGGAAGATCCAAACCACGGAAGGAGTGTTTCACAGATTCCTTCTTCCTTTCCTGTTCCTTATTCCCTTATTTTGCGCATCCCATCGTGTAAACCAGTGGTCGGCAACCTACTACCCGCGGGTAATTGAATTACCCACTACGACATTTCGAATTACCCACCAAAAAAATATGATATTTTTTTTTAGAAAATAATTTATTCATTGAAAATAACAATTACAAAAGTAAGGTGAATAAGTAATAATGTTTTTTTATCACTTAATAATTTTAAGTACTCGTAAATAACTAAAGGTCAATGTTTTACACTGGTATGATCGAACGTGAAGTGGCAACACTCCCTTACTGATGTGACACTGACGGTTCTCCCGCTAACGCTCACTGGTCGGTTGTGTGGCGTCTGTCAAATAATTATTTTTCTCTCTCAAAAACTGCTGTTTACAAATACCCATGTCGAAGATAATAAATAAAACGAAAAACATCGAGTCCATTTGGGAACAAAAATATGGATGTGTTAAATGTGTCGCACATGTTGTGTGCACTATTTGTTTGGAAAATTTAACCGCTCGAACTTACAATATTGAGCGACATTATTCATCCAAACATAGCACTTCTCACCAAGCAAAATGGCGTCGGCAGAAAAAAATGAATTTATTAAAATGTGCATTACAAAATGCAAAAACCAAAGAGGGTCTACAGTTGGAAGTTTTGTCGCATCATTGGGAATCGTGAAATATGGCAAACCGCTTACTGATGGAGAATACTTGAAAGATTTATTTTTAAAATGTTCTGAGGAAATATTTAAAGATTTTGACAATAAAATCAAGGAAATGCCCCTATCTGCCACAACGGTGCAACGCCGCGTCGTTGGTTATGTCTTAAGATGTTGACGAGCAAATGCATAATGATTTATTATCAGTTGGTTACATGTGGATCATCACAAGTTTAAAAAATATATTCGATCGTATATTTTTGATGTGCCTGTTGTGATCAAATGGTCGGGGGTTCGAGACTTGTCACGAGAGACCATTTTTGTCAAAAAAAGTATTGATTATATTTCTGCATTCTATTCCCGAGCGCGCCTCATGTGAAAAGTAACATATTTCGATATCTAATGATTTGTTCGCTTTTTGATACTCATTTTTCAAATTTCCTTATTCATCAACCCTTAATACCTACTTTAAAATTTTTAACGTTTAATAATGTTTATATCGGCTTAATACTACAAGTATTTTTGAAAGTACCTTTCATGTTATTACAGAATTCTGATACGATAAGATCTCTTCAAATTTAATTATTTTATTTAAAGCTCATTAAATAATATTTATAGAATATTTTTAATTTAAACATATTTGGTAAATGTTTAAATTAAATATACAAATACAGCAATAATATTCTAGACCAGTGATGGCGAACCTTTTAGACTCGGCGTGTCAAAATATCAGAAAATCTAACTCTTAACTTGGCTGACGTATCACCCTCATCTCATTTGATGTCACTTAATTAATTGCTCATTTCAATTATTTGTTTTTTTCACATACATATGTAATATGTGCGTAGTAATAAATTCGAACGTTGTCGTCGGGTAGACGTCCGGCGGCGGGATACGTGTTCTTTGATAACTCTGATATTAGTGAACGCTGGCGTGTCGCCCAAAACGCTGTGGCGTGTCACCTTAGACACGCGTGTCATAGGTCGTATTTTTCTTTAAAATCTGCAAACAAATTAGCACTACATTCTAAAAACGCTTGTTTTACAAACTCTCTTTCTGAAAGAGATTTCTCGTGGCGAGCAATGCAATGGGCAACGTGAAAACTAGCAGCTGTAATGTTATTTTTTAGAATCAAAAAAGTTTTTACAACACTGCTTTGTGAATGATTCTCTTTTTTCTTTTGTAAAAAATGTATTCTTTTTTCTTCATCTGTTGAAAGGCCGAGATTAGAACGCAACATTTCAAAATGTCTTTTTACATTGTATGTACGTGAAGTTTTACGACTTTTAAGTCTTTTACGTCACAAATTACACACACATAGTCGTTTTATTATTTTCAATCACACCATATTTATCAAACCATTCTGTTTGATATGATTTGGAACTTGTATCGTTTGTTATTATTTTTTAAACCGCCGACAGGGCTACAACTAAAAGTATTTATATTTAGAATACAATAATTTGAGAAGAAATTTCTTATTTAACGTACTTGATATACATTCATATGTAGATGAGAAACTTTAATAATAAAAAAATAAAAATAATGTTGAATTATTAAACACTTCTAGACGCGTACGGCAAGGCTACCATTTAGTTCAGCACTGGTACATCTCCCCGTTCTACGATACAACGAATATGTATGCGCGTCAAGTTTACGACTAACTGTAATTTTTTTTTAAACTTTTACCCACTTACCAAATGAAATTTTTTACTCAGTCTCTCAAAAAGTTGCGGACCACTGGTGTAAACAATATAGGTACATAAATAGGAAATATAATGTCTACATTTGAAAGGTGAAGGAGAAAGAAATGTGCGTTGTCACGAAATTGTTAAAAATGAGCCGACTGCCAAATTGTACTCCAATAATAGAAGTACATTTTCGTAAAATTTGATGAATAATGACGTGCTATATCATCCTGATATTCGACCTCGAAAAAATATATCACAAGTTGAATTTACACATTACATGCAATGTCTCCGTTTACAAAATACATTTCTGGCAAGCTATCAGGGTGATTGATCGATTCAAAGAAATCAAGCGAATTATTTTATTTATGTAAAATTTTCAACCAAAAATATTTCAGAAAAATTTAAATATTGTATATTGAACAAAAATGACACACGTACCCATGAAAATATACGTTAGGTATAATAAAATAAATCTTATTTCATTAATATATTATATTATGCCGAATTCCAGTACGATGTTGTTTTTGAATAACTAGGAAATGAAACACAATTTTTTAATTTGGTTTTTATATATCGATTATTTGGTTTATTACAATTATGTATGGAATATGACATTAGGCAAGTGGTCGCCTCTGGCAGCGGCACAAATGCGTGCTCTTTTAACCATATTTTTCATAACATTCTCATACGCTTCGCGTGTTATTTCAGCAATCTCATTTCGAATATTGTCCTGTAGCATCGGAATTGTTGTTGCCTTATTGGCGTAGGTAGACCTTTCCTTTCAAGTTCCCCCACAGAAAATATTCGGGGGTCGTCAAATCAGGTGATCGAGGAGGCCAGTCGATATCACCACTTTTTGACATTATGCGGCCGGGAAAATTTCAAGCGTACCTCGGGCCGTATGTGAGGGGCACCGTCCTGTCGAAACTGCACGTGTCGCAGGCCCAATCGACCAAGAAGTTTTCCAAAATGTGGCGAAAATGACAATTATTATTTAGATAAACTGTTTTAACGACTTCAACACGCCGTTGAGGAGTTAGATGCTCGATAATAAATTGTAATCCATTACTCTCTACAACTACCAACTGCGAACTGACGAATGTCTGCCAAACAACACACTGTTTATTATATTTAGATTTGCAAGGATATTAAGCCCGATTTGATTCGATCGGAATAGCGGCTTGCCGACCTGGACAGGGTGAATTTCTGCCGGACTGTGACAGAGTTCTGCGACTGCAACACATAAATGTGACGTCTACCCATCCCTTTTGAAGGTGTATGATTTATATAGCATCTTTCATGTGATAACGAGTCTCACGTCAAATTGTACAGGAATGACTCTGGTACGATGATACAGGAGCCAACCTATGATGATAATGTTAATAATAATTGAATGTAATAAAAAAAATATATATGTAATTATGACAAATCGAAACGAGAGTAAACTTACTATTTAGAGCACAGTAATAAAATTGTTAGTTGTCAATATTTCGTAAATTGTATTTCTTATTACTGACATTTTTTATAAATGTAGAATTAATGAGAAAATGAGCACCTTCTAACCCCGAATCATTATATTCTGGGTTAGCAATTTTTTGTCTCGGGATTGGATTTGGTTCATTTTTCACAAAATCACGATTTAAAAATTAATTACGCAACACAAACGCCAAAAACAATTAAATTATGACATTATAAAAATAATAAATACTGATGAAATTAGGATTGAAATAATGCTCATTATTTTAAATGACGGAACCAAGGCCCTCCCCGGCCCCGTCAAGCGTCAATCCGGCCCTGGGTAACGGCATCGAGTAATTATTAGACATCGTAAAGACACCACATCGAATGTCGTACACGAGTGGTAATGTTGCGAAATTACCACCTGGCGGCGGTTTGCCCAACAAGGTCGCAAAAAATATTGACAGGTTGGATGAAAAGTGAAGTGAAGTTTAATTTGTTTAGCTAGGAAAATTATGATATTTGATCTTTATCACATCTTTTCTTGTTCGAAAAAAATATTCATAAATCTGTATAGTTTAACAAATAAAAGAAAAATGTAAGTCTCTCCGGTCTTACTAAGCAGGCGAGGTTACTAACCACTGCGTTGTCGAGGAATACCAGCAAGGCGTGAAAATATCAGTTTATTAATATGTGAAGGTCTTTGTTAATACTGAGTTGTTACAAAGTCACAGAGGGTAAATATATTTTTAATAAAATTTAATAAACAGGACAAAGAAAATAAACATCGAACCACTCCTATGACGTGCTTGCGGTCGGGGGTTCGAGCCTCGTTCCAGGAGCCCATCAAGTCAGTCCTATTTTCACATCACAAGCGTTTAGCTTAGTTTGAAAATAGTAAGAATATTGATGTGACACCTAAGTCCGTGTATTTATTTTTTTAAATAAAAAGTATTGTAACTAACAGACAAATAATTGTCAGTTGTTCTGATATATCGATATATCCAACCGGCATCCAGCATACCAAGGATTGTGTGTAAAATTGAAAACATGATTTTTTCTGTCATTAATAACTGGCTTAGTCACAAAACTGATGTTGGCTTTGGACTTTCAAGATAGCATATCCTGTATATATGAAAATCTTCCGTAACTAGACAATTTTCTGGCACACTGAAAACGTATTTTGGCCGCCTTTCAAATAGTGTCTATATTATTTTAATATTCTATATATATATGGTTTGTTACTTTTCTAGCAATATAAAACTTTACTTAAATTTATACCATTAATTTTGTATTTAACCATCCCATCTCCACTCCGATCTGTCTTCTTCCATTGGTTAAACGTGACCAATCAAAGTCCGCCCATCTTGACTGGTCACGTTTAGCCAATGAACCAGCGAAAAAAGTGTTTTATGCAAAATCTATTAGCCTCAAGAGTGTTAGATGAGCCAAGCTGCGGTGGTTGGATGGTGTTGCACAGGACGCTCGTGCAGTCGGTATCGCGAACTAGAACTCTTGATACACAAGATGTGTGAAGGAGAATTAAATTCATCAACCGTCCCGATATTGTTGCAAAGATATTGGTCCATGAAAGTTGATTAGTTATTTCATTATAGCATAATTTTCAGCGCTTCGTAAACTGAAATTTCTCCAGAAGCTTTTCGTTGTGAACTTAGCTAATTCGAACATCGCCGCCGCGCCGGGCCGGGCCGACGCCCTCTGGCCTAAAAAACTAGGAATAATTCATTTCATCTGCCGGCCAAATAAATAATGTACGCCATGAATCGGGTCACGGATTTGAAGCACTCGCGTCACGCACAACCGCATCCCACGTGACCCGTGGGCTACGCGGAATTTTAATTTCACGTGGAAAATTCCGAAAAGTTATCATTAATATTGTAATATTAAGTTAGTGCTCCGACACTATTCTCTCGGGATTAATTTTTAAATAATACTGTGATGTAGAATAGATTTTGATCCTGTACAACTATACAGGATGTGACAGAAGTAGTCCACAATATTTAAATTATGAATCGAAAATGTTCATGTAGTGTATACAAATTCTGTGACGTTACCGAAAATATTATATTATTTTATGATATTTTTACAAAATAATGTTAATCTAGGTATTTTGAAATAAATATTTATTTATGAACATTATATCTTCACTTCAGGCCATAAATTATCTTAAAAAATCAGTATAGCAACTCGAGGTCGATGACCTTTTATTTTTTTTTATTCAATATATAATTTGGAATCAATAAAATATTTTAATTAATCGAAATAATCGCATAACTACGACATTTTAAAAATGATCTGACATGGTTGAGATTGGGTGTATATTTTGTGTATGTCCAAATTTTTTTAAGAACACGATTGCTGGATTTTGTCCCCAGATGGATTGTTATCAATACACGTATTATACATATCTTATAGAGATGAAGCTATTGTGTTTATATGGGAAGTATGGAAGTGAATAACAAATATCAAACCATAGATGAAAAATTTATACATGGCAAAAACACACATACAACTTCCAAAACTTTGATAGATGTGGCTGTCGCCCATGGGTAGAATTGGTGAACGTTACAATTATGTAAAGTGATCGCTCAAGCCAGCCGAGGACAATTCGTAAGCCCTGTAATACCCATGACTTCCATACTTCCCATATTAAAACCATAGCTCTGTCTCTATGAGACATCTATAATATGTAAGAAGAAATATAATATTGATACTAACTTTATAGTCAACACAATAAAATACTGAAAATGGTTTACAACTTAAACTGCCCGACACCGAATGAAACAGTCTAACCAAACAATACAGCAATTCAATAGCAATAACATAACAATTATATTTTTATTTTTAACCACAAAGATAACATTGCTGATTTTAAAAGTAACATAACAATTATTGAAACTCTAAAACTTGTACACAAGCTTGCTAATAGCGAGATAAAAGATAGATTAAAACTATACGATTTACCACAATAGACATGACAATTGAATGTGAGAAGTGACAAACATACTGAGACGTGCACAGACTTAACAAGCGCAAATGACTGTTATTTAAAAATAATTTTTCATGGGCCTCCCGGGTTGCTTATATAATATTTTTAAATATGGAGGAATTTAATAGAGTAAAGGACATGTTACAGGGTGAATAGTAAATTGAAGCACGCAATCGCAACCCTATACAAAAGTAGTAGGAACTGCATGTGGTAAGAATCAATCGATCGTTCAAACCATAGTTTGATATTACAAAAGGGCACTGTAAATACATCACGGATTTTTAATGTGTACCTAGATAATTCTATGGAATAACCAAAGGAATAAGGAAAATAAGCAGGAACATGGGAATGTGATCTGGCCCATTAATTCTTACACAAACTCTACTTCCCTCATACAGGAAGGACTTGTATAAGAGTATTAATAATATAGACAGATAAATTACTATTATTATCATGTCACAATTAGAACAACGATGTTATGTCACGTTACCAAGGAGGTGTGTATTGCAAAACGAGAAACTCGCAAATACCGGAACAGCGACGCTGCGGTCCGATACCTTGATTTTTTCACGCAAGTGTGACGTCACACGTGACACAACGCTAATAAAGTTAAATAAACAATGGGATCGCTGTCCAAATGTGTCGAGTCGAGATAATGTACGACTCTTTAGCGTGCGCGCGCATCCAACAGAGACACGCAACGAAACGGAAATGAGCAGATCATTTGGACACAAGCAGTCGTTGTACGAGAGCGATTAATCCGAGTCTTTGAAGTTTAGCAGATTATATTTATTAAAAAATTTATTTTATACTTTTATCCCGGATTTTATTTTCACCTTTGCTGGTAACCTGGATCGACACTAAGCGCCAAAAATCTTTTTTATTTCAAATTTTAGAGGCACCGATTTAGAGGTTAGAGGTGTCGATCCAGTTACCTCTAACATTGCTAAGCAAGTGCTCAGCCCAATTAGCTACTCCCCTAGTAGACTATAGTGTAAAATTGGCGTGTATGTGTACAATGCTGTTTTTTTTTTGTGATAGAATTAAATGCACTGATTTATTATCTATATAATACCATACTTTACTATATATATATATATATATTAAAAAGTTACTCCTATTGAGCATTGTAACAAGCGAGAATTAAAGAAAAAAAAAAGCTTAAACGTCTCTGTCTGACACGGTGTGTCAAAATATTTAAAAAATATATGTCACAAAGGCCTGATGACAGAGGCCAGTAGTACAATGTGCGGTTAAAAATACTGCACAGACACCGCAGAAATATATCGATACATGTTATAGTCCACAATCCCCATTCGTTAAATATTATGTTGCAATAAAGATGAAGTGCGAATTACTAAAGCCGAAACGCAACTAAATGCAAAATGTTACATAATTTTGTACACAATGATCGGAAATAAAATTGACAAAATTGCGAACACGTCAACGAAAGTAATCCGCTCATAAAATTTATTACGACTCAATGTTATTTGGAGGCAGGGGCGATCTTTTCCGCACTCGTTCAGTGTTTACTTATGTAAAATACAGATACATTTTTTCATTCAACACCAGATGAATTATTTACACATGTACGTAACATAATTGAACTGAATCGTGAAAATGTCATTACGTAAGTAGAAACTAAATATGTCTGAATTTCATGATACATTACTGACATTTAAAAAAAAAAAAAATTCTGTGAATCACATATAAAGCAATCTGATCCATTTCGAAAGCAGAGTAAATTAAATTATAATTTTCAAATGAATCACATTCAGTATTATATGCAAATTAAAATATTAATTACAATCGCATTATAATGATGTACAACATGAAACACGTGTTTTTACATTCTAGATAACACCACCACCCGGAGGTTATTTTATTTACAGCAGGTATAACACCGGTTAAAGTTTGACAAAACAATGTTCAACTGTTGTCGTGTTGTGTCGCCGACAGCGTTGCGGTTGACCCCCGGGGACCGGAACATTCCGGCAAATTAAACCGGTAATATTCATGACGCAATTATCGCGGCTTGATAAGGCATGCAGCATCAATATTCCCAAAGGCCCGGTGTCGCGACCACTTCCGCACCTGTAAGTTTGAGTATTTGGGTTGTTGCAGGTGGTGGGTTTCAATATAATATATCCCTTATACTATTGCTTTAACAATAGTGCAGCACTGTGCAACTCTTATTATATTATAGATGAAATATAGATTCTACGGAAGCTCAGGCCGGGTAACGACCACTAGCACAATAGCAGCTTTTCTGCTAACGCATTCTGCATTGCCCTCTCTGGTATTGTAAACGGTGTTCTTACGTATCAATTTTGAATTATATATCTCTAATTAATTATTCCACTTAAAGAAATTTTTGAAAAAACTGAGATCATGTTTACAATAAATAATTATGGAACAAACGTAAACATTACGAACATATTTGGCAGATGATTGACTACGCGAGATGACAGATGGTCAATATACTTGCACGTCGGAAAAAGTCATACGATTTCGCTAATATATGTTTTTTAAAGACATTGTACACTAAATTTCAAATTGAATATATATTTAAGTACTGTTATTGAATATATAAAATAGAAAACATTTAAGTAATCTTCACCTAGAGATTTTAAAAACAAGTTCGACATTTTCTTACTGACATGGCACTCACATATACATAAAAACATTCCAATAGATCCAAAAGATCCAATAGCGACGAAGCCTAATCATATAATAGGATACCCGCCCTTACGTAAATGCACGGAGTCGAAACATAAACCCTGAGAAGGAAGGACATAAACATGCTCGACGACTTCGAGATATGGTGTTGGTGTCGTGTACACTTTATATACCATGGACTGTCCCCATTCTCAGAAACTCCGCACTAAACACAACATCCGAGAAAATAATTATTTAGTACGTTGGGCATGTTGCTTGAAGAGATGTAGAATGTATAAGGGCGGGGGGGGGGGGGAGAGAGGGCGATCTCCGAATCTCGACAGATTCAGGATCACGAAAAGTGGAGAGGCAAGTAATGTGCGCCGCAGAAGCAGAACAGAGAACAAACACATCCACCAAGAGAGAAAGAGGTAACTCGCCTATTCGCTAGAACCATCTCTCGAGCTTCCTTGACGGGCGTCCCGCTCTTCTGCTTACTCACACTTGTCCGGGCACTTTTAAACTTCTCGATCCACAAAATAACACTTTTACGTGATAAAGCACTGTCTCCGTATTGTGATAAAAATCTACGATGAATTTCAACCCCTTTCTCACCCACCGATCGAAGAAATCGGATCACCGCTCGTTGATTCTCCTCGGTGCAAACTGCTAGCGGAGCAGACATGTTTACACAACCGAAAGGCAAATGACGCGATCGGGATCAAATTTCGCACACGTGATGGCGGTCGTACCAACTCGAAGCACGCACGCGCAGAAGGCAGTACGACAACCTTGAAGATGTGTCATAGCGAAAGTGTTGATAATTTTTGACTCGCCCTCGTACATAAAGCGGTCTGTGCCTTTCCTAAATATGCAGAAAGAAAAGAATGTAAATAATTCCGCAAACAAGCGAGCCGGTTTGTGTCTCGGCTAAATGTACAGAGTGTAAATGATAAAGTAAGTAGGCAAGTAAATATATGGAGGAAACTCGTCATATTTCAGAGACCGTTGAACCGCCATTGTTCACCATAACAGACGGTGCAATTCGGACTGTTTTGGATAGCGACTCTAATTTTATGACTGGCGGCCAATCTCTTCGAAGAGAAGAACGGTTAGACGTACGGTACAAATCGCTGCACTTTTCGCTGCCCGTCACGGCTGTGAGCGCTTTCATTTGGGCGCATTGCACGCGTATACAAGGCCGACAACTCCGGGAAGATTTCTATCGTTACTAAACCACGAACCACCCCTACCCCTCTCACCGACGTGTGGCGTCATTCTAAGATGCGCCACTGAACAAGGTTCGTAAATAAACAAATAAGGGAGGCAATCAAGGGTACAAATTGCGTACTTACTGAAAGGGGTTCGAGACCGCTGTAAATGAACCCAAATAAACCTTAACATAAAACACACCCTATGCTATGTGGAACCTATTAAATAATGCACTCATATACCGTCTTTTTAATAACTAAACTTACCATCACGCCGTTTATCTGCGGGGGTAGGCAGAGAGGATAGAGCGCCACACTCTTCTCGCCAATTCTCGCCTCATCCACATTCATACACCTTCTCATACAAGCTCGCTGATTATTGTGGCTTCTAACAGAACCATCCTCCAGTATCTATTTCTGATGCCATCAACACTTGCGTCATATATCTTTCTTACCATTATCTCCTTATTCATCCGTTCTATATGACCAAACCACCCTATGTGGTCCTTTCTTAATCTTTCTATACTAAGATCAGTGTTAGATACAAGCATAGATACCGGAACAAACCCAGGACGGGAAGGAAAGGCACTCACTACCGACCCGATTCCGCTGGCACCTCCAAATGTGAAGTGTATAAGATTTCATACAAAATATTTTGCCAAAGGTTTAATGACACAAAGGTGGAGGGAAGGGAAGGGGGGAAGGGGACACAGAGCATTATTTCGTTTAAGTAATATATTTATATGGCAATAAATATGTCCCAACAATCAGCATTACGTTCTTTCCTTATTTCTTCATTCTTTACTCTGTTATAGATGGATCTGCCACATATACGCCTGTGCGATCACATTTCCAAACACTAGTGTCGGTACCGGGTGTACCGCTAGTCTTGCCTCGGTTGACAAGTTCCCGATAGATATAATTCCATTCAAAGGCTGTTCACTTTATTCCTTGCATTCAGCCTCCTTTCGATATATTTCCCAGTTTTACCGTTTCTATCAAACATACTCAGTTATGTACTCACACTCTACCGGATGAATGTTGAAATTGCAGCTCTGAGATCTGTGTTGGGAGCGTTTCGATCTACATCAGTTGGAAATCGCAACATTGGTTGTTTTAAAAGTTAGCATTTTAGTCTACGTGCGGGACGGGACGCAGGGTGCACATTAGCCACAATCAATTCGGGAATAAATCATCCTTACATATCGGTGGGGAGCGAGCCAAGAATCTCCGGCGGAAAGGGATCCTCTTTCTCCGGAGCCCCGCGTGACCTCGATCGCAGGCTCCGTAATGTCTCAAGTCGACGAGAGGAGCAGTTGGAGCGAGGAGTATTAGAAAGGGTTGCTCTCAAATTATTTTTAACTCATCACGAACGACCGTGGAAGATACAAATATCAATGTATAACAGTAGAGTATAACAATGTATGTAACATTTGTTCCAGTCGCGGGGGGATGGGATTCAGGTACACAGTGCATCTATTTACAAACAAACAAATACATAATATACCCCCCATGTACGAGATTTAACGGAAAAAATAGACACCCGCAAGCCATATTTGCGACTAATTCCTACGTTATTCGTATGTAAAAATATGTCACATCCGCCACATAGATAGACCCCGGTAAATATTTTGTAACCAGTTCTCTCGAATAAATTCAACGTGAAACAATTTGACTTTTTATTGACGGAGTACATCCTGAAATCGTAATACAAAAACCTTATCTCACGCGTATCTCTACAAGTCAGTTATATCAAATATCCAGAATATTGAAAAACCCAGCATCTGAGAAATAATACGAAAACGAGGAAATACAGTCTTAATTCTGTATATAATAAAGTGTATATTTTTCTCAGGGTCCATCCATAAGTGCAACTGGGCCAAATAAATAGAAAACTGATGACATTCAATATAATACATATTTATATCTGGCGGAGAAGAACAAAAGAATATACCAGTCGCCGTCAAATTGTCTTCTATTTATGACTAGGCCAACATCTGATAGTAAACAAGGATGCCACTTGCAGCGCACTACCCTTACCATTATAAACATTACCCGGATAATCGCTTACCGTTTAAGACTTAACTA
Source organism: Eubasilissa splendida (assembly GCA_031772225.1). Lineage (NCBI taxonomy): Eukaryota > Metazoa > Arthropoda > Insecta > Trichoptera > Phryganeidae > Eubasilissa > Eubasilissa splendida. The sequence continues at coordinate 21,067,108 of CM062868.1, forward strand.
ATCATTTTCTTTAACATGAAAAATTATTCCGTTCTCCATGGTTTCGTGTTAAACAAGTTTCACTGTATGTATATTCACTGTGATTGTGACGGTGAATGGTAATTGGTTGGAGGTTTATTTTCTGGTGTACCAGTCATCGCTCGAAGAATTACGAATAATCAGTAAGCAATCGAAGTCACAATAACGTATTAACCATCACTAGTATAGATACGGCACAATAGTATCATCGTTAGGCAGTAAAAAAAAAAAAATCATAATTCGCTTCTCCATTGTCACATTTAGGTGTGTATTATTATGTAAGTGGTGAGGTAGGGGGGACGGGTCGGAGCCGCGCCTTCCCAAACGGTGCGCGCTCAGTAGTTGAGAAATAAGTGACAACCTCTGTCCACCGTGACCAAGTTACACGAGCGCAGAGGCGTCACGCGCTCGCTGGTGGGACGTCGCACAGTGGACGAAGAGTGCACGTAACTGATTCAAATAGACAGAAAAATTACCAAAACATTTAACATAAATAAAAAATATTAATAATGGTTTTCATATTTGTATGACAGACAACGGACGAACCAGTCTCCTTCAGTACAGACTTCTGTCTAGTCATTATAAAGCTTGTTCGCCTTTTGTGTATATTTATCAGAATGTTTATAATGTATAATATGTACGTATATTAAGAACACGAACAGAACAAAATAAATGACGAAATGAAGATAACAATGGCCCGTGTCCACAATGAAACCGACAGTCGGTAGAGGTACGTGTGTACTTGATGCGCCATTCTAATCCGCGAATAAAACCCACGCGGCGATGAGTCATAGATAGCTTCGCGATGTGCGCTCGGGATGAGGGGGTAAAAATATTATATTCAAACCTCATATTGATGTCGCTATGTAATCGGCTGTAAATCGAGCTTGAAACTGCTTTATAAAGTATAAAAAATAAATTAGATTCAGGCATTTTATAGTATCATATTTTTTTTACAGTTCAATTTTTTTTTTTGTTAACCTAATTATCTTCAACAAGACAACCTAAACATACACTAGGTCGCTAAGCAATTTACACTATATACGTTATTATAGAATACCATATGGTTGCATGTACATGATATTGTTAATATTCGAATGTAAACAGAATCAATTTGAGGTTCCATGACAATTGCGCACACGACAAGTGCACACGGTGATCTCCCCAATTTAAGAATACATATAATGTATTTAAAAAAAAAAGGCGTTCACGGAATACGTGTCACGCAATATTTTTACCATTTTCAAACTAAGCTAAACGCTTGTGCTATGAAAATACTGACTTGCTTATTAAATTATAAAATGGTGAATTTTTTTTTTACAGGTATTAAGATTGACAAGTCCAGCGTGCGGCGTGGGTCTGACCACTCGGCGTGGAAACCAGAGCGAGGAATGTGGGCGCAGAATTGGGCGGAGCGGCGCCAGGAACCCGATAGTCCAGCGAGGACCGCCGCCGCCGCCAAGCGATACCTTTCACGAGTCGCTCAAGCCAGGCGTTATGTTACAAGTGTCGCTACTACTCGGGTTCCTCAATTTTCTTCCGCCCTCAAGCATGATAGCCGGTCCGGATACATGTTCAGATAAAATATTTGTCAAGAGCTCATGTCACATTTTTTCGCTAACGAACGGTGCGTTAGTTGTATAATACAGGGAGAATATTATGTTCCAGGGCGATTTTGTTAGGCCGCCATTTTGGTTTGGCAGACATTCGTCAGTTCGCATTTGGTAGACGTAAAGAGTAGTTGATTACAATTTATTATGGAGCATCTAACGCCTCAAAAACGTGTTAAAGTCATTAAAACATTTTATCTAAATAATAATGGTAATGTAATCATTAATGGTGATATTTTTAAGATTAGCAAAATCAACTTTGTGAACAAAATACATTATTTTACATTGTTAACTTATGGCCGATTGCGTCTGCAACACGTGTGACTTCAACAGGACGGTACTATCCTCAATCACCTGATTTGACGGCCCCCGACTATTTAATGCGAGGGTACTTGAAAGGAAAGGAAGGTCTACGCCAATAAGCCAACAATAATTCCGATGCTACACGACAATATTCAAAATTAAATTGTTGAATAATGTGCGAGAATAATATAAAAAATATGATTAAAAGAGCACGCATTTGTGCCACTTGGCCGATGTCATATTCCACACATTATTGTAATAAACCAAATAATCGATAAATAAAAACCAAATTAAAAAAGTGTGTTTCATTTCCAAGTTATTCAAAAACAACATCGGCCCGGAACATAATATACACCCGGTACAACTACAGTTTGTTCACCGAGAAGAGAGCATTTTAAACAAACTAATAAATTTAAAAAAACAAAGAGGAATTGCAACAACACTGGCATTAAAAATACTTGTGCATTGTTATGTATTGTTATGTCATTGGACCATGAAATAGTCAAGTAAAAAAAACAAAGCTAATGACCATTAATCGTCCATTCACGAACAGATGCCCCCCCCCCCCCCTTCCAGACATTGACATTATCAAGGGCTTCAATTATAGCGGGTTCATAATTACTGACGACGATAACTGTTAGCCAGAAATCAGACGCGTAGGAATGGCGAAAAGTTCTATGTCCAAACATATTATATTATATGGAAAGACCGCGGTATATCCAAAACAACGAAGATCAGGCTAATAAAGTCTCTGGTGCATTCCACATTATTCAGGCCTATTCTCAAAATTGCAATATTGAAATGAAGGTGATTGTTACACCAACCCTCAAAAATAGACAGTATGTAAATTAACGTCCGTGTTATATTTGAATGAGAGAGAGGGAGAGAGAGTGAGGGAGATAAACGTACCATAATCTGTCAAAACATAAAAATGGCAACAGGATTGGCCGTGATTCTTCACTACGACGCTGCGAATGAGGAAATCAATGGGTAATTTATGAACAAACCTTTTTCTGTGAACTTTGAATACTGTATTAGTACTTATTTTAACCAAAAACTGCGGTATAGTTGTACCTTATCAAGGCGGTATAGTTGTAAAAATTGCCCATTTGGAATTTCCATCGGGTTGCACAAATCACGCAAACGACGTCTTTCCATTCTCGAGTTTCGACTAAAAATATAAGTTTTTGGTTAAAATAAGTACTAATACAGTATTCAAAGTTCACAGAAAAAGGTTTGTTCATAAATTACCCATTGATTTCCTCATTCGCAGCGTCGTAGTGAAGAATCACGGCCAATCCTGTTGCCATTTTTATGTTTTGACAGATTATGGTACGTTTATCTCCCTCACTCTCTCTCATTCAAATATAACACGGACGTTAATTTACATACTATCTATTTTTGAGAGTTGGTGTAACAATCACCTTCATTTCAATATTGCAATTTTGAGAATAGGCCTGATTATATGGTGTAGAATCAACCCTCGGTATAAAACGAATCCGTCAATTTTTTGGGCACCTCGGACGGAGAGGCTAAGAGGACGATTTTACGGCCGGTGAACCGACCGAGCGGAGAAAAGTGGAGGAGCATAATGATCACGATGTTTAGCCATGAGAGACCGACATGGATGATGATGTATTATTGAAGGCTAAGTACATTTATTAAGGAGAACACATTCTCATTGTCAAGTTGTAATTATTCAGAACAGACGGTCTGTGATATTTTAAATATTAATTAAATTTCACAGACCGTCTGTTCTGAATAATTACAACTTCACAATAAGAATGTGTTCTCTCCTTAATAATATATAAGCTGTATCAATGTGTCCAAAATTTAACAAAAATGTATTGTCAATTCTGGCGTCTCCTATCGGTTTACTCAAAGGTATTTGAGATTCCGTAAAATCAAAGTAGATGGCTTTCAAATAATGGAACGATAGATGTATTCATTTGAAAAGTGTAACATGTAAGTTCGAAAATTTGTCATCGATCCACTGTGTCGGTATGCACGTTCCCCGGATTGGAAAATATCGTTGTTCGAATCCCGGTAGCAACAGCAAATATTTTTCGATAAAATTGATTTTGTATGGATATCTTTCTAATTAATACATTTAATATTTTTGTGTACGATAACTGGAAATGTTGTATTCCGAATTGTAAGGAATTTATTTCATCATATAGTCAGTAATCAATCATTCGTATCGACTCCCAGTTTCTGATACTGTAATATTACTTCACTGTTCACAGTTGCATCAACTCTAAATTAATATTTGTTACGCACATGCCATTCGGCCGACATAACAATAATTAGACATGGTCCTCCCTATAAACAAGTAGTTGGCGGCAATTCGGCGGTAGAGTAGAGGGCAGGGCGAGCTTAGACAATAAAAAAAAGGATAATCTTTGTATTAGCTACCTTGCCTCGGTTGACAAGTTCCCATCAGATATTATTCCATTCAAAGCGCCGTTCACTCTGTTCCCTGCAAGTCACCCACCCTCCTTTCGATATCTTATCTGTATCTATCAAACATACTTCCTTTATAGGTAAAACTCGGGTGGCACATCGGGACACTCGCGGCACACTGTTCGGGAAACATTAGACCACAGAGAATGAAGGTGTTTTAAACAAAAATGTTAAATTTGTAAATAATCTTTTTGATTAATATCGAGATTTTAACCAAAAAACTTTTATGGTAATTTTGGTGACGTAATTGGCTTCATTATCGCTATGTCAAAACCAGAATTAGGTAGCTAAGTGTAGTAGAAAATGAAGTGGATTTGAAAAGAATAATTTGAAATGTACTTCGTACAGTGGAATTAAGTCAGATTTGACGCGGGTTAATGACGTCGTCGCCGACCTAGTCATTGACAAAAGATTTGTCGCTGAACCCCTCGACCTCGGGGACGTGGCCAACAGCTTTATCATCACGTGACGGGGGCTATCGAGGGTGACAGCGGCGGCGGCGGACGATACCACCGACAGTGGTCCAAATTTTGCTTTCAGCTTCTAATTTCTATTAACTAACTATGTAGTCATTTGTAAAACGAAAAACTGTACAATTTGTTGTTTATGGATATATGGAAGAGTACGCTTTCTCCGAATTTGGAAGAATTGATAAAAAAAAAGGCTTATCGATAATAACCTGTCTTACCTGTAAGCATGAAATGAATTGTTAAAACTGTGACTGATTAGTTGTTATGTTTTGATTATATTAAATGTAATAAAATTGATATAAATGTACCTGCAGACAAACGTCTAGCAAGACGTTTTGTGGGTCTACTAGTAGTTTTAATTAAAAATAATAATAGTAAAAATGAGAATATTAAAAAAAAAAAAAAATTGATAGTGACATAAAAATTATCAACCTTTGAACATTGTATGGCAGTTTACAACTTATTGCTCAAAACTGTATTTTTTAGTATAAATAAGCTGATATAGTCGGCGTTACACCGTTAATTTTAACTTCTTTCTTGAGGAATTAATTTTAGAGTGATTATCAAAAACCAGTCTAAAATTATTCCTCAAAAGCCTACTTCATCCCCCCCATGAAAAGATACCCCAAGTAAGCTTTTTATTGTGCTCTAATAATATTGTTTCGCCAAGCACTTCTAAAGCTTGTGCTACGTATCAATTCATATGTACAGGCAATCCTTAAGCGTATTACGCCAGAAACGCCAATAGAACCAGAGGTGAACCCTTTAACGGCTCGCTTAGCAGTCGCTCATCGGTTACGGAGGGAGCACACGTGTGTCGCTTCATCGCCAGAACGGTACTAATTATGTCAAATCATTTAGCAAATATGTTTCATTAGTTTTTTGCGTTAATTGGTGATGTTAATTTGTACTATGGTAGACCTCTGTTTTGTTAGCACTTGTAAATAATATTTTCAACCTTGAAGAACACGTTTTTCAGAAACACTGGCCGTGGCCGCGCGGCGACCACCACATACCAGTGTGTGATCGGCAAATAGCCGGTTGGTTGCTTTCTGCATTAGCAACTCATGTATTGTTTCACTGTTTACATGTTTCCAAGCCGTGACATCGTCGGTTCGATATTATAAAAGTTAAATGCAACAATACACGATGTGTATTGTTCGAATAGTACCGTGCCGAAGACAGTGTGCGTAGAAGGCGTACAACTTTATTTATTCAAGTGTTGACCGGAAAAATTGGAAATAACGTACCAATATAGATTAAGCACACATTTTATGTTATATTTAGATATATTGAAGCATTAATTCGCAACCTTGGCAATTTACTTGAAAATATATGGAGAATTATTTTTTGTAAATATTTTATTGTTAGAGGATAGAGCTTCACACTCTTCTGTCCTGACACACAATTCTCACCTCATCCACATTCATACATGTTCTCATACAAGCTCGACGATTATTGAGGCTTCTGCTTCAGCTTCAGGACCATCTGGTTTACCCGGCCGAGCCAAGTGTTCCGCGGACGTCCTCTACCTCTGGTGCCATCAACACTTGCATAATATATCTTTCTTACCATTATGTCCTTATTCATCCGTTTCAGATGACCAAACCAGTTAAGATCTATACTAAGATCAGCATTACATTATTTCCTATTTCTTCATATCATATTATCTTATATTACCAGTTTGATTTTGACTAGATTTATATCAAAGCTAGAGAATGTATACACGGGTTAGTTAGTGTATTCTGTAAACATATTATTCTTCTAATTGTGTTAAAATATTTTTCAATGTACCTTGATGTCATCTAGCAGGCTTATTAAAGACCTATACATGAAATATAATATAATATGTCTGTAGAATAGTCCATCTATCGATACAACGGATAAGCCTGTCTCATTTGGATCACGCTTCAGAGTAGTTAAGGAGACAGTGAACACATTTTACATACTTACACATAACAAACAATTATAAATAGAAAAATTGATTTGCAACGGTATATTTTTTGCACTCATGGTACATATACCTTAAATAAACAACTTAAGTGTGGAACACACGAGCGAGGAGAGGGTGGTAAACAAAATATGCGAGGGCATCCGCTAAATACCTGGCATGAACACATAAACCAAATATTAGAAGGACACAGCCATGTTGCAAGTTTCAACAAGCGAAAAAAGTTTTTGGAAATCGGTCAAGGCCAGTGTTAATTCAGAGACAAAAGATATTTATCGAAATTCTGATTTATTTGATGTGGTAAAATCGCAAAGAATAAGGGACGGTTCGTGATCAGTAGTAAATTTTGACCATGGTAACTTTTTACCATCGCCCGCGGTAGGAACACGTTTGAGGGTCGTCGGTGCGTCACATTTATTACTGTCAAAGCATATATAAGAAATGTCGCCTCACAGTGCGGCAAGACGAATAACTGTATGAATATGCTTTATTTTATGGTTTATCGCCCCCCTGCGTTTAAAATATGTCTTCATCGGACGAACTCTCATCACTAAAATAGCGGGATATCGAATGATTCATTATCCTATACGGCAACTTTCAAAGTATCAATGTGACAGATGACTTTTGAAACAGCTGTAACGTCCATATTTAACCAACGTTTTTGCGTTGGTAAAGTTAGTTTACCGATGCATATTTTTGCCAACGATCGAACAACCTTAAGTTAACCTTAGTAAAAAGTTACCACTGACCACACAACCGGCCCTAAGATGGGGCAAGACACGAATACGGAACGTGCCGTAAGCCGTATTCATCGAGGGATCCCAAATGGACGGCGACCTCTCGGCAGACCCACAATATGAGGAGATATCCATGTTAATGTCTCCGAGTGGAGTAGGGTGGCCCAAGACCAATGGCGTACCTAAGCCAATGCGTTGTATTGGAGCCTAGGGATTCAAATGGTTCGCACAGAATACATTTTATATGGACACTTTTTGTGCTAATAAGGATCAATAATTATTTTTAACACCCACCACTACAAGATATGGACATTACTTACGTGTATTATACAAGTATACAGAATACAGGACCATCGCTGCAAGGCGAAGCTTTTTTATTATTTTAATGAAAATGTGAATATTACAGAAGACAAGAGATTATGTTACGGAAAATATTATCTAGGAGAACACATTCTTATTGTGAAGTTGTAATTATTCAGAACAGACGGTCTGTGATATTTTAAATATATTAATTAGAAAGATATACATATAAAATCAATTTTATCGAAAAATATTGTTGTAGCGCCACCGGGATTCGAACCTGAATCTCTTTCCTAACCGGGAAAGGTGCATTATCCAACTATGCTACAACGACAATATTTTTAGCGACAATTTTCGAACCTTTTTTGATATTAATACATTTAATCGTTCCATTATTTGAAAGAGCCATCTACCTTATTTTTACAGAATCTCAAATACCTTTGAGTAAACTGATAGCAGACGCCAGAATTATCAATTCATTTTTATTAAATTTTGGACACATTAATACAACTTTATTATTTATGAGAACACATTCTTATTGTGAAGTTGTAATTATTCAGAACATATGGAAATATTATCATTTGAAAAGTTGTGTTAAGCTTCAAGTATACGTACTTCGAAATAAATAATAGCAAAATTGTTCCATTATTAATCTATATCTTTGCTACTGGCCCTAAATCATGTAACAAAAAGTAGTTTAGGGGCTCGAAATTCGCTGACCTTTAATTTTTTGTAATCAATTTATAATTAGGAATCAAGAAAATATTTAAATTAATCGAAATAATCGCATAATTAAGATTTTTTTTAATGTTTATATCTCTGACATAGTTAAGATTAGGCAAATGGCCCTTAAACATTTTCGATTCATAATTTAGTCATGTATCCACCCATAAAGTATTGTGGACTAGGTCTGTTACACCCATACAGGCGACCCGATGCTATTTTTACAATTTGTATTTAATCCTATTTATTTTAATTAATTTATTTTTTTGTAGCATAAATAGTACGTATAAAAAAAATAACGGTAATTGCTTTACTAGACGTAGTCTGTTCTAAAACCTGTAAAGTTTTTAAAAGTTGTAAATGTTAAGAGGTAAGCAAGTGAGCTATAAAAAGTTATGTGAAAAGAGTATAATCAAAAGTTATAAAAATATTATTGTCAGTAATATACAATAGACGGTGACAAGAATGTGTGGGTAGTTAGTTAGGTTAGCATAAATGACAAATTACTTTAATTTTGCTTTCTACCCACATCAAGCAAGCACTTTGTTATTTTTGGTTTGAAGTCAGGCGTAGGCTCTCAATGGCCCGTAAAGCCAATGTGGAGCAACAATAAAATTTGTTTATTGTTTCAGAGGTAAGTTTGTAGAACTCCTTAATCACACATACGATAATAAAAAACATTGTTTTCTAGTTCTACTCGTTTAATTTAGGTGAGACGCGTTTCGCCTGATGAGGACATTATCAATGCAACCATTTTAAATTCAACAATCTGTATTGATATGAAATCTATTGAAAAGGAACAGCTGTATAATTTTAAGTACTTAAAGTGAATTTTTAAATTTTGGCACGATTCCAAGAAACAATTAGCCTCATAAGGCGAAGCGCGTCGCAGTAGGACTAAAAAAACAAGTGTTTTTATTTTTACATGAGAATAAAATTAGTCATATTAATTGAAGCAATATTGAGATACGAAATTTATTATATAAGTATTTTATAAGTTCAACATTATTAGTTAACAACATAACTCGTACGTGAACACTATTCACGTGTCAATATAAATAAAATATCATTATCTACAATTAACAAATTTCATGTACATGTATTGTAATAAAAAAAAATGGCTTTCGTTAATAGGGAAAACATTACACTCATTATACAAAATGTACGAATGCAGTAATAAGCTGTATCCGTCCATCCCAGTTCAGCAAATCATAACGTGATGTAATACTATTGACTTTGAATAAAAAAAACATCTAAAATATTTCACCGACTCGATGGTGAGTGGGTGAAAACTAGCCTACTGACCCAATTCCCAATGCTGCAGAGTGGCACTTATTTCATTCAATTTGCATTTTTTTCCTAAGGTCCCACTAACATGTGAGTGTCTTTATATTCACAATAGTTACAATGCAATCTACAGTGTTATACATATGTAGTTGAAGCTGTCTGCAGCTGGACGTACAGACTTGTTCATTCTTCAGGAGCTGAAGATCAAAAATAGACTGTCCCACCTTGCGAAAACTCAACAACGTAAAGCGTAACGAGGTGAAGATACATAGTTCGAAGAAGGGACAGGGACAGATCAATGAAATAAATGACAGCATGCGACAGAAGACCGGGAAGAATGGAGCAGACGTTCAAGGAAGTCACGTGGAAGTGAAATGACATCCAGGATCACCGCGCTCATAAATAGACAATGGCGTACAAAGGGAGAGACGATTGAACCCACCTAGCGGAGCAGCATCAGAACCACATCTGTATGATGCCTAAATGCACAGTACTGAACACAAGCCGCCACTCTCCTGCCGTTCCCGAGCTGATCAACTCAACGGTGTTTAGCTTAATATTAGCAGCATTCCACCGCAAAATATATTTTATTTTTATATTTAAAAAAAATAAACGTGCGAACACGTAATACGCGTCACATCAATATTATTACTATTTTCAAACTAAGCTAAACGCTTGAGTGCTATGTAAATAGGACTAACGAGTGTTTTAACCACAGGACCGGACCAACACATGCACGTTATTAATCATTGTAAAACCTGTTACAATTAACTTGGTGCTTTCTCACGTAAGCAGCGTTTGTTTCATTCAATTCCTTGCTCTTCCATCCAAGTAGAATATTGACACACAAATAGGTCAAGAAGGAAAATATTATTCTAGTCTTGGGATACCTAGGATCCTACAACAACTATGACTGATGTATTTATCATAAATGAGGCAGTTAAAAAACACATTTGTACAAAGAAATGTGGTTATTAATTGAGGTAATAAAATACAACAGTAAAGCAGTATTAAGTTAATTGCCGGCGCACAATAAAATAATATTAAACATGAAAATAGATTAATCAATGGTCTAAAATGGACAACCGGTACTAAAAATCGTTCCATGTTAACGTCTTTACGACCCTCGGGCCAATGTTTGAGGATACGATAACAAAATCGGACGATAACGACGGGGGATTTGTCCACCCCTGTCGGTACTCGGTTGAGGGTTAAGGGTTGAGCCACCATAACACAGGGGCCAGTGATAATAACGTAATCGTTAGTTTTATTAAAAGACAACCATTTAGTTAGCTATTCATGTATTCGTTCAGCGGGTGGCCGCATAACAGTTTGTCAGGAAATTACGTAACATTTTTATATACTCAAGTGCCAGACATCGTTAAGGAAGCATGAAACATTCAGACTAGATGCCTACCATTGCAATATTAATCCGATTCCATGCATGTGTAGATTGTGTAATGACATTACCACATTAAATTTTAATGAGTCGGGCATATTTATTAATTGCAATTTATTACTAAGCTACAAAAAATAAAAAACTTTTACACGACACACTTTCTTGAAATCATCTATTATTTATTAGCTAAGTAACTTACCATCGCGCGATATAATTGCGAGTTAATTGATAAAATGCTAAAATAAAAAAAATCACGAAAACATATTTGTACTCGGGACATAAAACTAACTCTACCGAAAATACTTATTGGCGGAAAACATTGTACACTCGTCCAATTTCCTATAAAATTATTAATAATTTCCCTTTGCGTAAAAAACCCGAGTTCTGCACCAACAACAACATCGAGAAAATTCTACTCAATTCAAGAACAAAAATTAATATATTAGAAAAAAGCGGAATATGAAATAATTTGTGGAGATTGCGATAAAAAATATATAGGTCAAACCGCGTGAAATTTAAATACGAGTTTAAAAGAACATCGCCGTTGACTAAAAAATAACAACTTCTCGGAATTTTCTAACCACAAAATTGAAACAAACCACTCATTCGATAGTCATAAACTAAAACTTCTACACTCGGTACTTTATAAAGTAATAAAAATGAACAATTAAGAAACCGTTGAAATACAAAAGAATTTAAATTCGCAGAAGACACTCCCACCTCTTCCTATTACCCTGAATAGACTACAATACTTTACTTAGTTTAGTTATCACTTAATGTGAGGAACTACACCTATCGAAACTATAGTAGTGACAATAACCTAATGTGTGTGTAGTACAAAGATTAGTTGTAAAACTTAAAATAATTGTGAATATTTTTTCGAATAAAAAAAAAAAACATTCTAGTATGTTTGAGACATGCAACAGATATTTTTCTTTCAGTACAAAGTTTTTTAATTTTTTAACGAATCCTTAACCGATCAAAAAGTAAACACTGAACCTAAGCGCGCCTAAATAATAATTTGCGAACCATCTATCGGAATATATTTTCCGTTGCACATTAACAACTTCACTAGTTTAATTTTCTGCCTACGTATTTTATGTAGTCGAATGAAAAATATTTTTTACATTTTAAATAATACAAAGGATGCCGGTTATAACGCGGGTTTGCGGGAGTGAGGGGCGTATCTGACCCGCGTTATAAAGGAATTGTACACATTTAAAAAAATTATTTATTATTTTTATAAAATACAAATAAAAATTCAATTCTATTCACATTTTACGAGCGACCGTCCACGATAAAACATTAATTCAGTAAAAGTTACATGCATTGTTTCTTTTAAGATTTTTAATTTACCTTGTGTGTTTTTTGTGCTGGCCGCCTTAAAACAAAAATGGCAAAAAAAAAAGACCCGCGGTATATTCGAATGCGCGTTATAACCGGCTTCTACTGCATTTGGAAATATTAACCGCGACCCCGGATAATCGAGAGTCCTCTGTGTACGGGAAAGGTGACACGATCCCGAGCATTTGTGCGGCAGGGCGCGCGACCTCGTCGCGGACAGCGAAGTGAGCGGGTTAATTAAATAATTATTTATTACACGCGCGCACTAATTGTATTACACCGAGTTGACACAATGGTGGCAATCAATGCTGGGAAATAGCTAAGGCTGAACTAATTCCGTCATCGAACTCTAAATACAATTGAAAAAACATTTTATAAAAAATTGCTCGAATGTACCAGGCGGTAGATTAGTTTGTGGTGAGGTCGATAGCCTCCATAATCATCAACACCGTCGACGACTGCTGAACGCACCGCACATACGTCGGTGCGTAAAACTAGTCTCTCATCAGCCGCAAAAACACGTCCGGTACCGACACAAACAACACGCGCTAGTAGTGGTCTCCCTAGTTCCACTCCTCTCGCGGCTGCCTTCCCGTCAAGGTCTCAACTGCGAATAGTTTCTCTCGTTCAACATGCCTATGTGAATGATAAGTGGTTCGGATGGGTTGGGGCAATCATCATTCCACACCGCAGCAAATCCTCGGGGTTTTTCTGGCCACATGTCAACATATCCACTCGTATCAATACATATCTCATAATATTTTTACCCATAACTGGTAACCCCGACGTTCTATTAGATGGCGACACATTTCCCGTAAGATCCACCGACAGAAGACCGAATGGAATATATGCATGCGGTGGCAAGAGGGCTGCACGGACTATAATTTACTTAAGATATTTGAAATGCAGTGTCGTGCGTGCACTTACCCATGAATAATTTCCTGATTTACACACACACCATGATAACTATAACAAAATGTAAGTCATTTTTTGGTCGATCCAGCCGCGTACGGAACGCGACCGGGTCGCCCCTTGGTACGGTTCGGTAGGCCGAGTTTGGACTGCTAAATTAATGGATCATCACGATCGGTTCAACCGCCCGTTGCCCACTTTTCGATGGCTAGACCAGACCAGACCAGACCAGACCACAAAAAGAGATTCGTATAATGAAATGTACGAGTAAGATGAAAAAAATCATTCAGGTAGGATAATAAAAGACCATAGGTGATAAAATATTTCAAATCTTACCCAAGAACATGCTGTACTTTAATATATTGATAGTCCCTTCTGACCGAGTTCGACGGGTTTCGGGAGCCGCCGAACGCTATGATCAAATGCTAGGCGCGGTGCGACCGGAGGCGACCGTCATTGGCTACTTTATTATGTTCTATATTGTCTTTATTTGATATCGTGACTACCCCGCGGGCTACGCTCGAACAAATACATTGTTTTGTATGTTCGCGGTACGTCATAAATGTCTTGTTTATGTGTTTTATATTTCAATAGTTTTATTTTATTGAGGGATTTTGATAGTGTTAACATATTATAACTATTTAACATGCGGCACTATTAATGAAAATCCGCAAATATATTTAGATAGATAAGTATGTTTAGATGCAGAAAATAAATGAAAAGAAAAAAAGAGGGAGAAAGGGTGGAGAAGTTGCAACTATTGTTGCGGTAAAGGGAGAGCAAGATGTGTTTATTGATAGAATGATTGGCCAAAATTGAGATTGTGGTGGTTCATAAGAACCCTTTGAGCGTAGTAAGGCTTATGTTGAAAAAGTCAATTTCTCATTATGGTATTTGCATGTGGAAGAGTGCGGATTGCCGGGTCGATCTAGATGATACGTGGATATATTGTGACATTTCGAATAAACGCGCCAAGGCCCAGGGCGCCATCTACCGATGCGAGTAGGCGCGGCCGGTGGAGAGGGAGGTTGGAGGAAGTAGCGGAGACTTCGGTGCTAGCGACCCAGCGGGGAGGTGTGAGGCGAGCGCCGAGCGGCGCTCCGCCGAAATTATAGTATTGGCGACAGAGATCGACAATTGGAGGATTATTTTCGCGGCAGAACAAGAGATAATTGGGCCTTGTTCTACCCATGAAAGACGTGTAAAGAGGGACTCTCCGCGGGAACGAGCGGTAGGCTGCGAGCGTGCAATGGAGGCGGGACGAGCACTATCCACGCCGCAACGTCAAGATAGAGCCTTTTGGAAGTCTTCAGAAGTCGAGAGATGTTTTGGTCCGGCCTCGTGGCGATCCGGAACCCCGGCTGCCTCACCCCACCAAGCCATGGCAGCCAAGTGTGATTCGAGTAACATTTCAACCTCTAACCTAACCATAAACATAGTGGCAGTTTCGTAACCAATAGCGTCCACACTCAGCGGACGGAACTAAGGCGTGTAAGAAGATGAAAGACTCTGCACGCGCTCGCACTGTCGCCTCTTGTTTATATTATGTGATTAAATTGTTCTTAGTGCTATGATGCGTTATGCATTATTCAGACCACCCACATCCATCTGAGACAGGCATTCCGACACCGATCTTTATCAACCCACAGACTGAGTCTAGCTGGTGGCGTGGTGCGCTGGCATTCTATTCACCGGTGTCTGCGCGCGACGTAACAATATATATATATACATATATATATTTTAACAAACCAGTAAATGAATAGAAATGAAATAAAATGTACATATAGGAGAAGGGTTCGAAACATAAGTTGCGGAACGAGAAGCATTTTACTCTTCGAAAATTAAATATTTGTGTAAACAAGACGTCTTTTTTACATTAATGCATATTATATTGTCAGCGTTTAAATTTTTTTTCCAATTCGTCATTCTAGTATTTTGCACGTATTTGATACATTTTTAAAATATATACTATATATATATTTTTTAAATCTGCCACGTAAATAAGCATCAAATCCATGCGATATACTAGAATGATCAAAAATGACATTTTTTACTTACGATTTTTTTAAAAGTCGCGGAGCTATTTGATTGCGCAAGTGGTGATACCGAGAGTGACACCAAAATGAAAATATTGAAACAAGGAATTTCCGTTAGTTCGTGTCTATATATTCGGTAGTGTGTGTATATTTGAGTTTCTTAATAAATATCGACGACCGCCCCCCCATCCCTATGATTTCCCAAGTTACGGTGGATACCGTGAAGAGTGTAAATAAATCTACTTGTCCACGGTATAACACCACTCTTTATTTGTTTTTTATAGTGAGAGGGTTAGCTTGAGAAGCCGATGAAGAAAAAGCTGATAAGACCATCTAGCGTTTATGCATTAAAAACCCGAATGAAGCAACACTAGATATGTTTGAAAAAAGGATCCCCAGGAAGCTGACAAAGAAAATGGAGTGTGACATAGGCGTTGTAACCAGGAACTTTATGCGATCTGTATGATGAAACAAAAGTTACATAATTCATAAAATTAGGGAAGCTCGATGGCTAGACGCGTATGGATGATGCTCAACCCCGGAAAAGGCTGCTCTATAGTAAACCTAAACCAAAATGAGGTGGTAAGACAGTATCAATAAATACCTATACATTCTTAGCGTCAATAATTGGGAGAAAGCCGCCCAATGGAGGACTCATTCCGAGTTGCAGAACCAGCGATGATGATAATATAGGATCCTAAGAATTTCACAAAAAAAAAAAATATTAATGTAACACACCTTGTGCACAATATTTTAGCGGTACACATTAAAAATACAAGTCGAAAATGTTCAAGCTGCATGCACCTAATCACAACCACGTCGGAGATATAATAGGATTTTAAAAAAATCGTAATTATGCGATTATTTTGATTAATTTAAATATTTTATTGATTTCAAAATTATAATATTGAATACAAAAAATAAAAGGTCATCAAATTAGAGCGGCCAGACTATATTTTATTAAGATGAGTTATGGCAGCGGTCGCAAACTCCGGCTCTTTGGTTACTCGAGTGGGACTCTTCGACGAATGACGTGTTTATGAAATACATTTATTTTAATAGTATCTATTGTAATACAATTTTTAATCAATCATTGTGTTAAAAGTAAATTGAGAATTCGTCTTATTGCCGAGAACCTGAAATCATGCCTAAAATTAAAAATAACATCATACAAATTTCACTTATCTAAATTTTCCAAGGAAATTGCAAGGCCATTTGTTCACATTAAACATGACAAAGTTTTAATTTTAACAATTATAATGTAATATAAATAAATAAGTTTATCATAAAGTATGATATATAGACTTCTAAAAACAGGGTTCTTGTAAAGAAATTTGTCTCACAAA
This sequence comes from Eubasilissa splendida, assembly GCA_031772225.1. Taxonomy (NCBI): domain Eukaryota; kingdom Metazoa; phylum Arthropoda; class Insecta; order Trichoptera; family Phryganeidae; genus Eubasilissa; species Eubasilissa splendida. Next base: position 21,084,007 of record CM062868.1, read on the forward strand.
AGAAATCTAAATCGTTGTACTGCTGAATATTTGTCTCTTTTGACTAATGAGTTTGCCGACCTACATAATAATATTTTCTGTAACGGTACAGAATTGAAGATGTTCGACTCGTAAGTTAGGCCATAAAATTGGACTAGGTTTTATACATATTTTTATATCTTTTCCGCGATATATTTTGCAGCAATTGAGGTGGAATATGTGCTCGAGGACAGTTAGCGGAAATGTGTTTAAAGACGAAGATAACCCAAATTCAGCTCGAGAACATAATGGAGCCAGGCGGCGGAGGAAATTGGTTTCGGCGCAAACGTGTTGTGGCAGCGGAAGCGAGCGATTGGGAGGAAATAGTACTGTAAAAATTCGCTACTTCCGTTATTCTGGAGAAATGCTAATCGCGCTGGAGCGGGGGGGGGGGGGGGAAGCCCGAGGGGAAGGGACGTATCCACGTGCGCCGTCTGCCCTACATGGAGAGATATTTCTCAATAGGACACAAATATTTAAAACGTTCGTAAATCGTATAGTAAGCATGTTTCAGTCCTTCAGATTTTGTTTATCACCGTCAGGAGCTCTGTTTTACGCACCGGTATTTGCAAGGTGCGTTCAGGGTTGTCAGCGACGATGATGACAGTGGAGGCGATAGACCGCAGATGTTTATTACATACTAAGATACGCACATGTTTCTTTTATTATTATTTTTATAAAATATTTTATATTTGTATTGTGTACAGATTAAAAGTGTAATAGTAATAATAATATTAATAATACAAGTGTCCCAAAAGTATTTTTAATGATAAAAATTCTGTAATAAAATAATGGATGCGTTCAATAAAAAAAATATTATTTGCATTTAAGTACAATCGCTGGGAATTTATTTCTTAAAAATTATGTTTTCTAAATGTGATCCGTTATTTCGCTGGCACTCTTCTTAACGGACGGGAAAATTTCTGAAAACTGCTCGGCACGTGTTCTCCGTGATCGCTGCCATTTCTCCTCGGATATTTTATTTTAATTGGTCCAGAGAGGGAGGATTGTCACTGTGAACATTTAATTTAAGGTAGCCCCAATAGGAAAAAGTCCATCGGTGTCAAGTCGGGGCTACGTGGAGTCCAGTTTGTGTCACCTCGTCGGGATATCAATTTCACGAACCGGTAAGGACACGCTCCACGGCGGCTGAATTCTCAAGGACGCGGCTAACGATCGGCACACCCCCCACTACTCTCCCGCTTGTTGCGTCGGTACAGCGAATGATCCAAAACGAAGACTTTTGAGACACACTGTACAAATAAATTTGTATTATAATCGCACAATATATCTTTAATACTATCGGAAAAGGGTGACCGATTAAGTAAAAGTGATAGAATTTATTTGATTAATTCGGTCATTACGGGGCGACATGGCGGCTATAAATTATGTGGACCGGCTGCTGTTGAGCCAGATACAAATCACAACGAAATTTTTGCAAATAACAAATTTGAAATCATTCTCCGTCGTTTACGGTACCATCTGGTCACCCATCTGGGTGACGAGTATTAACAGAATAACAATAGGCCGGGTTGAGGTTCCACCAGTACACACTAAGAATGTACATAATATTTTTACCCGGGAAATGTGATAATATGAATTTTAAATAAATTTTTTCTGTAGCGAAATATTTTATGTTTATTTTTTATTTTTAATTTTTATTTATTAATCTGTTATAATTACAATGAAACAATACAATAATAAGTTTTTTTTATAGTTCTACAACAACTCTAAAAAGCATGTACTTGAACAGAGAAGGGGATTACTTATTAATAATTCATGTTTACAACAACTAGCTTATAATAAAATAAAATACATTAAATTAATAGCAACGATAAAAAATATTATAAATTTCATGTTATCTTTAAAGTATTTTTTGATAGCATTTATTATTTCTTTGTTATCGTTAATCTTCCTGATGTTTTCGGGTTTCGCTAATTCAGTTCTTACCGATTGCTTGCTACTATTGATTGTGGCCGCTTGACTGTCAGTGGTGGCCGCTGCGCGGCCAGGGTTTCCGTAGAATTTATTGCGGATATCAAATTTCTTTCACAATGCACCGCGCAGTGCACTTTGTCTTTAATACCAGTAAAAACAAAATATTAGTTAAATGAGCTATCTTACATTGATATGATTATCGTCAGAATATTATTAAAAGCGTATAAACATAATGGATAGCGAATGTGAACATTTTTTTTTTGTCTTTTTACAAATGATTCATTCGCGTACGGTATTTCAGTTGCACAACTATATATATAATATGAACCTACGTAACACACGTATAAGATAATACAATTTTGAAGCAAAAATAACGGACGTTAAAAAAAGCGAATTTCTCATAAATAATATTAAGCGAGCCGGCAAAATGGAACGGCCGAAATTGTATTAGCAATCCCTACAAACAAGAGATAATTCGGAATTGTGACGACGCACTTTCTTTGTTTCCCGAGCTACTTGTGCCGCTTCCCCCGCCCCGCGCCGCGGCGCCGTCCTTTGTTCAGGGCCCCCGCGACCCGGCCCGGGGGCCCGGGGGCCCGGGCGCGACGTGCCGACTAAATTCGCCCCCATTATGAAGACAAAATAAACACACACACATAACGTCACATTGAATTGTAATGTTTTAATGTCTGGTTAGGTGGACTGTCGATTTTAATTCTATTCTTTCTATATGGATTCTATCAAACTTCTTTAATAACATTAGTCGACACCAAAGTACTTCTGTTAAAGAAAATGTATTTTGAAGTTCTGAATAAAACTAGAATTTTCCTGTACATTCAATATGTATTGAGAAAAATAAAAATTAAACTCCCCCTGCAACAACACTGTATATTGGTATTTACAAATGTTGATAGATAGACGGAGCGTCGACTATCTTGGATGATATACAGTGTTGTTGCAGGGAAGCTCACTTAGAAATTGTGTTTAATAATATTTTCAATAGGTTCGAAAATTTATCGCTAAAAATATTGTCGCCGTAACATAGTTGGATAATGCACCTTCCCCGGTTTGGAAAGAGATCCAGGTTCGAATCCCGGTGGCGCAACAACAATATTTTTCGATAAAATTGATTTTATATGTATATCTTTCTAATTAATATATTTAATTCATATTTAAAATATCACAGACCTATGTTCTGAATAATTACAACTTCACAATAAGAATGTGTTCTAAAAATAATATTTTCTTTTAGTTTATGTGGTTGTTGCATTCGTGACTCAGATCTGCCCAAAGACAGTGTTGTCGGAGACGTGGTCTCATTCTTGGAGAGAGGTTAGCAGTTAGGTTAGGTTTTGTTCCTAAACACTTATTCCCAAACTGTCCTTAAACTTTTACATTTATGTCAAAGTCATGTTGTTAAAATTAGAACCACCGAGTCAATATAATAAGGAATTCCCCTCCAATATCGATAGCGGGCCTGGCGCGTTCACAATTCATATTCAAGTCCAACTCGAGAGCCGCAGCTGATAAATTGGACTGGAACGATCTGACGTGACTTGGGTCTTCCGAGAAAACAAAAGCTGAGCGTCTTTAATAGTAGAACCTTCTTGAAAAAAAAAAAAATGTGCCGAAAGAGGAATCAGAAATTTGATTTCAGCGGATGATGATTTTTGATGAAACACTTTTGTTAGAAGAACTTAAGTTGAAGCTAATCTAATATTCAGCACGGTGGAGACTCTTCCAAGGATAGTTTCGTTGCTCATGCATCTATATGTTATTTATGTGAATGGATGGATAGTCGAGCGAAGAGCGGCAGAATTTATTTTTTGTACAATATAAAACTATGTTTTCTCTAAAATTGTGGACGGGTGGTGGGAGAATTTCATAGCCAGATTCAAAATCGACATTCTTGAATTTATAAGCTCAGACAAAATTTCCCAAGGGGGCGAAAATGAATTTTTTTTTTTGTTGTTGGCCAGTTTTATACTCTATTCACTATCGGATACAACTATGAACTAGCGCGAAGGAGTAAGCGAGGAGTGAGCCACCCCAGCAGGTGGGATGTGGAGGGAGGAGAACAAATATATTGAAATTGGGAATACATACCACGCCCCGATAATTAATTTATTTTGTGGATCAGTTATTGTGTGTCCGTCCTGATGAAGGTGCAGTCAACGTCAAAATAATATATCACATTATTTTAAAAAGCAAATAACTTTTTTTTTCCCTTTGATTTCCTGTCTTATAGGGTACCGGGTCCGCTGGACCCCTTGCCCCTTCATCTGGAGTATGCATTTGAGGCCTGATAAATTTTATTTTTAGAATTATAACAGCAAAAGGTAACAATCTGCTTATAATCATGTTGCAGGGAACTGCTGGCGGGCGCAGTGAATTAAGCCTCTAAAGGAGGACGGATTTTGGACGTTTATATCGCGACGCTTCGAGAGTCCATCGTAAAAACATTTGGAGATTTGTGTAATGAACTCTTTTACGGGGAGAATGCCCGACTCTTGATAAGCAAATATCAATTGCATCCTATGTCAATATCATCCATTTTCTTTAGAAGTACGCTAGATGGAAGTACAGATAAGCAAAAAAAAAAAAAAGAATAAATATATTCATTTACAATCTTTGCGCATTGTGTAATAGATGACACTTGTGTCGTAATATTTGTCAAAAAGTGTTGTGAATAATTCTTGGAATCATACGCATCATTTTACTAATATTTAGATTTCTCTTACTGGAAATAAAGACATCGTACAATACACGGTGCATCGGTACATTGTATTGGCTCGATAGTATATTTCCTATTTTTCCATCCAACGATGCATCATACATAAGATCGTTGCCCACGACAGTTAGACCGCAATGTGCGAGAGATGAGATGGTACACGGGGGCCGAGAATGTGTCGCGCGTCTATTTCAAGCGCAGCCCGCCCACGACAGGTGAGCTGCAGATACACGCGGTGATTCAGCCGGTCTCGGCCATCTCTAAAGGTGGGCATCGCGTCACACGTTGTCCCGCATTTCGTAAAAAAATTAACGTCTCCAATCACGCGGAAAAAGAAACCGCTGTTAACGTGACCCTGTCATTAATTTGATTATTAAAAAAAAGTGCAGCATTTATTAAATGTAATGTTATAACAAAAATATAATCTACTCTTTACTTAAAATTTGACAGGAGCTGGGATCCGATCCTCGTCCCAGAAAACCAACAAAATAGTTATATTTTTCATAGTAGAAGCCTGATTTGAAAAATAATATTAATACGACATATTTACTGTTTCCGAGGTTAGTTTGTAGAACTCCATACTCACAAATGTGAAAATAAGACACTCGCTTAATTTATACGAGACGCGTTTCGTCTTGCAAGGGCATTATCAATCTAACAATTTTAACTCGACAATTTATTTGCATGAGATGAAAAGGAACAACATTATTCATTGGAATTCAGAGGATATCTATACATTTTGAATGCTTTGAGTGTTTTATTTACACATATGTGATTAATACTACATACACTTTACACATACTCCCCATTGATAGGCCTATGTTATCCTGCTATGAAAAGATACCCCTAATAAGTCATTTCATATCTCAATATTATTTTTTTCAATTATAAGAATAAATGTACGAAAAATATTTTTATTACTCGTGGTGACAAGCTTAACAACATGGAAGTTTACTTTGTGGTGTGATATCCTTGAGATCGAATATGTGTGTGTGTGTGTGTGTTAAAGCGTCCGCACCGTCGGGGCGAGATGTGTATGTGTGTGTGTGTCTGAGCGGGGATAAAAGGATGACGCGCGCGAAGCGCGGTCTCTTTTGCATTACCGTTTGGCTCCGAAACTAGTTATATACCTTGTACCTTAATTTTATTATTCGTGTAATAAAGATTATAATTGTCACATATAGTTTCTCTCGGACCACCGACAATCTACTACGATGTGTACAACTCGAGACGTACATCTTACGCAAGTACGTAATAATTATTTTAACACAAATTAAATTAATCGACTAGAAAGATATATGGAAAAAAAAATATTTATCGCAAAAATATTTATTTGCTACCGGGATTCTGGTGGGCCATGGTAAAGGGGAGGGTTTCGTTCTGCCCTGACGAATTGGTGCACACTCTGGAACAGGTCGGCATCAAATAATAATAAAACACAGATGGTTTCGATCAATTATTTAAGAGGTCTCATCATAAATAGGTAATGTTTCAATTAAAAATGATATATTCGGTGCGTAACTTAAGGTATATTCTTAAATAAATTGATTAGCGGAGTTTCACGAAGATATAACATTGAATTATAATATAAAATCACGAGAACTTGGCCGCATCCCATGCAGGCATCATTCACCTTACTTATTAACATGTAAATCAACAAACCATCCGTCCATTAATCATCTTCACACTCTGCCAGAACCACTTCATCATCTGTATAGATTAAACACCGAGCCGATACGACTGAGAATGAATTTTATTAACACATTTAAAAAATGTATTAAAAATAATTTCCACCAGATTTACCGTTACAAAAAATGAAATCAATACGAGCGCAAAATAGAAACATTATCGAATTACTTCAAGAATATACCGAATTACCAATAAATTTTGTAATAAATATACCGCTGTCGAAATAAAAAATAACGGTATAAAATTACAAACAAATTGAATGAATTCGATCAGGGCATCACTCATAATCCGGCAGATTATTGACGCAATCTGCAACAATGGATGAAATCAATACAGACATGAGATTTTCTTTGTCAACTATTTTTAAATAAAAAAAACATTAATTATTACGTCCCAGTTGCCTGTTGAAGGTCCGAGAGTAACTCTTATGTGACAATTAATTATTTTAAATATATTAATTTTAAAGATATACGTATAAAATCAATTTTAATTGCGCTACCGTGAAAATAATGGAACGATAGATGTATTAATTTGAAAAAGTGTAAAAAAATACTGTCGCTGTAGCGTAGTTGGTAATGCACCTTCCTCGGATTGGAAAAGAGATCCAGGTTCGTTTTCCGGTAGCGCAACAACAATATTTTTCCATAAAATTGATTTTATATGTACATCTTTCTAATTAATACATTAAAAATATCACAGACCGTCTGTTCTGAATAATTACAACTTCACCATAAGAATGTGTTCTCCTTGATAATCAAATATTTATTACAAGAATAATACAATCATGGTACAAGGCATATAACTAGTATCGAAATCAAGCGTTAAGCAGGAGGTTGCGCATTGCGCGCGTCCCCTTTTTTCCCCTCACACACACGCACACACACACACGCATATATACACCCCGCCCCAGCGGTGCGGCGCTCTGACACATATATATGATCTCAAGGACATCACATTAATAAAAATACAAATTAATATTTGTTGCTACCGGCATATAGCAAATATTTTTCTGCATATCTTTAAAATTGATAAATTTAATTTGTATTAAAAACACTACAGAAATTGAAATTGCAACTTTAACATAAATGTGTTTTCATTAAAAAAATAATAAAATATCTTCATTTCTCTTCAATTAATTGCATAAAAATATCAAACCAAAATTATTTTTTTTAATATTTTCTGATATTTCTGAAATAATATTGCAGTATCAGAAAGAATTATTCTTGCTAGTCGTGCACTATTTTTGTATTTAAAATCAAAAATTGTTATTTGAACTTATTGATATGATTCTGTGAAATGGTACGTTTTTAGTATCTTTTTAAATAAAGCCTGATGCACTGCTCCTTACGACGGAGGGCAAAGAGTTGCACACTTTTATGCTCGCCACCGCAAAATGTCCGTTCATTACGATACATCGTACTAGGACTAAGTATCATTGTCACCAGCGACCTTTTGATAATCTGTACATCAAAAATATAATAAAATATAAAATTCAGGTTTCATAAGATGGCAGTGTTCGTGCTTGACCGGTGGCTCGACTAGCGGAGGCGGCGCGCCTATCGCTCGACCGGCCCACGTCAGGAATACAATTACGCGCCCGGACGGCTCGGCAGGGCGGGCCATCCCGAGCTGCCTCCGTCGTGCACCCCCCCCCCCCCATCAACCATGCTTTCACCGGGTACCCCTGCCTCCACCCATCGCAATTTAGAGACGATGTTGTTGTTAGTCAACTCACGATTACGAATTATAAATAATAATCAAAATCGACACTACGCGGTTAGCACACGAAACGCCATCGGATCTCATCTCGCCAAACACGCGAGTCGAAGAATGCATTACCAAATAAAAAGGTCAGACATCAGCGTCTCGGTTTAGAAAACATAATATAAAATTAAATTGAAGCAAAAAAAAAAAAGGTAATAAGTTCAAAGGACAAGACTGAGAAGAAATGACTCTTAATGGGAGCGATACAGAAAAATTCTCGAGGAGGCCAAAACCCGTCCAGTGTTTTTTTTTATTATTTATTTCAACTTTATTACATTACTATTTTTATATTTTGCCAAATTGCAAAACAATTCTACGGCAAAGATTACTCTTCACATAGTAATTAAAGTTCGTACAAAAAAAATATAAAAAGTTGGTAGAGCCAACAGTGATGATGATGATACCATGTACTTATTCAATCATTCGTTACCAAGAGTTAAAAACATAATTGTGATTTTGGAATTTTTCAGAGATTTGCCCCCACCTCCCTGGGGGCCCGGACTCCAAGCGGCAGCTACGCCCATCGGGTAAATACGTAAAACCAAATAAGGTGAAATATTGTAACGCCGATCGGGCATTACCGTCACGATAAGGAAAGGGACGCATATTATGCGGTTTGGCCATATGGAAGACCCCGATAAAACGACAGTAAAATAAGGGTAGTGAGAAGATTGCGAGGATTTGGAAAACAGATAAAGATATCGGGAGACGAATGATGGAAACAAGGTCCCGATCCGCTGGCACTCGACGATCATAATGGCCGAGATAAGGGAGAGGGCCCGAAGAGGGTTCGGTCCGTAATATGAGGGATGTGTCAATAAAGAGCTAATGTGCGCCGAGCCCGCGAGCGCGTCACTAAATATCTTAATACACTTTTAAAGCTCCGGGAGTGGAATGATTCAACAAACAATTCTACGGCACTCTAATTATATAATTAGTACAGTTCGTTTTGCTTCAACTTGACAACATCAAAAATATTTAAAAAGCTGAAAAGGGCATTTTGGCGAATGTGTGGATCGCCGGTATGAAAATAGAATGTTGGTTATGCAATTATTAAGGAATTGAATGTGTGTGAATTAACGGTTGATTTTAAACAGAAGAATTTGAAGGTTATGTTGGAATGACATGATTAGTGAGTAGTGTATACCCCAGTATTTTCACCCACAACACCCATGTTCGTTGGAATTTCGCAGTGTGTATATGTGAGTGTGACAGGCAACAGATTAAGAGGACCGAAATTACTTGACGTTTGTTTACACTGAAATTATTGTTTTCAAATGTTTCATAGTGCGCAAACTGTACGAATTCTTATCGGATGCGGTTTCTGGCAAACGTCAATAGGAAGAGTGAACCTCGTGAGTCTGCCTTCCCAAACGCCGGTGAGCGCGTCGGTGTTGGGAGTTGCGTTTCACGCACCGGTACTCGCTGGATAAGTTCAGCACCGCCGGCCGGTGATGATGGGAGTGGAGGCGATAATATAACAGAATGTCAAAACCCAATATTATACACACAGCGAAGATCTTTAAAACGTATAGGTATGCTTTCACCTAAATATATTTTACTGTGTAGACCAATTTTCATTTACAAAGAACAATTGTATGAGCGTGTGTAACAGCCCGCATCAAAAAGAAGTAATACTTTTTAAATATATTAAATAAATACACGGTGCCAGAAAACTCTGAGGAAATAAAACACTCAACACATAAAGTACAGAGCTTAAATTATACATCGTTTTTTTTTTACGATGTATATTTATGTACAGAGAAAAAATGGTTTATTGGAACATATAATACTTTTAACAATATTTATTTTTAATCCATGACTTTTATAGTGCGAGTATCTTACCTTACTTACCTTACCTACCATCGCCCCGTTTATCCGCGGGGGTAGGCAGAGGATAGAGCGCCACACTCTTCTGTCCTGACACACAATTCTCGCCTCATCCACATTCATACATCTTGCCATACAAGCTCGATGATTATTGAGGCTTCAAACAGGACCATCTTCCAGTATCTGATTTACCTGGTCGTGCCAAGTCTTCGGCGGACGTCCTCTATTTCTGCTGCCATTAACACTTGCGTCATATATCTTTCTTACCATTCTCTCCTCATTCATCTGTTCCATATGACCAAACCACCTAAGTGACCCTTTCCTATTTTAAGCTATTTTTATTATATTTAATGATAATATAATATACTGGTTAAAATAAGAAAAATATATAAAAATTGAAAAATATAGATTTTTTAGGCGTTTTCTAGTATGTGTTAAAAACATTTTACAGATAAAGAATATTGCTTTAAATAATTTTCAACAAAATCAGATTCTCATTGAGTTGACATAATATATGCTATTTCAAAAAAAAAAGAATTATCAAATTTGGTCCATAGATGGCGATGGCGTAGTGGTACTCGAAGCGAGTCCATGTAATATCATATACACAACTTTCAAAATATTGACAAATATGGAGATTAAGGAGAATGAATTGATGAACGTTATATGTATATATATATAAAGTGATCACTTAAGCTAGCCGAAGACAGGCCGTGAGCCCTATAATCACCCCATACTCCTATATATTTCACCTTATTTCTTCATTTTTTACTCTGTTATAAATGGATCTGCCTCATATACGCCCAAGTGATCTCATGTCCACTGCCAGCTGCAGGCCTCACTTCCATACATCAGTGCACAACACAATACAATGTTACAATGTGCATATTACGTATATACGTAATACTCACACTAATGCAATTGTTCTTTCTAAATGGCAAGTAGTGTACACGTAGTTAGGAATATTATTTTAAATACACACTGTACTCAAACACAAATACAATATAGAATACATATCTAATATAACTTCCAGTGATTGCTCTAAACAAAAAAAAAAATATATATATATTAAACTTTTTTTTTTTTCAAACATATAGATGTCCTTATTTAGGAGAACACATTCTTATTGTGAAGTTGTAATTATTCAGAACAGACGGTCTGTGATATTTTAAATATGAATAATGGAACGATTAAATGTATTAATATCAAAAAGGTAACATATAGGTTCGAAAATTGTCGCTAAAAATATTGTCGCTGTAGCATAGTTGGATAATGCACCTTCCCCGGTTAGGAAAGAGATCCAGGTTCGAATCCCGGTGGCGCAACAACAATATTTTTCGATAAAATTGATTTTATATGTATATCTTTCTAATTAATACATTTAATTCATATTTAATATAGATGTCCATTTATTTTTTGTCGGCCAGTATTTTTGCTTCACTTGACGTACAACTATTTGACCCTGCGTCCGCACGTAACGTTACAGACACGCGGCACGACAGCCTAGAAGTTGTGGTGAAGAAGACGCCGGGTGGTATTGAGGCAATCGGGTTGGTCGGATGCAGCGGTTCGGTGGCACGTGTTCTGGCTTATTACACAAGGCGGATCGGTCGGACGCGCGCAATTAGCGATATGTTATATTCCGCGGCGGTAAAACGGAACTGTGGCCGAACGGGCCGCCATCAGACCAGGAATCGGAAACTATTATATTTGTATTCTTCATTTATTTACTTAACTGCAAATAAAAAATAATAAAAGTCTCGAATAATCGAAGAGGATGGCGGGGTCAGGGGGAGGCCTGAACGTATAATAATTATGACAATTTAATTATGACACATTTTTATTGTTGAAATGTAATAAATTTAAATTAAATGTATCAATCAGAAAAAAATACAGAAAAAACCCATCTACCGAAAAATATGAAAAGTTTCGGGTTCTTATTCCGGTGTTATTTCTAATTGATTAATTTATTATTAAAGTTAATTAAATGATAAATATATTCAACAAAATTATCTAAAATCTCAGTTAGTATAATCTATAATAAAAACGTTCGTTTGCGTGTCAAACCGCAATATATTTGTTCAGAAGAATCTGCAATTATCTGAAGGTGTGCAGGGTTATAAATAATATTTTTTTTAAAAAACAATTAAAACATTGTATAAATGTTCTTAGGTTTTCTTCTGTGTATAGTTTTCTGGGCTAATCTGCCGTGTATATCCGAAACGTCGTTAAGAAAACATTGTATCAATATCGAAGATTTTAATGCGCGACGCACAGCCAATCATCAACAAGTTAGAGATCATCTTTGTAATGGAGGGACAGTACGCAATAGCGACAAGCGCAAAATAGACGTCTTATATATATATATAATAGATGTATTGCTGGAGATGGATGTTACGTATTCCGTGGACAGCATGACGACGCACGAACGCTTCCTGCAACAAGCTTTCAATAAAGCGATAATGTAAACTATCTCCTCACAGAAAGTCACCAGGCACCAGGTAGTCAGGAAATGAAAAAGGCAAGGAAAGAAATACAAAAAGAGAGACTTCCAGAACCCGGGTAGTATTTTATCAGTACCTCAGATCAATAAATAGACCCTTCATATCAAATGCGTAATCGTCCAAGACTATTTATAATAACCAAATTTAATTGGTTTTCTGTGAATATGCATTTTACAAAAATGCTTTACGCGAAGAATACAAGAATGAGGATATTAGAATATTAGCCCAATGGTTCGTTTCCCCGGCCGGGCGGGCATTCTGTTCATTTGTATCTTAGAGCGGCGGAAACTGCAACCGGTGATGAAGCTACGGATTTATTCCAGCGACCAGATTGGTTCCGTTGCTAACTGTAGACTGGAGCAATAAGCAATACGGAGCCGGGCAACGGCTTCGTGTATTGGAGCCGCGCGCAGTTAACATTTCTATTCAACACTTGCACAGAGATGCACAATTTAAATTTCAAGATCCCTCGTGAATAGTGTATAAATTGCACAAAGTTTGTAGAACCATCTATTTTCAATAAGCCCACCCCCATTATTTGCTGTGGAAAGATACTCACGCGAGCCATTTACAATAATACCTTTTCGTCTCGCCAGGCATCGCGTGTACGACAGAAATACGGAGATTCTGAAATATGTACAAAATTATTTAATAAAATATAAAATATATCTTACCATGAGAATGAGATAGGTACAAATTAACCATGTAATTTTACATCGAATTTTCCATTTTTATATGTATCCCTTCTATTTTAGTGAGACATCTATTAAAAACTATCATTTTTGCCTCAGACGCGTGTAATGTGTTTTTTCCTATCATCTTTTCAACGTCGATGTCAACAGAGATAGTAAAAAACAGTTTTTTTTATTAGTCTACTCGCGAAACTTCTTACTATAACGAACTTTTTTAACTCTACTTCCAACTATTTCTATCATCCATTGGTCTCTGAAGACGCCTTCGATATGTGGTGCTGAAGGTGCTTCGCACACCGAGACGCACGAATGTTTATATTCTACAGGAACAACTCATCAAAGATAGGCTCACAATCCTTCAATTTGGTGGGGGTCAGAACAGGATGGGCAGAACACATACCTGATGGTAGTCATCGAAGGTGCATGATCCTTATAAACGACATGTAACTTCCCTTTGATATACTCACACGCTTTTACCATCCAAAATAAGGAATATAATCACTAACCGATATTGCTCTGTTTCAATGGTTGCAGACAAACACAAACTTGCCCACTTTCAACAGCTATCTAAAGAAAACTGTTTGAAATTTTGACAGGCGTCGTTCGAAAGATGGCGTACAGATTTTGCGCCATCAGTCGTTAAACACGGGTACTTATCACACAACCCTAGTAGATAACATGAAAACGAAACGTGCTGTGAGCCGTGGTCATCGAGGGATCCCAAAATGGACGGCGACCTCTTGGCGTTAGGAGAGATCTGAAGGTAGCTGAAGCTTAACTTCCACGGTCAATCTTGCAAATAGTGCAGTTTTCACACAAGACGCTGTCGCCTCTATCGATCAAACCGAACGCCCTATGCAGACAAATCTGTCTCGAATGTATCAGCTGAGAACAGGTGCTGGATACTGGACGGCTGTACACAAACAATTATTGATACATATAAAGAGTAATTATTTTTTGCGCCGTCGCAATAATCGAAGCGAAAACTAATCCAGACGGCGCGCGGGGAGATTCTGTAGAGCCTATAATCGCGTGCCAGCAAAAGTGCTGCATACGATGCCTCGCTGTCGCTAGGCGAGCTCGCTCGATCGTCACTGTGCGACACACCATTGTTGGGAAATGTCCGTCAAAATCATGTCCCGTAGGTGGGGGGGCATGCAGAGTATAGGACGTCATAAAAAAAATGTGTATAATCCGCGGATTTCATGCTGTTTTTCAAAGATTTCAACCTTCCATACGTAAAATACCCATAAGTATAGCATAGTAACAAATGGGTGATTTTTAGTTGTTCTAATATTTCAAGGTATAACCAGACGTAGTCTACAATATATTATGGGTGTTGGACACGTGACTAAATTACGAGTCGGAAATGTTCAAGGAGAAATACAAATTATGTATCTGACAATATTATTGTATGAAATTTGTTTAAGTTTTCGGTTTTTCAACCGTTTTGTGGGAGATTTTTTATAGATATTTTATTTTAAATATGATTTAATGAAATGGCATGATGTGCCGTAATTTTTCTGCTAAAAAATGAAAGTTTAAAATTTAAAAATATTACGAATAATGTACATATTCTCACGCATCAACAGGCGCCCAAAATACAAACATCCACTGAGCATGTGATCTTCTCGTCGGAACCCGAGCAGGTAGTGTTATAAAACTTACAGGTAGGCGCAACGTCCCTAAAATAATTATATTACTGGCATTGTCTAGGGGCCGCCAGACGAAAATAAGTCAAAACAAATACATGGATCATGGACAGTACCTCGGCGTAAGCGCTGAGATACTGTCTAAGTCAATTTTTGAGCATTTTTTCACATTTTTATCAATAACTCATTTTAATCTCGTCCGATAACATTTACTTGTATCTCAAATTATTTGAAAATATTTAATAAAAGATTAGCTAGAAGGAAAACAGCATTAAACGAATATTTGTAACATAATTCATATTTTTACAAACACGCGGGTCAAATCTACACGAAATTAACCCATCCTATTATACGTAGGTATAGCGTTGCCCTAAATCATCTAACAAAAAATAGGCTTGCCACTCGAAGTTCGATGACCTTTTTTTCTTTAATTAATATTTAATTTTGTAATTTATATATAATTTGGAATCAATAAAATATTTTAATTAATCGAAATAGTCGCATAAGATTTTTGTAGATGCTTATATTTCTGGCGTGATCTAAATTAGGCAGATACATTTTCGATTTAAATTTTCAAAATACACCCATTATTTGAGACATTTTTTTAAAAATAAAAATGTGTAAAAAAATAACAGTGTAAATAAACATAATTGAACTAACATAATATATAATAATTTAAGTGAGAGTCATATTAAAATATGTAGTCACCATTTTTCTCTCACTTCTCTTAATTTGACTGTTATTTTTTGTAATACAAATTAAATGTATTAATTAGAAAGATATAAATTGATTTTATATGTATATTTTTCTAAATAATACATTTAATTTGTATTTAAAATATCACAGACCTATGTACTGAATAATTACAACTTCACAATAAGAATGTGTTCTCCTTAATAAGTTATTTTTTGTATTTCTGCAAATAAAGGAAAAAGTTCTCATTTCTTTACAACGTTAAATTAATTTCCTATTAAAGTCTTAATAAGCTATTTATCTATTTAATAAGTCAAATAATAGTCTCCACTGTATCAAATATATTGTTATTTCAGAGAAAACATGTAATCGGTTAAATTTTTGTTACACTTTTACTATGATTTGAGATAACTCTATTGCGTTTGTTCTTTATTAGGTAGACATTAAAAAAAATCAACCAATAAAGATATCAGAAGCAATAATGTATTTATTTCCAGCGAATCGTCTGCGAAGGTCTGCCACAAAATGATCGCATTGCGCATTTTGCATAAATAGTTAACGAGACAATAAAAATTAGAATAATTATCCAATATCACGGTAGCTGATTTTGTCAATGAATGTATAATAATACAACGATGCCCGTCTTGTTCGGTGAACGGATAATAAAAGATTTGCCGACTCTTGGCATCGCATTTTTACAGCGCTGGGGCATATTTGAGGTTCACACGACATCTCAGTCAGCGGGCTGAGTCTCACGTTAAAACGAACATACCAGTCTGTTTCTTCTTCTTGTTCTTGCGCCCTATCCGTTCAACTGACGTTGGCTAGCATCACTTTGTTCACTGCGGCCCATCTAGGTTTCAGGTTCTTCTCCTTCTTCCAGGGCATACATACTTCTGTAGATCCACATCTCGAATGCTCCATGTCGCCTTATCATTTCTTCGGTAAGTATCCAAACTTTCATTCCATAAAATAAGATCGAGTACACATAGCATCTGACCATTTGTATTCGTAATATAAAGTTGAGATCATGATAGAAGAACACTGCAAGAGCTTGCTCAATGCAACATTTGATTACATAAAAAGATCCCATCTTTCAAGTATACTGCACCTCGGGTAGGTATATAATACAAATAATATTGGTCCAGTTGTCATTACCGATTGGATTTGATTAATTCACGAGTGAACTGTTTAGGTTATACACTTATATTATACACACATTAATAATATTTTTATACTCGAAACATTTACAGCTAAGAGATTTAACATTACAAAGAAATAAGAAATATGGATCATAAACTTTCTTATCTTGTATTGCTGTAGGCGACAAATTACACGTTACGAACATTTTGTCGAACTCGACTTTTAACAAAGAAAATACTTACTCACCGGGTCGCCAGTCAAATTTGTCACCGAGTTGGAAATAGCGCATTAGAAAATTTCGTAACATGTTTTATTTTCATTTTCATTTCAAAAATATGTTTTAATAAACAACGAGATGGCAAATAGTGTATTATTAAGTTTTATCGGAGACTCCCCCCAGAAGGTTAATGGCCCGTGTCCACGATGATCGGGAATAGTATATATGTACTGGATACGTCATTCAAAGCAAAGCAAAAGATGATTCATAAATTGTTTCACGCTGATCTCTGCACTGTCCTTTATGCACACTCGAGACGAATCTCGGAGAAGTCTCATCATCCACGTAGGTCACGATTGAGGATTGTAATCTTTATGAACTGCCGCCCTCTGGACTATACTTTCTCGGCATCCCGGAGATACGAGGACGGCACTCGCATTTTCTATTCAGTCGGTCCAACTCTTCCTCTTTATACGTGACCCATCCACCACAACAAGCATCCCGCAGAATGGAGACACTTGTGCATGGTATGTCCAGCGTGTCACCAGCACCACATCTTAAAGGCATCAGTCCCTCTTCTCTCCCTTCCTCCTCCTCAGGGTACAATAGCGCGTAGGAAACAGAGTACATACGTGAAAATAAAACACTTGTCGCCTTATAAGGGAATTATCAATTTAACAGTTTAACTCTACAACTTGAATTTATAATAGTTGTCGAGTTAAATTAATAATGCCCTTACAAGGCGAAACGCGTCTCAAACGAGTAGAATAAAAAAACAAGTGTTTTATTTTCACATATGTGATTATGAAGTTCTAAAAAATTTACTTCGGAAACAGAAAATATTTTATAGTAAATTCGCGGGTGAATATATATAAAAATGTCGGGGTAGTGGTATTTAATATCTTTATAGATAGACCGACGGGGAAGAAATATGTAAAAAAAAAAAAACATTTTTTTTAAATAGAGATGCGTACACAGATTACGTGTCACATCAATATTCTACTATTTTCTAACTAAGCGCGCTTGTGCTATAATAGTAGGACTAACTTTGCTGATCTCTCGGAATGAGGCTCGAACCTCCGACGACTGGATCACTAGACGAATGTCTTAACCACTAGAACAACAAGCGCGTTTTTTGTTCTTTCTGTCGTGCAACAGTTTTGAGACAGACGTGCAGTCGTCAGTGGTTAGTGGTTAGTGGGCGCTCGCTCGAATGAGATACACGAGTGCGGCTCTGTTAGAAAATTCAACGATCGTCGAGCATGCATGAGAAGATTTGAAAACGGCGCGATGGCAAGCCGGTCAGTTGATTCAATAAGATAATTTAATATGTATATACATATACGGTTTGCCTGTACACCGAGAAATCTGCCGACACACCGTAAAGTGAATATTCCAAAAACGGTCAGGTGTGTCTATCTAATCTGCCTACCATTGAATAGATCAAATGTTAGGAATGTATTATATTAAGCACGTTTTGTCCGTGTTTCAAAAGGTAACCTTTGTCACTGATTACTTATTGTTGCGACTATACCTAGAGACCCGCTATACGGGCGGGCGAGCCTTTCTGAAGAAAAATATATGCATATTGCGGTACATTCCGTCTCTATCGAGAGTCGAAAAGCGCCCAACCTACAGATCCTTTGAACCGCGACAATCCATCCATTCATCCAAATAATATTACGCTTCCCCGTCTACATGTGTGACTTTCCGGATGCCGACTTCGGTAGTGTCATTATGGCTGTGTAGTGCTTGGTTAAACGGCCGGGTCTGTAAAAACGAACGTGTTTTTAATATCTGTAGGTTAAGATTACTTAAACAGTACAGAAATATATATTTAATTTGAAATGAAAACATATTTTAGCGAAATCGTATAATGATATATGTCATATTTTCTTCAGTCTACGGTAAGGGAAAAATCTAACTAACTAACTAGCTTACCATCACGCCGTTTCCCCGCGGGGGTAGGCAGAGACGACAGAGCGTCATACTCCTCTGTCCTAACACACAATTCTCGCCTCATCCACATTCATACATCTTCTCATACAGCTCGCCGATTGTTGAGGCTTCTAACAGAACCATCCTCCATTATCTGGTTTACCTGGTCGTGCCAAGTCCTCTATTTCTAGTGCCGTCAACACTTGCGTCATACATCTTTCTCACCATTCTCTCCTCGTTCATCCGTTCCATATGACCAAACCACCTAAGTGATCCTTTCTTAATCTTACTCACTATATTAACATCAGATTTACATTCTTTCCTTATTTCTTCATTCTTTATTCTGTACCAAAAATCTTACCATAGAAATTATCTATCCACGATGCTTGTATGTCATTTTTGTTCGTTTTGACAGCTAACTTACAAAAATGGAATGAGACTAACTGCACAGCGGTCACCAATGGCCACTATCAGCCACAATAGCCGCCCGCTAGTATGTAAGATTATATGGAATAAAAATACAATACATAGTACCTTATGTTGTAATGTGAGTAAAAAGGCGTTGCGCGGCCGCGGCCGGTGTTTCCGTAAAACATATTTGTCAATGTTGAAAAAGGAAATGGTTTACCACAGTACAATTAACGCTAATTAATTTACATTATGACGTTTCCCCACGGAGGTAAACAGGGAGGATGGACCGCCACACTTCTGTCCTAGTACATAACTCTTGTCTTATCCACATTCATACATCTTCGATAATATTTTTATACGCGATGCCTATGACAAGATGAAAGGTGCTAGGGGCACAGTAAAGGGCATACTACAGGAATCGGAAAGTCCTTATTGGGTTATTGGGGGGGGGGGTTAGTATCAGGTAGTATTTATCTAGATTCAAAGAACTAAAAGAGAAGACTCGGGTCTGAGGGATACAAACTAATTTACCAAGAACAACAATACAAATATATTTTTTAAAGTACTCGGTTTTCGTACCCGGATTTGGCAAACCCCAAATACCCGGAACCGGCGTATCCGGCACAAAATGCCCACTCGACAGAAATCTGCCAATAATGCAAATTATTGTTAAATAATGCCGATGAATAAAATATTCGGATTTCTCTACTTCAGCTGCAGGAAGGGTTGTAGAACCGAACCAACCGTTGCCAGCAGTCTACGTTCAGTGACGGGCATTTGCGGTGTCAGGCCAAAAAGCGTGAAACTCCGCATCAGAGACTTTATTTTTACTTATAAAAAGATTGAAAACTTAAAAAAATATTATTATTATTATTATTACTTATAATAGATGTTTTATTTTTGTCAACACGACCATCCGAATCTGGTAGCGACCATCGCAAATGCAATTCAAAACAAATGTGGGAAACTTGTCCTCACAACCGATCACACCTGGTTAACGCACACAGGAACATGACATCAGACCAAAAAAGATGCGAGAATGTACAGTCTCCACGGTCCACGATGAAAATCATTTTGACCTACTCAATTGCGTAAATGAATAATTAACAAAAAAATATACAATTAATTTACGTAAACATAATACAAATTGAATTAATCAATTTGAAAAATATACAAAAAATATTTGGTTGCTACCGGGATACGGTTGAGTTAATTCTGGCGTCTTCAAAGATATTTGAGATTCATCGCGATATAAAATATAAGTTCCAAATTTGTTGAGAACGTAATCGTTTGATACGGCGAAATGATGACGCATTTCCCCGGATATGAAAAGTTCCGGGTTCGTATCACGATAAAAATATGACAGAACTATGATCTGAAATTGCAACTTCACAATACAAATGTGTTTTCATTAAAAATATAAACGTAAATTAGTAAATAAAAAATAGATTTGTTAGACACAGTCGCCATTATTTTAAAACATTTTTTTTTCAAATAGAGACATGCATACGTCACATTAATATGTTAACTATATTAAAATTAAACTATGTACAATGGAAATAAAACTAATTTGATGGTCTCACAGCTCGCTAACCGTAGTATGTTAAAGATGTAGTTGCAATGCCAGCAACCTTGATATTTGGAGAAAAATATGAAAAACCGATAGGAGCTTGAAAAACAATATATTTATTTATGAACTTATTATGATTGATAATTTATATAATCTGGTTTAAAATACAAAATAAATACAACAGCTTATTCCAACGACAAGCGGCCGTTTAAATTTCAGAGTAATTTACAATTTTTAGGACCCGTGTTATTTTTAATTGTGCAATTTTAAGGACCCGTGTTATTATTTATGTGCTGGGAGTGAAAATAAGAAATATATTGCTATAACCAGTATAAGGCTACCGGTAAGGCCTGGGTGGACCACATTACTAATGAAGATGCATAAATAAGTCAAGAGAATTGATAACAACTATCGACGAAAGACGACACATTCTCCACAAAGAGATTATTATCTTGAATGTGTAACCTCATAAATGGTTCAATGTCCAAAATGTTAGTGATCTTATACAGGATAAATCAACGTGGTGCCTAATCTTCGATGCCAGATGGTGTGCGCGCGCACACCCGCACATCTTGGGGCCGGTTGTGTGATCAGTAGTAAAAATGTGAAAACGGATTGTTTGATCACTGGTAAAAATATATTTACTTCTCGAAAGTACATCCCATAATAAACTTATTTTACTTTCTTATATCCGATCTCTTCACAACAGCTATTTCAAAAGTCATTTGTCACATTGATACTTTGAAAGTTGCATTACAAAATCACAACAATTAATAATCATCCAATATCCCGCTATTTTAGTGATGAGAGTTCGTCCGATGATGATCTCGTTGTTTAATATACATTGGCACATAATACGAAAACATTTCACCAGCGAAGTGACAGGTCTCGAACACAGGGGCGAATAAAGCCATAGATAAAGTAGAAAACAGAGCAAATTTCATGATTATTCGCTTTTCACACGCAGAGAGGCGAGATTGTCTCTGACCATCTTTGACAGTAGTAAATTTGATGTATCGACAACCCGCAAAGGATTTTTACTACGGCTCCTCGTAGGAACGTATTAGTGGTTACTTATTGCTAATCAATACAACCGAAGCTCCTGGTGCCGGTTGCCGACCAAGGCGCCGCCCGCAGCAGCTGTCGCGTGACGGCGTCTCACAGCCGAAAGCGGCTCCTCGGCCGGAGAAAAATCAATCGCAGCAGAGGGGGGGGCGAAATGCAAAACCGAACTCAACCATCAGCCCACAAAGCAAACTGAATATTTTATAACCTTCTGTCTCTACAATGTGGCGTAACTTTAATAGACTTTCTTATAAAGATAGATATTCACATTTTCTCACCGAGTCAACTCGCAGTACGCAACAAGCTTGTTTTATTTTTTTTTAATTTGCATGAAAATTTTCGTACCATAATTTGCATTTGGAATACATAAAATATATTAGTTGTGTTAAAAGTTGTCAAACGGATTAATTAATTTGATTCGGGCGTCTCCTATCAGGTTTTGCTCGAAGGTATTTGAGATTCTCCGTAATATAAAGCGGATCGCTTTTAAAAATGGAATCAATTGGAAATATTATAAAATATAAGTTCAAAATTTGTTGAAAATGTATATGATCGCTTATAGTGAAATCGGAGAACGTGCTTCCCCGGATAGGAAGAGGTCCAGGTTCGAATCTCGGTAGCAACTAAATACTCATCTAACATCATAGTTGTTTCGGGTAACGTTGAACCAGTGATAACGAATATATAGATATGAACTAACACGAATTCCTTGTTTCAAATATATGCATTTTGGTGTCAATCATTTTGGTATCACTTATGCAATCAAATAGCTGCGAGACTTTCTTTTTTTAATATATGACTCTATTGGAACGAAAATTTAAATGCTGACAATACAATATGCATTCATGTAAAAAACTACGTCTTGTTTACACAAAGATTTCATTTTCGAAGAGTAAATACTTTTACTGTTGCATAAATGTATCATAAATTATCGGATTTATGTTTATCTTTGAGTATCAAGACGTATTTTTTACATTAATGCATATTGTCAGCGTTTAAATTTTCGTTCCAATCGAGTCATATATTCAAAAAAAGTCTCGAAGCAATTTGATTGCGCAAGCGGCACCAAAATAATCACGTGGGTGACACACCAAAATTAAAATATTGAGACAAGCAATTTGCGTTAGTTCATGTCTATATTATTTGATAGTCTGGTAAAAAATCTCAATTATGTGATTCGTGAATATGTTTCATCTTCTTCAATGTGACATTATCGTCAAGGAACATCAGCAAACAAAAAGTAAAGCTGCACAACTAATACCCATTCCGTATATGAAGAAAGAGATATTCGAAATCCCTCTGGTTAACGGTATTGTTTGTCGCATGGCTGGGGAAGAACTATACCATTATTAAGATTTAAAAAAAAAAAACAATTTTAGTAAAAACATTATTATATTATTTGCATCACGTCGAATTGTTGTGAAGACACTTCGGAATGCGTATATAATTTCAGCGCTGACGAAACGGTGAAATCGCAGAGCAATAAAATCAAACATTTCGTCGTGGGTGAAATCCACGAAGACAAACTAAAAGTTTGGCACTCCATTTGACAGTTACTACAGTACAGGTGCAGGTGTAGGGAAGTGGAAGTACCAAAAAAAAGAAAAAAAAAAAGAAACCCGTCGATTTAAGAAAAAGTAATTCGCGTCACGCGTGTAATTGCTCAAATATTTGATTAGACAGAGATAAAGGGAACGCTGTTGACACATAACTGCCAGTCTAATAACATATTGAATAGCCCCTCGCATAATGAAAGTAGACAATGGCAAACATCAAAAAATACACATCCATCGGCAGGTAATGAATGCGACGAGTGGGCCGTGAATATGAATAGATCCACAATGCATTCTGCAACGGCGGACGGATGCGTACTATTTTTGTAAACATATATCGCCATTATTGTGCGGTGGAAATGATTTAATATTGTTGCGTGGGTGACGCGACTAGGATATTCCAGGGTTGCAGTCGAAAATAGTGGATATATGTATTATTGCTAATGAAATGTGAGAACGCTTTGTGTTTTCAGAGTACCGAGTGTGTTTAGAACCCATTCTACTTCGCGTTACTTTATCTGAACTGTAATATTTTTCATATTCATTACACACTACAAACATCTTTTCAATTATTTATATATACGTCCTTGTGAGTTTTTACAACACACGCAGTTTATTGTGCTGTATTATAATATAGCAGATGTATGTACATAGGTATACATAACATTTAGTCGCTGAGAGAAAGATAAATTGAAAAATGACAAAAAAAAATTACACTCATTGAAATATATTGAGAAAACTAAAATCGTTCTATGATAATTTGTATTTGAAGCATTTACACGAAACAGCGCCACGACCTAGTACTTCGAGCATAGTACGAAATCAATTCAGTCAGACCGAGACATCTATCCAGCTTGCCATTTACAATTTTGAACAAAAATAATAAAATCACTCAAAGCTGTTGGTTAAATTGAAAAAATTTCGTCAGAAAATCGTTCAATTGTTAGATAGATAGTTTGAAGTTACGAACGGGTTACTTCTAAAAACAGAAGCTTAGTATTATGTAGGTAGGTAATTGTTAAATAAAATTGCCAACCTATATAATATTCGTATCAGAAATATTACTGATTTTCTAATTATTGACAATCTACCTTTAAGACAAAAAAAGGTCAAGTATTCGCCCAATTTGTATATTTCAAGGAGGTCGACATCACTCTAATCAGTTTCTTTTCAATTTTTCACAAAAACACATTGCGATATTATATATAACCCATTACAAATTTCATTAGAGATTAATCAATGAATAATTATATTTCTCTTGGCAAACAATCAAATTAAAAGTCGGCTGTGATCAAAAATTGTAATTCAATATGGCTTGCGATTTTAAAAGTGTAACGAACGTTACAACAAAACAGAGATAATTATTATAATGTTAATGTTGATATAGGTGTAACAAAAGTGCTATGACGTTAATAAAACAAGAGTTTAATGAGTCACATAGATATAAGATTTAGTTTTGGCCAAATAGCTCACGGTATCTACGCAGTTAATAAATAAACAACTGAAAGTGTAATAAGTTTTACTACAGCTTTAAATGCGGAGTATTCTGATGCGCCCTTTGCAGACGTTTCGAAACCAATTGCAGGGTCCTCTACCGCGAGACTAATACCGCATAAAGCGAAACACACTATGTTTTCAGCAGAACAAGGATTTGCGGCATCGCAAGACTAATTAAAAAATTACACTGATCCAGAAAATTTAAACGCAATCGTAGGTAAAATGCGAAGATGGAGATTGTAAAACAGATAAATTGACAGAAGTCGCACAAATCTGAGAACTCATTAAAGAAAGTTTGCGTAAGATTTAGTACGTACCTACGTAAGCAAATTAATTGAGGAAGGTAAATTATTGCACCGCGTACGATGGAAGAGAAGTAGGGGTGAGTCATAGGTAAACACCAAAATAAAATTAATTAAGTACATATGATTTGTAAAAAATAGATGCACACATGGTAATGTCATAACAATTTTTTTAATGCCGAACGCTTGTACTATAAAAATAGAATCGAATTTCAGATTTATTCTTCACTATGAAAGCGTCTTACCGCAAGAGAGGATAAATTAGGTACATTATTAAAATATACGAAATGCAGACATGCGAGAATTTACGATATTAAATTGCAGATTGCAGGCATGGCAACACTGCCTGTCACACCAGACAATCCCGTATTTTTTATTATGACTGGCGTCTCGTATTAATTATCCAAATTATCTTTAATTTCGTTAATTAGAGACTTTAATGAATAAAACACGAAGCAAAAACAAACACATTACTTTACAATAGATCTCAAAAAGTACGTTTGTTCAAAAGAAAGCTTGGAATATGACGCGACGAATTCCGTAATTCTAGGACAAAAATTTAAAAACATCGTTCCTTCGCATAAATGTGATATTGATTATTATGCGTTATAGATATGATATTGGGTTTTGCTACGAAAGCGCATGTATTTTAGGAAATTACAGAATGCGAAGGTATTTTAAGAAAATGTATACACAAAAACGCAATAACGAAAACAGCGACATACGCGTTCGTTGTTTTGAAAAAGGAAGAAAGAGTTGTTGACTAAAATTAGAAATCGTACGATATTCTCACTCAAAACTCAAATGTCAATTGATAATGAGGTCCGAGGAGATATCACCTTGACCTTCCTTAAACACACAACAGTCGGGGGTTATCAGTAACAGTAACCTGAATGCAGACCTGTAGAGTGTGGCGAACCTTCAAGACGGGGTTTATTGCACCTGCATCCATGGCGGCGCCTGCCGATAACCAGTGACGAATATTCCTGATAAAATGCGTATTATAAAACAAGTGCATAGTTTTTATTGCACCCGGAGCGCGCTGAATCGATTGGTGCACCGTGGAAACTGCGATTGTTATCGAGAACGCCTGCAACTCCTAACATTACAAGTGTATAAAGAGGTCAGTCAGGAACCCTACCTCAGGATCGGTGTGGCCCCCCGTCGCGCTGGAGTTAGTATCCAAATATTGTTGTGTTTCCACCACTGGCACTTGAATGTCACTCGAACTATTATCACTAATTTGAGAATGGCTTTTGTCAGGCGCTTTCGGCTCCTTATCGTGTTCGGGGGAGGGAGCCATCTTGGACGAGGAACAGTCAGATGACAAGTCTTATGACCTCACTACACTATACTCCTTTCCTACCCGCACACCCGTTCGACACCACCCGCCCACACTTAGGGGGTCATTGTTTAAACTCGTTAATGTATTTGATTCACTTTTCTTTTATATTTCTTAGCGATCATCATTATTTTTGACGAGAACCGACCATCATTTTTCACTACTTACAAATGTGCCCTCTACAGGTAAATTTTGGAAGCTTCTGCGACAAATAGTGGTACGAGCTACGACGTACGTTTCCTTGCGTCTGTCTCTATTTTACAAGCACTCTTGTATAAAGTCCACTTATGAGTAAAAAAATTAAACATATCTATAATAGTTTATACTGAACATAGTTTCAAATGGACATCTTTTTGCGAGGTGCTTAGCAA
The DNA here is from genome assembly GCA_031772225.1 of Eubasilissa splendida. NCBI lineage: Eukaryota > Metazoa > Arthropoda > Insecta > Trichoptera > Phryganeidae > Eubasilissa > Eubasilissa splendida. The sequence goes on from CM062868.1 coordinate 21,110,927, forward strand.
AGCGCTTTTCCTTGCCGTCTTTTTGTACATGACTACATTTTGTTTCTGTCTTACGCACTATTAAAACGTACGACACGGTGTTGATCTGTCATTCTGTACGTCAAATTTTATACAAAAAACGAAATCTCCGCAGAGGGTGGTTCTGTTTACAATATCTGCGCGATTCGGCGTGTTGAACCTTAAAATGGCAGAAAAGGGCGCTGAAGTGATGTCCGAAAATATATTTCTCTTCGTTCCTAACCTGATCGGTGAGAAATAATGATATTTCATGTTATGAAAAGCGTAATTGGATTAACTTGTCCGCTAATGTGAGTTTTCTTTTCCAGGATATGGACGCATTATCCTTGCGCTTATTTCTTTTTACTTTATGCCAACTAATTACGTTGTGGCATGTTGGTGCTACGTGATCTCAGGCTTGTTGGATGCTGTGGACGGTCATGCAGCGAGGTATTTCAATCAGAGTAAGTATATATTTTTTAAACCTAGACTCCATTTCAACCTTAGTTAGAGTCGAATTAGTAAGGTCACCAACCATACCCCTTGGGAGTTTTCTATTCATTTTAAAACCATACTCTAAATGTACTTTATATTTTTGGGTCTCAGCGCCAGTTTTAATTTTAGTCTAGAATGGAGTGACTATTATCACGTTTGAGTATAGGCGACATCCAATGGAGAAATCTGTTATTATACTTCTTTTATGACTTTCCTGGCGCCAGTTGCAATACATTTACTGTTAGATTTTGCCTTATCTTCCTAAAAAAATTCTTTTTTTTCCCTGACCATCGTACTCCTTTTTCATCCAAAATAGTTGGTTACCTTATAATTAGCGAATTTGTTCAATCCATTATTAAAAATCAATTATTAATTTATTATTATTTTTAAAAACATTATCTCTGTTGACGAAATAGATATCTCTTTCAAGTAGTCAATATTATCTTAAAAACTGGAATCTTCCCAGAAATTTCAGTTTTCATAAGATGAGCCTACGTTAGTTGTAAAGAACTTCAGCATTTATGAGCATTGGCGACTCCTTTAAATGTACTGAACCAACTATAATATTTTCTTTAAACTTGGTCATATTAAATATATTAATTAGAAAGATATAGGTAATATAAAATCAATTTTATCGAAAAATATTGTTGTTGCGCCACCGGGATTCGAATCTGGATCTCTTTCCAAACTGGGGAAGGTGCATTATCCAACTATGTTACAGCGACAATATTTTTAGCGATCAATTTTCAAACCTCTATGTTACCTTTTTGATATTAATACATTTAATCATTCCATTATTTGAAAGAGTCATCTACCTTATTTTAATGGAATCTCAAATACCTTTGAGTAATCTGATATAAAGGTGGCAATACTCACACACACACACACACACATCTACATTATTATAAATCAGAAAAAGTCAGTGGTGCCAATCAAAGTAACAAGGCGCGTAAACCCACTGTGAACTGCTAGTTTTTAGTTTTAAAATATCTTCATTAGTAATGTGGTCAAGCCAGTAGCCTTATGCTGATGTGATAATTATTTATCTTATTTTCTCCCCCAGAGCACAAATAATAGCATTGGTCCTTAAAATTGCACAATATTTTTTTTATGCACGCACTCTGATTCAAACTTAGAGGGAGCACTCAATTCATTTCTACATTACCACACTTGCCAGGGATGCGTTAAATAGTTAAGTTGATATTAAACAGTAATTCATTAACTAGTTCCGAGCTCTGTAACTATTCACATGTTAATTGTTGTGTACATAATCTTTGTTCTCTGCAGGCACCAAATTTGGTGCAATGCTGGACCAGCTGACGGATCGTGCCGGCACCATGTGCCTGTGTGTAACCCTGGCAGCGTTCTACCCGGAGTACATGTTCTGGTTCCAGCTGTCCATGGCTGTAGACATTGTGTGCCACTGGCTGTACCTGCACACTACCATCCTGCAGGGGAAGGCGTCCCACAAGTTCATTGACATGTCGGGAAATCCAATCATGAGAGTTTACTACACTAATAAGATGGTATTGTTTTGGATGTGCGTGGGAAACGAGGCCTTCTACGCTGCTCTGTATTTGCTGCACTTCACCGAGGGACCGATAAGTATGTACAAACTTTGTTTGTAGGTTCTTACCTTCCCGGATATTTGTTGAAACTTGATTTTAGTGGTCGGCTTTTAAAATATATTTTTTAATGAATTGAACCTCTTGACTGAGGACACCAATTTGTTGATCAAACCACTCATGGAATGTACTAATAATAAACATTGGATAATTTATAGCGCCACTTTTGTAAAAAATTTCACTTAGGGCGCTTTATACAAATATTTTTTAAGGTATCTCTAACTGAGAGAATATCTGTATAGCCTACTAATTTCATCTTGGTTAAAATATTTTAAGAAACCGAAAATAAGAAACTTGCTACTCATTTATTCCCGTTGATATGGAGTGTAGTTGTTAATCCCAACATGATTAGCAAATTCCCCCTTTAATCTAATTTTATTTCACAGTTGAAATATATTAGGTCTTCTTTGTAAATTGTTAACATTAAAAAATAAAGATTTATTTAACAATTTGTTATTAGTGATAAGTCTCTGAGTGCCGAGTAGCAAGGAATAAACAGTACATACAAATTTAAAACTATTTTCTTTAAGTTGGCAGAAAGGTCAGTGTTTAATTTTTCGCTGACCTTTTATGCTAAATACATTTTGTCAGTGTATCTTTCTGTTATCAGAGTGGTTTTGTTCACAAGGACGTTTAGCTTGAAGCTAATCATTTTAAGTTTCACGGTTTTAGTTTGAACGTTGTCCCATTGGGGAATATTATGTAATATTATTCAATGATAACCTTTGAGCAATATCCATTTCTTAGGAATTATATAACTTGTCTTTATTATTTTCTGCTCAGTGCACACTAGTGAGATGTTTTTGTACTTAATATTGGGTTTATTGAAAAAAAAAAATTAAAAACTTGACTCTTTTTGAAAATCATTTTAGAAAAATTAACATGTATTAAATTTTTTTTTTACTCCAAATTTTATCTTTAAAGTTTTCTCCTTATATGGGTGGTTACTATAATGATACTTAAAAAAATAAGATGTAGCGATATTTTTAACATGGTTGCCAACTAACCAAATTCACAAGATAATAATCAAATATACATATATTTTTTAGTTTCCATTCTAAGTATGACTTATATACTTGCTAGTCTTGGATGTTGTTTCATTATGGCTATATAATGCTTAATTAAACGCCCAGGTATGTGAGAACCCACGCTAAAAATAATGTGTTTTTTTAAGTAAGGTTAAGATAACTTAAATGTTTTCTCTTTTATATATGCTGAATGCTGAAAGATCTGAATAATAAGCAAAAAATATATTGGTATTTATTTACAAAATCCTCAATAAGAAAATATCAGAGGAATTTAAACGAAAAATTGATGCATATCAACATGAGCACGAGCATCGTACAAAAGGAAAGGATAGACTGATACTGCCATTCAGGAAGAAGGCCAAATCTCAGAAATCGATGATGTATAGTGCAATGAAATTTTTTAATGAAATACCAGGAAACATAAGAAAGGAGGAGAAATTGAATAGATTTAAAATGAAACTGACCGAATATATAAAAGATAAGTTTTAGTAAAAGAAAATATGTACTTTAATCTTGTTTATATTACAGCATATATAGGAGTATTATTATGCACTATATTAAGAATTAAAAAAATAACAGTATGTAAATATATATCCGCAAAATCGTATGTATGTTTATTTAATCACATATTTTTCACTGGAATTTATATATGTGATAAATTTGAACACATCATCAATTAACACATTATCAATTTAAAAAAAAAATCACGCACACACACACATACACAGTGACCAAAACATAGCCACCCATCTATATCAGAATGAGAAGGAAATGCAAAATATTGCCACTTACAGATCCAAAATATTGCCGCTTATCTTTTTATATAAATTGTACATAATGTATCGAACAATGTAGGAAGGAATGTAATGTTATGTGATAATGTTCGTTAATCTTGTAGTTCCATTTATACGTAACTGGAACTACAAGATTACGACTGATTGAACTGATCACCTTGCTAATACTTGGAGGTCTAATTTTCACCGCAAATTATTCCCCAGTCGCCTCCGCTCCGTGCCAGTTTCGGTCTGTGCGCGCCTAGCTCCAAACCCCGAGCCCCTAGCCCGCGATTAACTAGCAACTAAATTCCGGACTAATTCCGCTACGGGACGGGAAACAATCAACCCCGTCCTCCCCCCATCCCCCGAGTCTGAGATTAAATATAATATATGGCCAGAACAATTGTGTTAGGCTCAGTTCCGCCAACCATGAACAGAGTTATTAAACTATGTTCACGTCATATTCAAACGAGTTTCGCCTGCATAAATTAAACTATTATCACTTTTTATTTATTTTTAAGAGAATACAATAAGAATGTGTCCTCCTAATAATAAAGTTGCATCAATGTGTCCAAAATTTAATAAAAATTAATTGATAATTCTGGTATCTGCTATCAGATTACTCAAAGGTATTTGAGATTCCATTAAAATAAGGTAGATGACTCTTTCAAATAATGGAATGATTAAATGTATTAATATCAAAAAGGTAACATAGAGGTTTGAAAATTTGTCACTAAAAATATTGTCGCTGTAGCATAGTTGGATAATGCACCTTCCTCAGTTTGGAAAGAGATCCAGGTTCGAATCCCGGTGGCGCAACAACAATATTTTTTCGATAAAATTGATTTTATGTGTATATCTTTCTAATTAATATATTTAATTCATATTTATTTATTTTTCATAATTCCTTAATGAATATTTGTTCAACAGAGAAAAGGGGAATGAATAAAAGATCTTCCATTCATTATACTTCATACCTAATGGCGCGTGCACATGTATGGGATTTATCTTGAAAGCAATCATCACCGCATGTATTTTAGGTGCAGAATAGAATGACGCAACCAGTACATACCGAATCTCAGAGATCAATGTCTCATCCATGAATCCACTCCATAACACCGGTTCATATATAAAAAACGTGGTCAGAATATGTTAACCATAAGCCAGCCAGGAACAAAATCAAAGTGCATATTTGTATTTAGAAGCTGAAGCAAGATTTCCAGTAGGTGTCACTACACAAAGCAAAGATAAAATATAAGACGTATCATATAAATAAATTGTCACTGGCCGTGGTGGAAAGTTTTTTTATGATTTATTTGGCGCTGAAAATTGAACGATTTTAAACCTCCAACAATAAGAGGTTGTAATAATCCATATTCACATGCACTGTTATTTTTTGGTTATTTTAAAGCCTGAAGTTAGTAAAAAAATCTTTCCCCTCAGCAAAGATAGCGTTTCAAAGTTAACATTTCCTCTTTCAATTGGAGACATAAATGTAGCCACATTGGTCAAGAAGACATCACTTTTCTTTAATTTATTTTATTATGTTAATCATTTATTTTGCAGTTGCTGGCATCGGTTTATTCCGTATTGTTGTTTGGGTCTCAGCTCCGATTGCAATTGTCAAGTCTCTAATTTCCATCCTCCACGGTTTTGTCGCTTCACTGAACCTCGCCACCATCGATGTGGACGAGCGCGCTGCTATAGCTGCCAAAGAAAACTAACTGTAAACAAAGTGAAAAAAGAACAAAATATATTACTATATATGTACTGTTATTTTATCCCTTGAGGTATAATAATATTGACCAAAATAATTTAACATTTATACTATTTGTTCTACTAAATTTTGATTTGGATTTTACTTTTCAAATATTTCCTGATCAATATGTTTTTAAAACATCAAAAAATTCATTTATCAAATAATAATATAAAGTTTATGCACTGTTTTGTGAAAAATTATTGTTCACAGTTTTTTTAAATATGTTTCGAATATTAATATTTTTAGTAATGTCTCATATTTTTATGTAATGGATTTGTGGGGGCCCTGTATCAACATACAATTGATAATTTTTAATGAGACATTACAGTATATACTTATGCACTGGATTAAGGAAAAGAGCAGACCAATGTATTAACATTGGATGTTAATATGATTTATGTCATCTGTTTATATATCCATTCCTCAAATGATTCACATTTAGATTAGATCATATCTTCTAGTTCTTGTACTTTTTTCTGTATGTATCTCTTTTGAAAGAGCCATGTTCTTGGTGAGAGATTTTCCCACAATGGGAAAAATTTAAGTTTGGAAAAGAGTAGGTTTTCAAAAGACGATAATTATTGGTTTGATAAAAGGGATATTAGGAATTGTCTTGATTAATTATTTGATAATCCCAAGTAGGTCACATTGACTGACACCGGTGACATTGGTGACATTCGGAGTAATTAAGTGATGGGTACATGTATTTAGATGAGAGGATTGCCTGTATTCAATAGTTCTATATTTCATTGCTTAAATATATGTATGTGTATACGGTTGAGTTGTAAAAAAACAACAAAAAATTATTAATTTATTATTCATAAATTTTAAATTTGTTAAAATAGTTTTCGACTTTAGTCAAAATTTGCTCATTTCATTTTCGTTGTTTTTTTAAATTATTTTTATGTTTATTGGATTAGTTTTAATTTGGGAATCCATACAAAATGGTTGCAATCTAATTATTTAGATAAATTTTTAATTTTATTACCTTATCATATCGACCCTTCATATGTACAGTACCGTAACTAACAAATAGATCATTTTTATTATTTTAGTATTTTGCATAATATATATATTTCATACATATTTTAAATGGCAGTATTTTTTTATATATTGTATTATATTATGTTCAGTAGAACATAATACTGCCACTTAAAAATGCATCAAGTATGTATTGGGTTGTCTAATAAGTCTTTACGATTTTGTTCAATTATTTATTATAAAAACAAATTTTTAAACAAAAATTACAACATTTCAATCAATGATGTTCATTCAATTATTATTATTCAGGACTTCGTTCTATCTTTCAACTAATTTGTCGGTGCCTTTTCTATAAAAATCGGTTGGTCTGGTATCAAAATAGTTATCGAGTCAATTTTTAAGGTCATCGTCATTGTTGAACGTAACGCTGCGCATTTGATTGGAGAGCGACCGCAAAAGGTCATAATCTGATAAAGCGAGGTTGGAACTGTAGGTTAAATGCGGAAGAATTTCCCAGTTTTTACTGCTCTAAAACATTTTCCTGTATCTTATAGTTTTTCTTAATTTTCAGAATTAAATAATAGTGTCAAATTGGGAAAAAGAAACATTTCCTACACATACTTATTTTCACTATTGATTATTTAAGTCTGAAAATTAAGAAAAACCATAAGATATAAGAAAATGTTATAGCAGAAAAAAATCCTATCAAATAGTATGTTATTTTTTATCACAAAAAAAAACCTTTATTTTAAAACCCATGCAAAATACTAGAATAACTAAAAATGACATATTTGTTACTTATCAATATTATCTCATTAGATTTTCACCAATGAGAACATACTATTTTATAATATTTATAATTTAAGAGTACATAGTATATGCATTTATTTTGTCACTGTATTCTTAACACGTTTTATATGAAAGCGAGCTGTAAAGATCTGAAAATTATTGCACCTTTTAATTTTTATTTCAGACCACAGATGATATCTCGCTTTTGTTTCACGTGAAAGTATTTATGTTATATACATATTTCTTTTATTGTTCAAAATGTATGAATATTCCAAAAACACAATTTTACAATTTGCAATTCCTTTCTCCCCGTAATTAATCTGTATGTCTTTGATGATATTACGAAATTTTAGTTTGGCTTAAAAATTGTAGTAAGTTATTGATATTTTTAAATAAAAATCACAATAAGGTAAAAAATACGGAAGTACATTCCAAATGTCAATTAATGACTATGGACAAATTATTAAACCATTTAAAAGGTAGCCTTAATTTTTATGTTTATAAACATATTGGCTATGTTACATTTAAATATTAAATCTTGGGAGATAAAGATATTCTATCAATTCAAAGTACATACTAACTAGTGCTAGCGCATCTGATTTACAAAGAGAAGTACTCTAAAAATAGATGCATTTAATTTTAATCATTCCTTTGTATTTTTTCTATAATTGGTGCGTTTTAAAAATATGCATGTCTCATTGTTGTCAACGTTACTATTGTTTCCTGTAGTGTGTCCAACATATTAAGTTTTATGTTTGTGAAGCCAACTATTAAAGATTAATCTTCAATCTGAGAGATTGTACAGGGGTATTAAGAATGTGTTATTTTGTAATCTCATATAGATATTTTGTGTATTAACAAAATCATGTTTTTACCTTTTAGTAGTTGATTGTCTTGTCTTCTTAGATGGTAGTGAAATCTCGTGTGATTATTTTGAAATGTTGCTAGCTCAGTGCAGCGGTTCAGATATCTGTTAAATCATAGCATGACAGCAATGCCTTCTAGAACATTTTTCTTGAAATTATACTTTGATAGTTCAAGTTGCATTGAAACCAAAATGGTACTTAAAGAAAAAAACTGTGAAAACTTCAAAAAGTGGCACATTCGATTTGATCACAACAAAAATTACAAGATAGATTTTTTAAATTTTAGTACAGTGGTACCTCGGTATACGTCTTTAATCCGTTTCAGGTCCTTGGACTTATACCAAATGAATTTTTCCCATAGGAAATAATGGGAAAATAATTAATCCGTTCCCATGGCAAAAATCTTATTGTTATTGGCATATTATACATTAATAGGGTTTTATAGAATAATTTAAACACTGCTTAATACAGATTTAATAACTTCTTTGTATTTCACAATTGTAGATACCGTCGTTCTCGGCATACGGTGCAACCAAGTCTTAGATATGCATGCCACCTTCATACTTTTCAATAGCGCGGGTTGTTCACTGAATGGTAGGAACAGTCATACTGACGCTCATGAGCAGTCGTGGCAGAAATGCCCCCTCTCCAAAAACTAAATTCAGTTAAACGAAGGCGCAAGCGCGCACCACTTGATGCACGCGAGCCGTATACCAAACAAAAATGTTTGCATCCAAACAGGGCGTATATCGAATTGGACTTATTTCAAAGTGGATGTATACCGAGGTTCCACTGTATATGTAAATGAATAAAAAAAAAACGGAAGTCAAGGAGTAATGAAAATGACATCTTGCACTGGGCCGGCGATATGAATAACAATTAAATGAAGGAGAAATTTATTAGAACATAATTAGTATTGTGGTAATGTACTTATTGATTAAAGTTTATTCTCTTGTCATCCTAGTATGTATATATTGTCTGAATCATTGTGGTTTCCCATTTCAATATTTTGAATTTAATAAGCTTCTTCATTTAGAAAACTCCTTATAAATCACCTTACAGGAAAACATTTCTTAACACGATTTACGCGAAAATCAATTAGTGCATTCTATCAAAAATATACTATTTCCCGCTTTAATCGACTGATCAATCAGTTAATGCGGTTATTATTTGCCCTTCTTTTCTGCGTCGGACTGGTGGCCATGTGTATGAAGAAGATGAGGATAAAAGAGTGAGCAAGAACAAGAACAAATTAAGGAAATAACTACAAAGTAAGCATTCAATCACATTGAAGGAAAGGTCATTTTCAAACTCTCGAATATGGAAAGCGCTGAAATTTTAACTAAGCAATGAAACAAAATAAAAAAAAACAAAAAAGTAAAGTTCTGCTCGAATATTTAAAAAAAAGTAATTTGTCATTTAATTATGTAATCATTCAGTAAATAAAAATTCACGTTGCATTGTTTATTCATTGATATTTTTATCCTCTAATACAACTTATATATAGTGTATTTTTTCCCAAGTGTATCCACATTGGATTAATTACAATTGATCTTTTTGTATTTGATTTACGCGATTATGCTTAGCGCGAGGTTGAATTAATTGTGTTAAACAATGTTTTCCTGCATTTGACCTTAATTGTTAATCTTATATAAATGTTACCAAAATTGATAGTTTATACTGCATACGGGCGAGTTTTCACATTGCGTCTGCAATATTTCATTCCATGTTCAACAAGGTGCCAACAGAAAAAAAAAATTCTCACTCTACATTGAACGAAAGAAAAAATATATATATTTTTTAATAGTACTTTGGTAGAAAAATTAAAGAAAACAAAAAATAATTAAGGAATATCACTCTTGACATCAATTTTGGCTATGAAAATTATTAGATTATACTGTATTTTAAAATGATGTCATTTTTGCAAGAAGTGTTTCAAGATTTCTTTATGTTCAAAAATCTTCCCAAAGCCTTATATACCTGTTAAATTCTTATATGCCTGAAATCTACAAATTGATTAAAAACTTATTTTGTTTTACAAAACCAAGTTCTGTATCTTAAAAATTAAAAGTTTTATGTAAGACGTTTTGTAATATTTAATGTAATTTTTTGTGAATCTCATGTATACTATTGATTTTCATCACATCTAGTCATAAGCCGTGTATTGCTATCCATACCTTAATGTTAATTAAAATAAATCCTTTAGATGAAACCCGTCAATGAATTTACTTTGTGTTAAGAATAAATGTATAAAATAATTCTTCTCTTTTTTTTCTTACGACCATCTAAAGGTACACGGAGAATGGACTCACATGATGCCAGCAACTCACCTTTCCCCTGTAGAATATATCTTCAAGAATTCTATATATGTAATAAAATTATAGTTTAAAGAGACCTACTGCTAAGAGTTATTTTTGGCAAAAAATGAGGAAATATGAAAATAATATTTTGAAATGTCACCATAGTTGGTGGTGATACGGCTTGTATTTAGGAAATTGTTTATTTGTTGTAAGACACGTTGAAATTCTGGTTTTTAATCTTGTGGACGGTGAGGTAAAGATAGATGCATATCGATGCTCTAATGTGTAATTTTATTAACTCCATTTTTCTCAATTTTACTGGAAAGGCAAAAAACTGTGTAATTTTTTAAAATTCATTGAAATTATGTTTTCTTCTTCGTTAACGATTTATATATTATAGGAGAACGTCCTAAATATAATATTTATGAATTCATGTCATTTTTATCGGCTTTCTTGGGAGTTAGCAAATTTGCATTTATGCGAAATGTAATTTTCGTAAGAGTTAGCAAATTTGCATGTTGAATGTTTTTAAAATAGATTCATGATAATATGCGGAATATTCATAATTAATCTTGGATTATTTTGTGGAAGCTCAAAAAACATTATCTTTGCAAATTTTTTTTTATTATTCTTCTGTTACAGGTTAAGCCTGCATGTTTATATATAAATAATATTAAAAATTAAACTGTCTTATTTATAACAATTAGAAATTTTTGTAAAATGCAGTTACATTAAAACATAATTAAAGGGTTAAATAGTTTTTTAGAAGCAGATTAATATTACTTGCAACACGATCCAAAAAAATTACTAAATCCGCTACATGATTAAAAGTAAATATGTTATATGAAACTGTATAAATAAGCTTCTATAAATAATAATTACAGTATGTACTTCTGCTATCAAGATTGAATTATTGAACTTTTTCATTATTTGCAGCATTAAACTCGCCTTTTAAACAGATTACTCGAGTTGATGACGTATGCGCAAGTTCTGACAAGTCCGCAAACGAAACGATGGAGTTACATATTTTGCATTTAGCTACTTGGGAGTTGTAAATTTTCTTGCAATGTTTTTTAGAATAACTTTTTTAAATGTCAAATTTTCACAGGATATGCATCAGAATGGTATTATTAGTCATTTTTGACCAAAAGTGGAGTTAGCAATTTTACACTTTAGGGTAATATATAATAGGGTATATGTTCTTTCTCAACAGCGTACGGCTATTGACATAACCTGTTTCGAAATTCGCAGTAGAATACACTACTATTCTCCTCATCAATTATTTGTTCCTCATGACCAGCTCATCCAAGGGAGCATTTCTTTACCTTACCCAATGCTATAATTTAAATTCAGTCTTTTCTTATATCCTCACTTTATCAGGCTTACTAAATCAATCCATTTTTATATTCATTATAGTAACCACATTTCCATACTAAACAGGTCTGCCTAAATTTAATTTAATTATGCCTAGTACCTAACTGATCACTCAGCATTGCGCGACCTCCCCATACTGCACCACCATCCTGGCAGCCCTGTGTTATTAGCTGAGAAACGATACCCCTAGTTAATACTAAAAACCTTTATTCTCAGCGTAGACTGCAACCACACTTTTATACACAGCGTGTAGGTGTTCATATATCACTTACTGAAAATTGCACGCAATTTCTCTCAGTACCCACCAATAAATAACTGCACAGTGTTACTGTCAAGAATCAATATCCAAAAAGCACCACTACTTATATACTACAGGTAGCGGATATTTTAAAATATACAATTCAAATCAATCTTATGAACAGACTCTTTCCTTAGGATTATAACTAAAATAAATTGATAAAAATAGGTGAAAGAATAACAATAAATAAATTAAATTAAATTTTTATTTTAAAGAATACAGGCAATATGTTAACAATGGTTACGCAAGAGGGGTGCGTAAACACCCGCAGAAGCTCATGAGATAGTGTCAAAACAATCTAGCAGAATTAGTTTTTTCAAGGGATAAAGCGTGGAGGATGATTAAAAATATAAATGATAATACAATTAAAAGGTGAGACGCGAAACAAATTGTGACAACAAGTTATACAAAAATATTTGTGGATTCGTGTTAAGTAAGCACCCTGAAACATTGTCGGATCTATGCGGCAGCTAATACAATAAATAATGTAAACTCAACATTATTTGTAATACTTTTGATTATAATAAATTAAGCTCATTTTGTCATCCTGATAAAACAATTTGTTTTTTAAGCTCTTAAATTTAATAATCTGGAATCATACATCTTCTGATGACAAAGCGAACCGCCGCATCACGTGCACGGATACAACAATGCTTTTTATATAGGCTAAAATGTTTATCACTTTTATCCCTTGAGACTGCTCATTCCTGCCCGCATGATCTCATCCACCAGCAGGAGGTTGCAAGCGATTACTGAACACGAGTTGATAATCTGCTTCTTTACAATATAATTGTCGTAGACACCTGAGTCTGTGGGCTTCATCGGTTCTCCGGTGCTCAGGTCTAGGCCGATAGGATCAGGACTCAGGCGAGATTCTTCTTGCAGTTTCACAATTGTGTCTTGAACGTCATATCCCGAATTGACCGCCAGCGTCTTGGGAATGATCAGCATGGCTTCAGCGTACGCCTGCACTCCCAATTTTGCCTTTCCTTTAATGGTATCTTTATGTTTAATGAGTTCATTGTAAACCCTGACTTCAAACGCACCCGCTCCAGCGATGAGACACTTATCTTCGATGGCATTGTTGATAGCTCTTAAACCGTCCCTCACTGCATCCTTGATCTGTGTCAAAGTGTGCTTGTTGGGCCCTTTGATTAAGATGGTAACTGAGAGTGGATTTTTGCAGTCCTCTACAAATGTGTACTTGTTTTCGCCAAGAATGTGTTCGTACAGCGATCCAGCAAATCCGAGTTTAGATTCGTCAAGGTCATCCACAGAGTTGACAGCCACACCCCCGCAGGCGAGGGCCAGGCGCTCCATGTTGCGTCGCTTGGCACGGCGGAGTCCTACGATTCCCTCCTTAGCTAAGGCATCCAGAGACATGGGGTCAATGCCCTTCTGGTTGATGACTGCAAACTGTTTGTCAGTTCCATCACACACCTTCTTTTTCAAAGCGATAATCTAAAACAAGATATATAATATTTTACTGAACTGCAAAGTTTTACACATAAACAAAAGAAAATTCACCAACAAAAGGTTGTTTATTTTTGAAAAGTTAGCCTTGGGGTGAATTAAAAACATCTGTACCATAGTGATTACAATTAGCTATTCAAGCAATACAACCTGATGGGTATTTGAGTGGATATTGCAAAAATATTTAAAGTAAAATGATGTGCCATTATTGCTGTTGCGTGTACTGTATTATAGGTAACAAAAGATATTGTCACCTTCTGGACCCTCTGATCGATGAATTCCCTCTCGGCGGCTACCAGCTTTTCCCGATCCTCGGCAGACTTGTAGAAGAATCCAGAGTTGACCTCCGACTTCTCATACTCGAGTGAAACATTGCAGGTCAGGATGTAGGCGTTAGTCAGGCGCTTCGGCATGTCTGGGTGACGGGCACCGTGGTCCATGACAATACCTGTATTTAAAATTTTTACATTGTTTTACTTTAAAATATACATTTCATATCTGTTTTCAGGGTGGGTTATGCCAATTGTATATGTCAGTTAATAGGCAAGGGCTTATAGAAAACGAAGTACCGCTCACCTCTGACCAGCTGTGTCTCAGTGGCGGTCTTGTGCTGCATCTCCATCAGCTCCACCATGTGAAGGTCCACTGGCCTTCCTTCCTGTCGGATAGCTAACACGGCATCAACGCACGCCTCAGTCAGCACGTCAGCCAAAGTATGATGTACCTGTGGATAACAGCATTACATGCAACACTTAATTTTTTCTAAAACAGTTAAATATTCACTTTGGTATATGTATATAGCAAGTCCTCTACATGAGACTTGCAAACTTTCAAAGATACGAATATCCCGTGTTCAATTATTTAAATAAGTGCCATATACTATATTGTGCCGGAATTTCTTTCCATAATTAAATTATTGGTTAAAAATATTACCTTGGTTCGGAAGGAAGTACGTGCCACATCCATTAGATTCTCTTTCTTGATCTCGATAGGGATCTTCATCCCCTCCAAGACTTCGAGAGCTTTCAATCGAGCCGCATCAAACCCTTCGGACAGGATACGCGGGTGGAGACCTGAGTAAATGAGAAGGACTCGTGTGAGCTGATTTGATATCAAAAAAACTAAAATGATATTACATAAAAACTATAAGCAGACAATGAGGAAATACAATTCAAGAAGTTAAAAAGTATATAATGATTTGTACATCGGGAACAGATGACTTATGAGCATCTGAATAGTAATTGATATTCATAATTGGTTAATAGATCTCACCTTCACTAATGTAGAGATCGGCCTGCTTCAGCAACTCCCCGATAAGCAGCACTGTAGACGTGGTACCATCCCCGGTGGCATCATCTTGAGCTGTACTAGCTCTGGCGATCAAAGAAGCAGTTGGATGCTGGATCTGCATCTCATGCAATAAGACATTGCCATCTTTGGTGATCTTGATGTCACCTGCGCCTGACACCAACCTAAAAACAGGTAATATAATAAGGTACAATAAATATCTGAACTGATCAACCCCTCTACGGCTAAGTGCCGTATATATCGGTCGCAAAAAACTTTCCACCACGACCAGCACTAAATATGTCCATCGTGACATCATTTATTTATCAACACGTATTGTTTTATTTTTGGTTTGATTAGCGACACGTACCGGAGACCTTGATTCAATCTCAAAATATATATATGCACTTTAATTTCCTTCTCAACCAGGTCGAGCCAGATCGGGGTTAATATTAATGTGTCATTTATGACATTATTATGAATTAAATGTGTAAAGGAAATATATAATTAATAGTGAACCAGCGCTGAATATATGTCGCTAAAAATTTTCCACCACAGCCAGCAATGTAATAATCTGGCGTGATGTAATTTATTTATCTTTGCTTTGTATAGCAACACCTACCGGAGACCTTACTTCAGCCTTTAAATACAAATATGTACACACTTTTATGTTGTTCTTGGTGAGATTGGGCAGGTTTATGTATGTTAGCAACCTTCAACATGTAAAAACTGCCAAAGAAGGGTTAAAAGATGATAACCAGATCCTTTTGTCTGTAAACTAAGCACTCGCAACGAATTTATCTGATTGTTTACTAATGTTTCACTCCGGCTGTGTGATACTATAGAAAAAATATTTTTGCTCTAAATTTAGGTGATCAAAATTTTTGATGCATTTTATGTTTTTTAAATATTATTAGAAATCCCAAATCCAGGAAATTTATTACAAATATAATTTGACAAATTAGGGAGTACTGATTTATTTTCTTCATCGACTATTTTCATTTGTTCTGAAAAAAGAACGTGATACACAAGTTTATAAACACATTTTAAATTATTTTATTTACACAATTATTTTCTTGAAAATTTGTAGGCTTTTTCAATAATATAAGGAATAGGGATAAAACATTTAAATAAAACGCTTCTCTATCTAGCTAGATTCTGTAATATTTGCTGCTAATATACAGGTACTGGTAAAAATTTTACCAAAATCACAAAAACTAGAAAAACAAAACGAAATTTGCTTGCTATTTGCTCGGGAATTACTAATATAGCTTTAAAAAATATATGAAGGATTGTCTCTTGTGCAGTTACTCGTATCCAGGGATCCAAAACTGTAAAAAGATGAGTCACGGCCTAATTAAATGTTTTAAAATATGTTATATTCGTTGAATTTATTAGCTAGAGTAATTAAATATTGAAGTGCAAACACATTGAAAACGAGCATTTTCCTGTTTTCATGAAAAGTTCTAACATGTTTGGCGTTGAGGTGTGTCAAAAAGTGTGGGACGAGATTTACAACCAAAAATGATCAGTTCTAAAACTCGCATAAGACAAGTATTTATAAACGATATAATACAGCATCGGAAAGACGAATTAGATAAGTAAATTTACATACATTTTCATTGTTCCTTTGGGACCTAAATTTGTTTTCATCACATCTTGAATTCCTTTGGCAGCCGAGATATTTACGGCTAGAGCCTGAGCGGCCCTGGCAAATTCAGCCTTTGGGTTCAACAAGCTTATAGCAGACATTTTTAATAGTAATAAATGCTCCTTTTAACGATGAAAACTTATGGAAACTACTCAAAACTACGAGAATATTCGAATCAAGCACGAGGCAAAACGCAAAGACGAAAAGCCGGAAAGTTATATCTTTTCTATGGATGGTGCCGAGTCTTATTTATGGCTGCCAGTGCAGGATTGTCTATGGGCCTAATTAACAACTATGGTTTCACATCCATGCTGAAAATTTTAAAGTTCTTGTTTAGATTGATATTGATACCTCGCACATCTATGCTTCGCACGCTCAGTCTCAGTCAATTGAATTGAAAGTTAAGCAACTTTGTTCGGAGTCAGTTTCTGAATAAAACGTCCGGGAGTGAGGCTAGCTGTTCGAATTAATAAATCTATTACGTTGTTATTTTTGTATCGCCCTCGTAGACGACAACTGTTCAGAATTTATACCGAAATGTTACTTGATAAAATTAGTTACAGATGAAGTTCGTGGCTCTACCACAGATGTACAAGAAACTATATGAATATCGCGTGGTCAAAAAACCTACAAGTCTATATGTAGCGATCAGAATAATAATTATAATATCTTCATTGACCAAAAAGCGTTGTTGAAAAGAGATAGTTCATTTGAGGATGGAATACGATCCCACTACCCAAATATTCATGAAGTTCTAAATGGACAATAGCTGGCGCCATAACAAAACAAAGGTTATGGCTTTTGTTATCAAATAATCGTCCCTTTTTGTTAAAAAGTAAATTTTGGTAGAGATATGTGTGCCGACCACCGTGGAAGAAAAAAGAAGAGAAAAAAATCGCGTTCTGAAAATCGCTCTATTAGATTAGCAAAGACCTACCATTACGCCGTTTCCCCACGGGATTAGGTGGAGAGGATAGAGCGTCACACTTGTCAGTCCTAGTACACAATTTTCACCTCTTCCACATTCATACATCTCGCGTCATAAATTTTTCTTACAATTCGATCCTCATTTATTCGTTCCATTTGACCAAACCACCTAAGCGAGCCTTTTAAAAATATATTAACTTAAATTCTTTATTTTTACTTGATCATAAATGGATCTGACACAAATATGCCCAAGCAATCTCATTTACACTGCATTCAGTCTGCGTTCGTTCCTTTTTTGCCAGTTCCAGGCAAAGAAAGTGTAAGGATCAAATTTCAAATTCATCGCCATTTTAGCCGGCATCGATGCTAGCGACAGCGCTGCCGTTACAGGTCTGGCCCGATCCTTCAGCAAAATTCTCTCTCTCCTGTTTCATCGCTTCGCAACAGCTGTCTTGCCGGCCAACGCGCGCCGAGCGAGACCGCCGATTCGCTTCATTTTATAATACACGCGCACCTTCTGCATCTCTTCATTCTATTTGTAATATCTGTCTTCCTTTTTCTCTCATACTGTCACAATAAACATCGACACCCCAACCACCACTCTTTCATTTAACCATCGACCTAACTCACAAAAAAGAAAAAACACTACACCAATATAGGTACCAGCCAGTCGGCGCCTCGTAAATGCAAATTAATATAGATAGTAAGAGTCGCGACACGAATAAAGCTTTAATAATATAAAGTAATGAATGGGCAGGTTAGCGTCATAGCAGGGATGTTTTAGAGTAAGTATGTTTTATGTAGCTATAAATTATTAATGTAATAATATGAATATGTATAGAGATAAGTTTAATTGTAATTAATAAACGTAAAACGTAAGTATGTGTAGAAAATTCAAGCGTGCTAATTTTATTGTAAATAAATTCATGTGTCAATTAAATGATTAATGTAATACAATGAATATGTATAGAGATAAGTTTAATTGTAATTTATAATAAAAAGACTACCGGTGAAGAAGAGAAAAATTTGGCCTAGGAAAGAATCTAGACTCTCACCGTAAGGGCGGTCAATGGAATGGTTGCTGGTTCTGAGGGTGGGACCGAACGGCGAGCCGGCACCACTCCCACTCGCACAACTTTAAAATGGTCGGACGCCATTGCACAGAAGCTAGTTCAGTAATCGGTCACGTGAAATTAGTCCAAAAGATTGTTCACTAATCGGCCATATGAGGTCAATCTAGGAGAGTTGAACTAGTCCGTGGGTCCGTGAACGAGAAGCAGCGAGCTCATAAGCTAATCAGTCATGTGAAGTTAGTCCAGAAGCTAGTCTGAAGTTCTGGAGATCAGCCATGAAAAGTCAGTACGGAAGTGAGTCAGGCTGCAAGCAAATTGACCAAGTCAGCCTGAAAGCAGTCACCGAGTTAGCCTGGAAACAGCCGCCCAGCCATCGAGTTAGTCTGGAAGCAGAAGGGGGACCCACCCTTACCGGAACCGTTGCAGAAGTTAAGTAACGCTAATTCTACAATTAAGCAAAAACGAACAAAGATTTGAATTTAGACCTTCCTGCACCCTTTATTTACTATTCAGATACAATAAATATGGAGATATTACAAATGACAATATCATTTAGACAAAAGAAAGATCATGCAAAAAAAAACTTCCATATATGTAATAAAAATATATTATATAAGGAAGGAATGAAACAAGGAGGTGTAGGAACTAAATACAGCGCGTCCGCAGTACTGTGCCGGGGATGGCACACCTGCTCACACACTTCTCTCCCCCCGGTAACAAAATAAACAGATGTAAGTATTATTGGATGGGGAGGTGCATATAAAACTTCAATGTCACAATTAGAAATCACTCAAAAAATGATAATAAAAATTATTCTAAAAATAAAAGTCTATCCAAGTATACAACTTTTCACAGATTTTAAAGTACCAAAAATAGTAGACATATACAAAAAAAATTCAGTAATTCAAATTTTCACAATTAAAAATTAATTCAATTTTAGAAGCGAATTCCGATCTACGAGATATAGAGATCAAATTAATCCCAAAACTAAAATATACCGCAACTCAAAATCAATATATTTATCAAGGTATCAAATTTTTTAACAATCTCCCCATCACAATTAGAAAAATTACGGACTATCATAAATTTGTAACTGAAGTTAAAAAAATATGTACACAGACTAACTGAAACATAAATTAACTCGAATATACTCCTTCTCTATACACGAGTCTTACTCTCATAGAGAAGAAACAAATGTAAAAAAATATATATATATCCACTGATTATTGAAATTGTATTATATTTTTAATATTAATAAAAAAAGAAAAAAAAAAGTACAAAAATAAGGTAAGTGGTGCAAGGCAGCCATTAAAGGGCTAAACAAATCACAAATTTCAAAGTAGACAAAATAACACAAGTGGTGAGGTTGGGTCCTTAGGCCCGGGTCAACAATCTTACACGTTATAAAATGACAAAGCTAAAGAGTTGCAGGCAGGATTAGAGCAAAAAATACTTTACAACAATAATTCAAATGCATGGGTCCTATTGAACCGTATCACACCAGTTAAAGGGTTAAAATATGAGAGCAAAGATATCTTTGTTAATGTTTCAGCAAATGGTACTACGCAGATTTCGCAATATAATATACTATACTATACATAATAGATCTACCATACCGATACTGCACTTAGAATATACTGCATGTATATGGATGGAGTTTAGTTTTTGAAGTCAAGGTTTGGACATTAAAATAGCCTCCAATAAAAGACTGGAGGCATTTGAAATCATTCTCTTCAATGAGAAATGTATCTTTTATGACTCATAATGCAGTGAAAGGCATCAGAGCTGTAGATAGAAAGAGGTTATCTTGACTGCAAAACTTCAAAAAGTAGCTCAATATCCAAAATGCCAATGATCTTATACATCATGCGCAAGATAAATTAGCATACTGCAACCAGGTGGCTAACCTTCAACATGACCAAGGATCCAGCCCAGGACAAAGTGGAGCAGAATGATTAGAATAGCCACACCAGTTGAACAGGATACAAAAAAGAAAACTTATTCAAATTTAATGTGCATATAATAGTGTTATATTTCCTAAAGTCTATGTCAATCTACATGTATTTTTACTCCAATCAAATAGTTTTATTTATTTAATTACTTAATTAGTATGTGATTGTTATAGTAGTGAATTCTCTACCATTCTCTTTCTCTAATATATAATAATATTAAATAAGAATGAAAAATATATGTGTGCATCTGTATAAAGTCATGTAACAGAAAAAATTAATAAATGAAAATTCCAAAATATTTATAACACTTTTAATATAACTCTAAAATTACAAGAATAAATGTCATTTTATAAATAAATTATATAAAATCTCAGACTATGATAAGAACACACTTAATATTGATAATTGTAAAAAAAGTGTTTAGTGTCGAGTGCCAATACCACTACACTCCTTAAGTACACTTGAAGAAATGCTACGGACACCTTAAACCATTTATTCAATGTCATCTTCGTCCTCTTCATCCTGTTGCGGCAAGGGCGGGATGTACGGCATATCTCCCGGTTTGGTGATAAGCCTCAGTTCTTCCGCAGACTTTAAACAATTCTCTGCAATTTCTTTTACAACCTTTCTTGATTTATCTTCCAATTTTGTGAGCGCCATGAGGATCTCCATAACATCGGTGGCCATAACCTTTTCAGCCAATTCCTTATCGCTGTTAATCAAATTATACACGATGACAGCTCCTCTATGCTGCACCTGGACATCGGGATTGGCCAATAAACAGTGTAAAACTTCAAGCCATGTTGATAAATCCAATATTTTTTTACAACATTTTGCACTCGACGAAGTGAGAATAGCGAGTGCCCCGGAAGCAGCAATGGCTGTTTCTTCGTCTTCTTCTTGACACAGGAGGGCTAAGAACTTGACTCTATCATTGTTGTCTTCGTGCGCTTTGACAACATCTTCTGACATTACAAGATTTGTGATGACCTGCGTAGCAGCTCTCTTCAGCATCATGTGATCTTCAAACAGCTGGGCTTCAATTCTTGCCAGTCCGCATTCTTTAATTATCCGTTGCCTCGTCGATTCGTTCATGGCTGCTAAGTTGCACAGTGCCATCAGAGCCTCAAAGTTCTCAAGGGCGGTACAGTCGGGATGTAGCAATGCCGTAAGAGGTCGGACAACTTCGAGACTTCTTTGACCAGGGAAGGCTACTTCCGGGTTGATCGTTATGCCAATTCTCGCTAAGGCTTGGGCGGCGTGAATCTTTCCTTTCGCCGTGCCTTCAAGTGACATGGGGAGCAGAACTTTGGCTCCTCCTTGTTGGACTACGATACCTCGAAGATCTTGCTGGCTGCAGATTGCATTAAAAACTCTAGAAATCAATTCCTTGGAGTTATTACTCTCTGTTTTAGAGAGTGAAACCAAAGCAGTGGTCACACCTTCCTTGGCAAGTATAGACAATCTTTTGTCCACAAAATCAGGGTCGTCTAATTCGTGCTCCTCAGGTATATGATGTTTGGCAAACTTGGCGAGTTCCACCATTTCTGGTACAAGCTCTTGTTTTTCATAAGCATTGCACAGATTCACCAAAGTGGTAACCACACCATAAATAACAGATTGGTCTTCTGTTTTAGCAAGTTCTACTAAAGCCTGAATGGCCGCTCTATCTTCCACCAACTTTTCTTTAACATCTGCATCGAGCGTTAAGTAAGACAGCCCTTCTGCCGCCCAACGTCTCATGTCTTTGTCTTTAGCTGGATTTATGAGGAACCTCCTGCAGGCCTCGGCCAGTTTAGTGGTGGATCCATCAGCGAAGGGTCGAATAGAAGCATCCACTCCTCCAGAGCTGCCCAGTTTGCATAGCCCAACGAGAGCTCGAACTCTGATGGCGTCGTCGTTAGATTTGTACAATTTTTTGAGAATGTCAACACCTTGGTTCACAATAGCTTTAGCCTTGTCCTTCTTAGACGCCGCAGCAATCAAACATTCGCACGCCACCTTCTGCTGTAACCTATCGTCCGAGTTTGCCATGACCAGAATCATTTCTACTATTCCTTCTTTAGATATGATAGCATTACCCACATCCAGTGGCCCCAAGAGGAGTGAGGTGATAGCCACTGTAACCCTAACTTTAGACTCAATATCGGGAGTCAACAGTTTATCTTTAACAAACTCATCAACTTGACCTGTGAATTTTTCTCTAGCTTGATCGTAGTACATGTTTTCATATATTTTTTGAAGGCACACTGCCGCTATGGTCCGGGAAGATGGAGATATATTCATCGCAGATTCATACTTGTACTCCTCGAGCTCGCTGCAGACGTCCAGCAGGCGGATGAGTCCCCTGATCTCCACAAACCTTTCAGCCCAGCTGAGGGCTGTGTAGTGACAGTTCTTCATAACTAACTCAATGATAGCGTCTCTCGCCAGGCCAGAGATGGTTCTGTTGGTGATGGAGTAAGTGAGACAAGTTAACAATGTATCTATTTCGCTTTTGTGTTCTTCGCAGAGTGTCTTGTCGGGTTTACTGTCAGGCTTGTTGTCCATCCCGGAGAAAGTGTTGAGGATGGTTTGCATGCAATACTGGGCGGCGTTCACTCTCTCGGTGATGTTGCTGTCGATGATCTGTAAGAACCAGGAGATCCCGCACGTCTTCAACACACCCTTTACTCTTTCAACATTTCCTTTGCAGAGTTGACCGACGATTCTAACGGCGTTCAGATATATTTGTTCATTTTTTTCTACCTTAAGTAGGTTAAATATTTTCAGCACGACTCCATTCTTGAACATAATATCGGCACCCGCGTTCTCCCTGGCCAGCACCAGTAAATTACTCATGGCCGTTTCCCTCTTTTCTTTTTCAGCCGAGAAATCAAAGGCGATCTTGAACATCTGCTCCACCTTGTTGCTGGTCTGCGAGTTAAGCTTGGCTCGCTCCTGCACGATGTTGAAGAGCCTGGCGAGGACGGGCTGAATGGCCTTGTTGTTGGGTTCCACATTGTGCACCGCTCGCGCGTCTCTGTACGCCTCCTCAAACCGTCCGACATTCTCTAGAGCTTGGGATCGCCGGAAGAGAGCCTTGGGGTCCTCTGGAGTGATCGCTAAAGTGGCGTCGCAATCCTTTATAACACTTTCATAATCCTTTTCTTTCAGAAAAGCCGCCGCCCTGTTCTTCAGATATACAGCGATATCTCTGCTATCCTTATCCACGAGTTTGATCGCCTTGGTGTACAGGTTAATAGCTTCGCGGTATTTTTCCGCTTTGAAAGCATCGTTTCCCTTATTTTTATAGTCCTCCGCTTCTAGATTTAACGTACCCATTGAAACTGATTACGAAAAACCGATCTAGGTTAACTGTTCCGTACCAAAAAATGTATCAGTTATACGAGCGCGCCGCCAAACTTCAGCTTTTATGAATATTTTAATTCATCGGGAACTTTCTCGTACATTCGAGCATGGGAATTATAAATAGAAAAGTTATTTCTGTCTTAACTAAGTCTGAAAGTACCGAAACCTTTGCTACGGCTCAGCTGTCAAATTACAACGATGAGGGTCTAGAATCATTGCAAAGATAATGTCACTGTATAAAGGATACTTTCGTATGAATATATGACCAATCCGGGCCGGGTTAGCCTACAGCATACAGTCTTCGCTGTCATTTTTGACGTTTTCAATTTCAAAGTTAATCAATTAGGATATTGTGAATTTATTTTAATTTATTTCGCGGGCCGTGTTAACACTTATTTTTACTTGACTTATTCATAATTGTCAATAATGCTTTCTAATACGTGCAGGATAACATTATTAAGATCAGTGATAATTAAATCAAATGAAAATGTTCGGAAAAATATCAAAGAACAAATTTATCGTTACTATCGAAATTTTCGTACCGGTGCATTAGAATATTCGAGTTTAAATTTTAATGTTTTTGAAAGTAATCCAGAAATATTTACATACAAGACACCTGGGAAAACATTGTCCAACAAGTATGTGTCTGCTTCTGTTGATCATTCGATTTGCTGGAGTTGTGAAAAAGTGAATTGCACAAATACCAATCCTATATTTTGTATGCATTGTAATACTATTCAAAAGCCTAACAAAGATGAAAACTATTTCCAAGTTATTGGGATCGAACAGTGCTATGATATAGACGAGATCACCCTGTCGACAAAATATAAAAATCTCCAAAAACTTCTTCATCCGGATAAGTTTAGTATAAGGTATTTTATTTACTAATTATTTAACCTATGTAATTTATAAAGTTGTTAATTAATGTAAAAAAATATCAGGCATATTTTTGTTCTATTTGATTCTAAGTTCAATAAAAAATCATTAGGATTGTAGAAATAATTTTTAGTGACTGAATTTTAAAAAATCACTAATCGTACATTTAAATGAAAGGCGGATAGATTAAAGATAATTTGGTGTACAAACAGTGATAAGCCTTTGAGGTGAAAGTTTTTATGAAAATGGCACTATACAAATTATCCAATATTATTATTATTATTACACATGTTAATTATAAACTAAATTAACTGATTGTATTGTAGAAAAGAAACGTTTTCATGTATAATTTGGAATTATATAAAATTTTGAGAAACTGTTATCAAACTTGATCAATGGCATCTTATTTTCATTAATTAATTTCCTATTTTACATTTCTGTTTTGTTTTTAAAACGTGATATTTTAAATTTATTTTGTTTTTAATAGTAATTTTTTACTACACATCTTAAAAACCAATGTAACATTTTTATATGACGTTCATATTTGTATAATTCAAAACATTATTACTCAGATGGACACTTTTTTCTTAAACTGTAATATTTGTATAATTTTTCATCTAACAGGGCTATCCTCCAACACCTTCCTTGTTGCGTCAGGTTCTCTATTCTCATTGCCTCTTCTTTATTATCGTTTCCGCATGCTCAACCTTATCTAATACACATTACAGGAACACTTTGGATAATTTTTCATTCCATTGTATAATAACAACAAAATAATTAAAATGTTCTTTAAAATACTAAATACATCATCATATATGAAAAGCAAAATGTAAAAAAAAAATAGAAAGGCTCATTGATTGTATCAATTTAGTTATAATTGCCTTTCTTCTCAAATTCGCACTAAAATATTTGGTACCGAGTCTTAAAATATCTTTTATTGATTTATAGAGAAAAATGTGAGCAGCAGATATCTGCAGAATACTCCTCTTTAGTGAATAAAGCCTACTCGACCTTGGCACAGCCTTTATCTAGGGGTGATTATTATCATTTTATTCAAATTAGCAATATTTCTTTAAACATACTTATTTTATACATAGTTTGTTTTTCATGTAAAATGAAATATATATTTTATTGATTTTCAGGTATTTATCTTTTGAGATTGAATGGTCACGAAATATCGGAAGAAACTCAAGTCGAGAGTGAATTCCTCCACGAGATAATGGAGAGAAATGAAGAAGTTGAAAATGCCGAATCTCCAGAGGAGATATTGAAGATCAACCGAGAGAATAAAGAAGAGATTTTTAAATTGGTTGTCAAATTATCCGACGCCTTTAACTGCAATGATTTGAATTCTGCCAAAAATATATTGATACACATGAAATACTTTGTAAGCATAGAACAACAAATCAAAGATACTATCAGAAGAATGGGGATTCTCGTATAATAACACGTCTTGAATATTTGGTGGAAGATTATAATTGAGGAAAAATAATGAAATGATGTATGTGCAAAACTGACTATAAAATAATTATTTGCTTATAATTTGAATTAAAATAGCTATCCCGTGGACACATTGTGATTTTCTCTAAGTTTATTCTTTGAAAAGTTCTGACGATTGACACAAGTATACTGCATCTTACAAGTCTTCTATTGTATATCACATCATCTTCGTCTTTTTTATCTAAAAAACCCGATTTAATGAATAAAATATATTTTTTATGAGTATACATGGTTTGTGCCTAGATACTCGCAATCTGCATAACGTGTGTTGGTGATTTGTCTTCCACAGGTGCATTACTTATAATTTGAATTAAAAGTGCTAACCCACAGATCCAGTATGATTTTCTCTGAGTTTAAGTAATATTTCTGTTTTGAAAAGTTCTGGAGATTGACAAAAGTATTCTACGTCTTACAAGTCTTCATCTTCTTTATATGGAAAACCAGTTTTTATTTGTTTGCTAAACAAACAAATAAGTAATGTTTGCGTTTTCTTGGCAAGCGCTCGTATTTGCTCTCACAGTTGATACAATCCATAATTATTGATTCAGTGCCAGATATAATTTGGGCAATCACTCGAGGTTACTTGAATTTCCTTACTAGTAGTGGGAAGTAATTTGAGGAAATACAGTGAAGTGTCAAGACATTAAAGAATGTAATAATCAAATTTTCAAAGAAATCGAACACGTTGTGACTTGACATTATAATTAAATAATAGAATGTTTAGTTTTAAACCACTTTATTATGCACATATATTAAAGTCAACTAGTTTCAGTTGGACCCAACCTTCTTTAGGACAATATATTACAGTAAATAGACTAACATAAGTACAGTTATTTAAATAGGAGGTTAAGAAGACAGAGCAACAGCATATCAGAGTGGGACAGAGTATCAGTTAGGGGGTGGGAGAGAAGGGTAAGGATTAGCCATGGGAGATATGGCTTACGTAACTGAGCTGGTTTATCCGCTCAATCGAACGGTTTGAACTGGATCAAATTGAACCTCGGATCAATTGAGCGGTTGAATCATCGGTTCGATTGAACTGTTAGATCTTTTGAAAGCATGGCTCACGGCCCAGTTAATTGATAAATGTGTTGCACTGTTGACGAATTGCTCTCTGTCGGATATCAGTATTTAAATAACAATAATTAAAACATCTGACGTCTTATTTTAAATGATATCACCTATTTTTAATATCATTTTCATTCATTAAAGGTTGCTTTACTATGTCCGGTGTAATAAAATCGAAATTATTCATTGAAATTAAATAAAAATATTTTGTTATAATGGTATTTTATCGAAATTCTTCAATTAAATAGACGAGCTATGTTGAAACAAAAAAAAATTAAGATACATGAAATAACTATTTTTTTATTTAAAATGTTAAATTATACATCCTGACTCTGTAGTAAAATATTATACACATGTACTTACTATCTCTAGTAAATGGCCGATGAAACATGTATATTGTAATTTTCAAAACGGTATGATTTAAAAGTTTTTCTTTAGCTAAGAATACAAATATATGTAGATGTAAAAGAAAGTGAATCATTTCTGCGCTACAACCAAACAAAATTTTAAAAAAATATGAAAGAAAATCAATATGTATTAATCAACAATTAACATTCTTTAAAATAAAAATACTTTGGAAGATAATACTAACTAGATACAGCAATATTATTTTTTGTCGTAGACGTTTTAGTCGTTTAGTGACATCATTATTTTTTAAATAACTTTACATGGCCTGATATTTGAAAACGTAAATAGTAAGTAATTGAAACAAATATTCATCATATTATTGTTTTCAAATGTCAACCTTCATAACTCACAGAGGAGCAATCCGTGCCAGCTGGCGGTCCATGTGTTTCAACTGATCCGCCGCTCGCCGCTCAAATTGTTCTGGTAGCGGATTGAACCATTGAACGACGCACCGCTAGTAGAAATTACATGAGAACAACTTAGCTTCTAGTGTGAATCCGATTATTATTAAATACACAGAAAGTAGGTACATATCTACTTAGGTTGGTCCGCAAAGCTCAGTTGATTATTTGAAATATATGTGC
This sequence comes from Eubasilissa splendida, assembly GCA_031772225.1. Classification (NCBI taxonomy): domain Eukaryota; kingdom Metazoa; phylum Arthropoda; class Insecta; order Trichoptera; family Phryganeidae; genus Eubasilissa; species Eubasilissa splendida. The sequence continues at coordinate 21,139,365 of CM062868.1, forward strand.
TAATGGCCTAAGCTCGATAAAAGTGTAACGTAAATGATGAAAATTATATGTAAATAAATTTTAAAAAAACTATTAAATTTAATATATTTATATTTGGTTCCATTAATTTACAGCTTTGCAGAAATATATTACAATTTATAATAAAAGTAAAATGCACAATATAATGGCAAATCATTTTTCATAATGATTTGACTTAAAAAAAATAATATTTTAAACAAAATACATAACATTATAAAAGTAACTATAAACAAACATAAAGTTACAGACTTTTTGATTTATCCAAAGGCACATTTTAAAATCAAAAGTAGAGTGATGACATAGTACCCCATACATAGATGCATTCCTTTTTATTCTAGTACCTGAAAATATTATGTTATGCTTTTTCAATGTCGACATAAAAAATAAAATTATAAATGATACAATATATACAGTTGTTGCAGTGTGAAATGATTTTACATTTATTATCTAAAAAGAACAGATACAGTAGCATCTAGAGATTTGAAACTCGATGCAATATAAAAACAGAAAATAAATAGCTTAATAAAAAATTCTTAATATATTTTAAATTCAAATATTTTTTTAATGGCTACCTCGCAAAGAAAATGTACTTTATGATATAATCATCGAAGTTATGCTATTGTTACAAAACATCAATTTCAACTAAATATATTGAATATTTTTGGCATATAAATTCATTACATATTATAATAAAAAATAAATAATGATAAATATTATTTTATATTATCGAAATTATACCATAACTGATTCACATTCAAAAATAGTCACAAAAAAGTAGATTGATGCATAATTTAACATTTATTTCAATTATAAATTAACATCTTTATTATGTGAAAATAAGACTAAAAATTTACATACAGTTAGTACATGACTTGCCTCTTATACTTTACAAATTTTGAATGCAACATATTGTGAATCAGACCTGAAAATTGAAATAGACATAGTTTATAATTTAAAAAATATTACATACATGGAATGTCACATACATGAAACTGCTCTTCCAGCTTCTGAAGGGGATAGTAATTTTGCAGAGCAACATACATAACATCTTAAGTTTTGTAGAGAATGGTGAGTATTATGAAAAACAATTTGCAAGCATGGAGCGTGTATATGTTTAACAATTTTGTGGCATGTGCGTGCAAATTTCGAGCTTGTTTTTATAGAATTCTATTGTACGCATGAAGTTAAATCCCACCATAAATATAATATAATCTTTTATTCTAGCAGTTTACAATGTATTAAACAAAAACAGGAATGCAATAGTTTCATTATCACATTAAAAAAAAAATATTGTTTCATAAGTTGTTTAACTGTTGCAACTATCTTTCACCGTATCTATGAGTATAGGACATGGGAAGATGTGGAAGGGCTAGAAGCGGACCACTGTCAATGGAGCAGTTTTGTGGTAGTGACATGCTTCAACTAAGGAGTGGAAATGGCAGAAAAGAAGAAACACTTAAAAAAAAAGAGGTTATTTTAACAAACACCACAATACATAAAATGATTCATTGAAGGATAGTTAGTTTACAAATAATTGAGCAATATTTTTTGGTAAAGAAAATGACGAGAGCTAACCTAGGTCTCTGCAAAACCCGCTAATTATTTATTTTAAAAAATGCTACACCTTGGGAGGGATAGAATTCAAGACTTATATTTCTGCGTTCATTCAATGCGATAATAAAATTGATAAAACGCTTAGCACCAGACAGACCTTGGTTTGCTTAAAAAATACCATAATTATAATTTAAGTAATCAACCTCGTAGTTGAACTTCGCTGTAATGTTAAGAATATAATAAGCTGTATTTATTTATATACATATACAATATTTAATATACATAAATTCGCATTTTATAATTGTACAAAACAAATTAACATATTAGAGACGCACAATAATCTCAAAATGTATTTTTATAATAAAATTATTTTATCTTAACAAATAAATCACCTTTTAACACAACTTTTACCGAAACGTAACATATTTTTTAGTTATTATAAATATTAAAAAAAAAACAGGCTTGCCTAAATAAATTTGAGTAATAGAATAATATATACGGATAAAATATATTTTTTAAATTAACAAACAATTTAACAATTCATTTTTTAATGCTCAAATTATTTTTTTAATGACCAGAAGATATATATGGCCAAACATTATAGTAAAAAAAAAAAAAAACATTTTAACTGTAAAAACAACTATTTACTGAAAATATCTTTTTTATGTCAACTTAAATAAATTTTCAAAAAAATAGTTTAAAAATTATCATTTAGATGAATCTAACATTCACTCGAGCGGACATAATATCAAATGTATGGAAGTAATGCCTCCAAAATAAAATCAGTCATTAAACTGTAAAGTGCTTAGAATAGAAATTTGGAAGCTGTCATCAATCTATTTTCAGGTCATCATAAACCGTAGTAATCATGAACTACACATAACAGTAGTATTTTTACGACCCTGAATCTGTCGATGTCATCATTTAATATACAAAATTACCCGGTAATTGCATTTTTAAAAATTCACAATTTCTTAAGCGTATTTAAATATTCTTGTTCGTATGCAGTTTTTTTGGGCCAAAATGAGTTTCTTCCTAAGCTACTCCAGATCTTATACATAGTAACAGTGCTTTTTATTAGTGACCAAATACCGCAATAGCGTAAATTTTTTTATCTATAAAAGTAATTTTGGATTTTTACTTTTTTTAAGCAATTTGATATTTTTATTAGAAAATGATATTGTTTTAAGACAATTTATCAGATGAAAATTGTGTTAAAAATTTTGAAATTTTCTATAACACTTAACTTTTTTTTATATTTTCAGGTTTTCTGACATCTTTCGGTGGCAATTTTAAATTGAATTTATTTTAAACAAAAAACCTAGCGCAATATGAGATCTGGCACCTTTTTTTCTACAAGAAAACAAGCACTGCATTGTATTTATATTGTTATACTTCACGGATGGAAATTATTGCCGTTCAAGGAAAACAATCAGTACTCAAAAGATTAAGCAATAGCACCACAAAATTTTATTTTAAAATTGATATTTCTATATGAATTGTTTAATATGTATTTAACAATATTAATGCGGATTGAGAAATACAAAATTATTAATGCAACGCAATAAAGTCTTTAATCAATTATTTTTCATATTTTAATTTTTTTTAAATAGTGGTTTTCATCTAATATCAGTCATGTTGCAAATTCTACTATTTTTTCAATATTGTTATATTATTTAATAGTACGATTTTATTAAAGACTGCTACAAACATTTACAAGAATACTTATTTACCACAACGATTTAAGGCGTAATAGTGGCCAATTACCAACATAAAAATAAAAAGGACCAAAGCAGTATTACAACTGAATGAGTATGGTTTATACAGGAAAACCCCGTAAATTCGAAATTCAAGGGACAAAATACAAAATTTTAATTATACAAAACTTCGATAATTCAAAAATCGAATGTAAAAAAATAATTCTGTTCACTTGTGAAAAATCTTTAAATCGTTCTAATTTTGCAAAAAAATATACATATTTTTGCATATTTCCAGAAAACACCTCTATAATGCATATTTATGGAAAAAATTGCTCACAATGTTAATTGTTTATAACTTAGTTATTCAAAGTTTTTGAATTATGTGATCTAGAGTTAACCAACTGTCAAATTGACAATTTGGATCTAGAATTGTTTAATTTTTTTAAATTTCAAATAAATGGGGTTTTACTGTAATATAATGCTCACTTTTGTTTTTTTGTATTATCTGTGTACATGTTTAATTCTTTGCTTTCTTTTATTATATAGTACAATGTCACATAAAACATTTTAAAATTCAGAACTACAACGCAATCAGTTTATTAGTATTAATATAATATTCAAATATTAACATTATTCCCGCGTCCATGTCCCTGTCACTAAATTTAGTGAATATTAACAAATAATATGTGGTAAACAACTTTAAAGAGTGCACGCATATAGATCTACGTTTCTTTTGCTTGAGTACAATGCAACCTATGTATTTAAATACAAACGTTAATAATATTTAAATAGAACGACAAATATAATAATATAATCCACTTCACTGACTCTTTAATATCAGTCAGTTTTATATATATTAAAAATATTAATATACATAATACAATTTTTAAAATTATTATCTTTTAACAGTACACGAAACGAATTTCAATATTCAAATAACACATTTTCAGTTAAAAATTATTTTACAAAAAGCTTTTAATATTTTTTAAATTCGTCTTCTTATTTAATTATAATTAACCAGACATTTTTTCTGCGATTATTTGACGACCTATTTTTTAATATCAAAAGTTCACATTGATAGAATCATTTAAATATAAGATGAAATCACAAAGATATACTTGCCTACAGCATCTAGGGTCAGGAGTTTGTGACATCTAAATCCTATATTCATAGCTCAAGCTGCTTAGATTACGCTTGAAGCTAGAAAAATATTATTGTTAGATATTGGCCTATGTTTTGGTTATCAATGAGATGGCTAAAATAGTATGTCAATTAAAAAAATGCCAAATAAACCATTAGAACTCAAGTAAATAAAAAGATTTGGACATATTTACGATTATAACCTCAAAAATGTTTCTGCATTTTGGTCTCCAAAACTGAACATCTAGTGGTATTAAAATGATCAGTTACAAAGAATCATGAGCTCACGCCCTTACAGCGTTAACAGTGTTGTAATTTTATTGCAATTATATCATTCATTATTATTATTCTCAATATGTATTAAACAATATCTATGAAATACTGATATCATTTAAAGATACAGACTCAAACATATAATTTAAAAAAGTAATTACATTACATATATACAGACAGCACACCAAACATTTATTATAATTTATAAGCTCTGTGAAACATTAACACAAATTTAACATGGTGCAAATTTCAAAGTACATCCCCCCCACAGACTTGCCGCACTTCCTGCTAAACTAATCAATATTGGCAATACTAACTGCATCACAATGTATTGAATGATTCGTAATGTTGGTTGATTACATAAATAACCAAGGTAAGTGTGTATATCTTCAGTCATAACTATAATTATTTAATACTTTAAATTATTTACATTCAATACTCAGACAATGTGCAATGCGATGTTCACATATTAATTTGATGAATTTCTATTTTATATTTTATTTATGATTAAGTTTACAGAAGTTTCTTAAGATATTTTGATTTCGATAATTCATTATCGTTCAATTTTCATAAGCACACTCGGTTCCAAACTGTGATCCGCCAAAATTGGAATAATAACCCATAATGTTGTTTTAATATTACATATCTGACACGTGTGTTATGTTAAACTTGGCAGTTTTCTGCAAAGTAATAAATAAATTACAGGCAGTCCTCAATTAGTGATTGAGTTTCCATAATCTTCATTTTGTTTAATTAATTAAGTCACTTATTATTCTTTTATGAATGTTCCAGTTTCCCCACATTGTAGACAAAATAATTAATTAGTGTATGTACACAGTGAAATCTCGATCAATCGTTCCTCCAATAATCGTTTTCCATCTATTTCTTCCAGTCCCGAATTAATTTCATACAAAACACCCAAAATAGATCGTATGGATCGTTCTTCTACGCATCATTTTACCGCATTAATCGTTTAAATTATGCATCATAATACTAAATGCTTGGTTTCGATAAACCATAAACACTCGTAAACAATGAGCGGAACATTCAGAGAGAAAAGGTGCTACTGACTGCTGCCGCTTAATATTATACAATATAAAATTTAATTAATTATTTTTTTGTTTCTGTGCAGCTTTCTAATTTTATTTTTATTTAAACACATTCATTTGCATTTCAAATATGTATCTTTTTTCTATATTCCCGCATTTATAGTTTATTCCAATAGTTCCCTTCAAAAACGATAGATAGAGGTTTCACTGTATATATATATCATATATATAATGCAAGATAAATAGAAACGGGAAAAATTGCACAAGGACATCGTCACCCGTCGTGACTAATAATGAAACAATTGCATCATCATCTTTACACATGCGCATTTATACACCAGATATGATGATGCGTTAGTAATTGTAGGTGCAAGATGTTGTACGTTGAGGAATACCAGTGTACAAGATGTTCGAAAAAAATGTGTACTTGAGGCAGTAATTCCAAAATAGATCAACCATCGCATTTTTAAGTGAACCTGTTGTTAGTTTTATTAGACTATGAGGAGGGGTTTTATTTCCAGCACCTCCCCACTACCATTTTGATGTGAGGGGCTGTGAAAAACAGTTGAAAAGACTGGATCGGGCGAAGAGATAGTGTTGAATACTCCCGGTCACTTCTAGACCTCGCGCCACTGTACTTTTGTCAAAAGGTTTAAAGATCCAAAACCGGCTACAATTAAAGAATTAAAGGCAGCTTTTGAGGTAGAATGATTCATGATGTTTGTAAATTCATGTGCCCGGACCAGAATGGCCACCAGTTAGAACACTTGCAATAACTGAAAAAAAATTCTACATTGTATTTTTTCATTTGAATTATAAAACTAAAATATTAAAGAATTAAACAAACATTGAATTTATAACTCTTCAAAGTATACCATTTTTTGTGACACGTAGATACAAATGTTAGAAAAAATAATAATTAAAAAGCGTATACTGCCACCGCAAGGATGGATGGATAGTCAACGGATGTGGTTCATTTCAGTCTTACTGCGAATGTGGCATACGTGTAAAAAAAACATTATTTTGAAGGTGTTCCTAGCATGTTGACAACATGCCAGGTGCAGCAGTGGGTCCATTCCAGCGCAGAGATATCGGTCAGTAAGAGTCGTTTGGAATGTTTGAATTTTTTCAGCAGTGAATGTGTTAACGCACACGCTTGAAAATGATATTATATTTGACAGCGGTGGATGGTTTCACAATAAATTTGAGTAATCACCGAACATCGCCCTCGTAGAACAATACAATACTAATTAATACTCAACACTGCCGATGCAGTTCATCAAAATTTATCTAAAACTTTAGCTTATACTGCACATTTTTTTCAAGTCGCTATCTTCTCCCTCGGCCAGTTCTAATTCGCTAACCACCGGCTGTTTACCTTCCGTGCTGGGCAGGTAGGGTTCGTAATCCAGCCCCGTGCGCTCATAAAACAGCATGTAAGCCGAACTGGGGTCGATGGGAGGGGGTCCAGAGCAGGACGCGCCGGCGGAAGTTAGCTCTCGGCACGAGCTGTCATTGTAGCAATACCAGGCGCCGGAGGGGTTGTGGGCATAAGCCACATAGTGCCCGCCGTTCATCATTCCGGAGTGGCTCTGGCAAATTGACAAAATATATTTTGATTGTGACATAATGTGAATAAATCAATAAAGCTATAACAATTTGTTTATTTGGTAAAAGTGCATTCCGACCAGAACAATTTGTCTATGTCTAATTTGTCTAATCTGGCATATATTTGAGTTACATTGATTCTATTGATATATTAAGTTTTGAAATCATCAATATGTGACACTTGGTCAGGTCTTCATCCATCAGTGGCTATGGTACACGATGGTGAAAGTACTTCCATGTTGATTACTGTCATAAATCTAACCTAAAATAAATCTCCAAAAAATATGCTGATTAAACTTACCACAACTGCGTAGAGCCGATACTTCAAGTTCAGAGGATCTTCTCCGGCCTTGAGCTTGTGCTGATGAAAATCAACAAACTCATCATCCAGGACTGGTGTCTTGCTCAAACTGGTGGAGACCAGTCGTTCTCTCGTGCTCACAATGACTGAGCCCTTCCGTCCCGATTTGTCACATCTAATTTTCTCCATTACCGAACTCCTCAATGAATCATTGCTGCCCTTGAAGTCGTCTCCTTCTTCTTTCAGGTCTTCTAAAATGCTACCGATTTTACCTCGATCCAGATCGCTGCTTTCTCTGCTCAAGGAATTCATTTTTACGGGACTTTCTTTGGAATTCTTTTTCAAATCACTTAGTTCTATACCTGTTTGATTAGCTTCCAATCTCTCGCTAGTTGATTCGATTTCTTCAGTCGAAGAGTTGCTCAGGAGTTGTGGTGATCTTTTAATGAGTTTGTTTGCTCGGTGTAGCAGGATGTCATTGTGTCTGAGTATCGTTTCTTGGGGTACGGATGCGAGGAAGGCGGTCGGATCAAACTCTTCATATGGAAAGTTGACAGCCTTATGCGATTTTATCCATTTTTTGTTTACATACTGGAAACGCTTTAAGTGGATTACCTGCAATTTAATTGAACAATTATTCATGGCACACGTCTGAGCACAGTTAAACAATATTTGGTATAATATGATGGTCGGCAGTATTGTAATTTGAATAAATATGGTAACTGTATGTATAAACATGGCAAAAATTGTTTGAAAAATATTACAACATTGTCATTTCAATAACTATGGAAGGAAGCAATATTATTTGAAATGGAAAATCTTGTCAATTTGAAATTTGGTGTAATTCAAAATTATTAAAATATTTCATAACCAAATTATTAATTTCATACTAAAGATAATTTGAAAATCCCAGTAAAATATTTATTATGTACAGAATAAAGTCTGTATTTCCTTGTTTTCATATTCTTTCTCAGGTGCTGGTTTTTTCAATCTTCAGCATAATAATTTTATAGAGAGATGCGTGGAGGTTATGTATTACGATATCAAGATAAAAACTCAAGTTGTTTCACTTTGGATTTATTCAAGTGAACTGGTTACAAAATATTTATGGCAGATTTCCTGCCTATGTGCTAAAAACTTGTGTACTTTGTGTGGCAGACATGACATACATAGGCTGTTTATATACAATACATAAGAACACACATTTTTTTAAATACAATGTAACGTGGAAATTAGTCGCAAATAGAGCTTGCAGGTGTTCATTTTAGCCGTTAAATGCATCCCACAGGAAATGTTGTACATGGATTCTCGGATAATATTTTTATCCACATTTGTAAAAATGTTATAAAAATTTCCTAATTTAAAATAAAAGATCCTCACAGTAATATGTCAGCTATTGAAAAAATATCTTTAATCATTGCAGACTATGATGCACATAATTAGTCTGCAGGTTGGGTTAGGTTAGGTTGCTAGAGCTTTAGCTAAACATTTGCCAGATTCGATATCCTCCACAAAAAATGTAAATATTTGTTAAAACCAGCTAGTCTAAAGAGTGCACATAAGTAATACATTATGTAATGATGCCTTTGTCTTGCGGTAAATAACATTTTAGAATGAGATAAGAAGGGATGTCGCCACGTGACACTTATGACGGGTTATATAATAAAGTTAAACAAAAAATAATATTACACATAATTATCTGCACATTAATGATTTCTTTAATCACAATGTGCAATCCGGTTGCGGCTGAAAAGTAGAACATCATAAAATAAAATTTCAAGAGAGTTTTGTTTAGTTAAATAATATAAGTTTAAATCATGTGTACAGAAGGGAAGATTTACCAGAACAGGCGGTAGCCTCCAGATCTGCAGCTTCTTGGTGGCGGGCTGGTGAGAGCGGCAGGCGGAGCAGTTGTAACGCTCCTCCAGGCACTCTTCGCTGGTGAATGAGCGCAGGCAGTGTTGCAGCTGTACGGGGGCTGCCTGGCCATTGCGGCATTCGCGCACCGACTCGTGCTCCGTGAACATCTGCAGAGTAATTAAATGTACAACTTGACTAGCTGAAGGTACTTGCGGCTATTATTTCAGACTAACACAGTATTGTGACCGTGAATAATTATCATTTTTGTAGGAAATAATATTTAAAATAGGGACAGAAAATATACATTCACTAGCAGAAAACAATTGGCATCATTGATAGCTTGTGAACTGCGACGCTGCCTGGCGACAGATTCAGGATTTCTCCAAAGTTGTTTGTGCCTTAGCTAAATTAATCTTTTAAACTGGCTAGCCGGAGATTTGAACCCCCGCTCACAGATCTGATTCTTGAATTAGGACATTCGGCCATTTATCATATTTATAACAAATTTACAATATTGCACACATCGTCCTGGTATTGTTACTTGCTATAGAGTACAGCAATATACGATGTTAACGATGTTTTCATATTCAAGATGCATAATTAACAAATGTATCTATATTTATGTAAACGGTTTAATGGCCTTTTTGGCGTCAAATTTTGGCAATTCAAACTTTTTCTTGGGTTCATAGTAGGTTCATAGTCCCATAAAACCATTTGACATAATTCTTGCGGCGTTCACTTGGACATGTTTTACGTACGCATACGCCTCTAATATGTATTGCAATCCCAGACCCAGACAGCTGGAAAATACAAAAATTAACAGGAATACGCAGAATGTTGCAGTATGTACTTATTGGGAATATCAGTCTCAGTGTAAGGTCTGTAGAGTTAAGTTTGTTCCGTTTTTAACGCGATTATTGCATGACCGAACTGAATATTTACATAAATTCATTTTCGTTTGACAATTGTTTTCGTGTGAACTCGTCAATAATACAAATAATTCTTTAAAATACTTTATGGACTATTTTTTGTGTTTCTATTAACTATTGTTTTCGTGTGTTTACTGCTATGCATACTAGTGTAGTGTAATTTATTATTTAAAGTACATTTCATAATATTTTGTGAAACCTTAAAATGGCTTCAGTACGTGATAATTCCCGCAAAACTTTAACCATGGCACAAAAAATAATGATATTGAAAGACATCGACAACAAAGTGGACAGTAAAGGCAAGATAGCCGTAAAATATGGTATTCCGGTTTCGTTTCTCTCCACAATTTTAAAAAATCGGAAGAAGATTGAAGATGCGTTTGATAGATGTAAGGCGAGCGGTTCCCAACAGCGTGTACGGCCTGCCAAATATGAAGAATTGGAAGAAAAACTGTTCGAGTATTTCTCCCAAATCCGATCAGCGAATATATCTACTTCTGGTTTAATGCTTATTGAGAAAGCAAAGTCGTTGGCTCATCGGATGGGAATTGATTTTAAGGCATCTAATGGGTGGTTAGATCGCTTTAAAAAGCGACACAACATTGTTTGCCTCGCGGTTTGTGGCGATTCCCAAAAAGTTGATGAAGAAGAAGTTTCGAGCTGGATAACAAACAATCGGCATATTTGGGAGAAATACGACGCAAAAAATGTTTATAACATAGATGAAACTGGTGTGTTTTATAACATGATGCCAGATCGGACACTAGCTCTTAAAGGAGAGAGATGTCATGGAGGAAAACGTAGTAAGGAACGCCTGACGGCCGCGTTATGTACAAATATGGACGGATCCGATAAAGTAAAGATCACAGTCATCGGAAAATATAAAAAACCACGATGCTTTAGAGGCCTTACTTTTAGCAGTTTTCCCGCTGTTACTTATTGCCATAATAAAAAAGCGTGGATGACGCGGGAAATATTTAAGAGCTTTGCTATTACGATGCAGAGAAAAATGGCAGCACAAGATCGTAAAATATTGATGATTTTGGATAATTGTTCAGCACATTACGCACCGGAAATTGTTGCGCCAAATATAGAATTTCTGTTCCTACCTCCTAATACTACGAGTGCTCTCCAACCGCTAGATCAGGGAATAATACAGAACTTCAAAAGCCATTACAGAAAAAGTTTATTGCATTCCTGTATTATACAGGTAAACAATGGCTGTTCTGTAGAAAACTTAAGAAAATGGACGGTATTGGATGCATGTCGAGCTATGAGTATAGCATGGCAATCGGTAACATCTACAACAATCGCGAATTGTTTTAAAAAGTGCGGGTTTTCTTCGCTGCCCGTAGATGAAATTGACGCCCCTCAAGCGAGTTTAACAACGGGTGAAAGAATTTTGTTGAGATCTACAAGTTACGATGATTTTATTTCTTACGACCATGAAGTGATAACGTCTGCTTTGTATGTTCCCGCGCCTCGCATTACGGTATCTGAGACGAGTGATGAGGACAAAAATGACACATTGAATGAGGAAAGCAATGAAATCTCATTTGCTTCGTTACCGTCAACTTCCGAAGTTTTTCATGCCTTAGATGTTCTCCAACGATACGTATCGGGAAGACCAGAATTACCGGTGGATGCATTTTCCCACTGCGATGCATTGGCTAAAATAATTATACGAGACAGTGAAAGAAATGTTAAAACTAAACGGCTGTTCGTATCAAGATAAAAAACACAATAATAGACACAAATTTCCCTTTAAAATTAAAATACATAAGTCTTTAAAAGTCTATGGCACGTTACATTTGAATCACATTAATTGGATCTATTATGACCTTTATTTAGGTACACATTATATAACTAAGCAAATCATTCTCCTCGCATCGCCACAGTTGACTGACAAATTGAAACTGTGTGAACTTTTGATCTGCAGTGTCAGTGCTTTGAATACTCTTCAAATTATATTGATATTTATGACCATATATAAAGGAACACTCACAGCGTCTCTATTGGATTGGTATCGGAGGTGCAGTGCAGTGGGTTCCCAGTCCACTGCGAGGTGCAAGTCCTCAGCCATGCCAGCCATGCGCAACTCTTCCATGTCCAGGCAGACCAGGGTCGGCTCTCGACAAGTGTCCGACTCCTGGGAGATGTCTAGGTCATTGGGCTGCGGCGCTGGGAAGTAGCGCTGCTCGACTGGGGAACCTGGAGTGTATTGAGTCAAAGTTCAAAGATATTGTATCTTCCCTCTCAGTTAAATGAACTAATGATTCACATGGTAACAATCTATAAACTGTCTGAAGATTTTGAATTAGCTCACTTATTTTTTTGTCAATCACCTTGAAATTCACAAATAGTTACCCTTAAGTTGGTATCACATTCGGTTTCTGAGGTTATAAAAACGATTGCATCTATGGTTCCTTTAAAAAAAACCATCGAGGAAGCTGTCAGATTTGGGCAGTTGAACAAATCGTGACAGCGTTACTAAAATGTGGCTGTGTGTGATCCACTATAACCAGAGGGAAACATCTCGTTTCCCTACATACCTCTGGATTTGACCTTTGGTTTTTGCCTTTGGTGTTTGATTTTGATTTCTACCTTCGATATCACCTCACCGTAGGTGACATTTTTTTATTTTGTTTTCCTTTACGAATCCGATTGCGTCGGCCTGGAGGCTGCGGTTAAAACATGTTGTGACACCAAGAAGAGGGGATCCATACAATTATAATATCTGGTTGTCACATGCATGAATGACGTCGAACTCGTGTCCAACCCGATGAGATGAGGAATTCGTCAAGTGGATTTTATTTTCTTTTATTTCTTATGTTTCTTTCTGATTGGATGTCTTTTTCTAATGAATAACATCTTTTATTTATCACCTTCAGGTGTTACTATAAATTTTCCCCAGTCTAGGATGAAGACAGAATGTGACAAAAATAAGGTGGGTATGTGTTGCTGGAGTAAAGAACCCGCAGATTTTGTGCTCTTCACTGACTAGCTGGTGAAAGGGAAGGACCACACCATATTGAATTTAGAAAAATATACTAACAATGACAATGGATTGATTGAGTTATCAGTTACAATAGAGATGTGAATAACAGATTGACGATCCTCTCCTCGGAGAAAACAATCATGACATAGTAAAATGACACATATTTATAAATTAATTAATTTATACATTCAATACATAAAAAAAAAAGTTTTACCATTGGAATACAGGTTGACTATCAGGGGATCATCGGTGCAGGGGAGGGCACACCCTCGACAGAAGCTGGTCCAGGGGCACACGGCGCAGCGGAGCCCCTTCTGACCCACGGCTCTCAGCGTAAACGGAAAAGAGTACCCCAGACTATCATCACTGGAATGTACATATAAATAACATCATGAATGCAAAAATCAAATCATTTTATTATTTTATAGTTCTCAAGCAACTCGGATAGTATAGGTAAAAAATCAATAACATATGCTATTTGATGTACTTTCAACTCTACATGCAAAATAATTGATTGAATTTTGTATTCTGGCATCCATAATAATATTACGCTTCCCTATCTTTTATCTATGACTTTCTGGATGTATTGGATTTGGACATAGTGTAATTTACCAGTAAGGAAAAATCCACATGTTTTTAATATTTCTATGTTAAGATTACTTAAATGTTTTCTCTTTTATATATTCAACAACAGTACGTATATATACATTCAATTTGAAATGAAGTATTCATTGTCTTCATTACGAGTAAGAAAAAATATAAATTAGCGAAATCGTATTACGGCTGTCAAATATATTGAGCATCTGTTATCCTGCCATCTCATCTATGTATCATGGTCAAATCGTGTCGCACTCTATGGTCGCAGTTTATCTCCATATCTATGGTAGCACTGTCAAATGCGACCATAGTCAAATGTGACATATTAATGTTTTATTTGTATTTTTCAAGAATGTCTGTGGTTATATATATTTCAAAGTTGATATGTAAGAACACCGTTTGTACAATTTCAGGGATACAATAGAGCAATACAGAATGCACCAACATAGAGCAATCCACAAACATTTTCTACCACGAGCAATGGTATAAAGTTACTATGTATAGTAAAAAAAAGATATGGTCTAAATTTACTAGTGATCACACAACCGGCCCTTAACATAGAATATGATTTTTGGAGGCGCATAAAGTGTACCATGAAACTATTAAAATGCGTGTAATGTTTTATCAAAGGTTTGCGGATGGATGGAGGGGAGGTATAATATGTGAAAACATTGTTTCTTTATAACCAACAAAAAAAAAATATTTCCCAAAAATAATATAGTGATCTGTATACAAGGTTAGGCGGGACGAATCAGAAAAATGTATTCTAAGCAGAGGTGGTATGATATAGGCATCTGAGACATTAATTTTTTTAGTATCAACTCTTAGTGAAACGTTATAAGAATGCTTCTCCACAATCCTGTTTCTGTGTGCTCATAGATAAAACAAATCATTAACAATAAGCAAACGTAGCCTAGAAGATAATACTTACCAATCAGTGGCGTGATTGGCTTGGTCCGGCGGCTGCGGAGGAGGCGCACTGAGCAACCGCTCCACCTGTCTCCATACGGCTGCGTACAGTTCCCGCCCTCCACACCCCTCACTGATCGGTATTACCAGCGGAGACCCGAACGTCTCCCACCTTCTCTTCTGCTGTGAAAGGAAATACGACTCCTGCCGCGACTGCTTCCTGTGCACGGCTATCAAATAGTTTGGGATGGAATCTTCATCGCACTTCACACCAGTCATCGAGGATGTGGAAGATACATCTTCGTCACCCTTCATTCCGGAAAATATATCTTTGTTTTCGAGGCTCAATTTCCTGGCGCTCAATGTTGGAGAGTTGCTCATATTCTTGCTGGTGTCTCCGGATTGAGTGTTCTTCCTAGATGTCAACAAAGGTGAATTATTTCTCATAACTCTCGCGTTCGAAACTGTCGGTTGCGCTAATATTTCACCACCCTGTATCGGCATACCATTTGTATCAAATTGTTTTTTCTTCACATTTGGACTACCGTTTTCAAAAGATTTAACACTGAGCGTCGGTGACCCTTTCAGTGGAATGTTTCTCAAATCTTCTTGGTGTCTCTTGGTCTCGCCAGCTTTTCTCGGACTGGAATGAGAGTAGTAATCGGGAGAGAGATAGTTTGGAGGAGTGAAATTGTCTTGTTCCCTGTGGTGATCCAGTTCTTGAATAGAATTGTATCCGGATGATCCGCTGTTGCTCTCCAGGGACTTTATATTTTTCGCATTGAGAAAGTGGTTAGTTGTTGGGCTGTCGCCGTATTCACTCGATATGGATGAGCGCTGTAAATCAGTAGTATTATAGTTGGATTCTACAGAAGGCTTTTAAAATGTTATTTAATAATTATAAAAATGTGAAAGTTCAATTAAAAGCAGATATTTAAACATTTAAATGAACTTTCAAAGTTTAATAAACCAAATATCCAACACCCAAAATATAAATACATCCAGACATCAATTTGTGTCCTTTCAGTGACTTTACGGTGTATAGTACAGTTACCACTCCCAGCATCGTTGTTTGATTGATGTAGCCGCATGATATAAGTTGATAAAAGGAATTTTATATGCAAATATGATACAGGTAACCCTCCTATAGCACAGAAGATAGGTTCCTAGAAAATGCCATGTTATATGAGACCCAGTACAAAAAGAGGGGTTAGGTTCCGAAAACTTTAATTTAACACATGTATGTGTCAAACAATACAAAACACAACTAAACACTTGAAACGCAAAACACATTTTCGTCGAGAAAAGTTAATACTCGTTCGTTGGACTAGCGTTTATGTGCGGAAAGAGTATTAATAGCTTTTAATTTAATAAATCCACATCTTGTGTTTTATTTCAACAGGATGCATCTCGTAAATGTGATTCTACAACTGGTCCATAAAAGATAATATTAGCCTTTAAATAAAAAGGGGAAAATACAACACAATTAACAAAAACCATAGTTCATCATTTTTGTCATATTTATAATATTGGAGTTGGAGAGCGCATGACATGGGCTCACAATCCACTTGACAATTTATACTCAGACAAACAACATGATGTGTAAAAATAAGAGGTCAAAATAATAATCTGGTTCAAAGAAGTCCATTGTTTCATGTTACATACCAATGGGCTATGTGCGCACTCGATAGAATATGTACAAAAAAGTATGTACATAATATATAAAACCGTGTTGTAAGTAAACGTATTATACAAGGATATCTGCAAATTTCAGATTGTGTTAGAGCGAAACCGTGTTATAGGAGGTTCACCTGTATATGTTAAACCAACTAAGAATCTAAGCAATGAAGCTTCTTGTAAATAAAAATTAATGTTGATTAATTTTTTTTATAATGTATAATTATTATATTAATTAAGATTTTTTTCATAGGCTCCCCGGATAAATAGCGCGTTAGATAATTTCGTAAGATTTTATGGGAGGTTGCAGGTGGGGATGTAATGCACCTAGTGCACAATATTTTAGGGGTGGGTATGTGTTCAAGAAAATGTTGAAGCTGCGTGTGCATAATCTCAACTATGTCAGAGATATAAGCATTTAAAAAAAGTAATTATGCAATTATTTCCATTAACTGAATTTTTTTATTTATTCTAAATTATACATTGAATACAAAAAATAAAAGGTCATTAAATTTCAAGCGGCCAGACCGCTTTTCATTACATGATTTAGAACTTGAAGCAAATATATAGAATAATAATGAATTAATTTCGTTAATATTTATTTCAAGTACTTGAGATTGACTCAAGAAATTGACATGATTTTGTAAAAATCTCATCCAATAATATTTTCCGTAACGGAACAGAATTTGCACTTATTCCTTGATCATTTTCGACTTGTAATTTAGTCAGGTATCCACCCATAAAATATTGTGGTTTATTATACATGTATAAAAACGTTCTTAAGGGTATTTAGTATCTTTTTGTAAACACCAATGAGGAAGAAATGTGTAAGAAAAACATACTCTATACAGGGATGGTATGATACATGTAGCTGAGACAGTTAACTGGTTTTTCTCTGTACATTTCAGTTCAAAAGATAATTATTTTATTTTTAAAAAATGGTGCCTGTCACCTTATCTTCCAATTTTGTTTGTTTTAATATGGAAATTATTTTTTTACGTTTAATACGTTGTATTTGTGCTTTTAAAGTTGGGTCTGGATGTATCTACATAAAATCAATTTGTGAGAGGAAAAACTCAAAAAAAAATTTTAATACTACATTATATATACATACAATACATGTAAAAACACATTTTTGAACTTTTATAATCCGTTTACAAAATAAGGCAGACTTGACCCATTGGTTTTTTTTATTTTAATGATTAATTTATTTGGGTCGCATTTCGCCTTATAAGGGCACTATCAATCTCATAAGGCGAAACTTGTAACGAGTAGAATAAAAAAACAAGTGTTTTATTTTCACATATGTGATTATGAAGTTCAACGAATTAACCTCATCAAAAACATTAAAAAAACAGAAACAAATGAAAAGTACCAATTTAAAAAATATATCATTTTTATTTTAACTGTGTACTACACACACAATTTCTTTTGAGTTCGGGAACAGCAGTCCTAACTGTATTTAATTTAATTCAATTTACACCTATAGATGGGAAGGACTGCTCTTCCCGAAACTAGTAGTGATATTAATTGAAAAAAAAATGTATGTGTAGTACAAAGTCAAAATAATAATTATATATTTTTTAAATTAAAATGTTACACCACAAAGTAACTGCCAAATCAATTAATGATAGAAAAGTACCAATTTTAAAATGAAACGGTAGCAGATGGGTTAAATTCTGGGTCAACTATTCTTGCAAACATATTGTAAAAATTGTTAAGGCAATAAAACTGTACACGCTCTTAAAAGCATTACGCACCAGAACTCTGGCAGCTTTAAGCAAACTAACTTTTTTATTAAATTTTTAGTTCTTACGTGTTTTTGCCCTGACAAAAATGTGTTTTTACATTAGTTTACTACTAGATACTCAAAAAGCAGTAAATATATATACCAACTACTTAAAATAATGCTCTTTTCTCTAATCTCCCTACTGCAAATACATACAGCCAATAATTACATTTAGTCTATTTTTATATAGGTGTCTCTTTAAGTAATAAAAAAAATATATATGTACAATAATAATAATATTTATTAATTTTATCCATCGAGTAATTTTAACTTGCAAACTAAAGTGGCAAAACAATCCGGTAGAATTTGAATAATTCAATCCAATGAGTCCATAGAGACTGCCCCAGTCAAAATTATGGTTTTGATAAAAATAATATTCGATTGTGTGTGTAGTACAAAGTTAAGTTTATTTAAAAAGAATTAATAATCGCATCGCACCACAAAGTAACTACCGAGTCAATTAATGATATGAAAGTATTTTTAGTTTAACAATACATATTTTGTAAGATTTAGGACCTGATTGCAATGTAAATAAATATTTGATTGATAAAATGGACACCCACCGAAAATTAGACTACACAAAACAAAATACTAAAATTTCTTATTAAATCCCAAACACATTTAAATAACAAATATTGTATTTTTAAATAATAATTTATATAGTCTCCTAAAACAGAGTAAACACTGTGAATACACAAAATGTAGTATGATTTTGATTTAGATGCATTTAATAATGATCTGATTATCTCTTTACATTATATTATGTAGATTTGTTCAGAAACCTGTGAAAATCCTCCAATAAAAATAAAAATTCAAAAATATGGCTTCAGGTTTTAACGCTTTTTGAGAACTAAAATAAATATATATCAAATGGCGAGATTCAATCAGTTTCTGGATTATTGTAAAATTAAAGTATTCTCATATCTAACATATCTTTCCATTGAGTAATCTTTAACAGGGCATCCTGAATTATCAGGCGATCCTAGTGATGGCAAATTTGTAAAATGTTTGCATCAATATATAATGAATAATCTCAATCTGACATGATTGATTCCATAGACAAAAATTAAGATGTGAAGAAAGAGAGAATCAGTTCCAAAAATTTTTGAATCCCACTAATGAATCTACATTTAGGGAAAAATCACGAGTGGCGTGGGGAAGATTCTGTTCTTTTATTTTATATTCCCGCATAAGAATTGACCATCAAACAATTACTGGAAAGCCTATTTGTTGTAAGCGTAATTTTTTTACAATGTATTTTTTGTTAGAACAAGCCAAGAATGATTACTATTCGCCTAGTGATCGGGTGATCAGGAACTTGAGCCTCTTACCGGGAGACCAGCAAGGTAATCTGGGTTTTCTTAGCACAAGCGCTTAGCTTATTTTGAAAATATTAAAAGTAATGACGTATCAATGTGCATTATATTTTTTTAAATAAATATCGCTGATTTAAATATTAAAAGCGACATAATTAAGCTGGAAATTTTATTACCGTAAGAAATGTAATAATTTTTTCACAAAATGTTTAATCTACTTTACCATTATTGAAATATTTATATTACACCTGCTTAAGATATTCCCATTTCAAATGCTTTACTCTTTAAGAGGATCATATTTATCAATCCAAAAATACAAATTATATATTTTCCCCATTAAATACGTTTTCTTGTTATATTCGGTTTCCCCATCTAATAAATTTTCAAATATGGACACCAAATATATCTTATTGATACAATTTTGAAATCTTTTTTAACAAAACCATTTCGAATTCTAATATTTAAAATATATTATTTATTACGTTCATATTGTTATCAACCAAATATGTAATCAGTAGAATGTATATTTGCTTATAACAATTTGGCTTTCCAGGAAAATAGTTTAAAATAAATTTAAGATAATCTAGAACAAACACACACACACACAAAAACAAAAACACACACACAAACAAAATTGAAAAAATATTAAGCGTGATTATAGGCTGAAAAGCTACACTGCTGTTTAAATTATATTTTATACATTACATTAGCCGATACCTTAAGATTTTTGTTGAGTAAGAATTAATAAATAATTTAAGATAAAATTTTATTAATACTAAGTTGATCGGGTTTGATTCTTCTGGCGTTTATGAAAAATACTTTTTTTTATAATATCAGTAATAAAATCCGTAATCAATTCAGACTTGCTGGAAAAATATCTAGAATCAAAATCAAAAGTTAAGAAAATGACGTTTAAAAAATTATCAGGATAATAAAACTTTCTAAAGCATTTTACACGACACAGGATTGAAGAAATATTTACAATATAAATATTAAATACATAGTGCAGTAGATATGGTTCACAATATTTGAAAGCTGGACACCAGATTAAATTCAGAGTCAAAAATATTTGAGATTAAATTTTTGATTTAAATAATTGTGTGACTAATAGTGACAATAGTAAAAAAAAACTCCAATGGAATTTGTTATAATACATTCATAATAACCTCCCCCCACACTCCTGCTATTTTATTCTAGAATATTTTTTTTCATAGGCTTCCTGGGTAATATGTGACACAACGGTGCATTAAAAAAATGCGTAACATTTTATAAAATAATACGCAATTAATAAAATAAAAGTATAAAACATACATCGTTTTTACTTTTCACAAAACATAAGAATATCACCTGAACTTGAAATAAAATTCAGACAAACCAGAAAAACATATTCTATGCAGGGGTGGTATAATACGAGTGTCTGAGACACGTAACACTTCTTTTTTATTCAATACATTTTATGACATCAATAAAGTGTTTACATCTCCAACATTGTTCACATACAATTTGAAAATTTGTGACAAATTATTGTGGACTAATTCTGCTACAACTTGTATACAACTAATTCAAATGAAATAAATTTGTTTATTATTTACAAATAATTATTACAATTATTAGATTATATTGAGAGCTGATTAAGATTGTAAAAAAAATGAAGGATGAGAGAATGCAAGGACAGTACAGAAAAGTAATTATCACGTATCGAAATAAAAATATAAAACTTTCTACTAAGGGGAGGATGAGTATGTATATAATGGGAGCGAGAGTAAGGTGAGGGGAGGTTTAATTAATATACCTTGAAGCAGAAAAGAGCAGGCATGCACAAGGAGGGGGTGGGGGGCCTTCTTACCTCGGCGGCCGGTGCGGCGACACCCTTGTCACCTTCTGAAACTAATGCCAACTAAACTCAACGAGCTTCTCCATCGGTGCGATCAAAGAATGACACATCTCTTAAGATTTTATTTTTAAAAAGAATACAAAGCGAGTCCAAAATCTCACTCACCACGGTGAATTTAAAGCAATCTGGCAGCACAATACTGTTTTGAGTGCAGTAAATCTTCTACATAGGAAAAAATTTCATTCCGAGAGCTTGTTTATAGAGTTCGCAAATCGAACAAAGTTATCATAGGCATCCAGCATTTAGTGTAATAATCAACACTGTTCTTGCACACTTAACATCCAACATTGTGCATTGCTGGGGTTAAAATGAATCGTCCGGTAATTGAACACAGTATAGCCACAACCACAAAGAGCGCACACACTTGTTAAAGAAAAGACCGCACATGACTACTGTAAACATTACTAATAATAATAATATTGGATAATTTATACAGCGCCATTTTTGTAAAAACTTTCACCTCAAGGGCGCTTGCATGCCGCTAAGCAGCAATGACATGAACTAACTTTACACGCTGTCGCCAAATCTGAAATTCCAGTACAATTTAGAAGTTTGCACTTATTTAAATAATTGAATACGGACATTCATATTTTTCTTATAAAGTTTGCAAGCTAAGTGTTAGATTTTTCAGAACTAGGATTTATTAATTTATATTTTTTTTATATTTTACATGTTCAACATTAATAAAGATGCTCTACATCTTGACTTTGTATTGACATTATAATACTACCTGAATGACATATTAGATAACTTTTTGAATATAAATATGATGAATAAATATCGTTGACTTACCAGGCATGTGTTGGCGTGTGTGCGGCACACCTGGTGGCACGTGGTACGCACACAGCTGAGCGTGTAGCATCACGCGCGCAGTATTGTGCGGGAGTCGCGAGGGCCACACGCTGCCGGGCAGGCGCGGCACGAGCAACAGGGAGTGCGGGGGCAGGCCGCACAATGCAGATAGCTGCTGTTTCAGCTGCCAGTAGCGGGCGTCCGAGTTCAGGCGGACACCGTATTTCACGGGGATGGAGCCGTCCAAGAGAATTACTGGTCAAGACAATATAGCCATTTCAACAATTATACAGCATACTTTAAACATTGCAATTGAAATGAGCAGTGATGAAATATGCACTTTGGGTTTCTATGAAGATTCTCTATTTCTCTAACATTACTTATTCTGTGAGAAATCCATCAAAGTTTCCATTCAGCTCATTGGATGCTAATCTTTGAAAAACATTGAGAACATTAATTGAATCATGTTGAAAACAAACTGGAAACTCACCTAAAACTTCAACCAGATTGTAGCTCTCCATAGGCAGAGGTAAGCTGAGCATATTGAAAGCATCAAAACGCACCGATTCATGACCGCATGAAGCGCAGGTCACCTTTTAAAAAACAACATTGGGTTAATAACAACTTCAATTAAAAATCAATTAAATTTTAGAAGCGAATTCCAATCTACAAGATATAGGGATAAAATTGATATCACAAAACTAAAATATATCGCAACTATATTTATCAAGGCATCAAATTTTTTAACAATCTCCCCATCACGATTAGAAAAATTACAGACTATCATAAATTTGTATCTGAAGTAAAAAAAATATGTACACAGACTAACTGAAACATAAATTAACTTGTACAGTAAAACCGCGATATAACGAACCCCGATATAGCGAAAAATGACGTATATCGAAAAAAAAATCGAAATTTAGTCCCTAAAACCAATTTTTCATACAAAAATGCATTTATATAACGAAATCCCGTTAATATTTATAACAAAATCATTTTTGTCCCGTACGAAAAAATGCCAATACATTTACGTAAATTTATAACGAAATAAAAAAATGTTAAAAGATGAAAATATTATTTCGCACTTACAAAGCCGCGCTGCTGCATCTGCCGCATGCGAACGGTTTAATGACCTTTTCGGCGGTGCGCGGCGGTCTGCCGACAAGGTAGTAAAACAATTCAAACTTCTTCTTGGGTTCATAGTAGGCCCATAAAACCATTTGACATAATTCTTGCGGCGTTCACTCGGACACGTTTTACGTACGCATACGCCTCTAATATGTATTGCAATCCCAGACCCAAACAGCTGGAAAATACAAAATTAACAGGAACCCCCCGAAAGTTGCAGTATGTACTTATTGGGAATGTCAGTCTCAGTGTAACGTCTGTAGAGTTAAGTTTGTTCCGCTTTTTACGCGATTATTGCACGACCGAACTGAATATTTACATAAATTCACTTTCGTTTGACAATTGTTTTCGTGTGAACTCGTCAATAATATAAATAATTCGTTAAAATACTTTATGGACTATTTTTGTACGGCATTTTGTGTTTCTATTAATTATTGTTTTCGTGTGTTTACTGAAATCTGCGTATACATACTAGTGTAGCGTAATTTATTATTTAAAGTACATTTCCTAATATTTTGTGAAACCTTAAAATGGCTTCAGTATGTGATAATTCCCGCAAAACTTTAACCAAAAATGACACATTGAATGAGGAAAGCTGAAATCTCATCTGCTTCGATGATTGCGATGCATTGGCTAAAATAATTATACGAGACAGTGAAAGAAATGTTAAAACTAAACAAGGGAAAATAAACGATTATTTTAAGTGAACAATGTTAACGATTATATTTTGAAGTGGTTGCCGCCGTTGCCGGTAAGTACTTTCGTAATTTATATACGACTCATTTTATAAAAATGCCGCGATTCAACTATAAATTTTTTATTTTTGAATTATTTTTTATGTTTCATGCCCAAAACTATGTTTGAAGCGGCTCTACATTTAAACACAATTAAAATATTGTTTTGTGTTTGCAATATTCTGGAATTTACAAAAATATCTTCCAATTGGTGTTGAATAGGTTCTGTTCTTAATTTAATTCCTTTGATTTTCCATTTGCTTATCTGTTTTAATAACAAAACTACTAAAAATATGTAGGTATTCAGTTCCCTATGGCCTTCTTCCTCCTTTGTTTGCAGAATTTGCGATCTTTTTTGAAGCCGCGCAACATTTTTTTGCGACGGCGCGTAACATATAGTAGTAGGATTTTTTTTTATTTATTTCGTTATATGTGGGAATTCGTTATTACGAATTTTTATTTTTTGGTCCCTTGGATTTCGTTATATCGCGGTTTTACTGTATATACTTCTTCTCTATATATGAGTCTTACTCTTATAGAGAAGAAACAAATGTTAAAATATATATATATATATATCCACTGATTATTCAAAATTCTATTATACGAGTATTTTCGAAGATTAAAATAAATAAAAAAAAGAGAAGTAAATAATAAAAGTGTATTAGGTAGGTACCTCTTGCAAAGTAGGTATCTATTAATTTCCTTAGGAAACTGGCAAACTTCGCGAGATATTTAATATTTATTCTACATTAAAATCTTTTCATTCTGGAACAAAAGAATTACACAATGCAAATAAGTGACAAGAAGAATTAAACCCCGAAGTTGAATTATTTATTAGTTTTAATCATTGTTTGAATCTGTAAATCTTACATAAACAATAATTTTCAATATTAGGTTTTCTCACAGACCACAGCAAACACTTGAAATTTATTTATTTAGAACAACAATTGTTGATTTGAGTACAAATATAATGTACGAGTTATATATATATATACCCCCAAATAAGATCTTGAATTATGGGGATAACATTGGATAGCGCGCTTGGACTCCTTATATCAACAATCTACCTTATAAAATCAAACCCGGTATAAGGCTGCAGGTTCATAATGATAATATGTTAAATGTGCCTTACCTTGGATTTGAGTTGGCCGTAAAATAGTTCTGTAATTATTGACTGGTTTCTGGCTGTGTGGTGTTCCCAGGCTTCAAGAGCCACTTCCTGAAGTGGAAACAAAACAAATTCTTGAAAAAGGGGTATATATTAATATTATAGTAATCATAATAAAACTGATTGTATCTAAGTGGTAATTTAAGTTTGCGTCATATTTTTATATTTCCCTTTGATATATAAATTGTTAAAAAGAGAATCGAGATTTCTGATTAATTTCACTCTTTTTTATGTAGAGGTTTATCTAACCACACACAAATATAAAAAATGGACACTTCATATGTACAGTGTACTTTCATTTTATTTTTATCACCTGAAGCAATAGGGTTAAATATATACATATTATGTAACATTTATTAATGTATAAAATACAATATCACTGATTTCTTTGATAAAATCTTATAAAATTTTCACCAGTAATTAAGAGATAAAAAATTTATTTAGTCTGACCTGATCGGGTCTGCCGTTAGAGTCACCCAGCTCTTTGTATGGCAGGCCGCGAGGACTGCGATTAAGGTCCTCGTGCAGAGCGTCTAGCAGCCAGGCCAGCAGTTCCTGAGAGTCGTGCTGTCCACCGCCGCTGAAACGAGCCGCGTGGCGCCACACGCACCAGCGCACGCGGAGAGGTGCCACGGAGCGGGCGCCGCTCAGCCACACCTAATGCAGATAAAGATGTAAATAAAAATAATTATTTTTAGAACACGATAATTATTTTTAAAAATAATCTGACAAATGCACCAAATTATTAATAGTCAAAAATGAATACACGAATGAGAATAAACAAAATTGAATACATGACAGAATGAACAAAATTGATACATGCAGACTAGTAAATGAATAGACATGATAAGAAGTGTATATATAGGAGAGGGGTTTGGAACATTACTTGCGGGATGAGGGGTATTCTACACACATTTATCCAACGAAACATAAATCTGATTAGATTATGACACGTTTATTTAATCATCAAAATGAAAATTTTGGGACAAGGAATTTGCGATAGTTCACGTCCATTTATTTGGTGGTCTGTGAATACACCATAAAGTAAATTAGAAACATTGTGTCCTACTCTATTTTAAATGGTAGTATGTACCAGCGTTATATGCAGTTTACCTGCCATACACATTTAGCACATAAAATGTTTTGGAATAAGTGCGTTATGCTCGTATGTCGAGATAACAAAGTGACATTACAAAGTGCTTTATTGAGACATTACAGAAATACGCACCTCTTTGCACAGTTCCCCGTATCTCTGCGCCAACGCACCCCCGGTGCCATTGGGGTTTTCCGCATTGAGCTCATACAGGTGCATTCCTCGTGTGAAATATCTGGTCAAGGGACCCGTATTCCAAACCTGGAAGTCAACTTTTATTATCAGAATGTGGCTATACCTGTTTCTTCTGTTCATTCAAGCGGGAACCCACATTACATTAGATTTGGCAACATTAACATTCAATTATTGACTGAAATTTATCTGATGTTATAGAAGTAGTAAAATGGGATAAAATATTTCATACACATTACAGAAGACTCGATTAGCCAAGATAATTAACTAAAAATGAATTATTGTTAATAAACATTCAAAGAAAAAAATATTTAAGAAAATCAAGACTAAAAATAAAAAAAAAACAAACTTACTCTTTAAATTTAAAGTAAATTATCTTTTGTTCTAGAGAGAGAATAAATCTTCTATGGGATAACTGATAGAAATAGGCAAAAATAAAATATACGAGACACGAAAAATCTCGAAAAAGATTTCTTAAAACTCAAGTTTACAAGAACAATATTGCGTACTTGCCAACTACGCCACAAGAAGACAACTGAATAAGGACATAACATTTTTCATTATTCATTTAACATCATCGCAGTTTTGCCTAAATCAAAGTCACATGATTTATTTTTTGAATATTTTTGCAACACTGATTAATCTGGTCCCGAATGTTGAGTTTATTGTTTCACTATCAAGGAGCTTTTCATTCCACACTATTAGAAATGATAATGTTTGTCAAGTGTAAAGACAATACCGCTTGCAATGCTGCGTTCATGAAACATGTGTTGCCCAAGTTGTGTAGCCCGGTGGCCCCGGCAGGGTGCGGACAGGAAGCCACCCCGCCTACCATCCCCGACACCACGCTGCCGCGTCCCTCCGTCACCGCCGAGAGACTGAAGGAATAGAAGAAAATTTTTAAACTTTTATAGTTATTAAAGGGTTTTTTATGAATGACTAAAAATGTATTTTGAGATCTGGCAATTTTCTTTTAAAATAATAAATGATCTAAAACAGTTACACACCTCAGGGCACCCAGTTCCTCGGGCCATGTGAGGTCCTTGTTGCGCACCTCTACCAACAACCGCTGCCCATCCTCAGCGCCCAGCTGACTGAGGGTGGTGCCCTCCTCTTCGAGCAGCTCCCCTAGTCCTCCACGCACCGCCACCAGCCACAGACGCACGTCCTCACGGGCAAGTCCCAGCTGGCAGCAGATGAAATCACATACCTAAGCGGAGGAGAGTATTTTTATTACTATTGTAAAGGTTTAAGGTAAATTTTTGTATTGTTAGAAGACAGGGGCGAAAAATGTATATACTACAGTTTGTAAAACAAAATTCAAAATGAATGGATATAAATAAAACAATGTTATAACTCTACTTGAGTTTATTTGCACTACTCGAGTTTCTAGAGAAACAGTAACTCTCATCGACAGATAAAGTATTAAATCAAAAGCACACAAATATAGGAAACAAGGCTTAGGTGGTAGACATACAAGTAATTAGAAGGAAGGGGAGGGGGCGGAGTTACCGGTGGAAGGTGGAGGGGTGGTTATAACGGGAATATTGAGAGGAGAGGAGATGAGTTGGAAAATGTAATATTGTTAAACAAATTAATACCTTAGTTCGAATTCCTTTTTATTTCTAATCTTTCAAATTGATTCATTTTATTACCTTTACGCATGACGAGATGGAGAAGTTTAATGGTATACAAATGAAAAAAATGATTATTATCCATGATGTGTTCAAGTAGTGCTAATAAACTCGAATAGAGTTATAACATTGTTTTATTTATATCCATCCATTTTGATGATGAAACTCTACAAAGTTAATGCCAATTCTATCAATAATATACAACAAAATTGTTTACACAAGTATATTCTTGACACTGCAATCCAACATAATGAATCAATTTTCCCTATGGCTTTTTTCCTTACATTAACCTGATACAGGAAATTTCTGTGATATTATCCATATTATATAAATTGATTATTTTCTTGCATTAACCTTTAACCAGTACAACTTGTAGATTGGTAGGATAACTGACCTGGCGTATGGTGGCCAGCCTGGAGAAGGCAGCAGTGTAGGCCAAGTACCGCACGGGTTGAACAGGTGCAGTAGACTGATACGAAGCCATGCCTACGCTGGAGAGGGCGGCGGCACCATACCCGCCCACCATTCCGGACCATGATGACGATGGTCCAGAATCTTGATTAAAATATTTAATATTCTTAATAATTTTTCAAATTAGATTTTTAATAATAGACGACTCAAAAATCTATATCAGAAAAGAACATTGGAAAATCGTAATATGATTATGAAGTGCATGTAAATTATATAACATTCGTATTATTCATTGTCGATTCAGGTATTATCCTGGTTTTGAAAAATTTCACATGATACACATTATTTTTTTTTTTTTAGGAGAACACATTCTTATTGTGAAGTTGTAATTATACAGAACAGACGGTCTGTGATATTTTAAATATGAATTAAATATATTAATTATAAAGATATACATATAAAATAAATTTTATCGAAAAATATTGTTGTTGCGCCACCGGGATTCGAACCTGTATATCTTTATAATTAATATATTTAATTCATATTTAAAATATCACAGACCTATGTTCTGAATAATTACAACTTCACAATAAGAATGTGTTCTCCTAAAAAATAATAAAGTTGTATCAATGTGTCCAAAATTTAATAAAAATGAATTAATAATTCTAGCGTCTACTATCGGATTCACTCAAAGGTATTTGAGATTCTGTAAAAATAAGGTAGATGGCTCTGTCAAATGATGGAACGATTAAATGTATTGATATCAAAAAGGTAACATATAAGGTCGAAAAATTGTCGCTAAAAGTAATGTCGCTGTAGCTTAGTTGGATAAAGCACCTCCCCCGGTTAGGGAAGAGATCCAGGTTCGAATCCCGGTGGCGCAACAACAATATTTTTCGATAAAATTGATTTTATATGTATATCTTTATAATTAATATATTTAATTCATATTTGATACACATTAGTTTAAAATATGATTTCAATTCTACCGGAAATACAATACGTAGTATGACTGATATTTCCCTCATCCTTGGTCAGAATATCTTCTGAAGAAACACTATCTTATTATCATTTTCATTGGAAACTCATGATATGATCATAAATGCAGATGAAAACTGTCTAGCTGTGTGTGCAGTGACCCCATCTTGCTGAAATTGTGTTCTGTTGTTGAACCCAGGAAACAGCTGCAGTTGCAGTACCAAAAACTCATTAATCATTCGGCAATACACGTCAGCAGTGACTTGTCTCTCGCTGGTTAAAAAAATAAGGGCCAATTATCCCTCGGGCAGAAATTGCACACCACACTGTCGTTTTTGGACAATGCAAACATTTTTATGGCGTTCCCTTGGGTTGTCGGAGCACAAGTATCTCATGTTGTTTATTAACATAGCCATCAATATGAAAGTGTGCTTCATCTGTAAACAATATGTTTTCAAGCGTTTGTGTTATTCCAAAACGTTCCAGCATCGTTCTCGCTAAGGTTTCACGTAAAGAATAGTCATTTTCATTGAGAAACTGCACGATTTGCAGTTTGTATGGGTGAAACTGTAGTTTCTTTTTCAAAATGATGTGCACTGTTAATTTTTTTATTTCAGTAAAGGCTGCAATCTTCCTTATCGATTTACGCGGATTGCGCATAATTTCACGTCGAACTTGAGCCACATGTTCTGCGCCACACTTTAAATATTGCTCAACCACGAACGTGCGGTGCGCTCCCGACCAGTGACTCATTGCGACTTGGCAAATCAGCAAATCACACGCGCATTGAACAATACCCCTCCCACTTATCTCACCCTGATGGTTTACGAGCAATTACAATTTAATCTTGAAACCAATGTCTATATAGTGATATAATATAAAATATATATCAAATTGATCTTTCGGGCAGTGAAAATAATGACAATACGGAGATGAAAGTGAGACTAATACAAACATTTGATGATAACCAAATACAGCGAGCGTATGTCACACAGGACTTGACAGATTAGAAATTTAAAAGAACTCACTTGTTTGTGGGCCCGGAGGAGTGTGCCTCAGCAGCCTGAGATTCCTGGGATACAGCTCCAGCTCCACATCAGAATTTGGTGGTTGGATGACCTAAGCATCGTGATAAAGATAAGAACACTCGCAAATACTTTTTACAAAATTTGAAACTGGTTACCTAATTTGATGATGAAAAATAATTGAATAATCAACTACTTCAATTTAGTACATTGCGTGTGAACCAAACTTTGTACAACACACATGACTAAAAATTATTTCTGTCACAACTAGTTTTGTGAGGGGCAGTCCATCAACTGAACCTCCCGATCCTATGATCGTGATGAAAATAAAATGAAGCTGCTCACCTGTCTGGGTAGGGGCTGAGGTCCCCCGTACCACTGCGCCAGGGCCTTCCACAAGGAGTCGGGAAGTAGTTCAAAGTCTCGGTGTTGCGCCAACATCTGATCACGTCTCAGATGGCCGCCTTCTCCAGTTAGCGATCGCACCTAAAATACATAAAAATAATTACATATTACAACATACTAGTGACGACATAAAAAGTAAACATATAGTAAAACTCCGTTAATTTGTAACTCGAAATATTAAAAAAAAATCCAAATTACGAATAATGAGAACAAAGTTTTTGAAAGGCAACATTAGAATTTTTTTTTATAAAAATGCATTAGTTTACTGCGTCTGCGATTAGTGTGCGCCGCCGCTGTTGATATCGCGATTTTCATACTGAAACATGATGACTCCATTATTTCAGTTTCTTATGTGTCGAAATGTTTATCAAATAACTTATTTCTCCTGTATAAGAAAGGTGTGTGTGGTGAGTAGTGATGCGGAAATCTCCCAAGGTAACAAAATCAGGCACATTAATTTGATTGGCGGTCGAACTCACCTTTTCTATCCCAATTGGAATATTTAAAATGCGCGTGAAAAATAATTAAAAACATTTAAATCTTCATGTCTTGCTGGCTTTGTTGGTGGTGGTCCTGCTCCAAGATGATTCAAAATATCAGACAATGGTTAGGTTAGTAGTTGATACTAAGAAACCTATCAGAGAAAACCAAAATACTACATCAATGTAGTTTTACCTTATAGGGATTAGGCTGCAGAAGATGAGAGTTGTTTATAGGTCCCGGATGCCTGACGCTGCGGGAACCACTTGAGCTGGATACCCCGCTGCTACTGGAGCCGCTGCTCATGGAAACTGTCTCCGCTCGGACCAACAGATCGCCCATGGACTCTACAATGCAATATTATTAATTTATCTAAAATCAAATAACATTATCAAAAATCCAATTCAATTTAACCTTTCCCATACGATGATAAAATAATAATGCACGCTCCGGTGCTGTAAACTCAGTGTACATTGAGACTTTTGCGATTTTTAAGTCTGATAAATATGAATATTTTACATTTATTACTTATATTAATCATTCAAATAATAGTTGATATATATATATATATATATATCAATTATTGTGAAAAAGTGCTAAGAATGATAAAAAAAAAATTGATCACACGGAACGACAGCACAAAGACGCTAATACATGTCTAACTCGGCCAGCATACGCTCTCGCTTTGCTACTAATGCCAGTAGTTTACTCTCTCTGAACGGAGCGTGGATGGGGCGAGGTGATGCGTGCGAAGAGAAGCGAGATGGCATGAGACGATCCGTGTCGACACGAGAATAGCGATGCAAGCCGGGGGCTGCAGTACATTCTCGTACTCAGCTCCTCTCGCTGTGCCTCAGCGAAAGTGGATCACTGGCATAACTGCATAACTAAAGTGACGATCGACATCCGGCACCCCGCACACTACGCCTCCCGCACCTCTCCACATGTACACATACAAATCACGTCAGGTTCTTCAAAAAAACATTTTTTATTGTTGCGTATATTAAATACTTATATATATTGTAATTATTTTATCTTATACATAAATATATTACGGAGGAATACCTAAAATATGAAGTCAGTATTTAGTACATTACATAAATAGAGGCAATGTCAACATTACCGAAGAGGAAAGGTTAATAATATGCAATAAATATAATATGTGGTTATATATTTATATTAAAACAAATTAGATCACTTAAAATATACAAGAACAAATCTAACTTTTGAAAAAATATAGTTGCTACCGGCATATGAATACAGAACTTTCAAAACCTGATTGCTATACCAACTAAACAACGGCAACCTTATTGGTTTTGTTAAATTTGATCTTTATATGTTACTTTTTTTAGTGAGATAAATTCTAGATGTATATCTACATATAGAATTTCAATTAAAATATTTTTTTACCCACCGCTAGAATTGAAGCTCTCGTCGCAAACAATTGCTTCGTCTATCGGAGGTGTTCTTGCAGGGGGAGGTCTTCGTCCACAAGCGGCGCAGGATGCTCCCTTGCCCGGGCCATCGCCCGCACCTGTATGCGCCAGCCATGCTGACCACCATTCCGACGAGACCAGGTACCAGAACTGTCCAACCGAGTAGCCGCGAGCTACCTCACGGGCCAGCCAGCCCAGGACTAAAAATAATTATCATAGTATTTTCATTCCAATACCACAAAACAAGAACATAATTTTCTTATAAGTTCAAGTTCAAAACAAAATATATGAGAAAAATTAAAATAGTATTTAATATATATAATATCCCAGAAATATACTTCTAATTTACTAATTTGATTTGTGCAATGTTTGCAATTTCCTGTTTTAAGTGGCCAATGCCAACGTAATGATTAGGATTGGGTAGGATTTTAGAGACATAAACGCAGATATATAGTACACGATTAATTGCGGAAGACAAATTGATTGTGCCGGGAACGAGTATAAAGGATCTTCAATGTGAGGCATAGAGAAATTATTCACTTCTAACCCAGGGTTAACGAATAACTTGTAATCCGCGCAGATCCTAACTGATGAAATATCCTTTTTAATAATAGGAACAATCAGTGTGCCACATCGGCTATATTCTACCGGTTCTATGATGCCTAGTTCCGTCAAATGATGTAATTCTGCTTCCACTTTTCCTTTCAACGCGCTAGATAAAAACCAGAGGATTATAAAATTTGTCATTAAAGGTTTCTTTGATGTTAAAATTAATTTGGTGTTTTGAAAACGTTCTTATATTATCTAAAAAAATTGCTGGGTATTTTTTCTTAAGTTTATTCACTGTTAATTTTGATGATCCTATCGATACCTTTTTACTTAACGACAATTGATTTATTTCCGATAGCTGCAAATTAAACTGCATCATAAAATCCCTTCCTACAATTATTTTA
Source organism: Eubasilissa splendida (assembly GCA_031772225.1). Taxonomy (NCBI): domain Eukaryota; kingdom Metazoa; phylum Arthropoda; class Insecta; order Trichoptera; family Phryganeidae; genus Eubasilissa; species Eubasilissa splendida. Next base: position 21,173,406 of record CM062868.1, read on the forward strand.
GAACCGCCTTTAATAACGACAAACCTTATCAATTTTATAATTATATTATTATATTGGACCGGTAAATGAATTGATCCCGTGACAACAAAAGTATGACTCCTTTAACCCTTAAGAATGTCTCCACATTGTTCAATCGCTATTCCAGCAAAGTACTTTGCGTACAACTTGTCTACCTCAGATATTGTTTGTATCTCTTTCAACTAGAAGGATAAGAAGAAATTGTTAAGAAGTTAACTGCAAAAGAATTCAAGCAAGCATTCAATCACATTAGCGCACAAAGGAAATTTTATTTGATGCTGATCCGAATATGGAAAAATGTGTTGAAATTCACCTAAATTAAAATTAAAAGACATGCTCTATTTAAATAACAATGCTTTGATATTTTGCATTTGTTTTTAATTCTTTGATATTTTTATCCTTTAATATAACTCATATGTAGAGTATTTTTTCCAACTACATCATGGTAAATTAATTATAATCAATCCTATTGTTTATTGTGGTCAATTAACTTGATTTCGCTTAGCATGAGGTAATTTATATATAGGCTGAATTAATCACGTTAAACGGGGTTTTCCTGTATTACATTGGATTGAAGTATCAATTTCCTGTGATTGCAATTAGGTGAATATAGTCAGTTTTGAATGGAGATTTTACAAACAAGTCATTTATATAAATTTGAAAATTGGAAAACTGAAATGTTGGTATACTGTAAGTAATTATTTAATCTATGTCTATGAGGTTTTACTGTTCCTACATTGAACTGGTTTAAATGTAATAATTAATTATATCTGACGCATTCTGTAAGATTTGGGTAATTTGTGTCATCAGTGGAAGATTAAAGTGGTACACAATAAGAAAGCATAATTAGATGAAAGGGATGAAATTGGTACAAGTTAATGTTAAAAACAAACTAACCGATTTCATGCTCTTGATGCTTGCACTGAGGCCTGAGTCCTAACACAATGTGACACACGTCGTAAATCAGCAACAAAAATGGAGCAACCAGGTTCTCCGCTTTTTCTACACCCCAAATCAAGAATTCCTCCTGGGATAGTCCCCACTCTTCTTCCATCTCTACGTCACCGGACTTTGTCTTTCCACTATTATCATCAAAATCTGAACTATCTTTCTTTTCTTCCACTATAAAACTGTTAGTATTTTCGATACTTTCTAATATATTTAAATTGGCTTCTAATTTTTCTGATGTCTCGCCAGTTTTGGCTTCTGAATCTATGAAGCTACTCGAGGCCAAGCTGCTTTTCACATCCTCGTTCAAATCAGTTTTGATCTTCTCACCGAGATGGAATCGTTCCACGCTAACTCTTTTCGTCTTTTCTCTGGACTTTCTCCTTGGGATTTCTCCTTTATCGGAAAATACAGTTTTTCGTAGCATGTCAAATACAATGTCCGGATGAAGGGGAACTTCCTGGGCAGACAATCTCCGGTGCCCGGTGGCTCCAGACTGGCTCTGGTTGTTCAAGGATTCAGCTGCAACGGAGCACAGAATGCCACACATCTGCCGGACTTCCGCTTCGTTGAGAAAGCCGTCACGATCTGTGTCAAACACTTTAAAGCAGACTGCAACAAAATAAATACATTTGATTAGGTAACTGGATATAGGAAAGTAGCCTAGTTGAAAACTGAGGTTAAGGCAAGTTAGCTGGCTCACATTTCATTCTCTCGCACGAGGGCCCCCGGCAGGCGGCACTCAGTCCGCAGCACAGCTCCTTGAAGTCTACATGGCCGTCGCGGTTCTCGTCTAGCGCCAGGAAAAGCCCCTGGAGCGCGGCCCGAGGTACAGGTGGTGACAAGAGCGGAGAAAGCACTTCCATGTCCAGCTGACCGATGGGAGAACGGGACTGGAGACTCCAGAAACACTTTTCCAAAGCGGAGATGTCCTAAAAATTGAAAGGTTATAAATTCATTTCTATACACATATGTTTATATTTCGTCAACTGGGAATTTGATAATATTTCAGGACACAAAATACATTCTTTTTTTGCATTATGTGGTGATATAATATATGTTGTACGAAGCTCTTGTTGGTCTAATGGTGATAAGACCTCGCCTAGTGACATAGTTTTTGGAGGTTCAAGCCACGTCACAGAAGACCAGCAAGTTAGTCCAATTATCATAACACAAGCATTTTGCGTGCAATGCGTGTTCTTTTTTACTTCACAGCCTACCTTATTCCTGAAACCCGTATTGAACCTGGTAGCATTATTAAGATGAAACACTAACCCGTGTTGACCTATAGTTATGAGTGCAGAGGTGATACACAACTGCGCCACATCGCAGCTACGGTTATAACACTGCACCATTATTGATATTGTAGAAAAGAAGCACAAATTAAGAATGTTAAATTGAAATATATTTTAACATTTTTGTTTAAAAATCTAAGCCATAAACAGAAGGTAGGTTCTGGTGAATGAGTAAAGCAAATTCTGTAATTTGATTTTCTAAAGATATCCCAGTGAATCCAAATCCAATACATATTTCAAATAAATACAAATAAAAAATGGCATCGTTCAATTATAGAACTGTCAACATAAATGAGTAGTATACAAGTGATAAGTTTTCAAAACAATTGACAAATTAAACATTGTTATAAATTGTATCAATCTAAATGATATCAAGGCCATTGTTTTTAACATTGACACATTAACCAAAATGTACACAGAACAAATCTATTTTTATAATTTATCACTATTTTGATGTAAAACTTATTTTTCAATGTTGAAAATTATGTAAATAAATTAAATGTGCTATTATGACACAACTCTGACGGCGCATGGCGTCAGAATCAAGATTTTACTAAATTAAATTTTTAAATGTCCGGCAAGGGAATCTATGGGGGACTACAATGATGATGGGATCCGGCATTAATAGTGCATTTAAGTATGTATACAGATAGACTTTCTCAGAAATTAACACATAATTTATAATAATTAACAGGATAATTCAGTTGTATAAAAAATAATCGCCGAATTATATAAGTGATAATAAATAAATGATGTTTATATTGAGAGCAATCAGAGCAATCAGAGCAATATATCACATCACGCCGCACTCTTCTGTCCTTGTCTTGCCTCATCCACATCCATACATCTTCTCATACAAGCTCGTCGATTGCTGAGGCTTCTAATAGGGCCATCCTCCAGTATCTGGTTTGCCTGGTCATGCCAAATCTTCCGCAGACGTCTTCTATTTCTAGTGCCATCAATACTTGCGTCATATATCTTTCTTACCAATAATTGGCTTTATCCCTATTTATAATGTTTAAGAAATAGATACGTAAGTTTATATTGTATAATGTACATACTCTAATAATTTTACATGAATAGAACGATGTACATACATTTTTCATGTTAAAAAAAATAAATCTAGTAGTTCTAGTAGTTTGCATGTACTTAATACATTTATAAGTATTATTTATTTATTTTTATATTGTATTTTAGTATGTCCTATTAATCTCAAAATATTTAAAGAAAATTACTTCCACTTAAAATGTGTATGAAATATATGCTAAAACAACTAACAACTAAAAATGACATATTTGTTAGTTATAAACATAAGATTTTTTTTAAAGCCAATAAGGAATCTATTGTGTGTTTATGTCTAGATTCTAAAGACAAATGGTATGTATATACAGTTTGGGAGTTAGAATTTGGCTAGTGCTATGAGATTAACAATATTCAATGAAATTAACCAGGTGAAGTTAACGTAGGTGGCTACGCCACGCATCAAGTTTTTTCACATGGCAAGTTAAAAGGCGAAATAAATCATGTTTCAACAAAAATTATGAAATACTACAACAAAAACTTAAATCATTAAATATGACTTAAAAATAAAAAAATGAAATATGGTCTCCAGTGATATTCTCAATATGATTCGCATATAAATATATTTCTAAGTACCTACATTCCAAACCCCAGAAAGACTTACTAGATCGTCGGTTGTTCTCGTTTAGTTTTAAGAGTTGGGTTTTATTTAAACGTACCACCATAAAAAAATCTAAAATAATATTATAATAATGCCTTTCATGAATGTTTGTTCTACCCCATGAATTGTCTGATTCCACAGATAAGATTATCAACATCTTATAAAATAAGATATCAAAACGAAATCAAAAAACAAAGTAGGTAGTTGAATAACAGGTGATTTAATCAAATTAATTTTATCCCGAGGTGATGAAACTTTGGTCTCGAAATTTACGTGAATGATAGTGCAGATTTAATGCTGAGCGAGATGTTATCCTTCGTGCAATGACATCTTGCTCCAGATGACAATGAATTTTTTAAGCAGAGCAGCATGGCCAACTGACACGTACCGACCTTGACCACATAATCTCCGAGACTCAAGGCAAAGTTTCATCAGTGAGCCGGATTCACCCTAAAAGGGCCTGATTGACATATTGGATCCCCAAAAAAATAAATTATTAAAAAACGATTAAAAGAAATATGTATATGATACTGTTTCCGAGGTAAGTTTATAGAACTCCATAATCACATGTGAAAATAAAACACTTGTTTTTTGATTCTACAACTTTACTTTTATTGGTTTTTTTTTTGCGTAATCACTTATTATGTCATAAAAATGTAAATATTGTAACATTTTAGACTATTGGCAATAGAGGCCTGTAGATCCTAACAAGTACAGTAAATCCAGATCTGGTGTTCACGGATCCTAAGAAAAATGACGTGACATATTTATGTTATCTTTTTTATTGTCAAAAATATATTGTGACTCTACTTTATGACACGATGAAACATATTTTGCACAGATAGCATATCAGCAAATCTAGGCATTCACGCATGAAGGTTAAGTATTACAATTTTAAAATGTACTCTGTCAATAAAAAGTAAAGTTGTTTATTGTTGGATTGTAAATATTTACCGGTATCTTATATAGGTAGATTTCTTTCCTATGTGCTATTTATTTGTGGTGAACCTGACATAAATAGGCCATTATAGTATATATAAGAACACGTATTTTAAGGAATAATGTGAATTCACTTTCTGGTACAAAAGATTGTAAGTCAGCCCTCCCGGCTTAAAAATAACCAAGACAATTTGATGATATGTAAGTATGTAAAAAGAAACTCACTCTTTCCTCTAGATGTGTGACTCCGGCCAACGTTTGGTAGAAAGTCGGCGTCTCCAGATCGGAAGTCAGTCTGACCCTCGGTTCCAGGAGAATCCATCGCGAGAGCACCGTGGCGTCGGCTCTCAGCAGCAACCAGTTTCTGAACTGATCGAAGTCGGCCTTGTCCCCATTCCTCCCAAACAGTGCGGCGAGAGCTTCGGAGGATGCGATACACGGCGGTCTCACCCCTGGAGGATGAAGGGAAGCATTCTCCGCTTGTAACGCTTTTATAAAATCCCATTTTTGTATGTGCGTTCCCGCCTCATTGCAATACAGGGTCCATAGAAATCTGTAACAAGAATGTTTCATAATGTATTTTGAGCCTTACATCTTTATAGATACCAAAAGATGTTGACAATTGTTAATTCAAGACATTGTACTAAAAATTAATTAATTATAAAAAATACATTGATTTCATTTGTAATTTTTAATAATTCATATATGAAATCTCGAGTAACAAAAAGATACGCAATTGGTTAATAAGGTCAACCAATGGTGTCTCATGTTCATTGATTACATTACCTGTCAGTTTTGTTTCCAAAATGTTGCTTTATTGTATTCACTGTTTCCAAACTAAGTTTGTACAACTCCATAATCACATATATGAAAATAGAACAAATTTTTTGATTCTACTCGGTAATTGATAAAGCCCTTGCAGGGTAAATGTGTCTCAGGTAGATTAAATGAAGTAGAATAAAAAAACAAGTGTTTATTTTCATACATGTTCTTCAAAATATGAAAAATACTAAGTTATCATTGAAGACCGAACTGCAAATTTGGAAGTCACTGTGAACAATAGTTCAGCAGGTTACAGAAACTTGGTAAATCCTAAAGTAAGATAGATTGACAATGTACAAAGACATATCAGCCTGAGAGACCTCTAAACTGGAAAGAAACGGAGATCATTGGAGCAAAACTCTTGAGAAGGCTGACACCTGCCAGAGGTTGTAGAGACAATAGATATATATACAGTTAATTCCCAAACTATTATTTGGGCATGTTTAGATTCAATATTTACGCTCGGTGCTAGCAGTAGGGTGCATCAGGTAAAATTGTCAATATTTTTTCCTACCACCCCATACAATCGAGAGTATCCATCGGATCTCCTTTTCAAAGAATACAAGGTTCTAGATGTAAGATAAATTTATATGTTGAGACTTATTCAATATTTCCGTTCACACAATAATACTCACCCAGCAATACTCACACAACACAAGCTCACACACCAGTTCCGAGAGCAACAACAACATACTATTAACGTTTCTATATGTTTTTAGCTCCGAAACTGTACAATTCACTTAACACTAATTGTAAATCGTTCACTATTAAAAAATAACTCTAATATTTGATCCAACATTCCTACTTACACTTAACAAAATACATTATTAATTCATTTTAGATTTGCAATGCATTCATAATATTTTTTATTGTATCTCTATCAACTTTTTCGATTAAATAAAATGACATCACAACAGCACGAAAAAAAACTAAAAACACAGATGGTAGTCTAGCAAAGTAGCCAAGACAAGTCTGTATATATTTATTTATATAAAATAAAGGTAATTAATTTACTGGACGTGGTCTGTTCTAAAGCAATTACCTGTACAGTTTTCAAAAGTTGTAATTGTTTAGAGGTAAGTAAGTATAATGTTAAGTAAGTTATAAAAAGTTATGTGAAAAAAGTATAATCTGAAGTTATAAAATATTATTGAAAAAAAAGTTATAAAAATATTATTGTCTGTAATATACAATAGTTGGAGACAAAAATGTGTAGGTAGTTAGGTTAGCACAAATTACAAATTAGATTCATTTTGCTTTCTACCCACATCAAGCAACTACTTTGTTATTTTTGATTTGTCGTTAATCACTTTAGACCCTTTAAGGTCTAGAGTGGCAATTTGTTAAATATTCGCAGAGCACAAAATAAGAAAGTTCGTTGAGCAAATTTGGTATTAAATTTTGGTTGTCTTATATCCAAAACTTGGAAGGATTTAAAGAGTTCTTCAGAGTTATGTCTAAATGACCTCTTGTTTATTACTCTTGATGGTCCATTTCTGAGCCTTAATTAGAGAATCCATTGAAGTAAGAGCTGCACCGCCCCATGCACATATTGCCTAACTGATGAGACTCTGACAAAGTGAATAGTATACCATTTTTAATAAAGTAATACATATTCATGAAGCTGCGTAAAATTTTGAAAATATTAATTAATTTTCTCATTTTGGCGCTTACTCGATCGATATGAGGAACCCATCGTAAATTTTCATCAATTGTTAATCCGTGATAAATTAACTCATTCGATTTTTCGTATCACCATTTATAATGATTGCAGTATCATCAGCATAACTAATTTTAATATCAGAGGTGGATACCTACTGCATCCCACTCAATAAATCAGTTAACTCAATAGCAATGTAATTGTAATAAGTGTATTTATATTATTGTATGTTCACCACTGATGTAAAATAAAAATGTATGTCAATAAAGGTTTAAAGGATTATTGTATTATAATATATGTTAAATTTATCAATTGAATCTATGATTGAAGGCTTCATTCCCTTACAAAAACATGTGTTTTAAATCAATGGAGCAATTTTAATTGTAGTACAAAAAGAAAAAACATTAACAGATAAATGATGATTGGATTAATGTAATATAATGCTAAACCATTAGAATTTTTATAAATTAGATAAGCTTTTAATTTTTTACCATGATTGTATCATTGCTAATTTTCTACACAATAAATGAATTATCAGAATGGGTTTTGTGTCAAATACGTTTAAAAAAAATGTGAGTTGCTGTTCACTTGTTAAAAGTGTTATGAAAAGCGCATAATAAAATTCTCTTATTGATTTCGCAAACATGTGACATTAAATATACTCTTTGGAGTAGTTACATAATATGTAGTCACATTAACCATGCTATTTTATTGCACCAAGTGTTGCACATACTCGGGAGGTGAAACTAAATTAAATCATGTATTTATTAGAACACTGATCTATTCATTATATCTCATGTCGCAAGAATATAAAATGTTCAATTGACAGATAATTATACACAATACAATGCACACACAAAAAAAAAAAAACAATATTTGAATTCATTATTTATTCAGTATAAATTTTATCTCTCAGGTAAGTCTCTAGAGTCAATGAAGGCAATAAAAAAATTATCAGTAACTAAATAAGAATGCATAGATAATTCAATCTATTCAATTTCAACTATTTATAATAGTTTGCAGTTTTGCAAAAAAATTTATCTTTTTTGATTACTAAAAAATGATAATATATATAATATATCTTTCTAATTGATGCATTTAATTTGTATTACTTAAATATTGCCTAGATCAAGGAAAAATGATTAGATATGAAGATGTAACGCAAATACATAAATAAAGCACAACTTACACACATTTCAATGATTTAAAACCTTTTTTTATATAATAACATTTTGAAATGTGTGTAATATGGACAATGATTTCAAGTCAAGAATGGACTTGCAGAGTATTAATTTGAAGTTTGTCCGTGGTTTGTCTAAGCCACGATCCGTTGACATAATAACAAATAACATTAATAATTAATTAGCAATATAATGAATTAATAAAGCGATTAAATACTTTCCTAAAATATAAATTAGTTCTGGGTTATTTTGCAATGGGTTAGTTTCTTTCACAGCCGATACCTCAGACTAGATCTAGACCTAACACTGATGTAGGATTATACCTGACAAAAACATGATCTAAAACTTCAGATATGACAAAACCACCTATTCCAGAATAATCCAGAAAATTTTTTGTTTATCAATAATCAGATAACACTCTCTTCAACTCAGTTGAGATAATTTTTCAAAAGAGTGGTTTTTTCAAATTGATTGTCGCACGCGCTCAGTAATATTAAAGTAAATTAAACAATTGTGTCGCTTACCAACACATATGACACACCGCTGATTAACTAATTCTGCTATAACTCAGTATATATTCAGTAGACTCTTGATTATCCGGGGCGGTAGAAAAAAAATTTGACCCAGATACCACCAATAATTGGAAAAAATCAAAACAAAAACTAATAATTTTCCTACATACAAGTGCTAAAAGCTATGTGTCACGGAAATACTAGAATTGAGGATATTAAAAATATTAATAATAAATCAATCACCATGAATGGATAATTTAAATTTACAATTTGAATTTGTGCCCATCCCCTTGCATTAAACGTAAACACTGAATCTAGGTGAGGTCAAATTTGTTTTCTGGCACATATTATCGATATTGCCAGTGCAATTTCCTGGTTGTGTAATCTAGTGAAAAATTATTTCTATATCTATATACAGGTGTCCTAAAACACTTTTTTATTTTGGTTCATTCGCTGCACTAACGCAACAAGCGAGAGAGGGGTGGGGGGTATAGTGATCACTAGCCGCGTCCTTGTGAATTCAGTCGCTATGGAGCGTGTCTTTACCAGTTGTTCATGAAATTTTCACCGAAGAGGTGACATAAATTGGCCTCTACATAGCCCCGACTTGACACCAATGGACATTTTCCTATGGGGCTACCTTAAATCAAAATACAGTAACAATCCTCTCTCTCTGGACCAAATAAAATAAAATATTCGAGAAGAAATGGCAGCAATCACAGAGAATACGTGCCGAGCAGTTCTCAGAAATTTTGCTTCCCATTTAGAAGAGTTCCAGCGAAATAACAAATCACATTTAGAAAACATCATTTTTAAGAAATAAATTCCCAGGGACTGTACTTAAATGCAAAATAAACATTTTTTTATTAAACCCATCCGTTATTTTATTACAAAATTTTTATTATGAAAAGACTTTTGGGACACTTGTATATAAAACTGAATGTCTGTTTATCTGTTCTCTACACAATCCTACATCCTTTGCCTGATCTAAATCAAATTTTGCATAATTATTCTTTAGGACCCTGTACAAAACATAGGCATCATCCCCCCTCCTGGCCACCCCATCCTCATCCATTGCTATCCAAATGACACCCGTTCTAAATTTTGCACTCTTACTCTTTAGAACCCTGATAAAAATACAGTATCCCCTATCTTAAATCAGAATCCCTGATAATTTTGGGTTTAAATTTTTTTTTTACTGCTCCGACTAAACTACAACTCTGTAAAATGATTTCTATGTATATAGAGATTAGTTAAAGAATTTAGTTCACATGTTAAATCACTAATCTTTTAAATGGTTTCTCACCAGTAGCGGTTAATAATACGAGTAATGTACAACGTAATACACAATGAGTCACATCCTTTCAGTGTATTGTGTGGTACGCACATGCAGCAGTGCAGAAATCAGTACTCTGTGTGGAACAAACAATACAGAGATAAGATAAACGACGAGGCCCATCAATGTTCTAACCACTTCACATCACAAGTGTAAATGGAGTTCAAAATATAATCAACTGTAGTTTTACAATGATTACCATGTCTTGCACTTAGTAAACGTTACATCACTAAATATTCCTTACTATTATGCATCTGGTCTTTATTATGAATAACAAATTTAACATACCAAATATTTCACATTCTGGTATATTTTTAAATAGGTTCTCAAGTGGCTGAGTAACCAAATACAAAACTTCTACATAAGAATTTCTAGGGTTATTTTGCCGCATACGTCTTGACTATTTTGGATCCCACTGCAGGGTGACAATTTTTAAAAATAATAAAAATTACAATGTTTTTATTTTATCTTTTCACATAGTAAAATATTCAACCAAAACACAGGAACAATGTAAATTGTGTTAGCGCCATTTACGATTAATTAATTTTTATTAAGTTTTTGGCGTTTGACCTTAAGCATACATTCAATTCGCGGTTTACCAAATTCGCTTTCTTTCCTCACCTATTCTTAAGCACAAGGAAGAAATAAGATGTCGCAGTGATTAAAAGTCTTCCAATTACAGCAAGTTGAGTGCTTTTGAAACTTTTGTACGGATAACTACCGTCGCTTCACTCTGCTAACGCTTTATTAATTAATCTTACCTTAATCCTGCTTATACATAATAATCCTTTCGCGAGTGTTAGTATACACCCCGCGACGCTTGTATTTGTGGTGGAGAGGAATCAACAAATGAACCAGCATCCGGCAGATGAAAAGTAAGTGCCTTCCTTTCTTCCTTATATTTCCACCAAATTGCTTAATATTAAAATAGGTAAAGACAAAATACACGTTGCACACTAAAAATACATGTCTCTCTTTATTAGTTCATTTTAACTTTGATACAGAAATCTTCATTTTAATTATCAATTCAAGAATAACTACACATGTAAAGTTTGGCAAAAATGCCATGCTGTGAATTTTAAGAATGAAAGAGATACATTTCCCCGTATCCTTACTATCCAGTATCAGAGAAAGCAGGACAAAGCGATTGCAACCCTTAATTCAATTTTGAATAATAAACCTATACTCGTTCATTTCATTCATAATGGTAAGAAATGTAATAATAATAATAATTACGGAGAACACATTCTTATTGTGAAGTTGTAATTAATAAGAACATAGGTCTGTGATATTTTAAATACTAATTAAATGGCTTTCAAATAATAGAACGATAGATGTATCAATTTGAAAAAGTGTAACATATAAGTTTGAAAATTTGTCGTCAATGCACTGTGTTGGTGTAGCATATTTTTTATATGTACAGTAAAACCCCGTTTATTCGAAGAACGTATATTCGAAATTCGCCACAAGTCGAAATTTTAGAGCAGAATGTGGTCCCTCTGGAAAGTTTTCATATTAAATTGTACTTATAAATCGAATACGTGTTAGACATTTTGAAATTTGCGAATGCGTGGTTTGCGTTCCTTAGACTTTTCCGCATTTCATTAAATTTAAATTTAAACATTTTTATAATTTTGACTGATAATTTTATATTCTCGATAATAGAATTAATGTGAAACTCGTACAAAACGCCGACAGTTGCTAAAAATTTAATTAATACAAGAGATTGACAAAAAATATTATCCAAAACAAAATTAACAGAAAAATACACGACCCCATTAATGAAGTTGTCAACAATATTAAACATGATGACAGAAAGAACTTTAACGTTGAAGGCGAGTGCCAAATGTCGCCGCGACTACCACAAAACAAATGTTTTAAAAACACTGGAAACTTTTGTCACTAACTTCAGCGGAGAAATGGCAGGTTGACAAGTTCGACTATTATGTCGTTATTAAAAATGGCACGCGAAAAGATAATCCATTATAATAGTATTTTAAAAAAAAATAATATTGTGATTTGTTTACACTGTATTTTGACAACTTGTTGGTTAATTTTAAATGTGTAGATATAGGTATATATTATTACTTCGAATTGCTATGAAAAAAGTTAGACTAAAAAAGAATCGAATTTTTAAAATTTTTGTATTCTTTATCCTTAATTGTTATTCAAACTTTTTTCTTGATTTTCGGTCCCCTCAACTTCGAATAAACTGGATTTTACTATATATCTTTCTAATTGATACATTTAATTTGTACTTAAAAAAAATAATAACATTGGAAAAATTTTATAGTTCGTAAAAAATTCCATCTCAAAGGCGCTTTACACATAAACTGTTTAGCCCTACACTATCTTTGTATTTTAAATTAAAAAAATGTTATTTGAACTTATGTATATGATTTTTTGAAATGATGCATTTTTAATCACTTTTTAAATAAAGTCTCTGATGCACGGTTCCTTTTGACGGAGGGCAAAGAGCTCCACGCTTTTGGGTCTGCCACTGCAAATGGTCATTTGCTTAACTTCTGGCAACAGCTGGTCGATTTTACAAGCCTTCCTGCAGCTGAATTAGAGGCTGACCAGAGAGTTTGACGTCTACCATTCAAGTTATCTGGGATGCGGAGCTCTTGAAGCTACAGGGGCGCCATGTTATGTGTCACCTTGTACATTAACCAGCACAATTTAAATTCACTCTGTTTCAGGGAAACATATGAGAAAATTTTTAAACTATACCGTGCAGCCGCTTTTAGAATAGATTGTAACTATCCAGCTGAAACATTGGCATGCCATTACATTACATGCATGCATTACAGTAGTCAACATGTGACACTACAAATGCATTTAATACACTATCATTGTAAATTTCTATAATAAAAATATGTGCTTGTCATTAATTGAATCCAAGGGAGAATTCGGTAGTAATGTTGTGCAGATACTGCACACTTAAATAAATTTAAAATCACGAAAAATTGTAACAATTTTTTCTTTCAACACACAAAGTGTTTGTTGTGATACCATGGTATTTGAAATTTTTTAGTATGAATAATTTAACAAGTAATATATTCTGGTCTTGACTATTTCGCGCAAGTCAGTTTCCACTGCTGTAGGGCATCTTTCATTAAACCACGAGCGTATACATGTCGATATTTTTAATTTAAGCATGGCTGTATGATGTGATGATTTACTTCTATTGTATTATGAGTGAACCACACTACTGAAATAGTAATGTTATATATAAAAAAAAAAATTATTATGAAATAGGACACATATTAAAACTACTGTATATCCTCAAGCATAAGTCAAGAAATTTGTTGTCATTTTGAAACAACAAATACTAACTAGATAGTCAAGTCTCAAAATCGTATTCTATCATATTACCAAAATTTTATTTAATAACACAATGAGTTAACTAAAATTAAACTAATATCTTATGAAGTAGGTTTTAGGTTGAAGATAGAAAGAAAATTTAAATGCGGGAATTTAATGTCTGCAAAAACTTGATTGTGACTGGCAAAAGATAAAACTGTCATTATCAGAAATACCAAAAACAAAACAGGCTCATTGCAAAAACTTATGCTTTATTTGTTATTTATCGATCAAAATAATAATACATTATGTGTTATTTGTAATGAAAGTATTGTGACACGTACCTTCATTAAAATCAAAAAAATACTAGCTAATAACCAATTGGTTGTTACTGATTGCTTACTGCTAGGCCCTGCGGGCGGCTATTGTGGCCGCTGCGTGGCCATTGGTGACTGCTGCTTGGTCAGAGTCTCAGTGAAGTCTATATTTCGATGCGGAAATCTTTTATTATATTGTTTAAACAATAGTGCATTGTGCATTCTTATTATTTTGTTTTAGTTGAAATATAGATTCTATGGAAGCCTTGGCCACGTAGCGTTCACAATGTGCCGCGTAGAATGCACTAACAGAAAAGCAATCGGCTATTGCCTTTCTTTCAGTGCATTCTGTATAGCTGTATAATTGTACAAATGGTGTTCTTACATATCAACTTTGAAATATATATATATCCACATAGACATTTTTGAAAAATACGAACAAAACATCCGCATGTCACATTTGACAGTGCTACCATAGATAAGGAAAGAATCTGCAACCGTAGAGTGCAACGCGATATGACCATGAAATATAGACGAGATGACAGGATGACAGGTGCTCGATATACTTGCCAGCCGTAATACGATTTCGCTAATATATGTTTTTTCTTACTCGTAACAAAGACAATGAACACTTAATTTCAAATTGAATATATATTTCCGCACTATTATTGAATATATAAAAGAGAAATCTTAACCTATCGATATTAAAAACATGTCAAATTTTTCTTTTCTGGCAAATGACACTATGTCTGAATCCAATACATCCACAAAGTCATAGACTATTATTACAATATTATTTATTTTATGAATTGGACATATCCTTGACCCACTTCTGGAAAAATGTTCAGCATTGCTGTTCTCCAGCAAGCAGTTGATGATTTTAAAATTAAAACACTTGTCCTATTATCAACACTATCGGATCTCTATCCTGATTATTCCCATTGAAAAAACATTTACTGACTCTTTCGGAAATCTTACTTGATACCTGTTATCTATCTACAGAAAGAATTTGCATAGATAAAATGCTATTCAAATAAAACACTAAACAGGTATTTTATGATAATGTATTACTAATGAAATAAAACCAAATTACTAATGTCGTGAAATTGATCCCCACTAATAAAAGTATTGTAATTAACAATTAGGTCATCTTTATTTAAATTTAATACATAGTGGCAGTATTTTTTTAATACATATTGTATTAAGTTATATTTAACACAATATATAAAAAAATATATATTGCCACTTAAAAATATATATTGCCACTTAAAAATGTATTAAATACTAGAATAACTCAAAATAATCTTTGTAAGAAGTTTACTTTACTTAAGAGGGGTCAAAATATGTAATTAAGATTCTTCTATTAATAATGGCAGTAGGAAGATTTTACAGCTATGCGGAAAATTTTCCAGTCATAAAATCACATTGTAGTCGAGAGTGAAGTTTCAAACCCGGGAATTTGTAAATAATAACACACATATTCAATACACTTCAATCAATCGTTTCATGTCTAAACTGAGGTAAATTTTATCTCGAGTGATGTATCTTAAAGAAAAAAAATATTTACCATTTGTGTGTTTTGAAGATAAGAAAATAATCTCTCTATATAAGACAAAGCATGTATACCTAATGGATGTGACTTACATAATGAAGAGAAAACAATAAATAAATAAAATACTCACTTGATCCTTTCTTCCTGCGTCCCCTTCGTGAGAACCACAAGTCCACATAGTAGATCTTTAAAGGCTATTCCTCTGCGCGTTCCCCCGCAAGCAGCAAAAATCCAATCGGATATCACCCCAGGCACTCCGTCTCCCAAGACATCCTGAATAAACCCGTTCTTGCTCAGAGGGATCCCAGCGGCACCGGCAGACTTTTTGAATGCCTCTCCTATCCGTTTCAACTCGCTCTCAGTCACTGCAAATTACAACGGAATTAATCATTCACTCACTGTCACTTTGACATCATTTTATCCTCATTCACATTCCGTATCAGGTGGGAAAAAATACGCACCGCGTTTGACAGCCTCTTCGTAAGTGATGAAACAAGGTTTCGAATCTTTGGCACCCATGTCCGATCGAATAACAATTCAAATTTGTTTCACATTTGTATACGGTTCGAAATAAAACAACGCAAAACACAATGACAGATCAAACCTGATGATCGCCAAAGATCAGCAGACAGCAGACATATTGAATATTTACGCAGACTAAGATGGCAACACTACATGCGTAATTTCCCCAACTTTACGAAGATAAAAAAAGAGGAGACAGGGATCATATTGCACTAATTTCTTTAGGATTTGTTCTGTCACGGGTCGTTGTTTCAGGCTGTTCAGGTCTCAATAATATTTGGAAGATAATGCTTGCTTTCTTATTCAGGAGTCATCTTTTCGATTTTCGTCCAGTCAAAATATTTATTTTTTTAATGAAAAAATTCATTTGAATTTTGGTTTAGGTGTTACAACTAAAATTGGACAGTTAAATACATAACATAAAAGATGTGATCAGTATATTGGATGGTATACCGAGCATTGCATGCTGCAATATCGATGCCATAAATATTATTAAAAATATGCATCTGTTAGAATCAATTCAAAGATATTTAATATTACAACAATATAATCAATTGTGTTATTTCAAAAAACAATGTGAGCCATGGCTGTATAAACGCAGATATTGTCATTATCGATTTTTATTATTTCTTAGTATCCTTAAAAACGCTTTCCTTTCTCACATTCGAACGTGAATTTTATGACTTTCTTCTATTAAAGAGTTTTTTTTTCTCTTTGAAACATTAATTGAGTTGGATTGCTTAAGACCTAAATCCTTGAATGTATCTAAATTACAAAACACCAACGGCCGGGTTATTATTATTTATTATCAGTATTATTAAAAATTGGCAAACAAGTTCCAAACGACAAATTTGAAAAAAAAGAGTTATATGTGAAGAGAAAATTATCCTCTACATACTGCAAATAAGGTCAATGCTGTACGAAGTTTTATAAGTAAAATATAGATGTGTGTAATATATATTACCAACCTCTATTGCGTGTTTTATATTTTATAAAAAAGATTCATGATGTTTGAATCCAGTTTACAAAAATATAAAAAAATTGAATAGTATGTCCGACGATTAGTGTTTTATTAATTTTAGCATAGAAATTTAAAGTAAATGTAATTGTATCATTGACATTGGTAATGAAGTTGAGCCATTGCCGTATAGTTTGGATACAGATACTTCAGTAATAGAGCTATATACAATTTAGCTCTACAGTATAATATTGAAGCCAGTGAGAAAAAAATATCCGAAGAAAATAAACTTTTTGTTGTGAATCATTAAAAAAAATATTCCTACGTAGTATGTGTACTTATCTCACTACACGAAAAACATACGTAACAGCATTGCAATGCCTTTGTTATATAATAAAAAAGTGTTATGGTAAAGGCTGGGCTGAACGTAACATTCTTGTTACTGAAATAATTAAACGTTGGTTCTGACGCTCTGTTCTGCAACGTTTGGGTAGAAGATTGGTAGGCGTGCCTTACCAATCATACGGAAACTAATTTAAAAAGTGCTATAAATCTTATCTTTTGGAGCGACAGTTGTGGTGTCTAAACTACAAAATAAAAATAGTGTTGATGCTGAATTTTTTTTTCAGTGACCATACTACATTGGATCGAACGTATGTTCGAATCTATCAATGATAATAAAATCAAATGTAATAAAATGATTAGCCCATAAGTAGAATTTTATATTAAGTGAATTTATAATAGATGGATTTTTGGATACCAGTTGTAATTGTATGAAACAATAATAAAGAAGAAATTCCCATATGCAATTAAATACAAGAATTTCGATAAACAATAGAAATAATATGACAATAAGTGTAACGTTTTTGAAACGATGTATAGAAGTAATTATACAAAAAGGTGATTATTTCATAAGATAAATGGGACACACCCTTGGATAGCGTCTTAAAAACGATGGAACACTATTGTTCTCATCATTAAAAATTGGTATCGGAAGTTGGAAGACGCCGCGAGATAATCACCAGTGGTTGGCCATCGATCTCGAAAGTCAGAAGATGTCGCGAGATGAGTCATCAGTAGTCGGCAGTTGGCGATCCGCATCAGAGACCTGAAGACGAGTTAAATCAGTAATCAGTAGTTGCGTCAGTGCCGGAACGGTCAAGTACGAGTTTAATAAAAATTCGGAGAATAGACAGCCACAGTCTGTTACAGGATTTGAGATAGTTGGAGAATAAACAGCCACAGTTCACTACAATGAGAGTGGACCCGCCGCTTACCCAGGACCGTTTATAAGCAAAAGGTCCCATATGGTCCTTCTCATTCGCCGCCAAGTTGGCATTTTTTAAATGCTAATAGGCAGCTATGCAATTCTGTCTGTCACTAAAGTGACAAAACGGAGCCGCACAGCCGCCATCACAAACAACCTCATTGTCTTCGGCCTTTTAAATTATTCAGAAAAATTAATAAAATACATTTGAGGAAACATAACAATGTATAGACAGAATGATTGAATACAAAAAACATACTGCATAAGAAATACTAACATATAAATCTGTAGCAGAATAAACAGTTGAATTAAAAAATGGCAAATAAAAATCTCATAGTTACATCTTTTTAGGTATAAACTATAGCAGAGTAGGAAGACAACATGGTCTACCACAGTCAGTTCAGAACTAACCGCCCAGCCCGTTCCAAGCAACCAGCCTGACCCCGGGTCAACTCTGGAGCAGCCGCCAAGCCGGATGCTGACGACACCACTTCGCCAGCCAGCCAGAAACCAGATCTTTGGAAGAAAGCCCCGGAGAAATATCGCGAAGTAATGTAAGGAAGAGTAATAATTAGTCTAAGTTAACATTAAGAACGTATACCTGCCCATCCATGTATAGACGTAATAAATAATGGATCTGTGTTATTAGTATTTGAATCCTCATCTGTCTCCCATATAACCATAGTACAATAAAGCTGTGCAGATTTACCAGAGCGTGGGGTGTCGCTCTAGATAATGAGCATTTAAGAGCTTATCGTATTCACATTTCCAGCTTCATCAGGATCATTAAATAATCAAGCATACTTTCACAATTGAAACTTTCATAAAACCTGAATTATCTAAAAATGGTACTCAAGTGGGGAAAATCTTTTTTTGCATAAATACGTTCAATTGTGAATTACGATTCTTCCGATGGGTGATGTACGCGCCCTGGCCTTTTCAACTAGGAATTGAGATAAGAGAAAATATGATTTATTTCTCTACATAAATAGCTAGAGAAAAAAGTCTTAGGCAGTGGCGTACTATGCCAATGCAGTGAATTGGGAACCAAAAACTTCGTGCCTTACAACCCGTTTAGCATTGATATTTTTGCGAGTATTCATATATTTCCCAGCGTTAATAGTAATCCATAAAAAGAACTGGAATTTAAAAGATCGTTTCTCACGTCTATTGCGAACATATGTGAAACATAATCCATGTAACCAGTATCCCGTTAGTATCATTGTGGACCAATTTCTGTTGTCTATGATCTGCTTAACCATTTTCATAGATAAGAGACGAACTCATAAAATCTACATCCCTTATCTATGATAAAATCTGCCATTTTTGCGCTGGATTTTTCGTGACAGATCTCGTCGAACGAAATTAGATCAAAATGCTGGATAAACTGAACTCGCTTTTGTTTAAAAGAACTTCCACATTCTTCCTAACAGTCATGGTCTCTGCATTTTTCTTTGAGAGAGCGGTCGACGTGGGAAGTGAAGCTCTGTTCGATAAAATTAATGAAGGGGTGAGTGTTTTCACATTATGTAATGTTACTCTGATTTTTATAAGTGTTTATTATTCTCCCGGCCATGTGTAATTAAGATAATTTCAAACATAATCTTAATTTTATACGTAATCTTCCACTGATTTTTCCAGAAACATTCATCGTGAGGGGTGTGACGTACATATTTATAAAACATACTTTAACCCGTTTTCTCTACATTTATTTTTGATGGCGGTTTAGATGATAGTGTGTCCGTCTTTCTTGCATTTTGTCATGCAAAACAAACTGGATGCTACACTTTAAATAAAAGATTAACATAATTCTTTCATATCTTCTTCATTCTCATATAGCATAATGTACACTGTCTAGTCTCGCTTGGATGAAAGATACTATAATTAAAATAGGATATTACGTGTAAGGTTGCCTCATGCAACTTGTAAATGTGAATTTAAGAATAATTTTAATATTTTTCTTCATTTCAGAAACTATGGAAGCACATGAAGGCCAAGTACGAAAAGTGAAAAACCAATTAATTATTATTATTCTTGTAGATATAAACGTGTTAATAAAATTGTAATTTAAACGTAAATGTATTTTTTATTCCCTGCATAACACTGATTAATTTTTTAACCACCATAATTGATATGGGGGATTTTTCAGTCGCGAGTGCCTAAAACACTTTTTTACTTTCATAAAAGCGTGATTATAGGAGACATAAAACCTCGGTATTTAATGTTGTTATACACTAGGGTGTGTGTCGCTATGATTCAATAAGTGCTCTCACATTGGTTAAATAAGTGGCGTATTTTGTCACTTTTACACATGCGGTCGGATCTCCAGAGCTGTGACAAACAGCTTTTTGTGTTTGGTAAAATTGCTGATCTACATGTACTACATTGAAACATTAAATTATGCATGTTAGCGGTGGTTTTTATTTCTAAGAGCGTATAGAAGAAATTATAAAGTAAATAATTCATCCAAAATCAGTAAACTACGACAGTACAATCAGTAGCGACAAAGCTACGGAGATTTTACTAACCACGATAATAATAAAAATTGAAGAAGTGAATGCTATCAGTAAAGATGTCTGGTGTAATACAGAATTTAAGACAGCAAATTTTAAAAACTAAAATGTGATTGATAAATTTTTATTTTGCTATTTAAATGTTCATAATTCTTTTCATAACTTGATTATTAGAATACTTCTTAACAATGCCTGGATTGGTCTATTTTGTTATGAAGTTTATCATAAAAAAGACTTATTAGCATTTGATAGTGTTCACAATGATTGTAAGACTCATTTTATAAATTTCTTTTAAATTTTATGGGAAAATCTGATTTTGTGTTGTTTCAATGCGAGTCATACTTTATAGAATGTTATGTAGTTTCCTGGACTAATCTGCCATGTATATCTGACCTTTCTGATCGACATTTCAGATCTCTTTGCACGGTCAAGGTTCATGTTAATGAAAATGATCGATGATGAGCCCTACAATGGGATCCAAAACATCGGCTAGAAAGGTCAGAGGTCAGATAGCCCAGAAAACTACACAAAATATTCTGAACGGCTGTGAAAGCCTAAAAATATTTCTAATGTTTCATTTTGTATCAGTACTTATTTAGAACTACATTGTTTCCTGCAAATGTCCGGTGATAACACTCCCTGTCAATACTACCAAACAAGTAATGCATGTTTTTAAAAATGGTAAGCGCAATATAAGAAGAATTTTATTTTATTCGTTCAAAACATTAACATTAATAAATATGTATATCTAAACTAATTAGAAAGTCAAAAGCAGTTTTTCATTTACAAAGATTGTTTAAAATATAACTGTACGAATGGTAATTTATTCAATCACTTCCCATGGCTTCTCCGGCCTGAATCTGTCCCATGGATTCGGTTTTTTATACACGTCTCCTTCTTTCAATGCTACTCCCCCACTTTCTAAATTCTCTAGGAATTTCTCCACCTTCCCACCTTGCACGGGTTTGATATTACAGTGCACTTCCGTTATTCCCGATTGTAGACACCTACGTGCCAGGATTTTTGCCAAGTTGATGTAAGCCGAAGTATCTGTCTGTTTGTACAGCTGCTTCTTGATAGCCCACTCGGAGGTGCTCGCTTCGATCACAGAGCCATTTAAATAGTGAACAATGTTGGCGGTTATGTATCGATTACTTTGAACGATTTCCAGTCTGTAAAATAAATAATGTAAGTTATGTAACTCATTGCTTAACAATTTATTAGATATTTGACACAAAAGCTTGTAGAGAAAAATATTTATTTTTCTTCATAGTTATGTGCAAGTGATCACCTCTTGTGGAAACTGTTATCAGATGATGATGATGATAATATAGTGCACAGCTGCATGCACAAATTTTAACAAAACAATGGCTTATATATTTATTTATTAATGTCTCTATGGGCACTAACATACTATGTATATTCATTTCAACATAAAATATACACAAATACAATTAATAAAAAATAAAGTTAAAATAGAGAATGGCTTCTTCAGTGCACAGTTTTCTAGGCCATGTATTTCTGACCGACGTTTCGGATCTCATTGCAGGGTCTATCATCAGGGCAGACGTGATGTGTGATTGTTAGTGTTCTTTAATTGTCATTTTAGAGAACGATTTTAATACCCTTATCAATTGTACTATTGTTTTAATATAGCATCAAAAACATTACTTATATTTACGCATTGAGCTAAAGAAAACATCGGCAAAACTGAATTTGTTATCGAGTCTGCGAATTTTTTGTATTGGCGAGTTATTAAAATAATTTGTTTTTAAACACATTCAACAAATCTATCTGCCTAATACTTTGTTTGAATACGAACACTACGCAATCAAATCAGTTAAATCAAGGACAGCTTGCTATTCAGTATTTTGTATAAAGTGTTCAAATTGTAGCATTGTACCTTCAATCTGTACAAAAGGTTTTTTTTTGTGGACACTGAAAAACAAATTGATCATAATCATGTGAAAATTGTATCCATGCATCTTGTAGTAGATATGATGAAAATGTGATTCTGGCCGAGTAAAAATTATTTCTTGGTACATCAAGACAAATAATGGCTAACTGAAATGTGGATTTAGTGTTGCATTACAGAATCACTCTTTGCATTGGATTCGCTCATCTCTTTATGAAAAAATAAGGTAGGTAAAAAAGTTTGTTATTAAGATGAATGTGACCTAACTTAATGGGATTTAAAAATGATAAAGAGGTAGAAGTGTAAACAATGAGTTCAGAGCAAGTTATAGAAGTTGCGTATCTGTAAATCATATTTGGTTTGTATGGAAGACCATGAATAATTAAGAGGCGGCGTGAACTCTTCGGCGATTAGCAGCAGAGAGCAAAAGATTCGCCTACTGCTGTTGCTAGGCTCCGCGAGTAGTAAGGAAAAATTATTTACGGATAAATGAGAATATAATCTTACTTGTGCCAAAACATTTTTCCTGGTTTATCCAGAGGATATCCATTAGGTTTCAAGGCAATTCTCATTTTCTCCATATTTCTCGGATTTCTATTATTCAAGGTATGAGAAATATCCTCATTAGGACCCGCAGCTTCGGTGCTCGAGCACCTTACGGAAAGCGGTTGCAAAATTCTAATTAATTGTCTTTGTAACATTCTGAATTATTTAATTAAATCAAACACAAAACAAGAAGGCAATCACTAAAATAATATTTAACAAATCGGTTTTAGGTTATAATTTTATTAAGAAAAGTCCATAGAAGAGAAGGCATATTAGCAATAGCGTAGAAAAAGTGACAGTTGTTAAATAAATACTTAGGTGAGAACTATTTATCGGGGGAAATGGGAGATAATAGCTACTTGATTGCGTAACTTACAATTTAGTGACGTACGTATAATTCGAAGCATTACGCACAAACTAAGTATTGTATTTCTCTTGAATATGAACAAAGTATTCAACAGTTCGCTGAGAATCTAAAACTTTTTCTTGGAAACAATTTTACGATTAAATACCTCTATATATTTCTATTATTAAAAAGTACATATGAGAATATGAATAAAAAAATACTTTACACAGCAATAAACACTGAACAAAAAAAAATGAATTGCTTCAGAGAATTTTTATGAGTATAAAAATTTATTTTGATAAAATAATAGAACAAATTCTTATTTCTTTTGTAATTTCAGTTATCATCGAAAACAACAGAAATTGAAGAACGTCCGCAAAAGAAATGATGTCTCCAGGTTATCCAGATACTGGAGGATAGCTTTATTAAAAACTTCAACAAACGAGAAGCGTGCATGAAAATATATGAAAGTGAACTACTTACTTACCATCACGCCATTTCCCCACGGGGGTAGGTAGTTGATAGAGCACCACACTCTTCTGTTCTGACACACAATTCTCACCTCATTCACATTCATACATCTTCTCATAGAAGCTCGACGATTATTGAGGCTTCTAACAGGGCCATCCTCCAGTATCTGGTTTACCTGATCGTGCCAAGTCTTCCGCGGACGTCCTCTACTTCTGCTGCCATCAAGACTTGCATCATATACCATTATCTCCTCATTTATCCGTTCCATATGACCAAACCACCTAAGTGATCCTTTTTTAATCTTACTAAGTGAACTAGCCAAGAATAATATGCCAAGACAAAATTGTATGACATTATATCCTCTTTCCTTACTCTTGCAGGAAAACGGCATGGTAGTGTATAATTATTGATTCCCACTGTAAAGTTATAATATCAATATAAATAAAATTATCTTCATCTAATCTGAAATTTACTTAAATAGCTAATTTACCATCACGCCATTTCGACGCGGGTGTAGGCAGAAGATAGAGCGCCACACTCTTCTATCCTAACACACATTTCTCGCCTCATCCACATTCATACATCTTCTCATACAAGCTCGTTGATTATTGAAGCTTCTAACAGGACCATCCTCCAGTATTTAGTTTTCTTGGTTGTTTTAAGTCTTCCACGGACGCCCTTTATTTCTGGTGCCATTAACACTTGTGTCATATATTTTTTTTACCATTCTCTCCTCATTCATGCATTCCATATGACTAAACCACTTAAATGATCCTTTCTTAATCTTACTATACTTAGATGTCTTCATTCTTTACTCGGTCATAAATGAATCAGCCCCATATGTGTTTAAGTCATTTAATTTCTACTGCGTTCAGTCTACTTTCATTCCTCTTCTGCCAGCTCCAGGCCCCACTTCCATAATATACTTTTTTTATATATTATTTATATATAAAAATTAGCGCATTTATGTTAATATGTACATTCTTTGCTTTAAATTTTTTAATTAAAAATGGGTCTGAAAATATTCAGGAATGCCCCTAAAAATACACATGTAATTTTCTTTTTATTACTGACATCACCAATTAACTATTAAACCTGTTGGTTGGTATGCGTGCTTCAAAACTGTCAATGTTATGGGCTCGTCCTCTCACCCGATGTTTTATTATTTAGTTTCAGTGCACGTTCAATTTCCGAATACGTAAATATCAGTGTGTCATATTATTGTTACCGTTCTAATTTTTTGCAAATACATGTAACGAAATTTAACACGTAGTTTTCATCAGAAACTACAAGAAATCATCAGGTTGTTTTCTATTGGGCAATCGACACACGTAAACAAGATATATTTTCAATAATTGTTCACCGCCCACTCCGCGAGCGAGCGTCCGTGAATATTTTTAAGCGTTTTAAAGTGAAGTGAATAGCATCGTTGCGTCCTAAGCGGGGATGAATAGAAGAGATATGAGTGATTTGCGCGCTTGACAGACTATCGCAATATGTCATCGCAGAAGAGCACCACGGCTGATAAGAGTGATAAGACGGATAGAACAGATAACACATCAGTTTGCTCTTCCGTGAGCACCCTCCACGATGGCTCCGTCATCTCCACCGTTCCCGACCGACACGGATTCCTGGGAGGGACTCAGTACAGCCCTGAACCGTAAGTCCACCATCTCCCAGCAGATCTTCCTAATTTAACTTAGATAATTTCTCTTACAATAATTTTTGAACTGTGGGGAGATGAAATAGAACAGGAAGTCTTAAATTATGCTAATCAGTCAGTTCTCCGACCATTTTTAACTAGATTTATTGAGACATTGAACATTAATTTGTATATCAATTATCAATGTGGAAAAACTACTCTTAAATCTTAATAATACTTCATTGATTCCAATTTCTTTTAGATTACTTTTACAATTACAAATTCTTCAAGTTTCTATGAAAATTATTGACATTATTGGATGAATCAAAACATCCCTGAAAAAATTATTTTTTTTGATCAGGATCACTATCAGAATACAGTGACTGCCAAAATTTGACAACTCATTTGACATGTTTTTGTTTTGAATAAAAATGTGAACTTATAAGAATATTGGTTAAATGTTAAGATAAAAAGAATCATCAACAATAACAAATAAAAGTTTGCAGATTGTCAGATTGCACACTGTCATGTTTGGCATTTGACATTTATAATTTTTAAAAGCGAGCAATAATTAAGATGCATTTGTGAATTGTCTTCCGCAGGCACAGAAAGTGTTAACATTATAATATATACTTATATCTCTTTATTAAACAGATTTATAATATCATTACCATAACTTGATACATTCAAATATATTAGCAAGTTTTCACTGCATGCAATTTTATCTTGTGTTTTTAATTGTATTTTTAAGTATGATAATGATGATACTCATGCATAATTAGATTCTTATATTTAATGACTGTCTTAATCTGTTGCTGGTGAGGCTTGCTCGCCAACACACATTAATAAATCACCAAATTGGGTTAAATATAACGCAGAATAAATTTAATGATAATCTTTAGCAAATTCAAATAAAATATGTTTATATAAAATTTTCCTAAAAATATGTGGTTTTTTATCATCTGATTAATGCAATTCTGTTTAATAAAGAATCTACTGTTATTGAAGTGGATAATTTAGGTAGGTAGGTTTTATGAAAATTAAAAAAATATGCGCAGATATAAGTAATTATAATTTCATTTTTACCAAGGTCCGATTTTATACTCAGTGTAATTTCCCATTTGCATTGCTGTTCCTGTGAATACATTGATTAGATAAGAAAAGGGAATTTTTGCAACCAAAATTAATTAATGTGACTGATTCGTGCTACAATCAGTCATTCGAGCGATTGCACAGCTGTCATTGTGACTGATTTTTAATGGGTACATATGAACTGTCTGAGTGATCGCTGTTGCGAGCTTAGTCATTTCAACTTGTCAACAGACTGTGCGACAGATTGGAGTGAAAAGGGTCCCATCCATTAACGCATATTTACTTTCAAAAGGTGTTGTTTTTAATTAATACTCTAATTTTCATATTTCCTTTTCTACCTATTGGTATTTGGATTTATCCATGTTAACAAATTCCATGCTGATAATACAACACGCCTGGTGCGTTCTATAATAAATAGCCCAATTGCGTACAAAGCATTGGGCAGGTTTTGTAGTCATATTGATTTGCTTATATCATTGTGCATCTTTAAAAGAGGCGTATCTCGAATTTGTTGATTTAACAGCGACAATATATTAACTATGTGGAATTTTTCACTATTGAAAAATGATAAAAAAAAAATCTTATTTAAAGACAGTGTGAGATGTATTTATTCCATAAATATTACTTATTACTGTCATTTGTAAGGATTACACATGGAAATAAGAGTGGTTACAATAAGATGTTTTTATGTAATATTACTTCATTGAGATAAAATTCAGATATGCCTGTTTGAATGAATCGTGGACATGCGTTGGGCAAAGTAACACCAGTCGTAACTCAGTTTTAACATAAAATGTGATGCACCTTTTTGAAAGATGAAGGACTATATGTCTCAATTGCATTTTACAAGGAGTTATTTTAAAAAGCTAAAATTGATGTTTTTATGTAAATACTGATTGGAGATGCCTAAATATAAAATATTTTGTTGCGGAAACCAAATGTATGTGAAGAATAATTAAAGAAGAAATAATTAATAGGGTTTTTACAATATTGATCACACAAACAATCAGCATTGAATATGTAATGATTTGTTACGAGATCATACAGCCACCATGATAATCGGATCAGATTGTTTGTCGCATGGATTTGTATAGATTTTTTCTACAGTGGAACCGTTACATGACTGATTGTGCTACTGATTGGTAACTGAGATTTAATGATGATTGGTAACTAAGATTTAACTGTTGGAGGTTGACTTTTTAGTATACCAGTTATTGCTTGAAGAATTAGGTTAATCAATTATCAAGCATCTTTACAATCGAACACAATCAGTCACAATCACGGTTTAAATAATGATTTTTACCATCACTAGTGAACATATTAAGCAAGCTAGTGTGCTTAAGAAGTAGGTTAGAAGGATAGGTAATAAAGCATCGAGAATGGAGTGACTATAAGGTTAATAGTGTTTTGTGTATCGTTATCGAAAATAATGGAATGTTCTTGCATGCTAGCAAATCCTGGATATGGCTTAAGAATAATAGTGGATATAAATAGCTTACAAATCCTTTCATGCACCGGTACCAATAAGAAATTAATATATAAGAAAAGTAGCTGAGCTCATCGTAATAGATACAATGAAGATAGATTTACATAGATCAGGCATATGTAGCAAATTACAAGATTCATAGTGTCAAAAAAGAGAGGGAAAGATATTATAGAATCTATTTTTAAAATGATCCCGAGTTTTTATTTTCAGTTTGTGTCTAAAAAAATTACTCATTAAATTTTAGTTTTTGAATTAAATTTTAATTAATCGAAACCTAAATATTATTGTGGTAATGGTATTAGTTGGGAGTAATGTTTCTTCTAATTTTGGATCATGGTGTGTGAAATAAAAAATCTTTTGTACAATTTTAAGGACCAATGCTATTATGTATTTGTGCGCCGGGGGAGAAAATAATAAAAACATGACCTCACCAGTATAAGGCTATTGGTACCTGGGTTGACCACATTACTATTGAATTAAGGCTGTATTATTGTACAAGAGCTGCATACTCCGGGCACATTCTCCACAGTGAAAAAATATAATATTTTACAAGTTATTATGCAGGGGAAGATAGAAAGCAGCAGAGCTAGTAGTGTAGGTTGAAAGAGATTATCTTGGCTGAGTAACCTTAGAAAATGATTCAACATTCAAAATGTTGATGATCTTATACAGGATAAATCAACATACTGCAACATGTTCGACAGTGACGCATGAAGAAGTCTCGTTAAAAATTGTATCCACGTGCACACTGCACACTTTATAGGGAGCATTGGTTGGCACTACCAAAAATATTCCAATTAATATCACCTTTTCTGTAAAAAAAGTATTTGTGACCTTGGCACGGCACTAGTTTTGTCCTAATATAGAATGCTGTCACATTTAGTGTACCATTGCATTTGCACACAAAATTATGTTATATTACAGTGTTTATTTTTTATTTATTTACATCTTCACTTTTATAGTTTACTGACTTTGCCGTCGGTGTCTAAACCCCGTAATGATAAAAATAATAAATTTTTTATTAATTTATATCAAAAAGTATTCATATGATAACATTTGTGGATTCGAAATATGATTTTGAATTTTTCATTTTCAACTTGTGTTACAAATTATGTGATGTATTATAATTAAGTTATTATAGCAGAAGGATGTCGATCTCTACCTACTATACTAACTATGTATTACATATCTTCTCCATGTCCTAACACCTTACGATTATTATTAACGCAGTTTCTATGCCTGAAATTTGTGTGCTAGCCTTTGAAGAAGTCTACACAGGATCTACATGTAACTTCATTTCAGTTTTTATCTATCGATCATATTTGACGTGGGAGGCGACACACAAAGTATTTGTTAAGATGAAAAAATTGGAAATTGTTGTTCATAGTATATAACATTGAAAATTGTGTTTAATCCCGTCTCTGCAATGTCGAAAAGTGTATGTTATGAAAAGTTATGACTTATGGCACGTAAGAGATGAATCAACATTTATATTGTAATATTTCAACACTTGTTTGAATATCATATAACAATGCTGTACATACATCGAGATGTTTATATTTCATTTTTAATAATAAGCTCCTTTAATGGGTTGAATTCAATTTAACAGTCATATATATTATGCGTATGGAATGTGAAGTGGTGTTAGGATTTCCATAACCCGCTGTCTAAAGTCGTTATCATTTGATAGAGCAACTAATGTACCTCTTATTACGAGCAGCTATATTATTTCTTGATGTTTATTTATTTATTATTTTTCCAGGTAACAAGTTAAATTTGTCAGGTGTACAGATTAATTCTCAGCTCCTAAAATTAACTGTAGCACTTATTTAAATTGATTTTTTTTTTTTGACACCGTTGGACGTTATTTTTCTCTTCTCCTGACAACAAGGAGAGTCACTGTCCAGTTTAATAGGAATAATTTTTTATACAAAATAGAGACTAGCAATGTACCCTCTAATGTTGGATCACAGTGTGTGCGTAAAATTTTTCTTGTGCAATTTTAATAACCAATACTATTATTTGTGCATTGGGGGAGAAAATAAGAAAAACATTACCAAACCACCACTAGTACAAGGTTGACCTAATGAAGACGTATACGCATACGTCGAGAGAACTAATAACATGCATCAAGGACAGCTGCATATTTTGGACACATTCATCGCAATGAGAGATATAATTTCTTACAAGTCATTATGCAGGAGGAGAAGATAGAAGGCAGCAGAGCTAGTAGTGTAGATAGAAAGAGATTATTTTGGTTGTGTGACCTCAGAATGTGGTTCAATGTCCACAATGTTGGTGATATTATACAGGATAAATCAACATGGTCGCCAACCTTAGATAGAAGGTGGCACATGTCTTGTTAACCTTTCCTCTCCAATGATGTAAACTGAGTTGACATTGCCTCTAATTATGTGAATATCTCTGTAAATATACAGACTTCATATTTTAGGTATTCTTTCGTAATATATTTATATATTGGAAAAAATAATTACAATATACAGTAAAATCCCGTTTATTCGAAGTCGAGAGGACCGAAAATCAAGAAAAAAGTTTGAATAACGATTAAGAATAAAGAATACAAAAATTTCAAAAATTCGATACTTTTTTACAGACTAACTTTTTTCATAGCAATTCAAAGTAATTATATACACCTATATCCACACATTTAAAATTAACCAACAAGTTGTCAAAATACAGTGTAAACAAATCACAATATTATTTTTAAAAAAAATACACTATTATAATGGACTATCTTTTCGTGCCATTTTTAATAATGACATGATAGTCAAACTTGTCAACCCGCCATTTCTCCGCTGAAGTTAGCGACAAAAGTTTCCAGTGCTTTTAAAACATTTGTTTTGTGGTGGTCGCAGCGACATTTGGCACTCGCCTTTCAATGTTAAAGTATTTTCTGTCATCATGTCTAATATTGTTGACAACCTCATTAATGGGGTCGCGTATTTTTTTGTTAATTTTATTTTGGATAATATTTTTTGTCAATCTCTTGTATTAATTCGATTTTTAGCAACTGTCGGCGTTTTGTACGAGTTTCGCATTAATGCTATTATCGAGAATATAAAATTATCAGTCAAAATTATAAAAATGTTTTAATTAAAATTTAATGAAATACGGAAAAGTCTAAGGAACGCAAATCACGCATTTGCGAATTTCTAAATGTCTAACATGTAAATATTAGAGAAAAACAAATAATGTTCTTTACATATAAAACAATGGCAATAAAATAATTAAAAAGATACGAGAAAATCTGAGAAACGCTAACTACACATTCCTTAAAATGCCTTGACACTAAACTTAAATAGAAAGAGAAATGTCTGTATTAAAATTAATACAAATTAAATCATTTATAAAACACAGGAACTCAACTGCATACTAACGTTTGTACAACAAAATATACAAACGCTACGTAAACAAAAATAATGATGGTAATAATACGGAACAGAAGATCGGCAAGCACTGACATCGCAGCTAGCAGCTGGGAGAACTTGAGAACTGCGTTACCTATAAGGGCGCAAAGATAATATTTGCTATCTTTTTCTAATGTAAAGAAAACAAGCGAGAGAAAAAAGCATGCAACCTTAAGTTAAAGCGTCGCGGTAAAAAATAAATATTTAAATTTGAGGACGCACAAGATATATTTGTCATTTTTTCTAGTATACTGAGAGTGAATGAGAAAACAAACATGAGAATTAACTTTATGTGTCGTGAATCGGTATAGGGGCGGAACTACCCATTTTGATCGTCTTGGACTTTGGACAGGCACATCGCGTAGCACATGTGTATTTTCCAGATTGCTGACATCTGATAAAAAAAATCGAATTAGGTGAAAAATAGATCGACAAATTCATCTGATGGGTTCCAAAAATAGCTTCGAATAACGATATTCGATTTATAAGTACAATTTAGTATGAAAACTTTCCAGAGGGACCACGTTCTGCTCTAAAACTTCGACTTGCGGCGAATTTCAAATAAACGGGGTTTTACTGTATAAGTATTTACCATACGCAACAATAAAAAATGTTTTCTCAAAGAACCTGATGTGAATTTGTCAATACGTGTATGCCTACGTGTGGAGAGGTGCGGAAGGCACAGTGCGCGGGACGCGGGGTTCCGGATGCCGATAGTCACTTTAGTTAGTAGCAGAGAGTGTGCTGGTCGAGTTAGACGTGTGTTATGCTGTCGTTTGTGATCAATGTTTTTTCTCATTTTTAGGATTTTTACACAATAATTTATACTATATTCAATTATATACCTACCAACTGTTATTTTAATGATTAATAAAAGTAATATATGTAAAACATTCATATTTATCTGATTTAAATATCGCAAAAGTCTACATGTGTACACTGAATTTACAATACCGGAACGCCCATTTTTATTTTAGCACCGTAAGAGAAAGGTTAACAATTATGTGTGCGCTGTATATTTTTGTTTGCGCTATAATGCCAGCTTAATTTCCAGACTTTGTCTCGTCTGTTTAAAATTTGATCCAGTTCCTGTAATACCACTTAATAGATTCGCACTTCAAAACGCCCCTAATTGTCGATAAAAATATTGCCAACTTCATCAACTCAAAACTGCCGTCCTTTTACCGAGATGGGATTCACCAGCTGTTGTTCATTATGTTGAAGATTATTTCGCAGATTAAAATATGATTTAATTTTTTATAAATAAACAATAAATTTCTCAGAAAAGGTTGTGAATTAATTAGTACACCTATAAAAAAGGTAATAATGGAATGATAAAAGAAATCAGATAATCTTCCACATGCATAGTTATATCTGAGGATATGACTTTTACCCTAGATTTGCATATAAAAACAAACAAAAAAAAAACACATTGTGTCTCAGACACACCTATCATACCACCCCTGCATAGAATATGTTTTTCTGGTTTGAAAAAATATTTATAAATTTAGTATATTTATAAATTTTTTAAACAAAATAAAAAATTTCCTGGCAGTGAACCGTGACAGGCAGGTTTACTTACAACTACACTGCCGAAGAATTTAGCAATTCACGAAGTTTACAAATATCTTAAGCTTTTTATTAATAGTGGCTTGTTATAAAGTCCACCAGGGACAAAAATTAAAGTTTGGTTTTAAGAATGTAGAACTAATAATGATTATCAATAATATAAGACAATGCATTAAATTACAATACAAGAAATCAGTATTATATATTTACATGATAATCTGACACTACAGTCTAATAGGGGAAACGCTAAGACAGTAGAGCGCTCGTTAGTATGTGAGAGTTTTTGGGATTGATACTTGTACATTTTGATTTCAAAAAGGTTAAAGTTATCAATCCCGGTACTGATAATGGTCAAAATAAAAGACAAGACAAACAAATTTTCTAACCCACTATTTTTAGTGCGTAATTTTCATAACAAATTTGACTGGGAGGAGACGGAGACCAGCTGAATAAACATATCCTATGTTAAAAAAACATTTGAATTTGCCAGATCTGATTGAATCACTTTGTTTTAAAATTGTTTCTCAATTCAATTAGGAAAGAATTATTAGTATGAATTCCTGATTAATTATTACCCTGAATTTTTGTCTTTTTCAGCAACGATTTCTCTTGGAATTCATCTCCTTATGGACTAAGAATATATTATTGAAACTTGAAAAGTATTATCTACTTCTATTTTGTTATACGGAACTAGTAAGCCACCAGTTGAACACTTTCATGGTTCAATTCAGTTCAAATTTGTCATTATGCATTTGTCGAGTGACACAGTTTATTACAAATTGTTGTACATTGCAGAAAGCAGACTGTGTCGCCCGCGACCATTCTTCGTCGCGAGCAGAAGTGGATCCGGATGCTCAACCACTGGGAGTCGTTCATGACGCGCAACTACCGCAAGGTGCGCGAGCGCTGTCGCAAGGGCATCCCCGCCTCGGTGCGGCCTCGCGCCTGGCTGTACCTGTGCGGGGGGCAGCTGCTCATGGAGCGCCACCCGCGGCTGTACGAGGAGCTGCTGCAGGAGACGGCTGATCCCAAGTGCCTGGAGGACATTAAGAAGGACCTACACAGGCAGTTTCCTTACCACGAGATGTTCGTCAGCGAGGAAGGGCCGGGGTATGTTTTATATATTTATTTAAAGACATGTCCTATATTCTGATCACATCAAAAGACAGCCGCCTTTTGTTCCTGATGCCTTTAATAGTCTCTTCATATTTGCTTTGTCATCCTCTCTTTCACACTCGCGCTCAAACCATCTCATTTTTATTTCTATCGGCTAAGCTGTGAACAGATAAACGGATGGAGAATTTACACTTCTGTTTTTTTTCAAATCTATAGATACACCGTATATATACGGTGTATAATAAGATCTCTTACATTCAAATCTGCACTCGTTTGTACCTTATAAGACAGCTAAAGGGTGTACCGTATAAAATTCACGATCGCTAATATTGACACGTCTGATATTTCTGGTCATACCAGAGTCCACTAAAGTACCTGATTTCTTCTCTAAGGTTACCAGTTTAAATCCCCAGCAGCCAGCTTTTTGTTAAACTTTATTTGCGCTGTATATTTAGCTAAGACACAAATCTTTATTTGTGGTTACCCGGGAAGACTTCGAAAAAACATATTTCATGTTAAAAATTAAGTGTGATCTCTGTTTATACACCTTCTATTATATAAAAGTGAAATATGCTTATTATATATGCGAGAGAAATAATTCAACGACGACAACAGTTCAGAGTTCAAGTTGACAGATAACACCTACAATAGTTGGACTGATATGCAATTTGATTTTCATATAAAAAATACTTGACACAAGGTTTATGCATATCGCTATCGGTGCCGCCCCCTATTAATTATATTATTTAATACTTAACATAATCATTAAAACAAACTGTAATTAATTTGTTAACTAGTACATATATTGTATTTCTGTATTGAATGTTGCTAGGG
This sequence comes from Eubasilissa splendida, assembly GCA_031772225.1. Lineage (NCBI taxonomy): Eukaryota > Metazoa > Arthropoda > Insecta > Trichoptera > Phryganeidae > Eubasilissa > Eubasilissa splendida. The sequence continues at coordinate 21,208,678 of CM062868.1, forward strand.
ACAAGGTCAGATAATAGCAAACGTGTGTACGTACCCACTTCCTATTGTAATATTTAATGTTAATAGTTTCTCGGCAACTTTTCGTTGATCAACATGTTGCGATATTAAATTGTTTTGCGATTACATTATTCAGATACCGACACATGATAAAATTATTGTAAGATCGCTAGTTATTTTCATAACCAATATTGAATTTCTTATGTACAAATTTTTCTCTGATATACAGTATTAATTATGTTTCACACGTTTCATAATTGTATGGATCATCTCGACAAGTTTGTAGCGCTTTAAATAAACATTAATTGCTAACATTGTGAGACAAAACATAGTAAAATAGTCATTATAGAATACATTATAAATTATACATTTACTTGGAATGTAATAATTGTTTTTTATTTTATAATACATGATGTTTTAAACTAAATGTGTATAAATTTAAATATTATATAAAAATATGGTATTAAATGCTTCATTATTTAATAAGAAAATAATTTGACGGTGGAGTCATTTATTGTGTAAAAATGAAATGAAACCATTATTGACAGACATATAAATAGTGAAACCGATGTGAAGAAAAAGATAATATGATTTTTATTCTGATATAACAATATTTTTAATATGTTGTAATATTCCATAGACAAAATTAAACAATGTGAACTTTTGTTACTAAATATATATGTAGTAATTGTAATAATAATTGAGTACGTCGAGATGAATCTACTCTTCACTATTCCACAAAGTCATGCAAAATTAAAATATAATATTTTACTTATTTACGCAACGCCACTGCACTGCTTTTACCTCAACGAATCCGGACCCTATTAATGATTCAAACATTGTCTAATAAACTAGTGTCCTCGGTCAACAATTGGTAAGAGCAAATGGAGGATATTGATTGTAGTCAATAGTTCCCAGTTTAGGGAAAATATATTTTTTGACGATTACATAATATGTAGTGACGTTTAGTATTAAAGTGTGCCATCTCTATTTTTAGACAAAATGAGTTTTGAATTAGTGATGAGGTAAACGTTATTGTGACTGTGATTGTGCGTTTTGTATTTCTTTTATATCGAAGATTGGTAACTGATATTTAACTGTTAGGGGTTTAGTTTCCAGTATATCGGTGATTGGTCACCGAATTACGAATAATCAGTTACTAATCATCGTTACAATCAAACACAAATTTCACAATAACGGATAAAAGAACGGTTTATTTTGAATGTAGTTTTTTTAGATTATAAAACTTCTGTTAAGCCTATGAAATCATAACATTATATATAAAAAAAAATTTAATTCATAAGGATATATAATGTTATGATTTTATAGGCTTAACAGAAGTTTTATAATCTACTAAACTACATTCATAACTCATTTTGTCTAAAAATGGAGATGTCGCGCTTACACCCAGGTTTTACATGTTCATTTGATAATAATCGCGGAGACGTATTGTGTATGTGTAGTCAGAGCAGGTCGAAGAAGAAAAACTACTTACAGTTGACACAAGTTTATTGTTGATTGAACACAGTTACGGTAGAAATGTACAATGAAAAGTCTACACAGAGAAGCGTTTGCTGGAGATCTTAACTAGAAGGCAGCAGTGAGAGGAGTGTCGGCCTTCCATGGGTGCGGGTCATGTTTTGGTGTTTGATTTATTTATTGTGATGTCGGTAAAGGGCGTATTTTAATATATACAAACTTAACACCGATATAAAAAATAAACTCCGTGTAAAAATATCTTCACCCCAGCACTGTTTCTCTTCTCGCTCACACTTATTAATCTTTCGCTCAGAAGAGAGCATTTCATTTCAGATTCAGAACTTGGCATTTAATATTTATTACTGTTTTGTTCTCAATTATTATTCGAGATGTCTATTTTTGCATTAAAAATGTGTTCTACTTTTAGAATTTTGTAGTCCATGAAGTGCACTTCCGCTCTGTGAAATTTCAAGATAATTTGTAATTATAATTAGAGATAATTCAAATGGAAGGGCAAAGACCCCTCTCGTTCTCCTGCACGGCACCCGTGACACGGGTGTCATGGACAATGTCTGGTCGGGTCTCACATATTGGTTAACATAAAAAATATTATTAAATGATTTTGTCGCATGAGAATAAGAAGTGGCTGAACTTCCCGAGCGAATAATTAAAACATGTACAAACTTATTTAATGAAGCGTATAATATTTTGTGGGTAGGTACTACACTAAAGATTACAAACAATGCGCGCTCCCAGTACTCATAAAGTGAGCCGAGATGCAGACCCTCACTGTCAAATGTTATACACATATTTAAAGTTGCCCAAAGAGCCGTGGAAAGGGCTATTGTTGTAATATTTTTGAGAGATCGAGAAAGAGTAAAATTGCTAGATGTTGCCCTAAATTTTGCAAACTCAAGTGGCAATGGGCGAAACATATTTGTCGAAAAGACAATATACAGTGACGAAGGAAGATCCTGGAATGGAGGCAACGAGGCAGATGAGAAAGGCTGATCGGCCATCCTTGGGAGAGGCCTATATCCTGAAGTGGGGAAACAGAGTGATGATGATAATGAATATGAGATACTACTGATGAGCTCAAAATCACAAACTGTAATTCAATCACTGATATCTGTAAGTCACAATCACTACACGGTGATTGGGTATATGAAAATAACATGATTTTTGTCTGAGTGACTAAAATTCATGTGACAAATCCGAAAGATATACCGCCGAATATCTCTGTGCTTGGGATTAAAAGTTCCCGCTATTATAACACTTCACTGTATTGTAATTAAGCAAAATAATAGAACCATAAAAGTAACCGACGCATTGTACACACCTGGGTCGTGTTTTGGAGAATGCGTTGACTGCATGGAACATGTTAAAGTATTTAATTTGTTTGTGGCTTGTTTGCGTTAGGTTAGGCTGAGAATTAAAAATGCTTTTTTTTTTAATTTATGAAAAATCCTTGTTATTGATTTTATGACTCATTAATAATATTTTTTTATTGTGTAACTTATTCTCCCGGCAAGATAAAGTTCCGTGTTCGAGTCCCGGTGGTAGTTATATATTTTTTCAATTGATGATTATTTTCGTGTATTTTTCAAATGATTCATCCACAGACCACCAAATATGTAGACATGAACTAATGCAAATTCCTTGTCCCAATATTTTCATTTTGGTGTCACCCGCGTGATCACTTTGGTACCACTTACGCAATCAAATAGCTCCGCGATTTCTAAAAAAAAGGATTATTGGAATGAAAATTTAAATGCTGACAATATAATAAGCATAATAAATAAAAAATACGTCTTGTTTACACAAATATATAATTATTGAAAAGTAAATACTTTTACCGTTGGATAAATTATCAGATTTATGTTTCCACCAAGAATGTGTGTAGAATGCCCCTCATCCCGCAACTAATGTTCCAAACCCCTCTCCTATATATATATATACTTCATATCATGTCTATTCAATTACTAGTCTGTGGATTCATTTAATTAATTACAATCTACCTTTCCCCATCGCATCTGCATTTGTACACACATCTTGAACATTTTCGACCTAGATTTTCTAAAAATATACCACCCATAAAATATTTCAACTTAGTCTGTTACATTCTGCACAGATTGCAGATAGTTTGCGCATGTTGGTGATTCATTATTCTCATGTTTGTGATAGATATTGAATTATTTGACCCCGGACCCTTCAAACGACCGTGTCTGTATCCTTTGTAGACCGACTAATCAAAACAATCTGAATATCCCCTCCGATATGTCTAATCTCGTATTGAACATCACACAGCGGCCAGGGGTCATGAGCTCCGGTGACAGACGGAGGCCAATCATTTTTAAACGACCTTTGATTTAATTAAATTTACTGAAATATCACTTCATTGTTATGTTGCGATTTTAGAGCGTAGTTCTTTGATAATTAACACAAATTAGTTTTTAACGGTAAATAATAATAAAATAATATAATAATAATAAAAGATTAAATTTGACATCAATCTATAGGAGGGTTATGGTGGCATAAATGGTAACACATCCAACCAACAATAGAGAGTTGCTGTTTTGAGTACCGGTGGTAACTATTTTTTCCGACAGATAGATTTTTCCCGTGTCTTCTTAAGTAATTTATCTAATTTGTCAAGCAATTGTACTATTTTTTAAGTAGAACACATTTTTGATGTGAAGTTGCATTTTAAGAACATAGTTCTGTAGTATTTTAATACAAATTAAATTAGAACTAGAAAGATATACAGAAAAAATCCCGACAGCAACTAAATATTTTTTCGATAGATTTTTTCATAGTACTGTGGTTGGGAGGGCTTCTCAAGTCCACGGCACCGCATGCTCTTCTTGAGGTGTGGTCTCACAACATGGAATTTGTAGCCTTGCTGCATCCTTTCCAACATTCCATCCGTCTCATTATTGGGTGTCCCAGGGTCCGATTCCCCATTGGCGGTTGTAGACCTCGAAGGTCTCGACAAGCTCGGCGTTTGTGCCGATGAACCATCTGCAATTATCCTTAACTGGCCCAAGAGAATTTTATTTTCAAATTCTTAGGTAGTCTTTGATTGCTTCTCGGTGAGGCTCCAGGTTCGGCATCCATACAGCATTATTGGCTTAATAGTCACATTGTAAATGTGGAATTTGATTGGAAGGGATTATCTTATAAAAAAATGCAACTTCATTTAAAATTAATGTGAATTTGATTCAATGCTGCTCAATTACTGAAAATCAGTATATATATACGGTTTCAATATGGCCCCTAGTTCTGAATACTCTCACTGCAAGTTATGACCGAGTGTATTTCGACACAGCTGTTGTTGTTGACACAAGGTATCAACACGTTTCCTACCGATTGTGATTTCTTTTGATAATGGTTTTTATGTAGGACATTTTATATCACGCGTCAAAGGTTTGGGTTTCTGTTAAATGAGTTAAACACTCGGATTGTGAAATAGATCAGTTGGATGTAGCGCTTGAGGAAGATTTTAGAGGGGACACAATAGCTGAATGTCAATTGTTTTAACAATCTTTTTTTTCAGTGACTATGACACTTCCATATTCAGACACAGGGTCATCATAAATTATATAATGCAAATTAAACAAATCAACTAGAATGATATACAGTAAAAAAAATATTTGGTTAATTTGAATCTGAACCGTTTACCATTTTGTTACAATTTCACTACATCAACCGATTATGTTTATGATCTATTATTCCATTTTAAGTTTAAAAATCCAACAGAATAATGTTTCAAAATTGCAACTTCACAACAAAAATGTGTTTTCCTTTAAAATCATGTATATAATACATTAATATTTTAAATTGGAATACAATTGAAAAATTAATCCATTAAATTTAATGAAAATTGTAATAATATAAAGAGTTCGGGAAAGCAAATATTTAGAAATAAAAGTAGCAGCCGTTGTATATTGAAACATGTTGAATAATGAATAAATAGTGGTTTATACAAAGTATTTTGTCTAATTATTAATTTAAAATTCAATCTACTTATCAGAATCGACAAATGTGCTATCGGTACAGCTTTGAAATTCATGAAAAGAAAATGAAATCTGTTACGTTTACTACTGTTCTGATTACGTATTTTCCAACTTCCCTGTAGTTCTCTTTTTTACCTCCAAACACTCCACATAATATTTACTGTTCCAACTCAGCCGGTGCTGTAAGATAAATATTAGCTTTATCTTCAGGCACGGTATCTGTGTTATGCAAATTCATCAATGTCCTGAAAAGAAATAGTCAGCTACAATAAGAATTGAACATTTTCAAAATGTTGCATCACATCTTATCTTCTAGTGGAAACATTTGTGTCCCGGTTAATAACGGTGTACATGTCGTGCACATGTAAACAATTACTTATAGGCTAAACTATGATATCTTGTGTGCAATCAAATATTTCCTACTTTACGTGTTTGTTTTCAAAATGCACTGTTGAAATATTTTAAACTCAATGCTACCAAAGACCGATTGTTTGATCAGTGGTTAATTTTTCTAAAGTAAAAATTCGATTGTTGGTAAAAAATATTTACTCAATGAATGTACTTGCAAAAACTTGATAAACTTAATATCAGTTTCCTTTCAAATTTGTCTGTGCACGATGCACAGAAGAACATTCAGATATTATACATATATAAGATTCAAAGTATAATCATTGTACCGTGCAAACACACGTTATTCATGATATTTTTTTGTTTGACCGGGTTTTCCCAGGTCAATAAATTAAACCATACAATTGCAATTAGGTTATTTCTCAATATCCACATTTTTGTAGTGTAACATTTGATATTTCATTATTCTTTATTGTATATTGAGGTAATTTATGTGTAAAATAACAGCTACAGGTACATATGTTTGATTGTAGCTGAAGTGCAAACTCACAAGATGTTTGGACTATATTTTTGGTATGCGTTGTAACATCTGGTTTACGTCACCCTTGCAGTGCTACTTGTGATAGTTTAAACAGATATAATTATTTAAGGATCGTTCCGTAGAATCTCGTCTATAACAGCACTTTTAATGCTTGATTATTTCTTTCCCAGCAAAACATTGTAATGATATGTTTTCTCCAATATAAAAAAAGAGAAGCCAAAATTATTTGGATGGATTGTAAAGTCAAGCTTACTTTTAGATACAATGAAGAAAAGTCTCCTTACTGATAAGATGAATGAAAATTTTATTTCTTTCCTTTTCTAAAATAGATGGATACCTGACTTAATTACGAGTCAAAAATGTTCAAGAAGTATGTAAAAATCCTGTATTGTTACAGAAAAAATATTGTATGTATGTATGTATTGTACTTAAAAAATCATGTTAAGTCTATGTACTTCAAAGATAAATATTTACAAAGTTGACCCATTATTATTCTATATCTTTGCTTCAGGCCCTAAATCATCTAACAAAAAATAGTCTGGCCGCTTGAAGTTCCATGACCTTTTATTTTTTGTATTCAATGTATACATAATTTGAAAACAATGTATCAATTAATCAAAAAAAAATTAAAATCCTTATATCTCTGCCATGGTTCAGATTAAGTTCATGCAGCTTGAACATTTTCAATTCATATTTTTAATATGTATCTACCCCTAAAATATGCACTAGGGGTGTTAAAATTGAGTGTATTTTTTTTTGGTTTGTTCTCTTTATAATTCTACACACTTTAATCAATTTAAATCAAATTTTCCACAGTTACTCTTTAGGATTCTGCGCAAAACAGGCATCCTCCCCTTACTCCTAGCCACTCCACTCCCTCCCTCCATAAATGTGTATTATATTAAAAGCTATCTGTTCCAAATTTTGCTTAGTTGCGCTCCAGAATCCTTAGGAAAATATAGTCAGCTCATCTCCCCTCCCATCATCACACTCTCCTCAATCTAGACAAAAGCCATCAATCCGGTTGCTAGTTCAACATACTTGTAAATTTTTATTTATATTAAAATAACACATTAACAATACAACATAAATTAGCATCATTTATTTGCTTTGCAGAAAGGCTAATCAACTCCTGACTAAAATAAAATAACAAAAACAAAAAATAACTTGCGAAGGGTTAGGGACCACTACGCGCTGTTTTTCGGTCAAGTACAACATGAAGTCAAGCGTGCATTTAAAGATCTGTGAACTGCTGAGTACTGAATTCACAGACTTTTGCAATCTTTGTGTGTTATTACGTGCAATATATCTAATTTGATGATACCCCGCATCACTTTGTATTTACAAAATGAGTCTTGTCTCTTTTCCACTCCCCCTTTAATGGTTTTGGAGTAATAATATATTTTTTATTTATATATATATATAGGTTTGCAACTGACAAAATCCAACCTGCTTATCATCAAGCCGTTTCTCCACAGGAGTAGACAAACAGAATAGAGTGCCACCGAATTCTTCTTACGCAAGCTTGTAAGGCTTCTAACAGGATCAATTTCCAGTCCAGTTTAGCTGGTCGTGACATGTCTTCTGCGTATGTCCCGCCATCAACACTTGTGTCACATCTATCTTTACATTCTCTTCTCACTCATTCGTTCAACACGGGACCAAACCACCTAAGCGATCCTTTTGTAATCCTATTCACTATGCTAAAATTAAGTTTACATTCCTTCCTAATTTGTTGATGCCTCACTCTATCATAAATGGATTTGCGACACATACGCATGAGTGACATTACATCCATTGCATTCAGCACATGGATATTTTTTTCTAAATTAAAAATGTATCTTTGATTTCATGATGTTAAAAGTATCAGTTTCTAATTAATACAAACAAAGCTTTCATTTTTATGAGATATTTAAATTAAATAATAATATATGTATTTAATTATCTACACATTGTGTCTGTAAAAACATTAGTTCTCATGTTTCATTATTTCTTTTCAGGCAGCAAGAGTTGCTGTCCGTACTGAAGGCCTACTCTGTTCTGAACCCCAAAGTAGGCTACTTTCAGGCGCAGGCCCCCGTGGCCGCCTTCCTCCTCATGCACATGCCGGCCGTCCAGGCTTTCTGGTGCCTGGTCAGCATCTCCGACAAGTACCTGGCCGGCTACTACAACCCGGGTCTCGAGGTAGGTTTTTTTTTACTCAGTAATACTTATTGACTTGTGGATATAAATAATTCATCTTAACATGAGAAACAGTAAAGGTTGTTTGATTTATGAAAATAAGTACTGCGTTTAAGGGAAACTCATCGAAAGGTTTAATGGCCACTTTGAAGCTTTGTTCCAACCGTTCCACTAATTTCCTTGACAAGATATGATACCCCCCCCTGCAACAACACTGTGTAATATTTTTACAAATGTTGATAGAGAGACGGAGCATTATTTTTAAAAATGTCAGTGACTTTTGGGAAATTTCTACGCAATTCTACTATATCGACTGGAGCGCTCAGTTGGTAATAACATGATATTGAGTGAACAAGAGATGTCGTCACGGGTTCAGTTTACACATTATTTAGGTTAAATTAAATAGAACAGTTTGTATGTTGAAGGGGTCATCCACAATCTCATTAGAACATCTAAACAACTTGATTGCCACTGTGATTGGCTATTCGAGGAATAGGATCTACTGCGTATCGAGATGTAACAATTCTTGTTATTACTTTCCCTACTAAACATGTGTTTAATTTTTGCTTCCAGGTCTTGCAGCGTGATGGCGACATCCTGTTTGCCCTGCTGCGTCGCACTGCCCCCGCGGTGCACCGCCACTTGAACAAGCACCGCGTCGAGCCCGCGCTGTACGCCACCGAATGGTTCCTCTGCGCACTCACCCGCACACTCCCCTGGGACTGCCTGCTGCGCCTGTGGGACTGCTTCCTGTGCGAGGGAGTCAAGGTACACGAGTTTTACTGCTCTCATTATATTGTCATTTCCATTAAAAAGTAGTCCAAACTTCAGGATAGTCTTCTTCATTAAAAATAGCACATCAAAACACGTGTAACCTTTTAAATAACCAACAATAATGTAATCATCCAATATGAGTACCAGACTCAAGATACGTCAGGGACAAGTGTAGCAGCACAGCAAAAAAAAAATTGTGGCATTTGAAATTATACAGCCTGCAAAATTTTAAAATTACGCATATTTTTTGATCAAACTTCGTAAGATGCCGAAATTGAAATAATTGAAAGTGACAACTCTACAATGAAATTACGATTTCAAAACATCCCAAGAACATTTTTTCATTAAAAATTAATAGGTTTTATATAATCCTGAAGTTAGACAACTTGCTATGTGACACTCAGTATTTGATAGACTTTATCTGGAAGGAAAAATGTAATAGTTTTTTTTATTGAATTATTTGAACTACAGCTTAATGTGAAAATAACAATGCATATTTACTGTATATTTCTGCATTATCTAAAAACTAATAAATTCTTTCTTGGAGTTATGAGGGTAAGTGGATAATGATTATTGGCTTTATTTATAACATAAATAACCTTCTCATGTTTATCAGGTGCTGTTCAAGGCATCCCTCGTCATTTTATCTGGATCACTCAGTTCGGCCAAGGTTCGCAAGAAGGCCGCTGGCCTGTGCGAGACGCTGGAAATACTCCGACACCCACCCGCCGCCATCCTGTCTGAGGAGTATCTCATCCCACAAATGGAGAGATTAGGTCTCACCGAGGAGGACTTTGAAACTGAGCATCAGAGACAGACGGCGAGGAGAAAGGCCTCGGCATCAAAAAGGTAACCAGAGTGAACCGTCTACGACTTGGATTCGGCCGTGGAATTCTACAGATCCAAATGTAGTTTTTTTTTATGTTCATTAATTTGGAATGCAAAAAAATGTGCATCTAAAATTCAATCTTTTAAATAGTACCTACTTTAGAATAGTTTTTAGGTGAATTGTTTTTTTTGTTTCAGTCGAATTTTGATTTGATGAGAAGATTGATGTATTCTGTATTCAATCTACCATAGTAGAATGCAAATTCTTAATCCTCTAAAGATCTAAGATTGCAATAGAAATTTAATCCTTTGCATCGTCTTGTATCTAGGCGTTCTGCCTCCACATCTAACCCTTGGAGTAGAAGGTCAGAGAAAGCACTACGTTGATATCTACGCATAGTGAATCGTAATACAATTCAAAGTCTTTTAATTTAAAGCAGGAATATAAATTTTAGAGAATGTACACAGATCTATGTATGTATTTCAAATTCAAAATATAGGTATCTGATTTGAAGGTACATTAATATACAGCAGTATTCAATGTATGATGACTGACAATTAAGTTCATAGAAAAATTTATTACAATTACAAAACATACTTATTTGTTGTCTGGTACACAATCACCTTCAAAATTGTCCCCTATAAGCTATGCACTTTGTCCAACATTTTTTAAAGCAATATTCAAAATCATTCTCTGTGACACCGTTTAGAGCATGCGTTTCACTCGTGACTCCCAATATTGATCCAAAGTGGGCCAGATCGAGCAAATAGGCCGGGTGTTCTGAAACTGTGATTTTGTTGAAAAAATTCCGATGCAACAGATGTTGGCTGTGTGTGCTGGAGCTTTGTCTCGATGCAACATCTGGCTTTCATTCGCAAACAATTCAAGCTGAACTCGCCTCACTCACACTTGTAACCGTTTGAATGTCTTCCAGTTAGAATGCTGCGTTAATATCATATGTCCTTTGTCAACAAAATCTGTGGCCAGTTTGTTGCTGATGTTGCGGTGTTGCCATTTAATGCGCATGATAAGTATCATACCAGTCTCTTTACTCGAATTTTGTGACAATTCATAACTTTGCTCACATGCATACTTAGTAACTAATTTGCTCACACTTAATTATTTTCCAGTGACACAATTAATCTGGTCATGTCAATTCATAAACCTGTGCGCTATCCAGTGTATTGTATAGATCAGTGGTGTATGTATTATATAGGCTTAGTGCAAAGGGTTAAATTTTATTTTAAAAAGTTGCATTCCGTACAAAATAGAACAGTTTGAATAAACTATAAGAGTTTTTGTTTCTTTTCCGAACAATTTTGTATGTCGGGTTGGGCGTCATGTTCTCCGGAGGGATTTCCAAAATGAAAAGATATTGTCTTTTTGATTTTGCAAAAGATCTGTCTATTAAATAAGATTTTAGAAATATATCTAGTTTGGCTCAAGTTTTTTTTTCTTCATTTAAATAATGTACTCTAAGTTTGTTTATAATTTGTCAGAAAAGTTTTGCACCGAGCAGCTTGTATAAATTCATTTTGTTAATAACACGATTGAGAGCGTACCTTATATAAGAGATTTTATATCATACATAATATATAAAGTTTCTAGTATTTAAATAAGTCGATCTCTTGTATAATGTATTCTCTGTTTGTCTTTCGCACTTTAAATCCTTTTTGTATTCGTTGAGTGCGGTGTTTGTGATTATATTTTTTGTATAAAAGAAATAATAACGGAATTGAAAACATAATGCGGTTCTTCATAAAAATGTATATAATATTGTAGAAGAATAGGAGGATACGAAACATGAAGAAAGATTTTTTACTATTTTTTTCCAAACTAACTTTTTTTAATGCTTTTTTCAATCTGAAATAATGATTGCTTGTTTGTTGTCATAATATGTATACTGCTTTTCATTTTTATTTTTATCTTTTAATAATATTACACATATTTCTATAATGCTTGATTGACGTGCACATAATCGGGTAGATCATTTACAGTTAAAAGTTAATATTTATCTCGCTTCTTGAACATCGTCATTAGCTTCTATCATTGCGTTAAATTAATTTGTTTTACTTATCTAAACAAAATTTTTCAATTTTATATAATTTAAAACATACAAATAAATATATAAAATATACCTCATACACGTGTATCATGAGCACCTCTATGTAAACATTTTTTTTGTGTGCCTCGCACCGCCTCATATACAGGTTATTGTATTTTGTTTTAGGAGTCCAAGCGATTCAAACATTGTCTAAATTTTATTTCAAATTCAGATGCAGTTCTTTTGTTTTATGCAAATAAAAACGATATAAATTATCATACCCAAATTCTTGTATATTTCACCCCCACACTATAAAACCTGTACAATATTACTTTCCGATGCACTTTTATTTATTTATTTATTATTAATATTTATGCATACATATGTAAATATATATATATATTAAAACAGTTTTCTGACATAATTTACCAGGAAACTGAAAAATATGTTGATATTTAAAAAAGTCAATTCAGTACGGTAGTCTTCATATTGAAATATATTAGCTGAAAAAATCTTCATAGAAACATATCAACCTGTCCCATGTAAAGTATTGAAACTAACAAATAGGTCATTTTTTATTGTTCTAGTATTTAGGATATATTTCCAATATGTTCTATTGAGCACAATAAAAAATTACTGGCACTTAAAAATGTATCAAATAGATGCAATGTACTAGAATGATTAAAATTTTCATGTTTATAATTATACAATACGTTACATAAGAGAGTTTGATATATAAAACAGATAAATTAACATAATATGTTTATTAAATCTGTCTCTTGGGTATTTTCAATTGTGAAACTCTGGCCCTTGTACGATGCGCACATAAAGTTTTTACTGAAAATGACATCTCCAATCCACTGCACTTTGGCATTACAGAAATACAACATAATTTAATCTCAAATATACTTTTTTTTTTTAATAATGTAGTTGCGTGTGCAATTTATGTACCATGTCTCTCATAGTATAATATGTTTTGACAAATTATTCCAGATGGATATAAAAATTTTAATCTTCAGTTCTGGCAATAAAATTAATTTCTCAATATGAAAAGATATATTTTAAAGTTATTGCATTATTGTCCTCTTCAATTGAAAATGATAATCTGCATCGTTTAACTGCTATATTATTTATAATAATACACTTTCTTTAACTATTGTTATTTTGTTTAATAAATATAGATATATTTAATATATTGTTCAGTATTAATGTTTGACAATTTATTGATATATGTTCTGAATGTATTGTAATATAATGCGTAAATGAATGTTGGAAAGTTACATATGGCACTTTATGATTACAGTAGACTCTTGCTAATCCGGCTTCTCAATTATCCGGCCTCTGGCCAAGATCACGACAAATAGAATGCATCACACTGATGCCGATGGGAGGTCTAATAAGTCTTTGCTATTTTTTTTTAAAGGCTATTTTCCCGCTGTTTTGTGACAAAAAATTACATACATTCGATAGCATTTTTTACAGAAAAGACATTGAGAAATTGGTTGAAAGATGGGATGAAGTCCTGAACAATAATGGAGAGTACATTATTGATTGAAATGTAATTTTTGTTCAAAAATTTGATATTATAATAAATAATTGAACAAAATCGTTAAGACTTATTAGACGACTCACATATTTATTTATTGGTAACTATATAATACATATGTAAAAATGTGGTTGGACTGTGCCCGTCTCACTAGAGAAATTCTGTGTTGATCATGGTTTTTTTTTTTTACCATTATCAAACAATTCTCTTATTTTTTTAATATTACAGCAAACTTGTAATATAAATTGAATAAAGAATTAAATTAATGTTTTTTATGCACTCTTAGTAACCCAGCTAACCTGACACCGCTCTGTGCAAGGTATCGCCAGATTACCAAAAGATTACTGTAATGATTAAAATTCACTTGTTATCGGTTCAATATGGTATTAATATATCATTTTCAATTCATTATAAATCTTTAAAACAATGTTGAATTGAAGTAGACATATCGAAATTGAAAATTCCAATTGCTGTATACATGCGACAAAATATACAACACGGTCTTTTTATACCGGTGAATTCAGTATTTTTCATTCAATTAATCTAGCATCAATTAAGATGGCTATAATAATTTATCTCTTCCAGTATTTAATGTATTTTTTAATAATATAAGATATAAATATAAAGTTTTTTGAAAAGTAAACAGTCGGGTTAACGACGGATGTCCATAGCAATTTAAATTTTCATCGCCAATAATAATTATATGATGTCATGTAATATATATTTACAAATAAAATAAAATAGTCTAATTACTTTTTTGTTCTTTTTAACATTTGAGGCACTAATTTTGCAGTTAGTTTTTTTTAACTATCTTACTACAAGATACTTTGTATTTAATTACTGGTATTTTTTATTTTATTCTAACAGGTTTCAAATCAAACTGTTCTTTCTATATGTATATTTCTTTATATATATATGCACATTTATTTTATTCCTGGCCGGGTCGAGTCGTCTCGGTGTTAATCGTAAGTGATTTTCTTTCCATTCATCGGCATCGTATAATTATGTCGATAAATATTTCAATTTATACACACATTTGTCTCATGTACTTAAAATTATTTGACTGCCACTTTCAAGCATTTCACACGCTCTGAAACCGGTCAGGATTCAAAGATAGAATACTTGTGATAAAATACAAAGTTTGCAGTAGTATGTATTTTTGTATAGTTTGAAGATGTAAAGAATTGTTTAGTTGTGTCTATAAGTAATATTTGTTGCACAACAATCAGACTCATTTATTTACTCGGAGTGCCAATAATATACTAAATGATGTAAATTAATTCTGAAAATTTTTCGTTTAGGTTTAAACAATTTTAATATCATTTTATCTCTGTTGCGATTGTCAAAATATATTGACGGAAACATTTTACGAAAATCAAAATAAAACAGTTAACTATTATTCAACCGATTAAGTTTTACGCAATCTTGCCGGTAGGTAGCGTTTCATTTTCGAAACAGTGACGGAGGGTATTGGAAAAAGATTGGAAGGAATGATAAATAATTAGAAATTAGGATTGAGAATATTGAAAATAAATGGTTGAATAAGATTAGATCAACATTGAAAAGATTTGAATGTGCTTTGTACAGCAGTGTTGGTTTGTATTGTCCTGTAGAAAAATTGTTATAGTATTACCCAGCTGAGATATGTTACAATGTTTTCTGATATTATCTATACTTCATTTTCTACATCCCTGATAATTTGATCTTTTTTATGTTCCGTAATAAATTCTCTGATGATGTTGTATTACATTTGTCGGAGTTAACCGGCATTGCACATAAAGCCTTTTGATTTTTAAAGCTTAGAGATTGATAACAATATTTTATACGGATGAGTCTCGAAACTCGCATAAAGGATAGTATAGAGTTGAGCACCGAGTGAGCTATCATTCGTTGATTGTTGTATTTTGTGCAGAGCAGAATAAACAACTATTGCATACTGTTCTTTACTGCCAAATCTTCAAGACGGCAGTCTCATTTTACAGCTTACATTCTTAATCCTTTCCTGGTTGTATTAAAAACACTAATTTCCCTAAGATTTCTTATATTATAATGAACCATTTGTGTTTTTTTCTCTCATTAATTTATGAAATCAAATCAAATTTACAAAATTTTCATAATGTACCTTGGAAGTCCCACTTCCATTCACAGTCTTGATGGTATGATATGGATAACTTTGTTAATTATTACATAGTTATTTCAAAAATATACGATTGTAAGCAAAAAAAATTGTGTAGTTTCAGGCATTATATCTGGGAAAGAATTAAATTAATTCACGTAACTTGGTCAGAATCTAAACCTGCTGAAATAGTTTGTTTTTATATTTCACTCTGCACACGTTTAAAATAAGTTAGTTAACGTAATTTCATATCGGAAATGTGTAACAGTTTAGTGTTTCAAATTTAGCTGGGGAGTACATAATGATATTAAACATTTGAGAGCGTTTTGTTAATATCTTATAAATGTCGTGTCGGAAATAAGCGTGTTGTATTTGTCGAAGGAGTGTTGGATGTCTATGCTAGTGTAGTAGAGAATGTGTTTGTGGTTTTTGTGGAAATATTTTACACTATTTGTCTATGCAACAAAACGCACACAATTATTCCATCCATATAAACATTATAGTATTATATTTAGATCTGAATGGTACACGTGCGTATTTCACGCATGTCATATTAGTTACATTATCATTAGCATCATAAATAATTGTTTTGATTGAAATGTGTGTGCGGGGTTGCGACGCTAAACGTGAGAAGGTGCAACGCGTAATATTGTTTCAATGAGTTTGGTAGGATAATTAAAGTGTTGCAAATATTTGTAAATTTGTTTTTAAAGTTATATCATAGTAAATAAGGTTACATTTAGGATGAATATCATCAAAAAATATATGTTATCTGTAAATTTAAAGATACCGATTCGTGATATTGTAAAAAAAAACAACTTGTTTTCATTTATAATTTGTAATATTAAAATGATACCAATCTATAAAAACTTGCATCGTGGTGAAATAATTTTCTTTTCCAAAATGTTATTACGTCATTATTTCACACATTTTTAAGCAAATGTAAGAATTTCATCACGATCACTTCGTCAATAACTAGCTGATATACCCGGCATTGCAGCGGTAGAAAATTCTAACTTCAAGAACCCTTGAAAACCATCTAAAAATTTCACAAAGCTTCCCCCTTCCCTCGCACATCATCCTCCGATAAGACTTATGTTATCCGCCGTGAAAAGATATCCCTAGTAAGTCCTTTACTGTACCCTGAGAACCTTCCATCTCGCCAGGCATCGCATGCGTATACATATATATGTATATAAGATTCATGATTTTTGATGACTACAACCTATTTTGTTGGAATATTTTCCAAATCATTTTAGAAGATTTACTACTCGAGAAACACAATTATTTTTTACTGATTTTTAATATCAAAGATAATGAAAAATTTTAATAGATTACTCTTGTCAGGATGTCATTTTAATTATCCAACCAAATATCAATTATTATTCAACTAAATTGTGTTAGCTAGATAATGAATTTGAAGTGTTTGTAAAAATGTATTAATATAGAGGGGAGAAAAAAACTAATACACGTACAAATAATTCTTCTGGTTTAGTGCTGGCGGAAAATCTGACTAATCAATGAGCTTATAGTGACTGAAGCTCGTTTTCATTTATCGGGAGCTGATGGCGTAGGTAGAATTTTAGACGCTAACACGAGGAGCCGACAGAGATACAGGTACGATGTGATATCAATTGGATCGTTAGTCCATTTTCCTTTTAGATATATAAAGGTGTGCTGTGTGCAATGTCAACTCACAAATCTGTGTGTTAAATATAAATGAACCCATCTTAACCAAGTTGTTGATAAATTAAATACAACTTATCTTGCATTTTTCTCCCACTTGAAACAATGCACACCATATTCCGTCGAGCGATTCTTGTGATCAGTACTGTCCACGTCCAATTCTTCAAATCAGGTTGAATTTTACTATATACATAGCAGTTGTGCAATTAAATGTTGACTGATAGTTGGTAAACTACCGAATGGACCGAAAAATACGAAACAATCATTTTATAACACGTCTTGTTTTCTTAGTCACGTTATCAAGTAGTTCAAAACTCTGGGGTATTCTGGAACGCTATGTTTTTGGTCCATTTGATAGGTTAGGTTAGGTAAACTAATCATTTGTACGTTGTAGTTTAACGTGTAGAATTGTCTTGTCCAGATATGTTTCGGTTGAAATATCTAGGGTGTAAGAGTTATTTAACCTAATTTTGAAACAAATTAAAGAATTTCATGGGACGATAGAAGGGTCGAGATATTGTGCGCAGGACGGTGATGTTTAAAACATTCTGTAAAATAAAAAAATGTATTTTTTTTACTAAAAATATTATACAAGTTTATTTTACATGGAGTGTTTTATTCCTGAACATATCCTCATCCGATGCAATCTGAGCATGGAATCGGATAAAATCTTTTTAAACTGATGTTTTAAGATAATAGTATAAATTATAAGGGCGCAATTTAAAGTACAAGTTTAATTTGTGTTGAGAGTGTTGTATTGTTAACACTGTAGTTTGCAGCATTGAAACTGATTTCATCAAAATTATTATTGTTCTAGTCTAAGTTTCTGTTTTTTTTCCTCAGCTTAATTGATTTTAGTGATTTAATTTATCTATTATTGATTAACACGTTCCGTGCTCAATTTCTCAATACATCTGACTCATTTTTACACAATAACAGTGCGTCCTATTAAGCATTAGCACAGAGTTATCGGCACTATGTTTGGATCGTGTCTGATGATTTTAATTAATTTTATTCAGCAGTGAACGTGTTAATTACAGATGAATGAGCATCTTTCAGAGATTGAGGAATGGTCATTGGAAATTTAATTAGTCTTGCAATACTTGAGTGTCTGGGATCACCTATTTAAAATTGTGCTTATTTAAGTATTTATATGTACAATTCTTTATTAATTTAACATTTTTTAATGTCCCAAAGGGCCGATAGTGCAAGTAATTTTTTTTTGTAGACTTGAATATCTAGTAATTATAATTTTAAACTCGAATCTTTTGTTAGTCATAGTTACTTGAACATCCCTTTTTATACTTTAAACTAATTGTTATTATATATATATATTATTAAAAACATTATCATTTTTAAAAAGTCAACTTGTATTGAAACATTATACGCATTTCTGTCATTTGTATTATCTAATAATAGAGGTGGGTGGAATAAAATATACATTGTCATTTTATCAAATAACTATTTTTATGTGATTAATGTAATATCTCTGATTGTGCTGAGGATGCTGTGTCCTTGTGTGTGGGATAATGTCTCGGAATAATACCCAGTTCATGGTAACAAAAGTAACAATATTATACAAGTCAATATTAGATGTTTACAGTATGATGGCCCGGAGTAAAGAGAGAGCGCCGACCGCAACGTCATTTATCTCTTTCACACTCATTCATCCTACCAACCTTGCGCACGTCTACACATCCGTCACCATAGCTACATCACAATAAATATTTCTAAAGCTATCATTATTAAAGTTTAACACTCAGTTAGATATCGGTGCCCGCTGCTCTGCTAGTTGGTGGATGGAAACTAATCCCGGGATCTCAACCCAGTTTACAATAATAATGAATCCAGGGATTAATATGTTATATAATCTCAAAAATTTCGGGATTAATATTTTTACCAAATAAATCTAAAGTTTTTCTGTATAACAACCATCATTATGACAAATATTAAAGGAAATAAAAGAAGCCCACCTCTGATACATTTGTTTCACTAACATTCCTCTTCTACATCGAATTGTCTCCCTCTCCACCCTATCCACCTTTATTAGTTTAGTTAGATTTTCTATTACGCATAGTTTTCACACATTTTTGTAAGTTAATCATATAAGATTATTATTTATCATTATGGAGAATATAATATAAAAGTTTATTGTATTATTTGAAATAAAAATAAGTTAGTAATCTTTTAGTATTCATAATAATAATACAATATTGTAACTTTATTCGTTCATTGTAAATTATTTCAACTGATTTTTGTGCCAAACCTTCTTCAACTTCCACAATTCTTCAAATAATGTATTTCTTATTTGTATAATATTTGTATTTGAACTTTTCCCCTTCATTATGAATAATTGATGTTTGTTTGCACATTTGTGAATAAATTGCACTAAGAGGTCTTATTAAAGTCGTGTAATTCTTTGATACAACAATTTTTCTTCCATTTTGTTCATAACCTATTTGATCATTGATAAACATGACAAATTTTTGTTGAAATAACGAGTCAATAGTCAATGTTGAAGTTCCCGAGGGCCTAAATCATTTATTAGGAATGCAATGAGCAAATAAATAAAAAGTACAAAAATGTCGGTATTGATTGTAAATCAATATCTCCTTTCAAAGGTGCTAAAATTTAAAAATAATTTATAAATCCAATTTAAACATTTACCATATGTATTCGAGTATAAGTCAAAG
The DNA here is from genome assembly GCA_031772225.1 of Eubasilissa splendida. Classification (NCBI taxonomy): domain Eukaryota; kingdom Metazoa; phylum Arthropoda; class Insecta; order Trichoptera; family Phryganeidae; genus Eubasilissa; species Eubasilissa splendida. Next base: position 21,228,928 of record CM062868.1, read on the forward strand.
ATAAATTTTTTAGGGTTTCAAAATGTCAGAAATCAATTAATATAAGTCAAAGTTAAAAATAATAAACACCGGATAGGTAAAAACTTTAATATTATGATTCTATTGTTTTCTATTCATTGATGATAAAGGCCTCCCAATTTTCTCTGTCTGTTATTCGCTGCCATATATTTCTGCAGAATTTAATAATTTTATCAGTCCTGTGAGTTTTAAGATGGCTTGTCGGCATCCTGATTCCCTTTGGGTACCACTGGATGACTGCATTTGTCCAATATTATATACAAATATATGTTTAAAATATTTAAAACACGATACATTTCTATGATGATTCCGTTTTGTTTTTGACATTTCCGATAATGAGTTTCATATTTCTCCTGTCACAAACAAACTTCTTGCTGACATTAAACTCTCACTTCCTTGAATTTCCATGAATCTCTGCATATTCCATTACCTTCAACCAGCTTCATATGTTTGTTAATTTTTAGTTCACTCATTTTTTTTAAAGTAGAGAATGCGTACATGGAATCGTCACATCGATACTCTTACTATTTTTAAACTAAGATAAACGCTTGTGCTATGAAAATAGGACTATAATTGATGGCCTCCTGGAGCGAGGCTCGAACCCCAGACCACTAGATCACTAGGCGAATATCAGTCAAATTTTGGTATTATTATTTTTATTTTGCAACTCAACTGGACACAAAGTTGAATTTATTGACTTATACTCGACTAGGTATGGTAGTTTGATGCATTCAGTTTATAGTAAGACTAGTAGTTTAAGGATTATAATTTTATTCTAAATATATTGTATGTTGAAGCATAATATTTTATACATTACATATCTCAGGGTTGCTACCCGACACAACTTTCTTTAGTTTTATTTAAATATTTTATTGTACTAGGATTTTTAGTACTTGGTGGATGTTCTAAAAGTCAATGCAATAGACTTGAGAATATATCAAAACAATTTATTGTTTTGTATGGTTTGATGCTCGAATAAATTTATTGATAGATTCATTTTGGCAACTCAATATTATCACGATTCTAATACAATATCAACATGTCTGTAATATGATGGTATGTGAATAAATATAATTAACTCATTGACAGACAGATATGTGCTAAGTTTATAAAAAAATACTTTGAGTGATTGCATTTACATTAAGTATCATTAAAAATATACATAAAGCTAATTATACTGATTAACGATATTATAAAAAATTTGTTCATTTTTAAAATTGACAGGAGAAATGTCTTATACATTGGATTGAAGTATTGATTTTTTATAAACAAACAAGTCCATTTCTATTGTCAGAAATTCAAAAGTTGAAGAACTATAATGCTGCTGTTGTGTAGGCAGGTAAATATTTACAATGAATTTAATTGTAAACAACATTGTTGCATCTTTTTTAATTATAAACACTATTAAAATAATATAATTAGATTTGAAGCCTATATGCCCTATGATGTGAATGATTATTGAGCATAATGAAATAAACTGAAATTGATTATAATGAATGTTGGTAACTGTAATTCAGTGCGCTACAAACTAAATCTATAACCTTTAAATTACCATTACCAATCATTGTTATAATCGAACACCGATTGCATATAATAATAATCACTAATGATCGTGATCGATAGATGTCGCTGTCTGTCAATGATTTAATTGAATATAAAATAACAATGTTAAATGAAACATCTGAACCAGCTTCTATAATGTGTTGTATTGAGAATATGTTTTTTATGTTGTGTTGCGCAAACATTTATAAAGGAATGTCCTTATACATAAAATTGAGTCAGTCATTAACTAATTGACGGCTGTTATCAATACTACTTGACTTCCTGGAAAAATCAGAAAGATTTGTTTTAGCCTGTAAGTACTGCCGACCAACTCCTACAACACCTGTCATTACCGCCGTCTCCTAAATAATGCTGTATTTTTTTTATTATCTGCGTTCAATTGTCTTTTGGAGAGAAATAATAAAGTTGTACGTGAGGTGTTGGCTGATAATAAAACATCCGAGTGAAAGGTTGTAGCGTTTACTGTTCATCTTGCTCCCAAATAAATCATTTCTCAAAAGTACAACTGTTGATTTATTTTTCTTAGAACTTATGTTACAAAGGTTTATTTGTATTATATTCAATTTGTGTATCATTTACCAGATGAGATGCAAACTCTTTATTACTTACTAATTAAATGTTGCAGATATAAAATAATCTTGTTTTATTTCATTTGTCTATCCCGAGTTTGGCGGTTGATGTGCCGGTGTTAGAAATTCAATGTTTATTATTTTTAATGAAAACACATTGTGTTGTATTTTTAACACAAATTAAATTAATCAATTATAAAGATATGCAGAAAAATCTATCGAAAAAATATTTGGTTGCTACTGGGAAAAGGTCCAGGTTCGAATCCCGGTAGCAACCAAATATTTTTTCGATAGATATTTCTGTATATCTTTCTAATTGATTAATTTAATTTGTGTTTTCAATGTTTTTATAGTTCAAATTAAAGGAAGGAACCCCTAATATCACAAATTGTATTTAGGTGCATTCTGCCCCTTGACGTACGTAAACTCTATATTCGATGTGCCCTCATAAAGAAAATCTAATAGTGCGAGGTCTGGAGAACATGGAGGATATTCAATGCTACCTGTTTAGCAGATTTTTATCGAAATAGGCCCTCACTTCATGATTGGAAAAGTGCTAGAAATAAACCTGTCATCGACTAAATGGCTTCAAAATGCAATGGATGCTCAATTTTAGTTTTCCCATCTCGCGTGTACACGTTTTTTCTTTCTTATAAGAGAGGGCGGGGCAAGATGGGGAAGTTAAGCTTTGAGGGTCAACAAAACTTAAGTTTAAGCAAAATAATCACGACTCTTTAATATAATATTTGATAAAGAAAATAAATAATAACGATTTGGTTGGTGTTTCACTTATTTCAATACACACAACACATCGCAGCAAGGGCGATAGAATAATAATAGTTCATTTCACGCCCTCCCCTCTAGCCGTGATAATGGTCATCTCTTGTAGTGGCTACCCTGTTTGATCATTTGTTGTGTAACAATAATCTTTAGCTATCGACTTTTGTAATTATGGAGAAAATAATAAAAATAAATATTAAATTTAGTACGAAAATAATAAACTTTTAACAATGACCTTCAGTGTGTAGAATAACACGATAAGTCATGGTCTTGCCGGTCTATGCTCTTATAAAATGGTATATCAGACTCATTAGCGGTGCGTCGTTCGCAAACGAACCGGCTCACTGAGCCAGATTTTTGCATTGAGCCGATTCAATGGTTCACCCGCTCACCGGTTTAATCCGCTCAAGTCGCTCCCAGAACAGTTTGAGCGGCGAGCGGCGGATCAGTCGAAAATCGACCCGTAGACCAACAGCTGGCACGGATTGCTCTGTGAGTTATGAAGGTTGACACTTGAAAACGATCCCAGATAAAATTGTTAGGACAACGCATCGCAGAGTTACCTTGTTGTTATCAGGGTGTTCGATTATAAAACAAACCATTTTTAAAAGTGAATTATTATCAAAATATTTGTTTCAATTATTTACTATTTACATTCTCAAATATCAGGCCATGTAACGTTATTTAAAAAATAATGATGAGGTTACTAAACGACTGAAATGTTTATGACAAAAAATAATATTGCTGTATCTAGTTAGTATAATCTTTTAAAGCGTTTTTATTTTAAAGAATGTTAATTTTTGATTAATACAGATCTTCGATGTTTTTTTAAAATATTGTTCGGTTGTAACAGAATGATTTGCTTTCTTTTATATGTACACATATATGTATTTTATAATTTATAACCACATAAAAAATATTTTTTAGATAATGAGGAGCGATTTCTACTAGAGTACGTTAATATTTATCATTTTAGATAATATTTTACATATTTTTGATTTTCAAGTTAAACTTAATATTTGAAATAATGGATTTATATATTAAGAAGACAGCTTATGTGATAATAAATTAGAAAATACAAATATATGTACATATAAAAGAAAGCAAATCATTTCTGCTTAAAGAAGTTTTGAACCATTCTGTGCTATTTGCAACATAGAATGCAGCTTCAAGTGATACGTTTATGTGGTTAGCTTGGCGGGTAAAACTTATTATGTTATAATTTGATGAAAATAAGATATGTAAAAATAGCTGGTCTTTTTTATTTAACATTAATCATGCATCAATTAAAGGCAGGTAAAATATCTTATGTCATCAATAACTCAATTTAAATGCATAATAACATCATTAAAAATGTATCACACTGTACAACAGAAGGAATATAAACAAACTCAGCTGATGACAAAGAAAAACTTTTAAATCATACCATTTTGAAAATTACAATATACATGTTTCATTGGCCATATATACGGTATCCAGTGGAAAAATTTCGTGAGGTATTGTACGACGCGCGTGATTTGCCAGTTGCAATGAGTCACTGGTCGGGTAAAGTGCGGTGATTCATCGGTTCGTGCGCGTCGCGCTTTTTATACTCACTTTGATATTCAACGAGTAAGTGATGGGCCGAGCACGTAACTTATCTGGTGTTGTGTTCAAAACTTCAGACAAGAAGGAACAACGGTTAACCAAACTCCTCCGGGACCATCAACGTCAGCGGCGACGCCTTTACTGGAATAAAAAAATCAACAGTACACGTTATTTTGAAAAAGAAACTAGTTTCACCCATACAAACTGCAAATCATGCAGTTTCTCAACAAAAATGACTATTCTTTACCTTAGTGAGAACAATGCTGGAACGTTTTGGAACAGCACGAACGCTTGGAAACATATTGTTTACAGACAATACACATTTTCATATCGATGGCTATGTTAATAAACAGAACATGAGATACTGGTGCCCCGACAACCCCAAGGGAACGCCATCAAAAACTGTTGCATTGTCAAAAAAGAACTAGTGTGCAATTTCTGCCTGAGGGATAATTGCCCCTTATTTTTTTAACCAGCGAGAGAAAGTCACCGCTGACATATATTGCCAAATGATAAACGAGTTTTTAGTACTGCAACTGCAGCTGTTTCCCGGGTTCGACAACAGAATACTATTTCAGCAAGATGCGGCCACTCCTCACACAGCTAGAGTCTCAATGGAGAAGCTGAGGGAAATCTTTCCCAATAAATTAATCAGCAAGTACGGAGACATATCCTGGGCACCTTGGTCACCGGACCTTACACCGTGCAACTTTTTTTTGTGGGGATACCTTAAGTCGAGAGTTTACAGCAACAATCCTCGAACAATTCAGACCCTACAAGAAAATATCCGCCATGAAGTTGCTGCCGTTGAACCAACGCTTTGCTCTTGCATGTTTGCAAATTTAAGAGTCCGATTGCAAGAGCGTCTTGAAAGAAATGGACGGCATTTAGACGATATCAACGCATCGTTAAACTCCATTTTGTATAAATAAAATATGAGAATAACATTGTAGTTTTTTTTATTTATTTAATATTATACTTGAAAATTTTCCGTTGGATGCCCTTTACTAAAAATAAGAAGTACTTGTAATATTATACTGAATGTATAATTTAACATTTAAAATGAAAAAATAGTAGTGTATCTTAATTTTTTTTTGTTTAAACATAGCTCGTAATTATAACGAAATGTTTTTTATTTAAATTCTATGAACAATTTGGATTTCATTACACTGGATGTAGTAAAGGAACCTTTAATAAATGAAAACAATATTAAAAATAGTTGATGTCATTTGAATAGTGGAATTGTTTAACTCACATTGCCGGGCTCGTTGAGGCAGATGGAGGAACACCCGACCGGCTTGTTGTTGACGCTGATGCCGCCGGCCATGTTCGTCGTGGTATCAGACAGGGAGCAAGAGTAATGTGAAATATGACTCATAAGAAAATATTCCGCATATGTCGGAGTAGCAACACATTCATCAATTAACTGAGCCGTGAGCCATACTTTCAAAAGATCCAACGGTTCAATCGAACCGATGATGCATGTTCAATTTGAACGGGCTCATTGAGCTATATCGCTCATAGCTAACTCATATAGAGGACAAAGACATACAGTTTTTCTAATTGTCATCAACAACCCCTGCACGTGAGCAATGCATCCATTTTCCATACATTTAACAAGTTATCCAATCCCCAATCAATTAAAGATAAAGCCACAATACAATCAGTCTTAATATTCCTCATCTGGGAGTAGTTTTTTTAACACTGACTTGTTCATGAACTTTATTTTTGATTGTGTCAATTTTAATAACACGGGGTAAGATGGGATACCATTTGATTGTACATATTACCCCATCTTGCCCCGACCATTGTAATCAGATTGGGCATTAGATAATTTGAAAATACATTTCTAAGAAAGAAAAATATATTCTCACCTTGTATGTATTACGATGATTAATCTTTTAGATTAGCATAGTCACTGCAAACCATGTGATTCTTGACATTATTTTTATGTTAACATTATAAGAAAATGTCACAATACTACTTTTTCTATATTGCACAGTGAAACATCATCTCCTCATCCCGACTCGATCATTACTGGGGGGATGGGTGGTAGCCGATTGAACAAGTCTAAACGTGTAAACTTAGATTTTGAGATACTGGGGGTAAACCACCATAATCCATAAAATCATCTCCCGAAGCGGAAGCATTTAAAACAAATCCCTTTCAGCACTGGCCGCAAGAATTACACAGATTTCAACTGTGTGAAAGGAAAAGTAAAAATTCATTCTAGCGGAGTTACAAATTTTTAAAACTTGAACATCTGCCATTTTGATACAAGCTGGCCAACAACTGACTTGGAAGTGTGGAGGGCAAGGGAAAATGTAAATAAATGCTGATGGGAGAATTCACAATGACACAGTCCTCGGTAATAAAAACGTGCAACAAAGATCAGCGACACTCTGGACTATATTCACCGACCTGATCATATTCAATCTCCCTACCGACAAACATGCATTAACATTGAACAAAAATATATTATACACAGGGTCCAGTAATAGATATTGACAGATTTTATCATAATTGAAACACAAGACTAAAACGAAACATATGCCTGGGAAAATATAAAATATTTTTTCTGTTTATCTTTCTAGTTGATTAATTTAATTTGTATTAAAAATACCACAGAACTATGTTCTGAAAATGCAACCTGACAACAAAAGTGTGTTCCCCTTATAAATATATATTCACAACCTCAGTATCTACACAAGAAAAAAATTGCAGCAAGTTAAATCTTGCCGACCAATTAACACCATGTAGAGGACTTTGCACCATCACTTGTTGTACCCTTTCAATGTTTTCTGGCGTACGCACACTTCTCTGGGTTCCTCGGTAAACGTTATTCAAATTTCCACTTTCATCAAACCATCAATGACATTGCAAAATTATCTTGTGTAGGGATCATATTCTAGACAAAATCGCTGCTAATTATGGAATTGGTTGCTGTACGGGCCAAGAATGAATGGCTACTGAAACTGCATAATATATCAAACTTATTGCACACCAGACTGTTCCCTACTAAGTGTCTTCCCACCGCAGCCCTCACGAATGTGTCAATGACCTATCACCGGACCCTTTATTATAAAAAACACACAGAAAATGTATCTGCTTTTTGCCACCTGTGCTGGAAGGGATTTTTTATGGAATTCGGGTGTTGCATTTTGTGGGGGATTATTAATTATGCAGGGATCAAAAAACTAAAAAGCAGCATTAATATTTTAAGTTTTTATTTATTTTCACATTAGATACATTGCACAGGTTTGTATCTCAATTGTATATGTATATATATATATATATATATATATATAAGCCGTATGTAAAAATTATCTTTTTATGAAAATCCATACTATTATTATATTTAATTCACAATGATAAAAGTACATCAAATTGATTCATTTCTGTCCTTTTCCACAAAGGTTATTTTTTTTCATAACAATGTGCTATAATTTTCCATTTACGTTTTCTCAATGAAACCATATTTTCCATATTGGACGATTTAAAACTAAAAATGAAACATTCTAACAAAAAGATTACCCGAATTACATCTAATGTTTATATAGGTAATATAAAATTTTGTACATCTTCACCGCAAAGTTAACTAACTTTTACATTACCTTATGTTAATAAATTAATGTAAGCGAATTTCGAAAAATATGCAAAGGACGTCATGTGGATAGTTTTCATGGGGAAAATTATGAGGTATCATCACTAGGCTTATAGGATCCCGTGGCGTAAACATTCATCACCTCCAGCTATCTACCTGTTTTCAAAATTCGAGAAAAATACGGATGTAATCTTTTTAAATCAATGAGCATTTTCTAAATCATACTAACTTTTTTATATTCATAAACCAAAATTGATTACACTAGACAATTTTTAGTCTTTTAATGGGTATCGTTTTCGCTAATCCAATTAGTTCAAGTCACGTATCCCAGCGGTCAGCTTCACTGTACTTTTAAGAATAATTATTGTTTCAAGTGCGTATCGATAGGTTACTTATAAAATTACAATACCATTTCTCGGGAGTAACCAATTATAATAACATTCTAGGATAGACTGTTCCACCATCTTCCCCATCAAAAACGTGCAATAAATAATAACTTCATCTTCAAACAGCTGCACCATGAGAGGAATATTCGCTTTTTTATAAAGCTGAACCATTATATTATTTACATCATATTAATTACTGAATTCGGTGATCGAAGATTTATTCAAGTGACTTTAAACACAAGTTAACATTCTTGTTAACACAGCGGCGGTGTCTGTAATATCTAACGATTGTAATTCAATGTCCAACACAATTATAATATAAAATATCCCCGTAGCAATCACATGATTAAATTGATAAAGGAATAATTTCAGACATTTTTGTATCCTATAACGTCTCAATGTATAATTACGTTAACGTGTTGTCACAAAAGAAGCCTTATACTTACAAAAACAGTCTTTCGGAAAAGTTGCCAATGCAGGATAGTTGGTTGGGATAATTCATTGTTTTCAAAAAAAATTCTGTCATTGACACGCTCATAAGATATTGTTATAATTACGAAGCCGGTATAACTCAGAAATGCTCATGATTACGACATAGAATATTTTTATAGGAAAATATCATTTTGACGATAAACTGATTTTTCACAAAAACAAAAAATATAATTTGCCGGATTGATTTGGACATCACGAATCCGAAGAAAAAAAACAAATGTTTAATAAATAAATGTTGAAAATATTTAATACAAGGAGAGTATAGGGATGTACAAAAAATAAGTTATTGCCGGGGTTTGATAGTCAAGGATAATTACATCGGTCTTTACACACTAGACATATATTTATCATTATTCACTAAAACAATCATCGCATTCAGAAACACAATATTACTCGGTACTTTTCCCACAAAAACATTCCAACCATTTACATTTTATATAATATTATATATATATATATAATTTTGTGTGATTTCTGTAACATTTTATGAACAATATAAAAAATAGAAAATAATAATCCTACCCCTAAGTAAACAATATTATAAAACGGGAAATATGCATCAATAAATAAAGTGGTAAAAAGAAATTGATTTGTAGGCAGCGACACGGTACAAGGTCACGACAAACTAAATACTTCGTAACTGAAACTAAATTCATTTGTCGATCTCCGATGGCGGCGATCAACCTAAATACGAATAGATTAACGAGATAAAAAATATTAAAATATTCAAGCTGAATAAAATAATTACTATTAGCTAATTTATCAAAACTTGTCTTCGATTCGTCTGTGACAAAAAAAAATATTTTGTTAAAATCCTCACACGCACAGAAAAATGTACTGGCAGATCTGTATGTTTAACTCTATATACAGATAAATATAAAAAAAAAAAAGAAATACACAATCGCCCCAATAATTCATATTTAAATTTAAGTAATTAAGATTAAAGAAATACTCCTTTAACATAAATTTTTAGCTAGATTTAAATGACAAAATGACGATGTTGATTTAGTTTCTGGATGGCTGAATTTGATTTAGACCGTTCCGTTCAATTGATAATTTATATCTAACATTTCCCGTTACCTGGAGAGTTGAAAATATATAAAATCAATGTGAATTTAAAGACCTATAAAACATAGACAGGACCCGCCTATCTGTAAAAGTATACATGAACATTGATCTCCGAGTGATGTTACAAAACTGCTTCACATCTCGCTGATTCAAAAATAATTATTTTTATTCAAGATTTAAAATACAGAGAATAAATGGAAAAATGTACTAACTAAAAAAATCTAATATATAACAGTTTAAATGAATTTAGATTCTTATTGTACCGCTGACCGTGTATAATAAACGAATAAGATATAATTTATAATAAACAAATAATTTGCATCATTTTTGGCAAATCTTTGCTTGCATTTAAACATGTTTTCATTTTAAAATAATGTACCATTAGTGACAAATATATACAGAAAACTATTGTATATGGTAGCATTCTGTTTCCTCCTTCATTAAGTTATGTATTGGAATGACGTTAATTTTGTAATACTTAACAAATTAATGAAGAGTTGAGAATGATTGGCAGTAGAAACGGCTACTGGCCAGTGTCGACACAATACGAGTTATAAGATGATGCAAATATTATCTGAGTTTTCTCAAATCTGCTGCTCGGTTTTCACAAAACAACCTCTTCACACACAACGCATTCGAAAACAAATCAAGTCCACAAGCGATGCACAATTGTTAAAATAATCTGACTAAACAAGGTCCCGCTTACGGATACAATTTAAATAGGAAATCATATTGACGGTAATTAAATATTTTTTTATTTTTTTAAGGTCGCACCCGGGGCCTCGTATTGTCCTTCCGCTGAAAGATCACATCTCAAAAAAAGAAAAATTATGAAGTCATTGAAAAGATCTAATTCTGTTGATAAAAAAGGCTCTCAACAGTTGTGGCGTATAATATAAGATTATATGTGTAAGCAAAAGAAGCATCTACAAAATCTTCACGACGTTAAGACATTCATTAGCGGGATTCGCTTCTGGCTTTTGTCACTTCCAATCCGTTGCACGTTTTGGTTAAAATTTGCTACGAGCCCAACTTAAAACCAAATTCTAATAACCTTACAGTACCGTTTAATAAAACGGTTTTATTGGCAAATACCGTCGCTTCGAGCTAATGAATACCCTGTATCATTGTAAAATGTTTTGAAAAATCTAATTTAAATATTTTTGACATTTTTAAACAGATTTTTTTTGTCGTTTTAATCGTAGAACCCACAGTGAAGCAGCTATTAAAACTCACTCTTAATGAATATTTTTCCTACTTTACTACGATGCTGCACTCTCAGGTTGGCCGCGCTGCGAGTGCACCAGCACCCCGGCCTTGCGCTACTAGACTACTTAATTTAATTATACAAAAGTTATAACAGATATAAATATTGCATCACGTTGGCGGAACACGAAAACAAATTTACTTTCAATTGGATCTTTTCAAAGCGTTCAACCAGATGTGTCTTTCATACGGCAGAGTAACGTGAGACCCCGGCGCTTTAGTATTTTTACGTGATGACGAAGGATTGTTTGGTTTATGGTTTCTTGACGGTTTCCTCGCGGGGTTTGGCCGCCCCGAAGATGGCTGAATGTTGGCTGGTCTCCGCCAGGGAGTTTAGGGGAGCGTCCACAGTCCTGGGCATCAAATTCAACTTTGGTCGGCCTGTTGTATCTGAAATATGAACGAGACAAACAATTGAGAGTGATTACAGTTTCACTTCACTATAATATTATTGTAAATGTTTCTGTGATTTGAATAAACAAGGCATTATATTGTATGACTGCAATGACTTCAAACTCTCCAAGTTTAAAAAAATACACAACAAACAATTTGAAATTCAGTGTATTTAACAAGTGAACTCTTCACATTCACATACACAAGTTGCTTGGTAATTAATTGGAACACCCGGATATAAATAATAGTGATTGCGTCACAAAAGTAATTGAAATGTAATATTGAAAAAAGGAAAGTGACACGATGAACGGCCATAAATGGAGAATATTCCACATCAACCGTATGTGAAAGTTTTGCAAGTTGATTTAACCTTTCATTTTTAACTTCACGCAGTTACAGTTAGTTAAAAATAAATTACATTCATTTCTATGTACCTCGCAAATTGTTAATTATTTAATGTTACTTATATTAAATAATTAACAATTTGCAACAAAGATTGTATTTCTGTGTCATCGTTATCTTTTCAGGTGCTTGTTTTTACAATCTTCACACGATTTTAACAGACTGATAATGATTGTAAAATATTCAGTTTCCTTATACAGTGGAACCTCTCATAACGAGCAAAACAGATTGTGGAAAAAGCGCTCCCTTAACAAGCGACATTTCACATAACGAGTGGAAAAGTCCCATCTTCACATAACTCACTTGTGAGCCGGGACTTCCGCGCCAGTGCGTCAGTCTCTGGTTAACACTCGTTCCGCTAGCACATTAGTGTCGCATGTGATCACACATTTTTCCAAACTTCAAGTCAACTTGTTCAGACATTATTTGTAATTATTTTTGTGCAATGTTTAATAACCCTTGCAAAAATGTCCCTGAAGAAGACTGCCATAAGAGAATAAAAATAACTGTAGAAATGAAAAGTAAAATCATTGAAAACCGAGTACGAGGCATAAGCGTGGCTGATCTAGCGCGCACATACAATCGGTCTACATCTACGATTTGCACTATCCTCAAGAACAAGACAACATTAAGAAGATAGAAGCTTCAAAGGGAGTGGTCAAGGATGTCCACAAAACGATTACCTATTCTTGATGATGTTGAAAGGTTGCTTCTCATATGAATAAACGAAAAGCAATTGCAAGGCGACACTATTAACGAAAACATTCGAAATATTCCAGGTTGTTACACTCCTTAACAATTTATATGTAATATAATTAGAATAAACATTAAAAACATAAAAATGGATTTTTTTGGTAGGAAACTCATTATTGTCATTTACGTTGTTTTGTATGGGAATAATTGTTATGCTTAACGAGTGTTTCACATAACGAGTAAGATTCTAGAACAAATTAATCTCATTATAAGAGGTTCGATTGTATAGGGACATCCACAGCTTGCGTGCACCATGTATTAGTTCGTTTGTAGGTGCACCAGGCAAATGAATAATTCTCAGATAATATTAACTCCTTGACCGCCCACGTCGCAAGTTTCCGACAGAAAGAGATGGCATGAGAACTATCAGAATTTAAGTTGGCTATCCTGAATATAGCGGACACCCACATGACAGTCCGCGGCGTCTATTTCTCACGGAAAATAACTATCAAATAACACATGATATCACCGGCTCCGCGGATCAGATCTTTAACCAAATTATTATTTCCAGTAGTGATATCGTACGGCACCCCATAGAAATATGAGTAAATTATCGGTTAGATTTTGACGTACGTTTGCAATATTTTTCGTTTTTGTTGCTTAGTAATTCAAGTGAATAAGATATTATTTTTTAGTTATTAATTAAAATTAAAATACGGGTGTCTTACTATAAAAATAGTGAATGCGTCATTAGGCAGCATTGGCCATTGCTGCGGCATCATTTTATGCGTGTTATTAGTGCTATTATATAAGTGCGATGTGTAATGTGTGTACGTAGTTGTGATGTGAAGTGCTAATATTTTTTGTTTTAAGTATCACATTAAACACAATAATATTAATAAAATCTGATATTGTCCTTACAAAAAACAAATAATAGTGTAATGGCCTGACAACACTATCAACTTTTATTTTTTCCCTTTTATCAACTTTTTTTCATCTCAAAACTGTACACTTGTGGTGAAATAGTACCCACGTATTTTTTTTTTTAGTTATACAGTAAAACCGCGATATAACGAAATCCAAGGGCCCAAAAAATAAAAATTCGTAATAACGAATTCCCACATATAACGAAATAAATAAAAAAAATCCTACTATATGTTACGCGCCGTCGCAAAAAAATGTTGCGCGGCTTCAAAAAAGATCGCAAATTCTGCAAACAAAGGAGGAAGAAGGCCATAGGGAACTGAATACCTACATATTTTTAGTAGTTTTGTTATTAAAACAGATAAGCAAATGGATAATCAAAGGAATTAAATTAAGAACAGAACCTATTCAACACCAATTGGAAGATATTTTTGTAAATTCCAGAATATTGCAAACACAAAACAATATTTTAATTGTGTTTAAATGTAGAGCCGCTTCAAACATAGTTTTGGGCATGAAACATAAAAAATAATTCAAAAATAAAAAATTTACAGTTGAATCGCGGCATTTTTATAAAATGAGTCGTATATAAATTACGAAGGTACTTACCGGTAACGGCGGCAACCACTTCAAAATATGATACTATGAACCCAAGAAGAAGTTTGAATTGTTTTACTACCTTGTCGGCAGACCGCCGCGCACCGCCGAAAAGGCCATTAAACCGTTCGCATACGGCAGATGCAGCGGCGCGGCTTTGTAAGTGCGAAATAATATTTTCATCTTTTAACATTTTTTTATTTCGTTATAAATTTACGTAAATGTATTGGCATTTTTTCGTACGGGACAAAAATGATTTTGTTATAAATATTAACGGGATTTCGTTATATAAATGCATTTTTGTATGAAAAATTGGTTTTAGGGACTAAATTTCGATTTTTTTTTCGATATACGTCATTTTTCGCTATATCGCAGTTTTACTGTACCAATATTTTCATAGTTTTTTGTAAAAATAAAATTCGAAAAAGCTAGCCTGTGAAGTTGAAGAATTTTGGCACCAATATGGTGATATGATGCTGTTACACCTTCAATTTTTCTGGGCAGCTAACAGATTCAACACATTCATAATGTGTGTATTATTGGTGAAAAGTTTAGCTGTGTACTACACTGCCACCTGAATGAAATAAAATAGTCAAACTTGAGCACCCACCCATGTATATTTTACTAACAAAAACTCATTTGCTTAGTTTGAAATTTTGTGTTAGTCAGAGCTTTGCCTCAAGTAGGACACATTACACAAAACATTATAAAGTTAAATTAAGAAATATAAAATGACACTAAAGCATAATGGATTCTAGATTACATTACTAACCCGGTGCCGCACTGGGCATGTCATCAAAAGTCCTCCTGTCGGGTCCGCCCCGCGCCGCTCCCCGGGGACCACCTCCGCCTCCTCGCCCACCCCAATCTCCGCCGCGACCATCTTCCATATCTCGATCTCGGCCCCCTCTGCTGCCGCCTCGGTCTGAAACAGCAGAGTCTGCATAACACTCGTTAAAAATCAGTTTGTTGGTTTGTACGGTGAACTCCTTCCTGCACGGCATCTTCCTTCCTTCCCTCCACGCCGAAAGAATGACAATCATCAATGTTTGAAAGCCTTCATTCTGGAAGATAGAAAATGTAGCAATTGGCTTGGATTTTACCAAAGGTGCTTTATTATAAATAATTGCATTCATTTAGTCAAAGCTCAAGATTTGAGTTCAATATGATATTCTCTACAATAAAAATTCTTGGAATAAAGCTAGCTGACTACTGAGATTAAGAATGCACTCACCGTTCCCATATCTGTCATCGCGCCCGCCTCGACCACCTCCACCGCCTCCCCTATCGCCTCTCCTCTCAAAGTTGCCTCCGCCTCCTCCCCCGCGACCGCCAAAGTCGTCGTACATCCCCCCGCCTCCCCCACCACTACGGAAGCCGCCTCCGCCTCGTCCACCGCGGTTCCTAAAATCCAGTCATCGTTTTATGTGTCATTCTGACAAATCGGTGTGTAACAAAAGCAATAAATGAATTGATTGGGTACTATGTGATTATGTAACAGAGAAGAGGGGTTCAAAATATTTATCACTACCAGGAACAAACGATTAAATAATTACAATATAATTTGTAACTTTACCCTGATATGCAATACATTTGCTAAAAAGTTGTCATTTTCACATATCATCAAAAAATCTGTATTTTTTATTTAATATATAATATATAAAGACAATAGTTTTTCATATTTTTGTAATTTTTTTTTTTTTAGATATATTCAAGAATGTTGGCCGTGAAAAGACCTATTGTGTTAAAAATCATTAATTTAATAATACAATATTTTTTTTATCTTGTATTTAATTTGAAAATGACATTTTCATTGCATATTAATAAAAATAAAAGTAACAATATAATAAATAACAAAAAAAAATGTTGCAAATCGGTTTTAATTGCGTGACACCACTCTGCCATTGTCACTCTCCACCATCACCACTTATTTAAAAAAAAAATTGGTATGCAAAGTGACAATCCCATATTCATGAAAATAGGGTTCCCGGTTTTAATTGGCCGTAAATCAAAACTGATTTTTAAAAAAAGGCCATAACAAAAAAGCTATATAAAGAGTGGTCTTATAGAAGTGTATTGCAAAAAAAAATTGCATATATTCGTGGAGAAATATGCAATAACAAACCTGTCATTGCGTTTGCCTTCGGCAATATCAATCTTCACTATGTGTCCGTCCACTTGAAGAATGTCATTCATGTTCACGGCCTTTTCCAGGTCTTCCACGTCCTCAAACTCCACGTAACAGAATCCTTTGAATCTGTCCGTCTCCTTGTCCTTGACCAGGTGGACATGACGAACTGTGAAACCCTGAAAAATGAAATATAGTAAATCAGACAATAAAGACTATCTTTTACAAGAATTATAATAACTAATTTGGTTGTCACCCTGACCACTCAGTAACGACAGGGATTTGACAGATAAACTAGGTAATCTCAATGAATTTTTTTATTTTACTTTTGGTCTACAAACTGCACATTGTTATATATGCACACACTAAATGTTTTATAATGTTTTTATTTAAATGTCATAATAAATCAAATGTAGTTAATACTATATATATAAAAGATACCAATTCAAACTGTAACTAACATAATAGTGAAAATAATATTATTTTATTGTTCGTAACATAACATCTCTAACATGTTAATGATTGACTGTGTGTCGCACACATGTGAAAATGCAAATCAAAATCTTTCAAAAAGGAATAAAGAAAGTTTCAATATGAATTTTCCATCAAAATAATAATATTTTTAAATCTAACGCAAACTTTACATTGTGGTTATTCATTCCAATATTAAATTATTTATTACTTTGATTTTAATAACTTTCATGAGTTAACTTAATACACCAACCGGTTTTGGAAAACACCCTTTCCTTCATCAGAATTTCAAATAAACTAAAACTATATGTCAAATTGTTCTAATGTTTTCAAATTCAATTTAAAAATAATAATAATTATTTAAAAAAGAAATCTAGTGCCCAATTTAAATTGTTACAGTGGTGAAAGATGTGGAAATTGACTTGATGATATAAAATTATAGATTTTTTTTTTAGGATGGGACTTCTGGTTAAAGTTAGTTGGTTATTTATAATATTTTGGTTAATTTTACACGCTTTACTTATTTTATTAGAATGGATGTAAATTTTTTAAAAACCACCACAGTAAGGGACGGTTGCGTGATCAGTAGTAACTTTTTACTAATGCCCGTAGAAAAAATCCTTTGCAGATTGTTGATAAATCAAATTTACTACTGTCAAAGCAAATATCATGAAATATTCTTTATTCTAAGCATTATCTATGGATTTTTTCATATTATATATTAAACAACGAGATCATCATCAGACGAACTCTCATCACTAAAATAGCGGGATATTGAATGATTAATTGTCATATACTGCAACTTTCAAAGTATCAATGTGATATCAATGACTTTTGGAACAACTGTGAAAAGTCCACCATATTTAATTATCGATTCTCGTTTTTACTATCGGATATCGCAGAGTAAAATGAGTTTACTACGGGATGTACTTTCGAGAAGTGAATATTTTTTTACTAACGATCAAACAACCCGTTTTTGCATTTTTTTTTTAAACTTTAGTAACTTATAGTAAAAAGTCACTACTGATCACACAACTAACCCTAAGAAACAGAAATAAATTTTTAATAACCACTCCTAACGTGTATTGGTGAAAACATTATCGATGTATACAGAAATACCCTAATATATCAGTTAGGGAAATGGAATAATCCTTATCTTATGAGATAAGGAAAGGATTTCCCAGAATCTTTAGTAATTCACAGCTTTTGACATGTATTAATTAGATTGATGCCTAAGTTCTTACGGTTTTTTTTTAACAATAAAATACATTTGTTTTTATAGAAACAATGTTTATTCAATCCAATATATAATGTCAATTGTTAGATATGACTGTCTCCCACCTATTAGTTTTTTTATTTTTTTAAATTTCGGAATTTATGGCAAAAAAACTCATCAAGGGGTGGTGTTTTGATTTGATCTGTTGAACTAAATTTTTCAGAGATAGGAATAAATGGTAATCACTCGGTGCCAAATTCGGGGTGTATGGGGGATACTGTAAAACTTCCCATTTTGGATCAATTAGTTTTCTTTGGGTGGTCGATGCAACATGTGGTCTGGCATTATCTTGATGAAAAATGACAGCTTTTTTGTTTATCAAATGTGGTCATTTTTTAATTAATGCCTGGTTTAAATGATTAAATTGTTGACAATACTCATCAGCATTAATTGTTTCATGCATTCCCCATACTCATAGGACTAGGCACCAAATGATTACCATTTATCCCGATCTCTGAAAAATTTTCTCAATGGTAAAGAATTTTGTTCAACGGAGTAAGTCAAAACATGCCTATATATACTATATCAGTTTTTTGCCCTAAAATTCGAATTTTTTTATAGGGATGGAATAAATAACATTATATATTTTGAATAAACATAAAGTTTTTTGTTAAAAAAAATGCAAGAACTTATTCTTTTACAAGAGAGCAGACTAATCAACTAATAACTGTAACCTCCCATCTGATATTTTTCTCAATGCACTAAAGTATTCAATTGCAAAAATCAGATTACTTTTTAATAAAATTAATTTTACTGTCTAATTGTAATGTTTTAATTCTTATTTGACTGGGGTAACCCTTCAATGCTGCATTAAAAAAATGACAACCTAACAGTGATAAAGTAGGACCGATATAGAAGCTTTTGCTTAAAAAACGGTCCTGGTAAGTGGTGGGTCCCCTCTCATTGAGATAACCCTATGATGAAAACATTTCTTCGGCCAGAACACATATTGAAGATCTGCCTAGCATAGAAAGGAATAATTTGACTTCCATCTGGATCCTAGCTGGCAGAAACGCCCAGCTCTAAACTGATCAGAAAAAAAGGCATTTCCAAAATAACTGAAGTGAGACTTATGTGGGATTGACACGGACTCGAGAAAGATTACAGGCAGTCAACAAATGTTATTTTGGCATCCGAAAGCATCTAAAGACCCACTCGTTGACTAGGAAAATTAAGATTCAGATTTATAAAACATTCTTGAGGCTGGTTCTCACGTATGGATCCAGTACTCAATGCTCGAAATTTGTAACCAAGAATGAAAACGGGGTGTGGCGTATATATATATATTTACATCAATCATGAATTGAATGCAGAATTTGGTGAACCCAACTTGTCAGTTATCGAGATAGCACGGCTGTGGGCTGGTTACTTTCAAGGCGTGGGTTTAAAACGATCAGTGAAAAAAGTATTTGAAGAAAAATTCACCAGTAGAAGTGTTGGAATTCTCAAGCTGCGGTGGATAGCATTACCCAAGATGTTGAAGTAGCCATCATGAACTGTAGGACAGTGGACATATCGGAGAAGCGAAAGTTACTTAGTACACTGGGCTGTTGGGCCATTGATGACAATGAATACTATCGGGAGTACAATTTTTTACTATTGTGCAATTTAAAAAAAATATATATATAACATATTATTTAACCGACAGAGAATGTGTCAACGCAATTAACAAATATAATGAATCAGGTGTTTCTTGTGTTTACCTTACAAAAATTGGGTTATTTTAAAAGAGCGTGTTATTCTCTAATAATAGATAGCAGCTAATAATTAAAATGAACGCAATAATCATAAATCGTATTCAGTGCAAGAGCATTACTTCATATTTATTTCATGTAGAAAAGGGTGAATGAAGTAACTACATATTATGGTATTTATTTTCATTTTATAAAGAAACTGCAATAAATTAAATTGATGTATAAATAGGACTAGATTTCCAAGGCTCATGGGTACACCCACCAGATCGGCCTTGTTTGCGTTTCCTGAAATTGTGATATGATGACTTCATTCGATCTGTCGTTCTGATTGTAATTACTCCACTGAGATATTTCTCAAAAACAATTACATTTATGAAATAAAGGGATTATGTACATTAAAAGTGTATAAATGAACTCACCTCGAATATGCGATGAACGTCACCTTGAACGATTCCATCGGGTAAGTTTCCAACGTACGCTTTGTATGGAGGCTCTGTGGGCAAAAGCTTACCCCCTACATTTCTGCGACCACCGCCGCCACCCCCAAAATCCCTGCAACAAGAAACCCTACATTAACCCTTTAAGCCGGCGATCACTCCACAACCGTAAAATATCACTCAAAATAACAAGTATATTGTGCACAAATCGTCTGCCCCGTGACGATTCGTGGCCGCAAAGAACAGCGATAACATGTGGAGACCGCCAGACATTCGCACGTATCGGACATTTGGCAACCATCGAAATTTTCATAGAACCGGCCAGAAATACTGCGCGGTAGTCATCTTATGTAGACACAAAACGTCCATCCTATAAAAATAGGATGTTTCCGATGAAAATATCGAGAAATATTCGTATAAATTACTGGAAAATATTTCCTCACCTCGAATCGCGTTCGCCATAATTATTACGACCGGCCATGTTTGGATGCGCGGAAATGCGCTTGCGCGCGCATCAACTCGATACCCTTCAAAATTTAGCCTAACAAATAATAATAAAAAAATACAACAATCAGTTCTTATTTATATTTTTAAAACCGGGGTTTATATATTGCAAGTCTTATAATACATATTTACGGAATACGAAACCTTTTTATAAACTGTCACGTGAATTATTTGAAAAAAATACAAACAATTTTTTTTTCACTTTGTAAAGTGAGATTTTAGTTGCATTATATTTATATAATTACAATTTTCAGTATTCGTTAATAAATGAGTTTTATACACAAATTACTTGACATACTCTTAATTATTAAGTGAAACGATTCTAAATTTTAAGTCGTAAAATGCACAATTGCATTTTGAATATAAAATTGATACGATACCGTAAACTACTCCAACTACCGAGAATCTACAGTGGGAAAGAAATGTTTTGATCTGAATATAAGGTGCAGCTGGGTGAATCAGAAAACCATATTCTATAAAGAAATAGTGTGACATTTTTGTACAAGATATGTAACGCGTTTTTTTCTATCTTATTTGCATAATTATATTTTGTTATAAACATTGTATTCATTTCGTTTAATTGACTGAAAACGCGGATATAATTGCATTGCACACGATCCGCATGCAATTTGAAGTATAGTTTTATTATCATTATATTTTCATACTTGCGGGATGGATTGTCTCAAGATAGTCTATTTATGTTAATAATATTATGTTATTTCTATACTACAAAACTACAATTTTTGCAAAGATAAATCGTGGCGCCCTGTGTGTACGAAAAATATTGGCATTGTGAGAAAATAATTTATTCAGGCGTATATGTGGAAAATAAATAAATAATTCACTAAATAATGAAAAGTAAAGCTGATCATAGCGTAGTTAACAGAATTAAGAAAGGGTTGCTTAAGTACTTTGGCCACTTGGGATGAATGAATGAGGAGAGGATATTAATAAATATGTATCGACACTGATATGTGGAAGTAAGGCCTGGAGCTGGCAGAAAAGGAATGAAAGTTGACTGAATGCTGTAGAAATAAGATCACTCGTGCGTATATGCAGCAAATCAGAGTAAAGAATGAAGAAATAAGGAAAGAATGTAAAACTGATTTTAGTACAGTGAGTAAGATTAAGAAAGGATCACTTAAGTGGTTTGGTCATATGGAACGGATGAATGAGGAGAGAATGGTAAGAAAGATATATGACGCAAGTGTTGATGGCACCAGCAATAGAGGACGTCCGCAGAAGACGGCACGACCAGGTAAACCAGATACTGGATGATGATTCTATTAGAAGCCTCAACAATCGGCGAGCTTGTATGAATGTGGATGAGGCGAAAATTGTGTCAGGACAGAATAGTGTAGCGATCTATCCTCTCTGCCAACCCCCACGGGGTAACGGCGTGATGGTTAGTTAGTTAGTTGTACGCGAGTGTTGATGGCACCAGAAACAGATGACATCCGCGAAAGATTTGTATTAACCAGATGAATCAGACAGGTACTGAAAGATGGTCTTATTAGAAACCTTAACAATCGACGAGAATGCATGAGATGTGTGAATGTGGATGAGGATAAAGCAGGATAAACATTCTATCTTCTCTGGAAAAAATGTGATGGTAAGTTAGCTAATTCATGAATATTAGTGTTATGTGGTATTCATTTGCAAAAAGAGTACATACACAATTATATATAAAAGTTTTTTTAAGCATTCAACCAAAACTTGACATAAATTTAAAATTTACAAAGAGGTCAAAATTCCGTATATAATAATACTATCCTGGTTACGATACAAACGTAATCATGTTATTGAATTCTTATCTATGCATTGAATATAGAATTCATTGCTAATAGATATGTTACAAAATCTATGCACATCGGAATGTCATTTTTCAAACATGGCTGTTGAAGTTAATGATGTCCCTGGCGGGGAAATTGAAGTAAAACAAACAGAAAAAAAGCATTCCATCAAGGCCACGGTACTGGATTCTTTTACCTTATTAGCGAATAATTCCGAATCAACGAGAATCAATGGTGGAGTAAAACTACTGGGTTACCTTTTCACTAACAACGATGCCGAAGAGGTTAGTTTCACCATGTGTTTTATTTTAGGTTTTGACAATTTTATCATTATTGTCTGTAAATGCTGATTTGTATTATTAATCAACGATAATGCTTATTTATTATTTGTAATGAATTATTTTTAATCTTAAAACTGAGTGCCAAGTAGAGATTTAAAAAAAAAACATGAGATTATTTTATTTACTGTTTATGTTTTTCTAGTCGGAAAAAGAGGCGTCGTATGCCCTGAATCGCCTGATACGAGGAATAGCTACAAATCGCCCCAATGCTAGACAGGGCTTCTTCACAGCGCTGACTGTATACCTGACGAGCCAGGCGAGCATATCAATTAACTCCCTCGTCAAAGTTCTCGTTAAGGAGCTACCTATTGGAGGACAATCTAAAAGTGTAAGTAATTAATAATATTTAATGTGATGAACTTCTGAAAAAAATCATCAACATTTCTGATTGAAGATGTTTTGAACATAGAATTATTCAGTAGGTACCCCAATAAAATTTGTCACAAAAACTGCATCAGAAATAGTGTGTTAGAAAATTTCATACCTTTTTAAAATCTTTTTTTTTTTAATTTGTACCGATTTTGCTGCCTATCACATATTAAGCGAGCACTCCACCATTTTGCCATCCCATTACTGTTGTGTCAAATTGTCAAAGTATAATAAAAATCATATTGTTACGCTGTTTTTTTGTATTGGAATTAAAGGTGTTGATTTATATTTTGATATATACCTTATTATTTATACATTCTTGACATAACATTTTTATACTGATATTGACCTGGTGGTACATGATATACACCTGGTGAACTATTTAATAAGCTTAGTTATCAAAGGGTTTATTAATACAGCTTAAGATATTTGTATTGTAAACACTTCTTATATAGGTGAATATTTTTTCAAACCCGAAAGAGGTAATTTTTGCAGAGGTGGTATGATACACGTGTCTGAGACATGTAACACTATTTTGTTTTGAGCAAAGATACTGATAATATTTTAATATCAATGTGCTACCTGATAATTTGTAGCATACAAATTGGTCATGTGTATATCTTGTAGAAATGAATCTTGCCTTCTTTAGCAATGAACACGTTAATTCTCTTTTTAAACAACTGATGTATTATTGTGAACAGATAACAAACTTTAAAATAACTCATAAATAAAATAAAATAAAAAAATAGAATAAAAACAACATAAATTTATTAATATTGCGTAATTGATTATGTGATGACTTGTGGTGGTTCAATCTTGGTCAAAATGATTGTTTCACAGGAGACAGGGGAGATATGCACAGGGCACGTGCTGACGTGCGGTGCTGTGCTCCGCTCGGGACTATTTCTCCGCTCATCAGAGGAGGAACAGGCCATGCTGGTGACCACCATGCTGACTGCTGCAGCCAAGAAAGCTTACCTCGGCTTGGTTGCATACTCTTTCATTGTGGACTTTGTAAACACTGTAAGTTTATGAAGATTCTTTGTACGCTTTTAAAATTATTTGGCATGTTTTTTCTTTCCTTTGTATTTACAAATTTCAGGAACAAGTTGATATTGAAAGGAAAACTTATCATATAATAATGATTCTCCTTCAACAACAGTATTATGACATTCTTTTGAAATTAAGTTACATTTAAATATATATTTTGCACACGTAAAAATGACATTTAAGAGTAACTCATCATAACGTTATTTCTCAACAAAGGCAAAGAGGGATAGAAAACATACTTACCTTTTATACGTCTTTTCATAAATGCTCGTTTAACCTCTTCGGGGAGTATGGCCGTTAAGGACCGACCAATCAAAATTGTGTCACCAGCATCTTTAGGTATATTCCAAAAATATACATTCTTTTACCTTATAGATGATTTATTCTTATAGATGTTGTCTTTATATTTATTTCTAAATAAGTTTCGTTTTCAAAGTGTTATTTATCATATTTTTATTGTTGGTCTAAAAGAACAGTCAAACAAAACAAACATGTGGAGCTCTTTGAATGAACAAGACATTGCTAATTATTTTAATGAGGGTGAAGATGATGATGTATCTAATATAAATATAAGTTCACAAACCCATTTATCGAAATGCCTTTCTTCAGAGTCTTGTTCTTAGTAAGTAAAATTTTTCTTGGTAGAAATGATCTGCTCTGATGCTAACGATGGTTGACGCAACCTGGATTAGGCTTGCAAATTATCATAGCTTAATTGCGTATATTGGTAGTGATTAAGTTTTTTTTTCTTCTGTAAAATATGTTTGTTTTTGGACAAAATATGGTTTTCTATGAAAAAGGTTGAGATTTTAAAAACTAAAAAAACCCACTCCTCGCATATATTTTTATTCCCAAAAACCCACTCATGGAGAGGTTAACAGGATTGCCCTTTAATATTACCTGGTGGTGCTAGGTCCTAAATGTCCTTATATCTCCAATATCTTTTCCCTTTTGTCTAGAATTCCGAGGAAGACGTAACTACGAAACTGTGGCCGCATTTGAAGGAACCTCTGTCCAAACCCCTCGTAGAACATTCCATGGACTCGCTGTACTGCCTGCTAGCTGTGTCCGGCAGGTTCCCTGCTCTAGCTAAGAAAATTGTGAAGAAGAAGATGGGGCTACCGGGCATCTTCTGCCCCGAGACAGTCACCGTCATATGCGACAAGCTAATGGTTTGTTAACTGCACATCTTTTAAAAATTAGATAGAGAATTTTATCATGAACATGTAGGGTGCAGTTTCAAGTGAAAATAACTTATAATGGGCTTTTTGTGTTATAATTTCTGTCAGTTATTAATTACATATTTGTTTAGTTGTATTTACTCAGGGTATTGTAGAGATTTGAAGCATCCACAGTATGCGTTAGTGAAATTAAATTATTTTAATCTATTTTCTGAAAACTTTATCTGCGTTTATTTTATTTTTAGAATGCCCCGGATTTCCCCTCCGTACATCATCCGATTTACGAGACCTTCGGGAAAGAAATAGCGAAGTCACAGCACCTTGTTTTGTTTTGGACCAGCGGTTTGGAGATTAAACTGAGTCTCCGTAATCAGAACAGATCCATCATAGCGCTCACAATACTCGACGGCATTTTAAAAAATGTTTCGGATCATTCTAAAGAAATCCCCCACCTGCTCAGCGATAGATTTATTCCCAACATTCTTGAATGGTTCAAGGGCTTCAAGTCTGCCGGAGGTAAATTGAAGAAATACAGAGGGAAGCAGCAGAGATATGAGGATGAGGAAGAAAATGACGGAAGAAAAGTAATATTGAAAGCTAAAGATGTTTTTGATACTCTTGTTGACACGTTGAGAAATGAATCAATAAATAAAGATGTCTCATTGGGAGTGTTGAAAAATCTTCTGTTTTATCCCGGTGACATCATGTTTGGTGAAATCACCAATTCCAAAGTGATCAGATCATCTATGGACGAATTGAATGTGGATGGGGTGAAAGAGTTTGCCGACATACTGAAGAAAGTCATCGCTAACGAGAGTAAGAAGGTCCAGTCAAACAGGGCGGAGAGACCTTGGACTAACACAGAGAGACTCCGGGCGGCCGAGATGTTTACTCACCTGGTGAACCACAAGGCAACCGCCGAGAACATCAAGTGGAGAGTGAAGAAGATGCAGTTTTTGCTGCGGATCAGTTTGTTCAAGACGTCGGGGCACGACGAATCGGCGAGCGTGAGCTCTGAATTAGCAGGTAAATTAATTTACTTCTTATTTACATTATTCAATGATTTAATCAGTGAGAATATATGAATGTAGGAGTGAAAATGGGCAATTTGATTGTATGCTGTTGTACGCCGTTGATGCAGTATTGATGGCGAATAATGAACAAGAATTACAGAGGCTAGTGAGTAGAATGTACGATGTATGCAAGGAAAGCGACCTTATTATGAATGTCAACAGGTTGAAAGTGATGATATTCGAGAAAGAGCAAAGCAAGACAACGTGCAAAATACTTGTAGGTAATGAATGTTTGGAACAAGTAGATGAATTTGTGTATTTGGGAAGTATGTTCGATAGAAACGGAAAAATATCGAAAGGAGGTTGACTGCAGGGAATAAACTGAACGGCGCTTTGAATAGAATTATAGCTAATGAGAACTTGTCAACTGAGGCAAGGCTAGCGGTTCTGAGCTGGCAGAAGAGGAATGAAAGTAGACTTACCTTACTTAGAATACAGTTAAGCGTATATGTGGCAGATTCATTTATAACAGAGTAACGAATGAAGAAATAAGGAAAGAATGTAAAGCTGATCTTAGTATAGTGAGTAAGATTAATAAAGGATCTCTTAGGTGGTTTGGTCATATGGAACGGATGAATGAGGAGAGAATGGTAAGATAGATATATGACGCAAGTGTTGATGTCACCAGAAGTACAGGACGTCCGCATGACTAGGTAAACCAGATACTGGAGGATGGTCCTGTTGGAAGCCTCAATAATCGTCGAGCTAGTATGAGAAGATGTCTGACGTGTCTATTTTATTTATACCACTTTATATAATGTATCAACAAGATATT
Source organism: Eubasilissa splendida (assembly GCA_031772225.1). Lineage (NCBI taxonomy): Eukaryota > Metazoa > Arthropoda > Insecta > Trichoptera > Phryganeidae > Eubasilissa > Eubasilissa splendida. The sequence continues at coordinate 21,256,362 of CM062868.1, forward strand.
TTTTTATTTTTACAATTATAATAATCTGGCTTATTATTTCATTATTTACAGCTGCTGTCAAAAAATGCTTCTTCCGCTGTCTTAACTTCACTCTTCCCAAGCTCGAGACGTTACTGAAGGTCCTTGCTGCCCTTGTTGACTATACGGATGACTACCTCTCGAACGATGCTAATCTCACGAGGCTCACGAAACCCATTTCTCCGAAGACATTAGAGAGCTGGAAAGCGATGAGGGAGTTCACCAAAACTTTAGTTGCATCTGCAAGCAGCGATAGCTCTAAAGCTAACACTGTCTTTCAGATTTTATCACTACACAGCGGGCTGTTTTTGTTTGCTGATGTGATGAGCGAGGAGATGGCATCCAGTTCCTTGCAGGAAGTGCAGAGTTGCTACGATCATTATATCAAAGACCGTAAGGGTGGCAAAAAGAAGAGAGAGGTTGTAACATCAGAAGGAGACATAATCGACGAAGAACCAGAGTGGATAGAAGTTTTAGTCGACGTCTTCTTGAACTTCTTATCTAGAGATTCGTTCTTACTGAGGAGTGTGGTTCAGTGTGTGTTCAGGCTCTTGTGTGAATATCTCACGCCTTCAGCTATCGGACAAATTGTGTCTGTGTTGGATCCAGATAGTGATACTAATCCCCTATCACAGCACGGCGACAAGTCGGACGAAGAGGAAGACAATAGTGGTTCTGACAACGAAAATGATGAAGATGCGGAAAGTGGTGATGAAGAAAAGGACAGCGATAATGAGTATGATGAAGAATCTTCCGCAGAAGATGAAACAGAGGACAATACTACAGTAACGGATCAACTTAGAATGGCAGTCCAAAAGGCACTAGGGTCTGCTGCACCAGAAACAGACACGGAGAGCATAGACGCTGACAATATTGGTGAGGAAGAAGGAAGGAAACTGGACGAAGCCCTTTCTATTGCATTTAAACAGTTGAAACAATCGAAAGGTAAGAAAACGAAAAAGGACAAGAAGAATGATAAGGTTTTGATGGATTTCAGGATAAGGGTTTTGGATCTGATAGATATTTACCTAGAAAAAGAACCTTCTATGGAATTGTGCCTTGGAATGCTTTCTCCCCTATCTAGGTGTTTAGAGTTCAGTATAAAAGATTCTGATCAGCAACCGTTAGAAGCCAAAGTCAGAAAATGCCTCAAATGTCTCACAGCTGTAAAGTCATTCTCCTCTTCGGAGGGAGTCACCATGCAACTGTTGGCCGAATATCTCCAGGCCGTCACCAACAGAGGAAGTAGAACTCAATTTGTATTCCAGGCTCTAGGAGACGTGGTTTCAAAGTGTAGCACGTTCATAGTACGCTGCTCGCAAAAAATAAAATCTACGGAAACACCGAGTAAGAAAAAGAAAAAACATAAACCTAATCCTGTAGTAGAAATATATAAAGAGTCCTTAGCCACATTCTTCACCAAGAGAGACTGCCTACTGCCTGTTATATTATTCCACGATGTTCTTCAGCTCAACTGGGACGGCAATTGGGAAATATTACCAGTTATAATTGATCATTGTTTTGCAGCCGGTGTGAGGCAGTTTAGGAAAAATGAAGGTTTGGAAATGGTAAACATGTTTTATAAAAATTTGAAACGCAGCTTAAGAGTGGAAAGTGCCCAAGATATTTCAGCCAAATTAAAACCAATTGAAGAAAAACTTTGCGAATATGTAATATCTCATTTTAAGAGCAACACCGAGGTCAATGAAAGATTCTTTGCAATACTCATGAAACTCTTTGTAACAATAAAGAATTACCACTCTTCGGTTAAAGAATCAGTTGACAACATATCGTGGGAGGAGATAAAGCCTATCGTGCAGCGGTGTAGGCAGTGCATCAAACTAAGAAATACTCAAGATTATTTCAAATTTTGCAATTTGTTCGGTTTAGAAAAGATAAAAAATAAAATATTTGAAACAGTTAAAAAGGTAGAAAAAGAATCCACGGATTCCGGGCACGACAGCAATACTGACGGCGACGCTGAAACTAAACCGGAGACTAAAAAAGAAAAGAAATTAAAAAGAAAACAGAAGTTGAACGGATCTATTGAAAATGGCATCGCCTCTGACGATGAAAATGATCATGAAAAGCAAAAAAGGAAGCCGATCAAGAGGGTGAAGAAAGAAATATCCAAGAAGGAAGCTAAACAGCTCAGGGCGCAGGCGTCATCTGAGGGTCTCGAGCAAGTCTCATTCAGTAACTTGCTTGAAGCCAACATAGATGTTGACGATATTGGCGAACAGACTCTAGATAGTGACGACAACAAATCCAAAAAGAGAAAAAATTCAGACGAAATACAAATTAAAAAGAAATCTAAGAAAATTAAAAATGATTTATAAACATAGTACAACTTGTGAAGTAAATGATTTTATTTACATGATTTTTTTAAATAAAGAAATTAAATTATTTGGATTTTTATTTTATATATTTTTGATGTGTAAACAAACATTTTAAGTTATGCCCCCCCAAAAACGTAATGTCAGAGAAATTTAAGGTTAAATAAATAAGTGAGCAAAGAAATATGTCATACTCTGTACCGCGGTGACCACATATTTTATTTGATACCTAGACATGTCAAACTTAATATTTAGGCACTTTTAAAAAAAACATGTTAATGTACTAGCAACGAAGTACATATTTATGTATTAACATTGAAATATTTTTTTGAGGAGAGCACATTTTTATTGTAAAGTTGAATTTTCAAAATATAATTTTGTGGTATTTTAGTACAAATTAAATAAATCAACTAGAAAGATGAACAATTTTTTTTTCTGTATATCTTTCTAGTTGTATTAAAATACCACAGAACTATGTTTTGTAAATGCAATGTCACAACAAAAATGTGTTCTTAAAAAATATATAAGTTGTGGCAAAATTTAATAAAATTGATTAATTAATTTAATTTTGGCGTCTCCTAGTGTGTTTTACTCAAAAGGTATTTATGATTCACCGCAATATAAAGTTGAATAATAGATGCGTCAATTGGAAAGATTACAGATTACAAATTCAAAATTTGTTGAAAGCGTATTCGATTGCTATAGTGAAAATGATAAATGCGCTTCCCCGGATAGGAAAAGGTGCAGGTAAGAATCCCGGTAGCAGCTAAATATTTTTTTCTATATACTGATATAGAACGAGAAGCTATTGTATTTATTAGACGCAGAATCAAGAATAAATATAGGGAATTGCATCTTGCCAGTACATACAAATCGCTGACAACAGACCCATATGGGCGGGACCGGACGTCTTGACAAAAAAAACCTGGCAGGTCGTTCAAAAACGAATAACGGTCGTAATGATCTCCAGCCCAAGTATTGCGCAATGAACATTAAGACAGGATAACAAAGGCAATGGGAATATGGTGAAGGTTTCTCAAGAAGCGATCGTAAAATGTAAAGGCGTGTATTGTTTCAAAAGGATACATCCTACGAAAGTTAGTTGGACCGTTAAAGCAGGTCCAGTTGTATCGACGAGACAAACGATTTCCGAGGAAGTATCTAGGAAATCAGCCGTTACGTAAGAGTGCTAGCATCCAGGGTCGCGAATAACAATGATCCGAAGCAATTGGCTTTCGAACAAAAAACGTCTATACGTGAGGAAGACAAAAAGAGCAGTTCCTTTGTTTGGTTTGTTAGCACGATGTTGAACGGACCACATGGTTCGGATCACAATTTAAATTAATGTACTCCTAGAATATTACAAGAAATAACAAGTAGATCGAAATTATCTCTAATACAATTAATTTGAATATGAAACAAACCTGTAAATCTAAGATGGTACAGTGGGCATGGGCAGATTATTTAAAAAAAACATAAATATAAGAATTTTGTAATAATAATAATATATATATTTTTTGATTCATAGTACAGTATAGTGTGTTATTATATTACTATAATCACTGCAGCAAAGTAAGACATATGTTTCGGTACCCTGCCTACTACACTAGTATTTTACTATATTATAACAGACTGCCTTTCCGGTATAGTAATAAACAAAGTGTAACGTTCTTGTCAGTTTATTTTGTAGATTTAATTATATATGATAAGTGTCATTAGTCAGGAGGTATAAACGAGGCTTCCATTTTTAAATTTTCATAATAAAATTAGTGATGCAATTCCAGTTAATTCTTAAGTATACAGGTATGACTAACCATTAATTTGTGTGTGTATACGATATGTGGCGCCAGCGGAAAATGAATCAATGAAATACTTAAATATGAAGCGAAGAAGCACGACGAGGGTTGCAGAAATGGAGTTCCCCAGGAATCCGTTGTTCGGCAGGAGTCCAGCGAGTCCTCAGAGGCGGGAAACGTACACCGCCCGGGCATGGACAGGAATGGACGTCGTTCCGCCCAGGGCTATCGCAAATAAAAATGGAAAGTTGCAGGCAAGTCGAGCAGTCGCGGGCGCCGCCCAGCCTGCCGAGTTTGCAGGGCCACACAGTGGTCACAGAAGAAGACGAGCTTACCGAAAAGCAGATGGCGAAGCTAAAGGCCGAGTATGATGCAGCAGTAGAAGAAATAAGAGAGCTGGCCTAAGAAGTAACAGAGACCGTAATGTGGGCCGTGAGACTGACCACACTAATCATACAGATAATTTTAATCGTGACGGCAGTGATTATATTTGAAGTATGTAAATCAGTACTAAGTGTAGTGTTGAAATTAACGTGTGAAATATACAGAATGACGTACGAGATAATAGCGAAGTGTATGAGTAAGGAAACGATATTTTGAAATATAGCTAAGATGCGATGCAAATCGACAGCGCGCGCGGTATCGATTTTGATGTACGAAGTGTATGGCGCGTTTTGCGGAACAATGGTGATGTGCATAAATACGGGAGTGATGCTATGCAATAAAGCCAGAATGCGATATGAGTCGATAGCTGACGCGATTTCAAAGTTAATGTGTGAGATAAGCGATTTAGATTCTAGGTCGATTCTAACGAATGGAGGAAAAAATGTGTTTTCTAGGATACTCATGATGTATGTTCGCAAGGGAGCGACATTACGCAAGGGAGTAAGAATATAAGAGCGCATCAAACTCGGGAAGCGAGGTTTGGCGCAGTGGATGGCCGAACACCAGCTATCGTGCGGGGAGAGGGCGTAGAAGGATGGGTTCCTCCTGACGCTGAAACTATCCACGAAGGTAAGCTAAGAGCGGCGTCGTCCAATAGCAGGGATATGCTTTGCAGCGGATACGGATCCCCTACTGAACGCCTGCGTGGGAAAATCGGTGACGCCATCGCGAGAGAGACAGAAAATTTACTCGTCTCAAGCGAAAGACGTACGAACAAATTTGCCGCATACTGCAAGGCAGTAGACGTGCTACGTATATTGCATGTAGCGATAAAAAGGTTCAGACCGCCGTAAAGGACTGATAACAGCGCGATAAGCAGACGGGGGAGTGACGAAGGAGACGTAAGAATTGTTAAATGTTACATAATAAAAAATATAATAATCGTCTTAACCCCCTCTATCAATATCTTTATAGTTGATTCATTTTACTTGTATTGAAGTATTTTAGGAAGAATTTCAAAAAGGCGAAGTCTAATGACCCACGATAATTTAAAAGTACCAACAAACGAAATGGTACTGGCTTGAGAATATTCAGTTTGATTCAGTTTTACTTAATTTAATGAGGGGTTTGCTGATGTAAGTCAAATTTAATGTGGGTATCGCGCGAACCTCTTTAATCCTCTAGCCCCTTATCAACCCTTAGTTTAATGAACATATTTTTTGTACACCTACAACTTGATTCTTTCACTAAAAAAACGGAAATTTTTGTAGCACGCAGTTCCACTCTTCAGCTAGAGTTTGGCATTTGGCATAGTTTAACTCCAACTTTGGGTTTACTAAAAGGAGTTTCAAAGCTTTTCGGTACGCACTTTGATGTATGTGCAAATAAATGAGATCTACTGGCATATTTCTTTTATCTATGGTTTCTTTAGAGAATTAGATGAATTAGATCCATGGAAATTTCTTGACAGTTTTGTCTTTTTGCCTGAATGTCATGGTGCGGGCATTTTTTAAAATAGTTTTGTGACAATTTTATTTTGTCGATTAAAAGTTTTAAGCAATCTGTAGTACAAATATATGCATTTATAAGTTATTTCAATGGCGTCCTTTTCGAGAATACAGCGGTACGCGCTAGTGGGGCTAGGGGCCGCCGGAGGTGCCGTTATATATTACTTTTCTCTGAGGCCAGCGTCTAAAAGTAATGTGGTTTTTAATTCCTGGACTACTAACTACACTCCCTCGGTCAAGTGGGATTTTAACTGGGATCAGTAAGCTTCATTTTTAAAACAAATCAGATGGTGCATGTGATAAAATAACCTAACATTTGAATGACCTCTTTGTTTGTTTGGTTGAGATTTTTTTTTCTATCGTTCTATTTACGTATTTTGATTGTTATATCGATACTTATTTTTCTGTTAATTCAATTTCGATTTTTGCCAAACTTAACCTATAATGAATATTCTTTGCTTACAAACAAACTTTCCCAAGATAATTCTTGTTATATTTTAACCGAAATAACTATCCTTAAATATAATCTTTGCCATTTATTTAAATATGTATTTGTACCTTTATGATTATTGTTTTTACAAAAAAATAAATACATAACCTTTAAATCTTATTTCAATCTATAATCCAATAATGTATAATCAATATCTAAACCTCAATGTTGTCATTTTATCAGAGATGAAATTATCTACAGGCATACCTCTCTTGAATGGCAGTTTAGGTTCTAGATCACCAACGTAAAGTGATCGTAGTCTTTTTTCATTTGCCAGGGTATATAAAAGCCTTTAGTATCATTAATTAAGCCCTTAGTCTAAAAAACCTTTATACGTATAACAAATTTTAATTCAAGTTAATGTGCACATCACATGCCTTCAATCGAGTCACACAATGTGAGTCGCTGCATCAAAACTGCACTGTAAGAACGATGCAACTCTGAAAAGAATAATTATGAATTAAAATTTATCAAGCTCCATAAAGCGAGGTAAACCTGTATATGAGATTTTTTTATATAGCAAAAGCTCTGCAAATGCATTAAAGATAAAGTTTCATTCTTAATTGCGTGGCCGGAAAGTTAAGGGCCCGAGTGAAAACTTGTTTTAAGTAAGTAGGTATCCCACTATGATTTTTTTCCTTCTATTTTTGCTGAACTATATAACTCATGGGAGTATCAAAAATAATGCAAAAGTCAATTATGTAGAACTGTAGGACTTTAAGTGATTAAGGGTATACCACTTATAGTTACTTGTTAAATGATATTTTGCTTGTTCATCATCAAGGCAGATAACAATTATATCTCAAGTATTGTTCATTACAAAGATAACTTATTAGAGAATTATACAAAGTAACAACTAGAACATTTTAAAGTATTCAATAAGTTTACTAAATAGTTGCTAGATAATTGTTTTTATCATTGCCAATATCATTTGTAAATTTTGTTTAAATAAATATGTCCGTTTTTCAAAACTCATTCTGTAAGCATTATTTTTTGGGTGCTTAAAATTTATTCAAGGAAGATATTTTTCAATATCAATCATTAATATTGCTGATTTCAATTTGCATTGACGTAAATCAATGTTTATTGTTTTGTAGTGAACACAGTAGAATAGCCGGAAATTATTATTCTTGCTCTCTTACGGGACGTGTACACGGATTACACTTTGATCTCTTGACTCAGAGATTCGGCGATAAAGGCTGGGTTAGTTGTGTCATTCTACATTCTAGTATAAAATACAATAAGTGATGAATCATAACTCACTCTGCGCTAAATTCAACTATCCTCAAGCAACTTTCGATAGGAGTCTAAGTACTGCTTCATTCACCATCAATGAATCTGCCTTTCTGCATGACGATTGTACTTTTTCAAACACAACCTGCTTATTTCATTATTTTTTTAATCTCACAGTCGAGATCCCAAGAGTCTGGTAAAGCCCAGTAAAGGAAGCCCCGAAGATGACAATCGTTACAACACCGATTTGGAAAAGGTGACACCCACGGCTGTGAGGCACCTCTTCCTCATCAGGCACGGTCAGTACAATCTAAGCGGGAAGACAGACAAAGAGAGGGTGCTCACGGAACTTGGTAAGTTGAGGAACAGGTTGTGGTGGTACTATTTTTATTGACTTGCATTTTATTTACAAACCTGCGCATTTTGATTAAAATCAAGTAGTAACAATTATTACAAACGTGAATAACAAGAATAAAAAGTTTGTACAAAGTTTTTCATTATGTACAGAATAATGATTGTTACCTTGTTTTCAATTCTTTTTCAGGTGACGGTTGTTTCAATCTTCATAACATTTTAACTATATGACTGTTATAACTGTTAGATTTATTCAAGAGAACTCTTTAAAAAATATTTACTGCATCTTATATATACGCCTATACTCTATTTACTTGTGTACTTTATGTGGTGGACGTGACATAAATAGGTTGTAATACTATACCTAAGAACACGTGTTCTTATGCACAGTATAATGTGGGAATTTGATTGCGAGAAGAGCATGCAGGTGTTCTTTTTTCCGATAATTATTACCTTCCACACAGTTTAATACTTGGATTGAAATTCAGTATTATTATACCATTTTAATTAACTATAGTTTTATAATAACATTTTTTCATCTCACACATGCTATTGTGCCAATTTATGTGTGCAGGCCGGAAGCAGGCCACAATGACGGGCCAGCGCCTGCGCGACCTGGGCTTGACGTGGGAGGCGCTGGAGCGCTCCACCATGACCCGGGCGCAGGAGACGGCCAAGCTGATCGCCGAACAGCTGCCTCCCGAGTGTGAGGGCCGAGACTGCTCGCTGCTGGAGGAGGGTGCCCCCGCACCCCCGGAGCCGCCAGTCGGTCATTGGAGACCCGAGCCACATGTAAGTCGCTTCGAAGCTCGACTCGTCTTATCAGATTAATTTCTAGTAACTGTGATGTTGTGTTTAATATTAATATGACGGTGTAATGCGGTTGAATAATTTTACTTTGGATTTCATTGCTCATAGCTAAAAAAATTATATTATTGTATTATATTAATATTATTGTGTTTAATGCGATGCTTACAATGAAAAAATATTCGCACTTCACATCACAACTACGTACACATTACACATCGCACTTGCCGTCTTTCTTATCTATGGTGTGGCGCTAAATTTTTTGACGTTTATCGCTGTCCCTTTCTCTGTCGGCGATACTTGACTCGGGCTTTCTTGAGGTTAAAAATGTTATTACAAAATTTCATAATTTTTTTACTGCCTCGGTTTTTCTCTTATCTTTTTACAAAACTTTATACGGACCTATATTCATATTTAAGCAGATGATAATAATTGTTTCTTTGATAGGAAACCAATTATAAATTTTTCAAATGCCAACAACAAATGTATAGTCTTTATATGTCACCCTGCATCATAAAAAAAATAAAGTCGCCTTTATTAATTCTTCCTTTAAATTAGTCACACCAGTAAACATTCAGCGCACATTTTTAAAATGGAGTTTGCATTGAAATATGTCATTCAGAATTCTCGTAGTATTTGCAATTAACCGGTATCGAGTGAATCTCGTATTTTTGGCTTGTTTAGCAGTTCTTCCAAGAGGGGGCCCGGATAGAGGCCGCCTTCAGGAGACATGTGCACAGGGCCCCTGCGTCCCAGCAGGGAGATTCCTACACGCTGATTGTGTGCCATGCCAACGTTATACGCTACTTCATCTGCAGGTATGTTTACATTATTGTGTCCAAAATTATCCAATTACTCTTTATAAAAGTGTTTCGACTCTACGGAAATTGAAGATTTGCAGATCCGCAACAGTCTTCGTAAATTTCTTAAACTTCTTCAGTCTTTACCATTTTGATAACACTCCGGGGGAGGAGAACAACATTTTAATAATTATTTCGTTGTTATTATTAATTTTTTTTTTGAATTTCTGATTTAGGTCCGGTTGTTTGATCAGTGGTAAATTTTGACTATAATAAAAACAGTTACGGGTTGTTCGATCATTGGTAGAAATATTTACTCATCGAAAGTACATTCAATAGTAAACTAATTTTACCCTCCAATATCAGATGTTAAAAACCGTAAATTAGTTAGTAAAAATGGAAGATTCTTCACGGCAGTTTCAAAAGTCACCTGACACATTGATATTTTGAAAGTTGCACTATACGACAATTAATTATTCAATATTCCGCTATTTTAGTGATGAGAGTTCGTCCCTTGATGATCTCGTTCTTGAAATTACATTAGCACATAGAATGAAAAATTTTCACCAGTAACGCAGGGGTGAATAAAGATAAAGCATAAAATCATATGTATTGCCAATGGTGAATATTTAAAATAAATTAAATTCTCAGATATTTGATGATTATTCGCCCTGCCACACTTTTAGATGAGATTATCTTTGACTATAGTAAATTTGACGTATGAACATCCCGCAAACGTTTTTTTACCACAGGCTATGGTAAAAATATACTATATTAAAAATTTACTACCGATCACACAACCGGCCTTTAAAGTTGTTGTAAGCGCAGACATATATAATGGTAGAGTACGACCAGTCTTAAGGATGCGCTTCAAATAATCTGCGCAGAAACTGACTTTTTATTTTGTGTATCTTTCAATGATGCACAATAATATAAAGTCAATTATTTTATTTTATTATTTATATTATAACAAACATAATAACTATTTAACGTATGATAGTAATAATTAAAATCCACAAAAATATTTAGAAACATAGGTGTGTTTAGATGCAGAAAATAAATGAAAAGAGAAAAAGAGGGAGAAAGAGTGGGGAGGTTGCAACTATTGTTGCGGTAAAGGGAGAGCAAGATGTGTTTATAGGCAGAATGATTGGCCAAAATTGAGATTGTGGTGGTTTATAAGAAGAACCCGACAATATTAAACATGATGACAGAAAGAACTAACGTTGAAAGGTGAGTGCCAAATGCCGCGACCATCACAAAACAAATGTTTTAAAAGCGCTGGAAACTTTTGTCGCCAACTTCAGCGGAGAAATGGCGGGTTGACAAGTTCGACCTATTACGTCGTTATTAAAAATGGTGCGCGAAAAGATAGTCCATTATAATGGTGTTATTTTTTTAAATAATTTAAATGTGTGGATTTAGGTGTATATAATTACTTCGAGTTGCTATGAAAAAAGTTAGTATGTAAAAAAGAATCGAATTTTTTAAATTTTTTAATCGTTATTCAAACTTTTTTCTTGATTTTCGGTCCCCTCAACTTTGAATTAACGGGATTTTACCGTAATATTTTCTGGACAGTTATAAAATTATTTTGTTTGAAATATGCTCGCATACGGCTTACTTTCAAAAGCCATTGCTAAAATTGAGACGATCGTTCAGACAATTTTTTATTATATTGCAATCAAAATTCTAATCTCTATAATGATTAGAAATTTTTAAACATGATGTAGAATTTAAGCAGACAATCCATCTGTAAAATATTGTGGACTAAATCTGATACAGCGATGTCATCACGCATTACCAATATTTTTCTTTCCAGAGCCATGCAGTTTCCACCGGAAGCTTGGTTGCGAATATCTCTAAACCATGCATCCATAACTTGGCTGTCCGTGCATCCCAACGGCCGAGTCATCCTTAGGTGTCTCGGAGACACCGGTCACATGGAACCCAAGTACATCACCAGTCGATAGGGCCGATCGAAGCCGTCGCAATTAACCTCAGAAACCCAAAATAACCTCAAATAAAATAATATTATCATCCCTTTGCCAAAATAGGTAAATAGAAAAAATACTGTGCATCCGATTAATCTCTCCTTAAGATTTTGTATACCTCTTCCAAACGATGGTGCAGCCGAGATGTGGCATTGGCATTGGACAATATTGTAATGCGATTGTTCATTTAGTAATATAATGTGGCTTAGTTTGTGTTTGAAATACAGCTTCAGTTATCCAAGTAATGAAATGGAAGGTATTGATTACGATAATTCATTGGTGCTTCAAGCAGTCTGATCTCGAGTCTATCTGTTTTTGAAAAATGTAAACAACTTTGCCAACAAAGATGTTACAGAACGTTTCTGCAATGCTATTTCATGTTGTGTATTGGTTTGTAGGCTATTTAACATAGATTGATTGGTTTGTAGGCTATTTAGTAAAAACATTGAAAAATAAATAGATCAGATATATTCATAGATATGGGCATCTCAAAATGCCCATTTAAACATGTGAGATCCCCCCCCTGCAACAACGCTGCATATCGGTTTTTACAAATGTTGATAGATAGACAGAGCGTTGGCCATCTTGGATTACATACAGTGTTGTCGTAGGTTAGATAACTTAGAAATTGTGTGTAATAATATTTTTATTTATTTTACATTGTCTAATATACCATTTGACACCCAAGAAGATATACAATGTTGTGGCATTCATAACTCAGATCTGTCAAAAAAACAATATGCAGTGTTGTTGCAGGGGAGGTCTCACATGTTAAAGCAATTAGAAGTACAATGCAGTCTGAATGCTATAAGCAACGGGTTAAGTCAAATTATCACATGTAGGAGAATATATTAGATTTTTTTTCTTTAAAATTTTGAGATATTGAAATCGGCACGGAATGCAGGCATGCCTCGCTTATACAGTGTGTTACATTTCAGATTGCATATAAAAGCCTAGAAACATGTTTTCATAATCATTTATTAAGTGTGTAACGCCCCTAGGTCTATAAAACTGAACGAATTCTGTTTGTAAACAAACTGAGGTTCAAACTGTTCGTAAAGACCCTGAATAATTGCGCAGGGTTGATGCGCTTGACTCCAATCATATCAATCAGTGATGTGAAAGTAATGCAATTTTGAAAATAATAATTATTAATTAAAATTTTCTCAGGGCCGTAAAGCGAGGTATGTATATATGTCACATCAATATTCTTAATATTTTTAAACTAAGGTAGTATTGTAAAAAATAGAACCAACTTATTGGCTCAAAATAGGCGAATATATTACTGTGAGGTCAAATAAACAATTCTAACATACAGTGATTTTTTAACAACTGTAAAAAATTGTCACGGAAATATGACAAATTAGCATTCAGATTTGTAGTTTTTCTAAATCGCTCGTTAATAAACGCACACCCTGTTAAGTTGTATGTATGTCATCTGAACATGTCAGTAGATGTATAGAATTCTTGCTCCGCTGTCCACATTGAGAACGGAATCTTTAGATGGTATACAAGCAATATAAACAAATCTAAAAAAGTTTCTAAATTTTTTCTATAAGTAGTTTTTTATGATTAAAAACCACCAACATGTCTCACCAGATAAAGCTTTGTAGATGTGCGTGTCGGTGGTTTTTAGAAAAGTGGTGAATTGAATAAATTCATAAATTTAATATTGACCCTCAAAATGATAGTGGCGTGCAGTACCTACCGTGTGGAATGTTTGTTTGAGGTACCTCTTACAGGCTCATCCATGTCGATTTTCTGAATAAGATATACAGACATAAGTTCATTTTCAACAGATTAATGTATTATATAGTGTTGAGATAAACCATGATTGTGATTGGTGTTCAATTGTAAATGTGATTTAACAATAGGTTAGGTTCTAATGTACCAGTGATTGCTCGCCGAATTACAAATAATTACCAATCATCGTTACAATCACGCGCATCTCGTCACTAATATTACGTGCTTACAGATACATTAATATTTATATAAATATGTTAAAAATATAATACATTTCTAATTTTGTAGCGGTGTTTTCATCAAAGCCATTTATGTCGTGAGTTATTGAAAAATGTTTTTTTGTAAATTTGAGTAGATTTCTTGAAATTTTTTATCTTTTTAAAACACTTTGAAGTTAATTAAATACATTATCATCTTTTAAAGTGCTGCACGTCATGTGATTCAGTGAAACATCATCGGTAGACATTTACGCTAGTGGCGGCGCATTTATTAGAGTTCTATTTTATACATTTTCTTTTTAATGTATAAATAGAATTTAGAAAAGATTTCTCAAAAGACGGTTAGTGAATTAATGCATTTTAGATGGAAAAATTTAATGTAATATTTTGTTGGATGCAATGTCGACTTCGTATCACAACACTAATAATAGTATAATTATTGATTCTAAACTGATTTTACACTCAAATACCATCTTTTACTGTATAAGTTAGAATGAGAACATCATATTTGTAATCAGTTGTGAAGAATATGAGCCATCATTTAATTTCGCACCTGTATCAAATCGATTATTTATGGAACTGTCGATAGACAGCTACAAAATTCCATTGCTTGTTATTTCACGAGAGGTGTCAACATTATTTCTCTGGATTCAATAAGATGATTCATCTCTGCCAATAAACGATATTTGAATATATTATGGCTGATTGATTATATTATCAAAGCCAAGCTAGCTAGTCGTCCAAACTTCAAGGTTAGATATTGACAAATATTCTTCGCATTTTTCTTTGATTGTCAAGTTATAACTTTTTCAATTATTTCATCATCTACTTGGGTAGATCTACAATATACTGAGAACATTGGACTCAACATTGTTTTGAACAAATTGTGCAGATGTTGTTTCTTGAGCGATAGCGATGGAAAGTAATTCGAATGCATGAATCACAAGCGGCAATGTATTAAAATAAATGCAATAATTAATTCCTTTCTACAAAGATTAACTTTTACTTTTAATTAATTTTATGCTTCCTCCTTTAGATATCTTGCACTGTTGTTTGAGAATTTTGCTGCAAGATTTTATTTTCTTTATATGTAATTCGTTACTTGACATTATTGGCTTAGCTTATTTGTATTAAAGCAAATGATTTTATAAAATTACTTCAATACTTCGTAAATGTTGAGAAAAAAATTGCAATCTTAACTCTGCAAACTGTTGATATTTTTTCAGAGTATAAAAACAATTTCTATAAAAAGTTGAATGAAGACTCGCATGAAGTTTGGACAACTAGCTATGTGACGCCTGTATTATACAATTTATTTATTTATTTGGTGTCTCGTATATCGAGCAAATCACGCACAACATACCATTTTTATAAAAGTTGAACATACATGTTTGTATCATTGATAAATATTTTTACATTTTTTATATACTGAAGTCAATTGATAGTACGTACATTATTGAGGTTTAAATGATATCATTTGGTTCTTTAATTTGCTTTATGTGTGAAGTATGCGGGTAATGTACGAAAATGGTTTCAGTGTTTGGTATGTATATTATATTTTAAATAAAAATATTTCAGTACATTTGATTCCTACTTTGTTTTGTTCATACCCGGCGAATAATACATTTTTGTAAACAAAATTAATTGAACTAAATGTATTCAGCATTCTAGCTTTATGCAATATTAGTTGTATTTTTTTTAGTTAAATTTTTTCATGCGTTATAATAAATAATTACGTTTTGTAATATTATATGATTTTTTTATCCTGAAGTATTAAAATATGAAATACCGTATATATTCGAGTTTAAGGTGAGAAATTTCTTGCCATTTTGAAACAATTAATTCCACGTGTCAATGTTCTCGTGTGATTTAAAAACATATTTTAATATCATTGTGGCACCCACCCGGAGTTAAATGAATGTCATACGAAGCTGATTTTAAGTTGAAGGAATATTCATTCATGGAAATTCAAATGCGTCTGTCATGTTTTAAATATTTTATATATATGAATTATAATATAATCGTAATAATAAACTATCATCATGTTGGTGTTTATTATTTTTAACTTTGACTTGTACTCACTCCATTCATCGCTGACGCTTTAATACTCTAAAAAATGTAACTTTGATTTATATACGGATCACCTTATACTCGAGTGTATAAGGTAGCTTTTTTTTAAAAATAATTTTTATTTAGAGATTTATTTTGTTGAATGTCTTCACTAATTTTTATACATTCTGTCAAGTATTGATTTTCATCTAGGCTGATCGATTAAATAGAGTATATACACATATAGCATCAATTATTTATTGGTTGGATTTATAAGCAGGGTGACAGAATGCCTGTGAAAAGATTGTATGTGTTATGTGATTTGTTTAGTAATTTTTATTTTACAAGTCGTATTTGCTCTTCCATCAGTTTAAAGATGTCTCCGGGGATGTGAAGAATAAATCGAGCATATTGAATGGTTGGTGAATGATCGAGAACTTGTTTTTTTTAAACATCGACAATATCGTCGTCAAACGGATCATTTTGCTGACAATTTGATGTAGGTAGCCTGATACAAGAATGTTCTGCTTCACAATCGCCATTAGATTTGCGTGGAGTATCTCTGTTTGATCTTTGAAAACAATTTGGCCGGGGGCTCGCGTGTGTAGTATTAATAACATAATTTTAGTTAATTTGTTTTAATTTATTAAGAGATATTATGTTATGTAACTAAGTATGTATGTAATGTTGATTGAATTAAAGTTTTTATGTTGTACTCGTGTTGTTTTATTTTTATTATCTATACATGTCATCTTACCAAATCATCAATTAGCCCAACTCGAGTCAGGGTTAAATTAAACAAGATAGAAATGTCAATGTTTTTCCAGATGCCATTGGATCATTGCACTATCTGGTCTCATCTTGCTAAAATTCTCATTCTAGATTCTCCAGTTTGTGAATGCCAATGGGACGAAGGGGATCTGCATCTTTTATTTTTAATTGCTAGTTGCATCATTTTGTAGTATTAATGTTATTGGTAAGCTTCCTGAAGCTAATTTTATATTGTTGCGATTTTACACTATACTAACAATGCTGCGATCATTGATCGAATCAGCATCTGAGTTAGTTTAGATAAAGAAATGATCATAACCGCATTCCTGTTCAATGTTTGAGTGTTTTCTATCGTGCTTCATGTTGTCAGGTTAGAGTTAGACTTTGTTTTCCTTGATTTTTTTATTTTAATATAATTTTGACCGAGCAATCTTCACTTTTGACGAGATCGAGAATGCTGCATCGGCGATTTGTTCTTCCGGTGTTATTCTGGGGCCAGCTCGTTGCCGACATTGCGAAGTTGCCACATAATGGGCATGAAAAGAATTCTACAAACTTAATTGTCAGTAACTTTTTTATGTGACATCAATTTCTTACTAAGACTAACTTAGCGGTCTCTGGGGAAGAGACTCAATTCCCTGACCACTTGCACTCTAGATGAAACATCATCACAGATTTCGTCATAATAAAATAATTCTTTACTGTGCAAAAATTTAATATTTCATTCTGTAACCGACAAATACAACTCAAATATTGGAGCATATAAAATCAACATTATTTGGAGACAGCAGTTGTTTTCGATAAAATAAACTATTTACAAGACCAATAATAATTGATTATATGTATACATATTACATATACACATGAACATTTTGCATCTTGAGAAAGGTGCAAGTATTAGATGCTGGAATATCGGTAACATTATTACAATGTCTATCTCCACTGTGATAATTTGATTATGTGAAAGTTCATCAACTATTCATACATTCTGCAGCGTTCAGAACGTATTTAAATATTTTACAATAACGATGACATAAGGAATATAACATCCTAAAAGGTTATCTTCTGCAATAACAATATCAATATAACAGGTACTAATGTGTGGTTGTTTATTTTGACGTAGGAAAATAGACTTGTAAAATTATGCGTAGTATATTTTGAATAACAATTGAGAATTTTGTGTTTAAAAAATCACAAGATACTTGTTATACTTTAAATGGACAGGTAACCAGTTCTTCGGGAGTTTCTGATTCTGATTTCTTTTCCCATACTTCGTTTTCCAGGTAATCCTCATCTTCGTCATCGTCATCGGGTTTACCCAAGGCTTGGACGAATTCTGGAAAATTAGATTGTAAATAAAAAAATATATACAAGACATTTATATGCATTTTAGTAAAATAGTCAAACGTGTGCGTGAGAAGATGTATGAAAGAGAACAAGACAAGAGTTCTATCATATGCCTAATTCTGTTGGAAAATAGCGTGATGGTAAGTTAGTTAGTTAGTTATGCCCCGCAAAACAAAAATTAATCATCGAAGGTCCCCAGCTTTTCAAATGATTGCCTGTGCCTTATATAAGACACACATATTTTGTTTCATTGTCAGGAACACTTACGTAAAATAGGCAGTGGTGTAACTGCATTAATGCTATGCATCGGAACCCATGTTAAATAGGTCTGTGTCCTATAACACATTAGGTATGGATACTTTTGCGAGTATCGGTGTTTTTTCCAGCGCTTAATATGGACTAATAATTTTTTAAATCTACAGAAGCAAGAAATGGAATTATAAAATTTAACAAATTATTTCTTACAAAAACCGACGCACGCTCTTACAAACCAGCCATCGCCAACACATTTTTATATTAGGATAAGAAGTGTATAAAATAATATTGTATAAGTATCTGCCTGGAGAGATAATTTTTGATTATTTCAAAATTATTTTATTTATATACACTTACCGTTAAAATCAATCCTTCCGTCATCATCGATGTCTACTTCTCTAATCATATCCTCAACTGAAATAGAAAAATAATTTGAAAATGAGTGACGTTTGAAAATTCAAGATGTGTATTAGAAAGCAGAGAGGAAAGTTGTAAAAAGGTCGGTATCTAATTTTAGTTTTGAAAGCATACATTTAAATTGTTCAGAATAGAGGCATTTGGGAACTTTTGGTAGTGATCTTATATTTTACAATGTTCAATCTTACTGTCTTCTTCATCCAGATCTTCCCCCAAGCACTGCAGCACTGCTCTCAGGTCTGAAGCACAAATGTATCCCCGGTTTTGCTTGTCGAACACCCTGAAGGCATCCCGTAATTCTTTCTCGTCTTCCTCTGCCTGCGAGACCCCCATGTTGCACATGATCATCACAAACTCCTCGAAGCTTACGTTGCCGTCACCTAGAACCGATTAGTTTTAATTACTAATTCATCATTTACGTATCCTGAGAGCTCTGTATTCTCTCCCTTTACAATAATAATATATAGCTTGCTGCTAGGTTCCGCGGGCGGGTATTGTGACCACTACACAGTCAGGGTTTCCGTAGAATCTATTTTTCAATGCGCCATGTAGTATACTTTGTCTTTATTTCCAGTAAAAAAAAATAGTAAAATGATACATGTCATATGCATATGTACACCTAGAGGTATCTTAAATTGATATGATTATCATCAGAATGTTATAAAAAGCATAAACATGAAGGATATAGTGAACTTAAAGAAATAAAATAATATGGACAGGTAAAAAAATTAACTTAAAATCTCAAGTGAATATGATATTTTGTGTAACACCGTTTTGAACTGTCGCGACATAATTTATTTATCTGCCTTAAATAGCGACACCTACCGGAGATCAATTCAGAAAGATTGTAAATGAATATTAATATTCATTATTATTTTTTGCTAATCTGTACTGCCATCTAGCGGATATTTAAAGAAAATGAATTATACTAATATTGGATACAACGGATAAGAAGTGCAATTATAATGTAGATATTTTAAGCCTTGAATTATATTATACTTGAAATATGATACGTGTTGTAAAACCTTCTCACCATCAGCATCCACTTCTTTAATCATCTCCACCAGTTCCTCGGTGCGAGCAAACTGTTCCAAACTTCTCATGACTTGGTGTAGCTCTACTGTTGTGATGCTGCCATCTCCATCCTTATCGATTACATTGAATGCATCTCGGAACTCTAAAAAAAAAACTCTTGAAATTATACTATCATTTGTTACTTGATATACATGCTGTATATAATAATCTATTTCCTTAAATTGATTTTATATGATTGTTTATAAAACTATGTAAACATGGAGCCACTGCTGTTTTATAAAGGTGAGTAATTAATTAATTTAAATCAGTTGTTTATTGGGTGGCAGAGAGGCCCGAGTGATAAATGTCATATTTTCAGTTACATACATTAATACGCTCATAAGTAATTGTTTTGTATTGGTTTTATTTAATAAGCAAGGATATATAGAAGCATTATATAACTATAATGATGTTATAAATTTTTTTAAATATATAAAAACATGAAATTATGTCGTCTTTTTAATCCCTTTTGTCTCCATTTGATCACTTTGCAGATAGACCACTCTGCCGTTGTGCGACTCATTTTATACGGAGAGAAAATGGAATCAATCGATGTGTAGTGATGTTTACTTCCACCTACCCTAAGAATTGAACTAGTTTAAGGTGGGTGTACATAGATTAAATTATCCTCTTGCGATTGGCGGAAAAGGTTAGCACTATGTGATGTATTCCACAATAATTGTTACAAACACTTTATCAAATGCTACTAAAGTTATTGTGCCAAAAAATTTCATAATAAAACAAAATCAATGTTGAAAAATATTTTAATCCAATATTTAATCATAAATAAAATTGAATAATTAATATATTTTTTTTAATAAAATTAAATTTTGTTTCCCAGCTAAATAAAAACTATAACTATTATGCGTGTAATTTAATGTTACAACAACTAGTAATGTTCCCAAACACAAAAAAATTATTTATCACATAGATCTGGAGATCCAACAGAATAGGTACCCCATTAATTTAATCTGTTAGGATGTATATCAAATAATATCGATGTAGATCAAATTTTCAGTTATGTTTTTAATGCGACGCAAGTCGAGACCATAGTGTATATAAAATAAGCCATATCTCAATTTTGAAATCTTGTCAAATAATAATTATTTTTACAATTGTTTGAGCTGTTGAATGTCGCCTCAGTTCTATATTTGATACAAAAAAACAGTACAAATGAGGACATTTTCCTGAAGTATAAAGTAATTTTAGAGTCTCACCTTCCATTTGTCTCCTGGTAATGCCAAACTCAGCTAGCGGGGACCCCGGCTTTATTGTAAGGGTTAACTGCCTGCGCAGGGGCCGGTGGAGGGCTACTCCAGCTCTCTGGATCTGGGGTGAAAACTCTGATTAAACATACTGACTTAACATCACGTTACTGAGTGATATGGGGCTGTATTCACAAATGAATTCAATCATAAATAAAACAAAGAGGGTGGGATTTGGTCTCCTCCACAAGTGCTCTCCACCGACTCCTATCGCTGGCCATCTTCATTATTTCACATATTATGTGAAAATAAAACACTTGTTTTTTGATTCACTTGTTTAATTGACTTGATACCCGTTTCACATTGTATGTGTAGATTAAACAAATAGAATAAAAAAACAAGTGTTTTATTTTTACACATGTGGTTATGGAGCTCTACAAGCTTACCTTGGAAACGGTAAATATTCATCACTTTGTGAGTTTCAAATCACAATTATAATATGGCAGCTTATTATTGGAGATGAGCTAAACCATTATTTTAATTGTGATTGTGAGATTTGTTTTCGATTATAACAATGATTGGTAATTGAGCTATCTGACTAAGAATGAGGGAGATCACTCGCATAGACATGCAAACAAATTGTTATATTGTCAGTATGATATGGTTACACAATATTCTGCCGAGAGATCCATGATTACAATCACTCTCTTGCTGAGAGTAAAATGGAAAAAGAAGAATAAAAGTTTTAGTTGATACAATACAATGAACACAGAAAAATGTTTTACTAAATATGATAAATAAATGCATTACATGTATCACATATATCATTTCACCCTTGTGCAGAAAATGTTTTTCTACTTAGCTCTCCTCCACCTGAGGCAATGTATGCAGTTTCCTGTAACTATCCCTGCCATCTTTGAAAAAATGATAGAAACTGTTTGACATCTCTGCACCTTTCTAATGTATAATTAATAAGAATAATGAAGATCAGAGATTGCAAGAGAGGAATGACAGAATCGCCATTTTAATAAACATGTAAAATAATTATTTTATTTGGTAGTTGTTTACGTATTTATGGTTGTATGGATGATGGTAATGTAAATAATGTATCAGGATTGGTAATGATGGTTTAACTCCATAATACTAACTATTCATTGTATTCAGCTTGGCTTTACATTGGAAAGGAAATCAGACAATGGCGTTGTATGAGAAAAATACGGTTTGGTCACAACAAATAATATTACTACAAAAATTGATTTTAAAAAACTTAGCGATGAAAAAATAGCGCGCCGAACGAAATCAGCTGGCGGAATACCCGTCCGATCCGGCTAACATCACAGTGCCAGTTTGGCTTGAATTATACAGATGTCGCCTATGTCCGGCTCACGATGAATGCATTGTTTTGTTTTAGCAGGCGTTTTACAAAATAGGTGACAATGAAAATCACGGGGAGATGTCCGATCCTTATGTGAATCAGTTTACATCGAATATATCAGATCGTTTACATATCTATTTGAAACATTTCCACGCCAAGATTGTGTGTTAGGTAGGTATATAAAAAGATTTAAAATGTGTTATTATCATCTCGATTTTACGAATAAATTTGATGTCATCATTGCGCTCGGGCGAAGGTTAAGTAAGCTATTTACGTGCAATAAAAATGTAATATCATGTAAATAAATGTTTCATAATATGCTTTTAGCAGTGCACCATGTAGTGTACTTTGTCTTTGATGCCACAATTAAGTGGTGTTATTTATCTGATATTTATAATAATTGAACTTTGGGGGTTAGGACGGTGGTTAAATGAAATAAATGTTGTTTGGCGTGTGGAAGGTTTATTATGACAGTATGATAAAAACAAGGAAGACAGATAGAAATGAATGAAGGTGTAGAAAGTGCACGTGTCTTATGGAATGAAATGAAGCGAGTTGGCGGTCTTGCTCGGCGAGCGCGAGCCGGCAAGACCGCCGTTTGAAACGATGAAACTGGAGAGCCCGCTTGGCGGTGAATGATCGAGCCAGGCTTATAGCAGCAGTCGGCAGCGCTGTCGCTAGCCTCGATGCCGATTGAGGTGGCGGTGGATTTGAATTCCGATCGCTACAGAACTATTAGCGTCATCTTGAAAGCATATCCAATTCGTGTAAAATTTCTCGAATTTCAAACTGGAAAAATGAAAGCTCGCCCTTAACATTTTGTAGGAATGTTTGTGTATGCATGCTCAGTAATTTTTTACTAATTATTTTAATTATTTATGCTAGAATACGTGTTTTACGCAATTGAAGTTTTAATAGTATAAAAACTATATTTCATTTATATATTTCGTGTATTGTGATATCAGAAAATGAGATCACAGCCACATCAATCACTGATATTATCGAATACCAATCATGATCTCACTAGTGACTCGAGAGTAGCATTTTTTCTCATCACTACTAAATACCCGCGAACGTCCTATAAAATGTTACGCACTTTTCTATCGTGCTTCTTTTAACGTTAATATTTTACCTACGAAGCCTCCTAAATAATATATTCTATATCAAATGATAAATACATTCTTTTTTACTGTCTCGTTTTTGCGTTTTTTATCATCAGCGTTATATTCTTATATAACAATTTGGCAAGGTTAAATTGGAGAGTAGCTAAGGTGGTGAGCTCCCACTTAACATGTGAGAGGTGCCGGGACGTTCCCAAAATCTTTTTGAGGTAAATAAAATGAAATACATATGCGTGCTATACGCCAGCTACATTCTTCATATTTAGCTTATCACATTAGATTAATGTGATGTTTTTGGGATTGTATGGTTGTGTGTGCGAGTGTGCGTGAGTGCCGCACCGCTGGCGTGCGTGCGTGCGAGGCTATAAAGGGCGGCGCGCGGCAGGGCGCGGTCTCTTTCTCAGCGTTTTCATCGGCTTAATCGTTTGACCTATACATGTACTAAATTGTATCGTATTGTAATACATGTATAATTGTTACAAAGTCTACTTCTTGTAGGTGTACACTGAAGACGTAC
This sequence comes from Eubasilissa splendida, assembly GCA_031772225.1. Taxonomy (NCBI): domain Eukaryota; kingdom Metazoa; phylum Arthropoda; class Insecta; order Trichoptera; family Phryganeidae; genus Eubasilissa; species Eubasilissa splendida. The sequence goes on from CM062868.1 coordinate 21,280,174, forward strand.
TTAGAAGACAAGTACGTAACAATTAATTTGATACAACCAGTCACAACAGTCAGTCAAGAAACACATTATTTACATTTAGTTCTTCTTAGGATAAATAGGCCCCAGGACAGAGAGATGGATATTTATATTAACAAGCTAAGTCAATAAATGCATAAAAATTGTTAAAAGTTAGCCCAAAAAATAAAGAATGTTTACGTTAGGCCTAGACAAAGGATTTAGGGTATAAAAGATCGAAGCTGCGGTAGATATTTATTGATCGATGCCAAAACCGTGGGGATTCGGCCGCACGCTGTTTTGGACGCCCGAAATGCATCAAACGTGCAGGCGAACACGCCACCGTCGACTGCACAAAATCTAGAGACACACCGGCTACGTGCGCCCTCTGCGGAGGCCCGCATCCGGCAAATTACAAAGGTTGCCCCGAACACCCAGCGAACCGTCGCCACTTCAGCCACCAACCAAACCCACCCCTCCGACTGGAGAAACAGGACCGCCTACCCCGCTTATCGCCCTCAGCATTCCCAGCCATGGCGTCTAGACCGGCCTCCCCTCATCCCTCCGCTCATTCCCCCGCCGCAGCCGCCGGCCACGGCTCAAGATGCTCAAATACAGCATCAACATCTTTCACAAGATTGCGTACCCATCCAAAACGACAGAATCTCGACGTATTTGTAAATGACCTCCAAAAGTTCATGCAGGAGGCATCAAACATGATCATTAGAATCCGCAACTATAAACGTTAAATTGCTAATCAGACGCACCAGCGTACCCCACCCATGTCAGCAGGTTAATAATAATAATAACAACAAAACTATTTTTAATGACCACAGATGAAGGAGCCTACGGTTCAAGTCCAAGATCTTCATTGTGTTTTGGATATCGGTTGTAGGAAGTTCTTCTTCGGCGGCTTCCATAAATAATGTCACAGATTTTCCGTGAAATTTTAACACCACCCCCTATGTCACAAAAAATGATTTATTGAAGCCGTCTTAAATAAATAAATACTATACATTATTTTGCAAAGTGTTTAAATAAAAGTATAACTTGTAATTCCGCACTATGCTGGAGTGAGAAAAATAAGTTGTTCTTTTCATACAGTCGTCGAGCGACATTACATTTTAACGTTTTATGTGAATTTCAGAATATAACTTTTATCAGAATACGATAACTGTAATATATTCATACACAGGAATATTTTTATGACGTCATTCTACATTTTATACAGGTACAAGAAAATGTTGTTTCTCGCACGAGTTAGAATTAGAACACGGAGTTGATATTAGCTCTCGCATTTCCACTGCATTCATCGTGTGCTGATTCGAAGCTCCTAGAAACGTCGCGCTGAATATAATCTCTATTATATTATGTACGTCAATAGATTACAATTTGTCCGTTTGTATTCAAAAACATTTGGCGCCCTGGACGTTGTACAAACATGTCCCATAATATTTTTTTCTTGTTGTAATATGCGATTTATAGTGCATAATATAAATCGTGCTATTGTTTATTGGTCCGTGAGATAAATATCGCTACCGTATACACGTACTAATATTTCGATTTGGAGATTACTAGAAAGAGACAAAACTCAAACCCGTGTTGGTACACGGCGTTGCCTACAATCATTATTGTATAAAGTGAAACAAACAGACGGCATTCAATTGAAAATAATTCCGTTTTAACTGAATGAAACATCAATGGTCATTTAACGTACAACAAGCGTGAAGTAAGGCGCGAGACGGCGAATCTTTTCGTACACGGTGCACTACGAAAGCCGAGAGTGTCTCCAAAGAATGTCGTGGGAGGATAATCCATTTCTCAGAGAATACCTCATTCGTGGGTACTGGATACTTCAATTTATTCTACAAATGTATTGTTTTGCAAATGCAAGTATCTAAGGTCTAATATTCGCCATCGTCCTTCCTCAGGACATCTGCAGTGTTATATCATTCCCGAAGTTTCAAGTTATTCTTCTGTTCACATATTCTTCGTAACTATTTACTTGACTTTATTTTTATTCGAAACGCACTTTTACACCACAGAATAGGTCAGCGATGGCGAACCTATGACACGCCACAATGTTTTGGGCGACACGCCAGCGATCACTAATATCAACAAAAAAAAACACGTGTCTCGCCACCAGACGTCTACCCGACAACAACGTTCGAATTTATCACTACGTACATATGTATCTCTTTTGGGTCTCACTTTGTGAAAAAAAAAATTAATTGAAATAAGCAATTAATTAATTGACATCAAATCAAATACTATGGGTTCCATATTTTTTCCAGTTAAATTTAAATTTAAAAAAAAAAATTTTTTTGGTGGGGTGGGGGTGACACGTCAGCAAAGTTAAGTTAGATTTTCACTATCAATGGAATAGGTATTCAAAAGATTTTGAATTTTCATGATGAAACATCTAAAAAGATCGTAAAACTTCTAAATTGTGTAATATCATAATATTTGAAGATTTATTTTAAGACACATGATTTAAAAACTCAATTTCACTATGAAAAGTCATTAATCTGACATCTGATTGAAAATCCGCCATTTTTTTTTCTCTCAATCGTTCTATTCCAATCTAGAAATAATATTTAACCGTTAGTTACGATGCTCGACTAATAACCGAGGATGGCAAGTATTTGAGGACTCTGTCGGATGATGGAGTTTATTTGTTCGGACGATTCCACTCAATAGGGTCAGCTCTGGGATCAATGGTTCGAGTAATTGATTGGTACATCATTCACATTGTCTCAGGAGCGGATCGTCGTGTCAATGGTTATGATGGATAACCGGGTTTAGAGGATCCAATCTAATTTTAGGGAATAATAATCTAATAATCGGGGATAACCTAGAAAATTAATATTTGTTAGGGAAAATGATGTCTCAGTTCTATTGTTAAACTATATATTGAATGACGAATGCCGAATAAAACATTTATAAATGACCTGCTAGATTTGACCACTCAATATTTTGACTGTTGTTTCCAGCTTAGAAATAAAAAATCAACAATAGACTTTCTTTAAAATATCTTGAAACGGTGTTCCCAACACGTGGATGCTGCATTACGATACTTGGAAACGATTCGTTTATTTTTTGTGTCATAATCTGACAAATTTGGGGAGATTCTATCATTTATATTTATCTTGTCAGAATGACACGCGTGCTAATGAGTACATGCAAGTGTGGAGAGTGCAAGAAATGACTAGGTACGTAATGTTTAAAACGATCAAATATAACAAATTCTAAAATACCATTTGCACTTCAGTTACACTATTAATAATATTAGTCATGTGCACGCGTGTTTCTAATAAAATAATTATTGGCACTCGACTGGGTATGAAAAAATAATCTAACCTAGGTAGGTACCGACTTCTCACTTATATTATTTATTAATATAATTTAATTCTATATCTAATATCTATCAATACAAACTATTGTTTTTTTCTGTCATTATTGACGGGCTTTCACATGGTAAAAATGATAATTATGTATGTAGAGTACTTACGTTAGTGTAATCTATCGCAAGGATCTAGGAAAGTTTACCGACAATAATTTACCGATTGCTAAATTCACCGTTCAAATGATGAATTGCGGGTCGTTGAACTTCAAGATACACTATCAAATAATATAGTCCTCTTTTACAAATCTAATCAATTGTTTTCAGCTTATTAAATTAATTAGTAAAGTGAGTAGAAAAATTACCTCCCAAATCATAGTCGTACCTGTATTTTGAGACAAGTGTCAAAACGCGCCTGCTAATTCTAGGTGAGCTCAAATAATATTCATTACAACACATGTTAGTAAAATCAAATTTCCCTAAGATTATACAAATTCAATGAACAAAATCGGTTAATAATTCTGGAAGCTAATAAGTTAAGGGTAATGTATTAAATGCTTTGGTGGATGTTGTTATGTGCCATTATTTCACTTATGATGCCTTCAATCTCCTTTTTCTGTCACAGAATAAGTCTTTATAAAATATTAGACGGGTGTATATGACATGTGACGCCAGAATCAAAAGCAGACGTGTCCATTTTGCCTGTTTTCGAGGAAAATGCAAAAAATCATTGTACCACAACTGTGACATTTGGTATCATGTTGAAAATGACATTGAGCAGTAACCAAATACTGCCGTCTTATTGGCGGAAAACATATTTGTCTTGGTTTGAATTACATATCTGTGATTGAAGTAACAAGCAAATTTTAATTGCGTTTTTATACGAAATTCGGTGATATTTGTCTCATTTCGAGAGGCTAGTCTTGTCGACATTAATTTGTTTATATCTAACTCAAAAATTATAAAAATTTAACATGCTCGATTTTGATTCTCTCACAGATATGTCAGTTTTTTAGTGGATAAAAGTATTATATTTAAAAATGTAAGAAAAATAACATTAAACTCAATTTTATATTTACAAACTTTGTGTTTGTAACGTAACACCTTTGCCTTCAATGAATTCAATTTTTAAATTATTGCAAACCGATCATGTTTTTGCTAGAATTTAAATTTATCATTTCATTTATTATTTTTATTTGTGCATGATTTTCAGGTTGGTACCAATTACAAACTTTTAAGACATCTTGCGTAAACGTCAAAAATGGACGCACTGAAGAAATATCGTGTGTGCGTAAGAAAGCATAGCAATAATTATTATTTATTATGATGTATGTGGATGACAAGGAGTACATATATCTTTATTATTTACAGAATGACTCATCGTTAATCATTGCGTTTCCTTATTACTGATGTGACAGAGCGAGATGTAAGATCCCTTATTACCGGATGCTCCATCGAAAGAATTGGTAGTCATCGAAAAGAAAGACACGTACGTCCGGCAATATACCAGCGGTCATAAATTACCGACGCCGGTTTAAATTATTTTATTTTATTTAAAACATTGTGAAATCTATTGTACATTAAACTGATCGTCAGCCTATCTGTTCTCTATACAATTCTACATACAACCTTTGAGTGATCTAAATCTATTTTTGCATAGTTATTGTTTAGGACCCTGTGCAAAATGTAGATTGTCTCCACTCTCTTCGGTCACGTTAGTCGTGGTCGTCCGTTTTAAGTTTTACTCAGTTGTTTTCTAAAATTACATTTTAGGACCCCGAGCAAAATATAATAACCTCCCTCCGAAAACAATGGCTCACTTCCCCTCCCAACATGTACAATAATACAGTTTTGTGTCTGACACTTGGCTTGCAGGCAAATTTAAAAGGGAACTGATGAAACATAATTGATGTCAAAATTGAGATATGTTTTTGTTGTCAAAAATAATTTATATCTCAATTTTGACACTTCAAAGTTGAAGGTTATGTTTTGTCAGTGCAACCAATCGCGGAGGTTCAAAATATGGAAAATCAACTAATACGCTATTGACATTGAATAAAGAGCAGGTGTAAGACCGAATAATAGAGAACCCACAAAAATGTAATGGTTAAAATATAAATTTTAATTAATTAAGAATATAAGGTAAGTTATAAGGTGCCTATTAGTTATATATTTACTTTATTCAACTCTGTTGATATATTGTATTATATTAATCCCAGCATTCTAGACCTGGATCACTATAAACGTATAATATAATTACAAATCAATTAGATTCTAAAAGATAGATACAACGTGTTAGGACGGGTAATGTTTAGTGTAACAAATACAATTAAAGTCGTCTACAATATGAATTCATAGATAATAGTATTATGGTAATTTTAAAGTAATCATCTTTAGAACTATTGGTTTAGGGGTGGGTGGAAGGGGGCTCGGAGGCACTCGCGCGAGCCCCTTATTATATCAGTTCAAATTAGTACTGAACTGCAATTTCTGTAGATGGGTTAAATAAATGTAATGTTGCCATTAGAAATTTCTCGTAAAATACATTTATTTCGGGTGCGTAATAAAAGAGAACGATGCTTTGAACGATTATTCTTGATACTTTACACGTGCACATTTTTTCCCTTTACCGCAATTGTGCACAGTTTTGAGTAGGACTGTTCCTAATATTTATTACTTTGTACATCACTACCAACTTCAGTTTCAATTCAGCGTTCTGTTTTGAAACATGGAATTGTCACGAAAAGAATAGTACCTATTTATGCGTCAATCTTGGAACTCTTCACTCTTGGAATCTAATGTAGGTAAGTGCTTACATTTTCAGCTATAATAATAAAGGACAGCTGGAGGGAGGGGGAGGGGGGGACCCACCCTTTCCCGGGACCGGTTTAGAAGCTAGGGCTTCCTTGTCGGTCCCATTCATCAAAGCTAATAAAAATATACGACTTTAATTCAATTACAAAACGAAAAAGGAGAAGAAATTCAATGTGGTTATTAGCAATTAAGATTTAAAATTTAGACCCTCCAGCGTCCCTTGAGTGCTGTCTTTATTCATAAAAAATCATATTACATAGTTTTAGAACAAACATACAGATGGAAAATTAAGGTGCAGTGGTTCAAGGCAGACACTCAGGGATCCATTCATCAAAAACACTCCCAAAAGAGGGACAGTGGACGAGATACAAAATGGATTGTGTCGCATTTAGACAGACACACTAACGGAGTTGCAAAACACGAGGCATTGAGAGTGAGAGGTAGGCTAAGGGCGTGCAGTCGAACGGAAGGTGCAAGACCGGTGCAGTCAGGGGACTCCGACTGCATTAATAATTAAAGTGTGATAGTAAAATTTGTTCCTGCAGCTCACCGTTGTATCGGTTCTTTAAACCCTACAGTGTTTTGCGTCATTTCTCTTCTTTCTTTATTTAAAAAATAACTTGTTCGCTGTATTACAATCAGCTGCTTCAAGCCGAATGAATTTTACGCAGAACGATCCCACATCATCAAAGAAAGACGCCAACTTTCATTTGAGAAAGTACATTATGTGTAGGTAGATACATGTATGTCTCCGGCGGCGAGGACAGTATCCAGTAGACGCTGAAAGTTCAAGGGGTCACCATCGCAGACGGCGATCATTCAATTACTCTTCCATTGAGGCCCCATTAGTCCGCTAATGGTCGTGGCTTTAAAGAGCGAGCTGGACCGCTGCCGCTGCGTCCTCACTCTCTCCGTGCAGGAAAGGGATTATTTATCTTATTTATTTCTTTTACAAGGCACAGAGGTTAGGATATCCTGAGTAAATACTATATTACATTATCTTAAAACAAAAAATAAAATCATGTAGTAAAATATGCACAAGAGCAAAACAGGAATTAAATATTGAGTTATCTAATACGCCAAATATTTATTATAAAATCACATTTTAAATTTCGTTCAGTGGTGTATTCTCCATTATTGTTCAGTGCTTCATCCCATCTCTCAATCAATTTTTCGAGGCCTTTTCTATAAAAATGGGCTGGTCTGGTATCGAGCCAATTTCTGAGATTATCGTCGTTGTTGAGTGTAACGCCACGTATTAGATTGGAAAGCGATCGAAAAAGGTAATAATCTGATGGAGCGACGTCGGGACTGTAGGGTGGATGTGGCAGAATTCCCCAGTTGAGTTCCTGGATGACAATTTTAACCTTAATTAAAGGCGGAAAGAAATGAGTGTCGAAAATGTTCGTTTTTCTCAACTTGAAACTCTATTATATTTTAGTATATAGATATAAACAAACAGTTGTAGAGATATAAAGAGGCGATAGTCCTGGACGACTGGCACGTGATGCCGAGCGCATCGCTGCACGAGTTACTTCTCTGCCGAACTCCAGCTGGACAACATATTTAATTCATACTCACTACCTCGTTCATAAATTGTAATCACATGTACTCAAGTAAGTACTTTCTTTGTTCAGGCCACTGTCTCAATTTCTTCCGTTCCTCCGAAATATAGACACGGATCATTATCACCGATGTATATCAGAACATACTTTCATAAAAATGTAAAAACATCTTGGTATTTTAAAATATAATCTACTGATAGATTTTTCTTTATAGGTAAATTGTTAAAAGGTACATATTTCTTATATACTTTCAAGATCCGGAAGGCCGATCCGGTACCTTCCTGTCTGATCACACCACTGGACCAAGAGTATTACTTCCAACCAGTATCGGGCCTAGTCTTTGCGACGTTTACGGGTCAAAGTTGATCCCTCCTAATAGTGTGGCAATGCGAATAATCATCAAAAATCTGAGAATGACGTCAAATTGGATTTATTTTTAATATTCACCATTGGCAATACACACCATTTTATGCTTTATCTATGACTTTATTCACCCCTTCGATCGAAATATGTCACTTTGCTGGCGAAAAATCTTCGGTCTATGTGCTAATATAATTTCAAGAGCGAGATCATCATTAGACGACCCCTCATTACTAAAATAGCGGGATATTGTATACTTCAACATTCATAATAGCAAATGTGACAGATGACTTTTGAAACAGCTGCGAAGAGTCCGCCATTTTAAACTAACAATTTTCGGTTTTGACCATCGGATGTAAAATCGGGTAAAATTAGTACTTACTTTCGATGAGTAAATATTTTTTACCGTTTTCGCAATTTTTTTGTGTTATAACTTTTATTACTATTGTTAAAATTTACCACTGATCACATGAACCGGCCTTAAGTCATTTTCAAGCTTATTTTTTAAGAATTCTTATGTACAGTGTAACATTTTGATAAGTAATCCAATTTACATTTTTGAAAAAACAAGTTTTAGTAAACTCGGGGTGTACGGTTCGCCGTGGGCGTTCGAACTCTGCGCCTACCCTGCGTAGGTGGCGCAGAGGGGAATGGGGAGATGTACGGGCAGCGGGCAGGCCCACCCCAAGGCGAAAGTTCACTATTAAAAAAATCGAGTTGAATTATAATATAAATGTATATTTACATGCAAGTATTTAGGAAATTCTAAAGCGGAATATAAACGAAAAACTTGTTCGTGATTGGCGAAATATGAAACTCTTATCATTGGAATTGCCAAATATAAAATGGCCTCGTCGTGGAAACATGTCATGTTTTAAATATTTTAACCTAATGCAGAATAGAATCATAAGAATTTTTTCGATTGCTTTAAGGCCCGTGTCCACGATGATCTTTCAATGAGACATTAATCTCTGAGTTAGTAAAGGTACATATTTACTGGATGCGTCATTCAAATCTACATGCGAAACATTCGGGAAGTTTACAGAGCAATTTTTTTAATTACTGCAAAATAAAATAATAAGCGCTAGAAGAATAATCGTAATACGTTACCTAATAGTAGATAAATACAAATGTAGTTATGATATTGGTGTTAGTTTAGTTGTTTACATAATTATTTAAATCTCTCTTCCACGGCACTGCATCCCAGTATGGGATTTGACCTCTCTCACAAGTGCTCTCTGCCGACTCCTATCCCTGGCCAGTATTGTCCAGTTGCCATACTCTCCCATCTCGCCAGTCCTCTTGCACACAGTCGGCCCACTAGGATATTAACTTGCTCATGATCTTTGATGTCCTGTAATCTGGCATTCTTTCAATATGGTCAGCCCATTGCAGTCTTTGGGACCTATAGAATCTTATAATTGTTTCTTACTCAATTACATTTTCGAACTCTATCTAGTGTAGATCTATAAATTTTTCTTAATTTTTACGCTCAAAAACTGCTAATTTCTTTTCTTCGATTTGGGTTAGGCACCACGTTTCACAACCATAAATGACCTCTGGTCTTACTATAGTTTTATATGTCAACAGTTTGCTTCGTTGACATAGTAGCTTCTACTTCCAGCTAGAAGTCGGATCTACAATTATTCTATTCACCGTGTTAAGTTAGATCCCAGATATATGTAAAATTATCAACCCGTTCATATACATACGTGGTGATCTACGAACACGTCTAATTAGTTAACTACCCAGTAATTTATCTTTGAATTTTGTGTCATTATCATCTGCGCGCCCTGGGCAGCCTGCTCAAGCCACTTCTTAACAACTACACCCCTGTAGCAGAAAAGTACGCGGCGTCATTTCGAATTGAAAATAATACTGCCAAACTTTTCCGCCCAAGTTAACAACCAAACACAAAGAATGAAGGGTGTGGGGGGGAGGGGAGGGGGGATAACAATCGCAACCATAAACCGACAACAAGTCCGGACAGTTTGTTGGGAAAACTTTGAAAAGAATAATTGGAGTGCTGGAAGTCTTCCCGGAAAATAAACAGAGTTTAAGCCGGGAGGATTATAAATGGGAAAATCTGCTTCAGAGAATATCATCTCGCGGAGAGCCTTAACGACGACACAGAACGACGCTTATTGAATCAAGCGTAAATATTAAAAAATGATTTACATAAAAAAGAGCTTAGTTTGATTGTTAATGAATTAATACAATATGTAATAGCTACACGACAAGACAACTGCGTTATTTGACCTGCAGTTACTGTGTGGGGTGCGACTGCCACAGTTTTGAGAGGTGCAGTCTCTCTCATCATCAGGCGATGGCGTCTCTCGAAGCTACAGTCGTGACAGCAGCGACGCGCACTCGGTACTTTGAAACGACGTGTACTTGAATAGAATTAGAATTTCGGCGAAATAAAATACGTATCTATCACAATTATTGTAACACTTTTAATATATCGTAATATTCTGTCACATAAGTATTTAATTTCGCTTTATTACTCAAAATATATAGTTACGGACAGTTTGTATGCGTGCGAAGTTTAGATTAGTGAAAATCAAAATACCGCATTACAAGTTAGAAAATAGAAAAAATGGCTGACTTTTACTACACATAATATATTTATTTATTGCATAGGTAACATATTGCTCTACCTAAATCCGACTACAATAGACGAGAAAACCTTTTGAATGTCCATTATGTTTATATAACCCTCTGGGTTTATTGTATTACAGATAAATAAAAATGTTGGCTGTCAATTATATCACGAAAACAGTGTGCGGTTATCGCGACAAATAAAATAAATTATTATGCTGTTGTATAAGTGCCGAGATAAGCGAAACCGTCGGTACAGAGCCCCTATTTTTACATACAGAGAGATCTCAATTACGCCGGCTTGGACACGTCTCGCGAATGCCAGAGGTGCGACTACTGAGATGTATCTTTGGTGGATTGTGGCCCAGAAGGAGTAGGGGGGAGGGGTGGAATTAGATTAAGCTGGAATAAACAGCTTCAAAGATGTGTATTATTTATTTAAAATGTTATGATTACACGCAATAGGTCTTATTTTAGATAGTTAATTAATAATTATAATTTAAGGTTGGTATGAAGGAGATAGGAGAAGATGGAAGATGTCCAGTTTTCGGCCCCTCGACCCTTCTAGGATAAGGGGATGAAAATGATGATGATAAGATTATAAAAAAATATTAATTTTCCACCATTATGAACACATTCACGTGAACTGTGTTACATCAATAAAAGTAAAATATGAATTAAATATATTAATTAGAAAGATATACATATAAAATCAATTTTATCGAAAAATATTGTTGTTGCGCCACCGGGATTCGAACCTGGATCTCTTTTCTAACCGGGGAAGGTGCATTATCCAACTACGCTACAGCGACAATTTTCGAACCTATATGAACCTATATGCATTTAATCGTTCCATTATTTGAAAGAGCCATCTACCTTATTTTTACACAATCTCAAATACCTTTGAGTAAACTGATAGCAGACGTCATATAACATATAATTTAAAATATCGCAGACCGTCTGTCCTGAATAATTACAACTTCACAATAAGAATGTGTTCTCTTTAATAATAAAAGAAGTTTATTTAAAATTTCATTCATCTTCCTCGGCATTTATTTTATCAATTTCCATATTTTATCTCTAAAGATGGGGTGGGGAGGGGGGGGGGGGCTAGTCTGATGTCATCTGCGCTTGAGAGCGCCATTAGTAGATGGGTTTTACGTGCCGGCCCCCTACCACCTCCCCCAGCCCGCACAGCCGACCTCAGAACGAAATGAATAGGTTTTACAATACCGTTCTATTTTCTAGCTGTCCTACGGACCGTGCAGATTTGTAACGATGGTCAGGGCCGCCCTCAGGCGAGCTAGAAAATGCCGTCCTAATATTTCTACAAACACAATAATTAATTGACACAAAATATTACATTTTTGAAAGCTGTTATAAAGGCTTCAGCTAAAAAGCGATTTTATCTAGGTTTTTAAATATTTTTTAACATAATGTGTGATTGTGGCAGACGCTATTCGAGTAAAGCGCGTCATGTCCAAGACGCACAATGCAACGGCCGCATGCGCCGTCAGCAACCGACGGCCGCCGGAAGTTCACTAGTTTCGATTTGCGCTTTCTGGTTTCAGAATCGTCAGCAGCTATTACTACTCACCCTGTTTCCGCTGCGTATTATCAATCAGAATATTTTAACCCTTGTAACGTGACTGTGGAGGCGCCGAATGCACTTCACCGAATGGTTGGTATACCAGGCTCGCATCGACCTTAAAAGTACGCCTAACACCGACAACAATACATCGCGGCGCAGCCGCCTCGGGACCAGCCATAACCGTTGACTGTGTCTATTAATTGAACAACTAGCTTGATTAAACAACTTGCCCAACTATAAACGGAATCAACTGTAAGTTACTTATTATTTGTTCCACCTGCTCTTGCCACATCTACGCACACACTCCGGGATATCTTCCTCATCTGAACGTAGTTGAGAGCTGGGAGAAATATGTCCCAGGCACCACGCATCGATCCTTTTGATCGTCACTCGTAACCACACTTTCTTTCATCACAACATGTGTACTAACCCCTATAATGCAATCCCAATAAACTTTTCTGCCATCGCTGTCTGCCGTGCTGCTACACAACCAACTCAGAGAGATATCCGATACCTATTAGAATATAGAATCGTAAACTGACTCGGAGGCGGATTATCATTCCCATCTAATCCTTTTAATATTCACGTACATATCACACCTCACACTTGTTACCCAAACCTTCACAGTAAACATTTAATAATTAACTTTTTACCGTTTTAGTTTTCCCAACACAAATATTGTAGAATACATGAAATCAAATGTCATTTTTTTAGTTATAATGTTAAATTCTTTAGCTAAAGGCGGCAGGATGCACTTTATTTGAGGCCTTTATTACGTGTCTGTTTCTGACTCTTGATGTTAAGCGTAGTTTTCAGTTCCAACTAGTTGTGAGCTAAACCGTTATTTTAACCGTGATTGTGACTGATTATAATGTATGTAATATAATGTAAATATATTAATTATAAAGATATACATATAAAATCAATTTTATCTAAAAATATTGTTGTTGCGCCACCGGGATTCGAACCTGGATCTCTTTCCTAACCGGGGAAGGTGCTTTATCCAACTAAGCTACAGCGACATTATTTTTAGCGACAATTTTCGACCATATATGTTACCTTTTTGATATTAATACATTTAATCGTTCCATCATTTGACAGAGCCATCTACCTTATTTTTACAGAATCTCAAATACCTTTGAGTAAACTGATAGCAGACGCCAGAATTATCAATTCATTTTTATTAAATTTTGGACACATTGATACAACTTTATTATTTAGGAGAACGCATTCTTATTGTGAAGTTGTAATTATTCAATATAATTTATTTAAAATTATTAATTTAAAATATCACAGACCTATGTTCTGAATAATTACAACTTCACAATAAGAATGTGTTCTCCTAGATTATAATGTAACTTAATATTCGTAATTCGTCGAGGAATCGCTGAGACTAAACTTTCAACGACTAAATCACATTTATCAGTTGTCGTTTCAATAATGTTACCAATTGCACAATCACAGTCACAATAACGGCTTAGCTCATCACTAGTTCCGACACAAGTTTTAAATGGATTCATGGAACAAGTCTTTATCTTAAATTTGCCGCCCTCACTAGCCTATTGGTTAGGGACGGTACATACGGACATAACGCAGCATGGGCCGGATATTAGAATCAACCGCGATAACCCCCATTTTTATTTGACGTATTCAAAATGGCAAACGTGACAACTGATATTGAAATGGTGTACAATGTGTCTGCAATTTTATTTGAAAAAATGAAGGATGGGGCTCTTGTGTCGTTTTATGAAACTAATGCCATGGGTGAGGATAATAAATTACAGTAATATTGGATGTTAAAAAACGCTACGTGGATGATATATCATCATCTTTTGTAAAATTAGCAAAATTAACTTTGTGGTTAAAATTCATTATTTTTATTTTCAACTTTGTTTTAATAACCACTTATTGAGTAAAATACATTACCGGTTTCGAAAAATATAATTTTTTTCTTTAGAATATCAATAACTAATGAAAAACATATTAAAATTATTCTAGTAATTTTGTATCATTTTTTTAACATTTTAAAAATATATATATTTTTTTAAATAAATTCTCTTAAAGAAACAATAACGGAATTTCATAATACTCAATAAGTGGTTAATAAAACAATGTTAAAAATAACTGTTATATTCCATTATATTTTTTATTGTGTTAAACGATATAACGTTTTCGGGAACATCTTCCCATTATCAATATTATAATTCAACTAAAATTAAAAACACAACAGACAGTAATATATGGTGTGTTTGGAGTTAACGGAGGTGTGGGTGTGGGTAGGGTTGTGGGTAGTGGTGGGGGTGGGAGTAGGGGTGAGGGTGGAGTTTAAGTGGATGAAACGTTATATTGTATAACACAATAAAAAATATAATTGAATAAAACAGTGTTTTAACACAATTTACAAAATAATCATGGAATTTCACAAAATTTCACCAAAAACCTTTGAACTGTTATATATAAAAGAGTTGCGACGGCTCGGGCACAGTGGTGTAAGTAAAAAAAATAGGTCCACATATAAAATGGAAAAAGAGCCTTTTTTTTATTTTATCTTACAAAAAAAAAAAAAAATACTAGTCACGCGTGAGATAAATGTGAAAAAAGATTTGCGGGGCACGGACCTTTTGAGCCTCAATGCATCGCACTTTTTAAATTGGCGTAGTTGAGTTAATTTTAATTCAATTTGGTTATGTACAAAGTTAAAACATTCATATCCAGTGGCGGAGCTATCGCCTGGGCTGCCTGGGCAACCGCCCAGAGGCCTTAGAGGGGCCCGAAATAGTTGAAAAAGTTCAACAATTGCAACAATTACAGCACAGATTTATAATTAACCTTTGAACATTCGAACTTATGAACCAGTTTTAGGACATCCAATACGGACAATGAACACATACAGAGTCAAGACTTCAGACCCAACACCAATGAGTGAGCAGCCTGTGCATGCGTGTGTGTGTGCGTGTTAAATTAAATTGTACTGTATTATATAAACTTGTTAAAATGTGCTTTATCCTTACAAATTTCAAGTAGGTTTTCTCAAGATATTGCATCATATTTTGTTACATACACGTTTTTATTTTTTCCTTCTTTTTTTACTTATTCTAAATTTATAGTTGATAATCTAATTATGAATGCAATTATGATTGTTGATTAAAAATGTAAAATATTTGCCTAGTGAGGCAGCTATTAAAATACGAAATGTACTTACAACATATGATAAATAAAAATAATAAAATTACAAGTGATGATTTGTCCCTTAGATATTATTTTATAAGATATTTACCTAATAAATTAAATCAAATTACATAAGGTGTGTTCTTGGGAGATGGTAAACGTGCTTGCCCCGGGGGCCGGTAATTTGTGGCTGCGCCACTGTTCATATGAATAATCAGTAGTACGGTGAATGAAGCCTTAATCTTTCGAAAATGTAATATCAGGTACGCGACTGAAGAGAATACGCCAGTGTCAGATTACATAGATAATATTACCTGTGTATAATATAATATATACATCATTTTATTCCATTTTTTGTCAAGGGTTTGGACTATTTCATAGTTGTGACTCTAATTAGATCCGACAATAAACGCGGGAAATTAATAGTTCGTATAAAATTCATTTACTTAAAAAAGTAACAAAAATATAATAGAAAAGTAGTTTTTTCTTCTCCCACGTCACTACTTCTCAGAGTGGAATTTGGCCTCCGCCGATTCCTATCCCTAGCCACTCTTCTCCAATTCCCGGACTCTCCCATGCTGCTCCGGTCTTCTTCCACACGGTCAGCTCACCTCTTCCTCGGTCTGATTCTAAGTCCTCGGTAACCATAAACTTTACTTTTAAACTTAGTTTATCCGAAAACGCGTTGCATCATCTCATTTTTGTCGCTTACTTTTGACTTTAACTATAAACCGCCGAAAATCTCCGCTTAAATGTAAACTTTACTAATGCACATGCGCACTGCGCGCGAGCCACTGACAGATGTCACCGAAATCGAGTATTTTTCAATTTTAGACACTGTAGTATCGAAATGTACAATATTATGTCGGATATCAGTGATATCGCAGAGTTTTTTGATGATAAACTAATTATACAGTATATTCTTAACAGGAAAAGTAAAACTTGGACCTCGGCACATAATTTTTTGCGGGAAGAAATGGGTTTTAAAAAATCTTTTTCCGATAACGGATTGCATCCACTGGATTTGTCATCTAGGGCACATTTGCATTGTGCGCATCCACTTGACATCCGTCATTAAAAGCATTCTTTTAAATTTTTCGACGTCGTATTATTGAAATGAACATTATTATGTCAGATAGCACTGATACCGATTCTTCTGACGATCAAATAATTGTTCAATACATCCTTAACAAGAAGAGCAAAATCTTTTAGGCCACAAAGTGATCATTTTATATGGGAAGATATAGATTTTATTGTAAGATTCCGCCTGTCCTAAATTATGGTTAGGTAACTGGTCTTGCTTATTTCAGACAATATAATGTCATCTAAAATTATCTACTTCATAGGTATATAATAATATTTTTGATAAAGATCAGAAATCACGCAGTTCGTCCTGTAAACCAGGTCTCGATAACTTTGCATTTCTATGCCACAGGATCAATGCAAAGATGCACGGGTGATATATCTGGTGTACACAAGAGCACTATTTCACGGATTGCGAATAAAGTGAGCAGAGTAATAGCCGCTCTCAGATCACAATTTATGTATACCTGTATCTACCAAAGAAATTCAGCAATATCTGAATCAATTCTTCAACATTATAAAATTTCCAAACACGATCGGTGCAATAGATTGCACTCATGTGGAAATCCTATTTCCAGGAGGAAATAATGCGAAATACTATCAAAATATAAAGGATTACTTCTCCATTAATGTGCAGGCAGTAATAGATGCCACAATGAAATACACAAATGTTGTTGCAAGGTAGCCAGGCTCAACACACGATAGTATTCTAGTCATTCTAGATTAAAAGGGCAACT
Source organism: Eubasilissa splendida (assembly GCA_031772225.1). Lineage (NCBI taxonomy): Eukaryota > Metazoa > Arthropoda > Insecta > Trichoptera > Phryganeidae > Eubasilissa > Eubasilissa splendida. Next base: position 21,297,430 of record CM062868.1, read on the forward strand.
AGATGACGGTATTTTTAATGAGAAACATCTCATTGGTGACCGTGGTTATCTACTCAAACCATACTTACTTACTCCATTTACAAATCCAATATCTGTGGCAGAAAAACTATATAACGAGAGCCAAATCAGGACTGGGAATGTTGTAGAAAGAACATTTGGGGTGTGGAAAAGGCGTTTCCCCGCAATAGGTATGAAACTCAGGCGGAGTATTGAAAGAGTGGAAGCAGTCATTATAGCCACAGCAGTGCTGCATAATGTTACCGAGTCACCACCACCAATATTATATGAAATTGACTCTGAACCTGCACAGGATGGAAATAATATAAGACGAGATCTAATAAATGGCTATTTTTCCCAATTATTAAACCAGCCATAGCATTTCATTTATTTATTCTTAATATTGTGCGTACAAATGTAAATATATATGTTCTAATATAAATAAGATCAAACTTATCGTACACATATTGGCTTAGTTTCATTTTGAATCTATGAAGTATCTTCATCTGGCATTTCATTAAAGATCTTCATCGCTCTGTACATCATTCATTTCTGAGATTTAGCCTAAATTGTTGTCACATTTATTTTACAATAATATTGGATCTATAATAAAACAATTCTTCCTCTGTAAAAACTCTTTTATTATATTTATATATATACCTTTTAACATAAATCACATACAGAAATTACCATCATAAATTGAGTAAAGTCAAGTAAGTAAAATTAAAGTCAATAATTAGAAACTGTAAAGCCATACGACATAACTACACAATATTATTTTAGTAAATAGAAAAACGGTTTATGTTAATATCTTAAAATGAAAGGGGGTGAAACCACATTAGCTAAACACAGCGCGAGGCAGTAAACATTTAAAAATAGAGAAATTGTTAATGTTTATAAAATTAAAGAAGTAAATTATTTAATTAATTACATATTATTTTTTTCTTTCACTAATTTAAAATTTAGTTGGGCCAAATATCTCTCAGCTTGACATCTGACTAAAATTACAACATGTAGTTCTTGTGTCATTTGGGGTGATTGAATTCATTTTGCGTTTTGATTTATCTGCGAACAAAGAAAGGGTATATATTATAAATGAAATAATTAAACTAAATAAAAGCATTATCGATATCTAATATTTATATTTTTTTACATTATGTAAGTGTGCATACACCAAAAAATTAATTAATTATATTGTGAATTATCATTCTGTTCATTTTTTTGAGGTGATGCCACCAGTTGGTATTTGAATGCAATGCCAAGATATTTAGACTTGAGGCCTGTGCTCAACATCTTCCACCTATGAACATACAAACATATTACATTTGTATAATTGATCTGCTTACAATTGGGGTGTACATTATTTATTTGTTTTTAAAAGGTAGCATATTAAATGCAAAATGAGTGATAAGATTTGCATTGCAAGGCCTTGCAGAGTACTTACAGTTAGAATCTGTATCATCATCTAATATCGAAACCCGCTATCCATTGACATCTGCATCATACCTCGAATCCATTCTGCTGTTTCTTGCTTCGTCTTGGATTCTCTGAATAAATATTAAAAATAATGTTTACTAATACGTAATTTACAACATAAACTTTTAAATATAGTTAAAATACAAGAATACTTACTTTATATTGACATTCATCGCTCAAAAACGGTCAATTGCTCATTTCGGGAAAGTAAACACACCAATTTAACGTAAACGTCAAATGTCAAATGAAGCGTTCTACACGTGTTGCCATAAGCAAAATTACTCGCGCGGCATTTGTTTTTGAAAATGAGATTTTAAGAGGCCTATGTAATTGCTACACTGGATAACTATAAACTTTGTTGACGCAACTCGATTTCTGTCAAATTATTTGAATCTCGTTTACAAGTAAACGAGTTTGAAAGTAAACGAGTTTGAATCTCATCCCTGCCGCCGGGGTACTCACTTGGCAACCTATCAACTGGCATTCTTGTAACAGTAAAATAGTTAAAACTTGGTTATCAATTTTTTCATAAACAGTAAAGAGAGTTTAACCGAGGAGCATTACAAAGCGGTTATTAAATCACTCAGTTGGGAGGTTATTCCACACCCACCCTATTCTCCTAATCTTACTCCATCAGATTTTAATATTTTCCAGTCACTATTCAATAATCTCCGAGAAATCTCTCTTTAATAACGACGTCGCTCTTCAAAATTAGCTTGACGAACTCTTCACCTCCAAATCTCCGGATCTTCAGATATGGAATGGCTGACAATATATTACCGATTAGTTTATGTACATAATATGTTGTTGATTTAAGAAATCTTTTGCATCAAGGACATTACAAATAACCGCATGCATTGTAGAAGTACAAAATATAAATGATTTGTGGGTGTACTGGGAGATTTGGCTACTACACGCCGTGTTTTCAGCGCTCACTGCTCGGAATGTTTGCCCATTTGTAACACGTACGCCCACTTAGCAGGGCGTAGCTGTACATACAGGACGCTCCGAGTTTTAATTGAATATATTGCAGATGAGATCATTTTGCATTAAAAGGACTCAAATCGTTGGTAAGGCGTTCCAACGAATGTTAAAAAGTCTATAACTTTACTCACTCTTACATATCAAAGTCTCATTGACAGATCATCGTGAACGCGGGCCTCACGACTTTTCAAATGAAAGAAAGAGATGGAGAAAAGGAATACTTGTTTGTGTGGAAACTCGTATACAAATAATAAACATCACATTACACACACATCAATCACAATCACATTAGTTTTCAGTGTACCAGAAAACTCCCTAGTTATGGACACTTGGAATATTTCAAGGATAAATCTAAACTAAAAACATTTAAAATCAAATGAGTTATAAACCAAATTTGCACGACATTATTTCATTTTTGATGTTTTTAAAATGCTTCGTATTAATAACGTATAATACAATTTGTAAAGGGCCGTGTCCATAGAAAGAGACACCACAAGAGAATTTCAGAGATTTAGTTGAGATACGCCTCAATACCGTGTACAAGTGTCAAATCAACTTGAAATTGGTAGAAAGAGACTAATACTCTTACCAGCGTACATGACATCTGACAGTGAGATTCGATATGTGGACACAAACGTCCCATCATGGATCCCAGGAACTATCTAATCTAAATAGATGAGTTAAATTAAAGTAATTAAACGTAATATATATTAATATATAAACAATTATGCTGATTTAACTGCCGCTGGCAAGATTCTAAATCACCCGACAGATGACAAACTACAATGACGTTTAACGTACGACGAACGTGAAGTGAGACGCGAAATTCTCATTCAAAAAAATATCATTACTGGACATGGGCCATGACTAACATGTTTCTGATTCCAAGCCTGACAGTGCAAGATATAGTTATAGCAGAAACAAATTTATCATCCCCTATACGAGTATATAAAATAAATATTTGTTTTGTTCGCGTTATGGTACCTATATTAACGATGACACGAGTTAGACACAATATTTTCAAGCCTTAACGAAACACGCTGTATGTACTGTAATGTTGTACAGTATTCCCATACGAATAGAAGATTTATGTTAACACTTTAGGTACCTACCGAGCTTCTTTTTGAAGCTAAAAATGTGTCTTTTAAAGGGCACCAGAATCCAAAAATAGTATTTATAATATATATGTAATGCTAGAGGGGAAAATGAATAACCTTTTGGTATACAGGCAAAATCAAAGACAGGGATGCAGCACATTTTAAAAATGTATTATTTAAAAATTTTACCTTACTTTTGCTGTCAAAATATGTGATCTGGGACGAGATGACTATGGATTGAGGCACAATGATTTGTAAATAAAATGATGTAATTTTGTAGGTTATGTAAAATGAAAATGCATGTTTTTCAGTGACGTATTTACATTTGTTTAATTTATCATTTAGTTGCAAAATGATTTTGATTTTGCAGTTATATGTTTCGAGTGAGGCTTAGAGTGACACATCCAGTACACACGTGCCTTTAGCGACTCTCGGGCCATTATATGCTTTTAGAATTAGCGATAGCTGTAGACTTGGTAGAATATTAAAACAACGATTTATATAATACTTAAAATTGAATAATGACAGGTATTATAAACATAGTTGTGGAAGGTTACAGGTTCATAGGTATTTAAAAATGCATGTATATGTTCGTGGAGCCATGTGACAAATCCTATATTATATTGCAGTAGAAACGCTAATACCCGCCACCGCGAGCCGTCGCGTGATCGATGAGACACTTTCAACATGTATTTAGTCAATACACAAACTGTCGCTAGGCGGCTTTGCAGCTGTGTGCAGCGTCAGCCAACAATTACGCTTTCCTTTTATCGATAAATAATAATTTCAACATTGAAAAATACTTTGCGGAAATACTGGCCGCGGCTGCGTGGCGGTCTCTATCTACTAACTGACATTTAACCAACGTAAATAGTAAGTTAACGCAAGTATGTTTTCAGAAGTTTGCTAATCAGTGTTGAATGTGAGTATTCAAAATAAATTAAATGTTAGGTACTTGTATAATATAACAATTTGGAATTATTTATTTCTAATATTCCATAATCTAATCTGACTTCAGGTATGCAATTCAATTATTTTAATCGATATTCGATTATTTGATAACATACTCGATGTATTACTTATATCAATCTTTATTTCTTACTTTTATTTGTATCTCGGTGTGTTGTAACTTTTTTATATGATTTATATTTATAAAATACTTTTAAAGATATTTTTAAAAATAATGTAATTTTACCATAATCATGTTCACAATTTTATTGTAAGCGATCTCCCTCGCCATGTGTGAGATTTATCTCTTGTAGAGAGGTAGCACGTCTTGTAACAATATTAATGAATGAATAATCGCATGTCGGAGCAATGTAACGTTTCAAAATAAATAAACAAAAAATTAAATAAATTAATTAATAATGAGGCAGGTTGATCTGTATCTGATCCTAAATAAAGTGTGTTTAATTTATATTGAATTCGTTAATAATCAAATTGAATATTTATACGTGTTGCTCATTGTAAAGCAGACTCTATATATGGATACACTTCATTTTTCTGTATACTCGACAGTAATCGAAGTGGCCGCGTGTTGCCTTCTCCCTCCCCGGGCGCGGGGGATGGCAGAGGGTAGTCTCGCGGCACAGCCTCCCTTCAGTCGAGAGCAGAAAGCCCGTGAGCTGGCGCGTAGCTCGCCCGACGATCGATCGATACTCTCACAAAGGCTGCACGACTAGCCCCGCTGATAAAATACAATATCGGCTGAAAACGTATGAAAACCGTGAAATAATACTCAATTTGCATACTACCCATTGTTGTTAATGTTTTGTAGCAGTTAAAATAAATCATTTATAGTCTGATCTTTTTTTTTTTCAATTGTAAAAAATGTGTTTTGATGAAATATGAGATAGGTTCGGATGCAGTTATTATTTAGTAATACAAAGATCGCTCGATGGGTGTTTTGTGTATTTCATGAACGGCAGCCACAGGTTGCCGATTAAATTACAATATTTGTTTTGTTTGTAATGTATTATGGAAAGTATGTTCTTATTTTAATCTGCGGTTTTTAGTGTTGCGGTTAATAGAATTGTTATTATCTATGTAAATTGTAATATAATTATAGTGTCGGTTCGTTTATTCCAGTGCCGATGTTGGCAGTGTCCTCGGAGGTTCGGTGCTGAAGGCAGTGTTGGAGACCGGGCTCTGATCAGCTGTCAAGTTGGACGGAAAAATATTTTCAGCAGTGAATCACTTCTTCACTGATTCGCCTCTGGTGAATCAGATAAAGGAGATTATGGTGAGGGCACTAAGTTTATTTTTTTTATTGGATTATTATTAAACTATTTTCTAAGGCGATCGCTAATTATTGTTGGCATTATCGGTGTGCTGCATCTGTACTAGATAATTCTTGATTTATGGAAATCGTACTGCTATGAAAGGGAATTCTAATTAAACTATTATAATTCTAATTAAATTCGGTAGAAAATGGATCCGTTACATTGGAGTCAATTTTCAATACAAAGTATATAGTTGGATATGAGTAATTTTTTTAAAATAAGTTGTAAGATTCTATAATAGATTTTATACAGCATCCTATTATTGTGAACTGAAATATCTTAATATATTTTTCACAAGTACTTTACTGAGATTTAAAAAATAATATAAACGCACATAAACTGAAAGATAATAAATTGTAATGAACTATTTATTGGTAACCTATCCTCTCATTTGATTTAATTATCGTTGTGAAAATCATTTCATCCATGATTTATCCCCCCATACAAACCGATCTTTACTGACAAATTTTTAAGATGAGATATCAAATTTTCATTTGTGGACATACACCAAAACATGGGCACGCTGCGTTATACTGATTTTTAAACTGCAAAAATGTTTTCATACATTTTTACGTTTTAATCTTTTTCTACCGGAGCCAACCTACATCAGTAAATGACCAATTGACAAGTCGATCGTTGCTTGCTACTAGGCCCTGCGGGCAGCTATTTTGGCCGCTCCACAGCCAATAGTGGCCGCTACACGGTCATTGGTGACCGCTGAGCGGTTAGGGTTTCAATAGAACGAGAGAACAACATAAATATGATTACGCACTTCAGAAAAAAATAATCTCAGCTTCAGCGACATCCACGAGAAAGAATATCAAATTTTCAAAAAAATCCTTAGATGGCGACAGCATAGTTGGTAATAAATAATTGAAATGTTCCAACACGATAATATATATACAACTTCCAATAATTTGATAGATGTGGTAGCGTGGGTAAATAGGTTAACGTTACATTGTGTAAAGTGATCACTTGAGCCAGCCGATGACGGGTCGTAAGGCCTGTAATGCCCGAGACTTCCATACTTCCCATGTAAAAATAATTGCTTCGTCTCTGTGAGACATCTACGAGTATATCCCTCAGGGGATATATCTCAGTAATTGGTTCCTACAAAGATTTGGACATACTCAAAATATGTTTAATTTTGTTAAAATTCCGGAAAAATTGACGATGGTGGCGCCCCTATTTCAGCGGGAGATAGATGAAGAAGTCTAGTTTTCTTTGTCCTGTAGGCTTTTAAGTTGACTAATTTTCAATTGATTACCACGTTCATATATGAGATTTGGAGGTGAACTTAAGATCAATAGAAAGAGATAAAGACTCAAACCCGTGCTGTTCGATTGGATTGCGAGACTCATTGTGTATGCACGCACCTAGAACCGTACATATCTACAACTATTTATTCTAGAAAAATTAGACAAATAGAAGACATCAAATCAAATGTTTATTCTGTTTTAACTGTTGCTGGGGAGATTCAGATTCACCCAACTGACGAACGAAGCATCAATGGACCGAAGTTTGACGTATAAGAGACGCGAGACGGCGATCTATGAGATTTTAAAACGCGAGAAGGCGTTCTCTGAAACTTCTCATTGGGCCGTGAGTGACGTGTTAGGGATTGGCGGAGGACCGAAGAGAATGACAAAGTCATGGATAATGGCTGAAGAAATTCTCTTCAAAAAAGATGTATAGAGTTTTTTCATCGTGTTTTGTCAATCTCCAAGTTTCTGAAGCGTATTTATTCAATTCTTAGATAAAAGAATGTATTTTGGCTCTTTCTCTATCTTTCTCGCGCTTGTGTTGCATGTCTTAAAGCGTAGATACGTCACATAAAAGGAGAGGCAATCCAATTTTATTTGGTTCGGATATCAGATTTTCAAAAATAAACGATTTCAAACAAATTCTTGGAATGACTAATGCGACGTGCCGCCGTGCCGCCGTGCCGCCGTGCCGCCGTGCCGCCGTGCCGTCTTTGTTAAGAATGTTTGCTAAACTGTGGTTCAGCGTATGATGGCATCGCTGACGAGGGAGCTTCGAGTCTCTGTATTATCCGGATTTTAATTTGATTGCTTTGCTACCCGCTCGAACTGGATTAGGCTAGACTATTTTATTAAATGTATTAATTAGAAAGATATACATATAAAATCGATTTTATCGAAAAATATTGTTATTGCTACCGGGATTCGAACCTGGATCTCTTCCTATCCGGGAAAAATGCGTTATCCGATTACGCTACGGTAACACAGTGCATTGACGACACATTTTCGAATCTATAATATATATTATACTTTTCAGATTGGCACATCTATGGTACATCGTATATTAAATGACATTCGATTGTTTTAATAATAATTGCGTATAATTGTACGAGAGTAAAAAAATCCGCCCGAGGAGTGCACAGAGCGACGCCAAGAGCCAAGGCGGCAGGCAGGTGAAGGGGTCGTAAAGCTGCTGTTGATGATAATGATTAGTTTGCTATTGTGAAAAGCAAGTGTAAAAAATTATTTATTTCGAAATTTTATTGCTTTTTTACATTCATCATCAACATCATCATCATCACCGTCATAATCAACGTCGTTATCATTATCATCATCATCATAGTCGTCTTTATAATCGTCGTTATCATCATCACCATCGTTATCGTCGCGCCATTAACATCACCGTCAACGTCATCATCGTTATCTTCATCATATTCGTAATCGTCGTCATCATCATCATCAGCATTATAAGCCTACTATGCCGGTATAGGCCTCCCCGAGGATCGCACTCTTTGAGATAAATCGACAATGCGCCTAACATAAGTTAAATTCGTTCCCATCACGAAGGCTGTGTAATATTTCCTCCATACTTTGTGCATGCAGACGACCAAACAGTTTTGAATAAACTCAACATAGATATGTTAAATAAACATTAAATAATCTCGCACCTTAAGTTTTCATGTTGGGCATTTTTAAAACACCGATACATTATTAATCCAATAAATGGGCTCAGGCTGTGAATTAATTTGACTTTTAGTAATTAAACGTCAATTGTTCATGTTCAACAACCAGAAATCGTAATGCTGCTGGGTCATTCTCCACCTTTTTCTCGAGCCAGCAATTTGGAGAGCCTTTGTAAATAAAATTTTTACTAGAAAAATAACTCTTCAATAATGACCGGAAAACAAATAATTTTTAGAAATTAATAATAATACAAGACAATAATTGATAGTAGATCTTTTTTTTATACGGACACATATATATTATTTTTTCATGCCATGTATGCGGACGTATATGAATTATATATACAGGATGCTGTCGTCTTTGCTTATGAATAGTCATGTGCCTAGTACATTAGCAACCGGTTCATTGTGTGTGTTCACAAAGCGATGGGCTGCCAATATCAATAGATAAATATGAACTTGCTACCTCGGTTTGCAAGAGAAGAGTTTCAAAATTGATGCTGGAACTGAAGTTCTCTCACAGTTCTTACTAAACGATGATACAAAGTAATAAAGTAGTAAATAACTGTACTGTGAAGTATGAAGGAGAATCGTTCAATGCATCGTTCACACAGATGTTGCGTTGGACATTTACGAACACCTGGAAGCAATATATTGCATATATAGTATATCAAATATTGGCGTTTTTAAGCATTGTTAGACTATAGACAAAAAAAAAACGGTTAGGTCTCTAATTTCTAAAGTCTAAAATTTCTAAAGACAACAAAGTCTTATAAAAACATTTGTTTCGTGAATTAAATCTAGGAACTTCAACGCGGAATACGTGTCACATCAATATTTTCAAACTGAGCTAAGCGCTTGTGCTATGAAAATAGGATTAATTTGATGGGCTCTTGGAACGAGGCTCTCGAACCCCCGACCACTAGATCAGTAGGCGAGTATCGTAACCACTAGACCACAAGCACGTCGTATAATGGTACAGACGCGCTTTATCTTTGTTACTACTGTTAAATAAAATGATTGCAGACACGCGGCTCCGGTCAAGCGGGCGGCGAACCCGCCGCAGCCGCTCCCGTGGAGGCGGTGGCGCCGCCCATCGCCGCCCGGCCGACGGCCTCGCGTCCGCCGCCCTCCGCCCTGCCGCGGAGCCGTCTGCTCCGCAAGGAGATGAGCTTCACCCGCCCGCCGCCGGACATAGACTCGCCCACGGCTCTGGCGCACCTGGGCGTCTCCAAGAAGCAGATGAAAGGTTAGAAAAAAGAATCGGCTGCACGGAGGCGAACTCTAGCACATGACTCCACGTGAGATAGGTGCACACATAGCAACTGCACACATATATAATCAGTGACGTCCCTAGATAAAGTTAACGAGTAAGTTACAATGTAATAATAGCCAACGTCCGTTGAACTTAATGTATCTTAACGAAATAGTGAGGTAACATATATCAATCTACCTAATATTCTATTACTTTGTGTGCAGTTGTCCATGAGTACAGATATCTTATGTGCAGTAACCTGGTCACCGTAGAAGTACACCAGAAGACCGCTAAGGTCAGACTCGAGAACGTCAACTGAGAGCGAGATAGATTTCTGGAGACCTACAATTTGGTAAAGATTTCAGTTTATCGAAAGACTTCATTCTTTCCAGAGTTCCGTGAAGCCTTCAGGCTCTTCGACAAGGACGGAGACGGCAGCATCACGAAGGATGAGCTGGGCCGCGTGATGAGGAGCTTGGGACAGTTCGCGAGGAGCGAAGAGCTTCAAGAGATGCTCCAGGAAGTCGACTCCGATGGTAAATAATCAAACAAATTAACCTTTACGATACCGTGATATAAAATATTCGTACGCAGCCATGCTGTCAACTCGTGTTACCGTAAGAGATTAGAGTTCTATTAGCCTTTGAAGTGTGTAAAAATGCTTTGTTAAATTTACTATAAATATTAAGCATTAAATATAAAACATATAATATTATAATTGAGAGCATTAAGTCCTGTATAGGAGATTGCATTATATAATACACCCTTCATTTTTACGATTTCTTTCTATCTTGACACAAATGGTATTTTTTGTCAACGTATTAATTTTACAATTGATTGAATTGAAATATAATTAATTTTTTTAGGATTCGCCTTACATACTTGAGTTTTCACTAGTCATTTCTATGCGTAAATATTTTCCTTCAATTTATTTGTAATATGAATTATTGCATGTTACGTGTATTTAGATTTAGAGCGGTAGACCTGTGTTACTGCATGGTTTGGGAAGGGTTAAAAAAGTAATATTTACTAGATATAAATACACTTTGGACTTGATTTCGTATTTATTAATAATAAATACTCCATTTCCCGTTTGCGTATTTTCTCAGGTGTTGGTTTTTTCCACTCTTCTGGATATTTTAATATATGGATAATGATTCGTCGAAGGTTTTGTATTAATAAAAACTCCGCCAAGAGAACCGGTTATAAAATATTTACCGGCTTCTTATATAGGTATATAATATATATACCTATATATTATAAAAACCCTTTTATTACATTATATATATGGTCACGTGTTTTCACATACGAAATGACGTGTGAACTCGCCAATAATCAGGCATATTCTCAAAATTGCAATATTGAAATGAAGGTGATTGTTACACCAACCCTCAAAAATAGACAGTATGTAAATTAACGTCCGTGTTATATTTGAATGAGAGAGGGAGGGAGAGAGAGTGAGGGAGTGAGGGAGATAAACGTACCATAATCTGTCAAAACATAAAAATGGCAACAGGATTGGCCGTGATTCTTCTCTACGACGCTGCGGATGAGGTGATTTGTGCAACCCGATGGAAATTCCAAATGGGCAATTTTTACAACTATACCCCCTTGATAAGGTACAACTATACCGCACAAATCAAGTTCACAGAAAAAGGTTTGTTCATAAATTACCTATTGATTTCCTCATCCGCAGCGTCGTAGTGAAGAATCACGGCCAATCCTGTTGCCATTTTCATGTTTTGACAGATTATGGTACGTTTATCTCCCTCACTCTCTCTCCCTCTCTCTCTCATTCAAATATAACACGGACGTTAATTTACATACTGTCTATTTTTGAGGGTTGGTGTAACAATCACCTTCATTTCAATATTGCAATTTTGAGAATAGGCCTGACTATGTATGTATCGGTTTGGTGACAAGTTGAATTTCGTTAACATTTTCGTTTATAATTATACCGAGTTTTTAAAATTATGTTATATTCAAACTGTATTGCTATATTTAAATTAAATAAATTATTATTGTTATGTAAGAAAAAAAAATATTAAGGAGAACACATTCTTATTCTGAAATTGAATTATTCAGAACATAGGTCTGTGATATTTTTAATAATACTAATTAAATGTGTTAATTAGAAATATATACATATAAAATCAATTTACCAGGATTCGAACCTGAAGCTCTTCCAATCCGGGGAACGTGCATTAACCGATTACGATATACCAACACGGTGTTTTGACGACAAATTTTCGAACCTACATGTTACACTTTTCAAATTAACACATTTATCGTTCCATTATTTGAAGGCATATTCTTTATTTTTACAGAATCTCAAATACCTTTGAGTAATCCGATAGGAGGAGACTCTTTCATAAAGATTATCGCACTTTTTCCCCAAAGTTCATTATTAATAGCTTATCATCAGGTTAATAATGTCCGGATGATGTGATGGTATTGTGTCTGGACCAGGTGACGGCAACGTGAGCTTTGAGGAGTTCGTGACCATCCTGTCCAACATGGGCGCCGCTCAGGAGTGCAACACGGCCGAAGAGGAAGAGAAAGAGTTGAGAGACGCCTTTCACGTGTTCGATAAACACAACAGGGGGTACATCTGCGCTTCGGATCTTCGTGCCGTGCTCCAGTGCTTGGGAGAAGATCTGAGCGAAGAGGAGAGTGAGTATCTTGTTTGGTGTTTATGAAGCCGTATCACTTTATCAGAATCTGGAGGGTATTAATATCGGTGGTCAGCAGTGGAATAGCCACATCCAAGCATCGTTGCATCATGCAGCGCATTGGGGTTCTTTTGCGAGTGTCGATTGAATTCCCAGCGCTATCGAGTGCCTACTATTTTGTTCAATCCATCATAGCGATGGAATTACATAAAATTATCAAAATATACACTGAAAATGTCGGGTCAACTAAACATAATGTATAATAATATACATGACTTCTAAAAATTTGATAGATGTATATGTTGACTGTGAGTGGAATTGGTGAACGTTACATCGTGTACAGGACGTAGCACGTAGTTCTTTAGTCTTAAGTTTAGTATTAGTAACATTACTGAAGATGATGCGTCAGCATCGAAAACGTTATAATAAATGACAAATTATTGAAAATAAGCTTTGTTATTATTTTTAATATGTTTAAAAATGATGTTCTATTTAATTTGTTTTAATCATTAAGGAATTATGTTTTTATATGTTATCTCCCTCAATCATTTGCCAGAGACGAATACTTCATTTTTTGGGTATCTTGCGAGAAGAGAAGATAGCTCGGAGGAACTTGTTGCGGTGGGCCACGCCGAAGGACTGTGAGGGAGAGCCCAGATGCTTCTCTGGTGACGCCCTAAGAGGAGCACGGTCAAGAGGGCGGAGATTGGAGATACCGATCCTCAGTCATGAGGGATCGTAGTGGATGATGTTCTTTAATATCGCGACAGTACAAATAAAATGTGATTTCTTTAAAAATGAATAACTACTTCTGTTTTCAGTCGAGGACATGATCAAAGAAGTCGACGTGGACGGAGACGGACGCATCGACTTCTATGGTACGTTAATTATTGCGAATATGGAACTAGGTAGCTGCTCTTTTTACTGTAGACATTGTGTTATGGAATTTTAATTGCACATTTATTCCAGAATTTGTCCACGCCCTGGGCGAACCGGAAGATCCAATCGAAAACGAGGAGGAAGAGGAAGATGACGCCGCAGAGCCCCCCAGCGACGACACCACCAATGGCAACGTGCCGCAAAGAACCGTCCTGGCTAATCCAGTGTAAAGTGTTTAGTTAGATTCCTCCGTCATATTTATCGCACCGTTCTATTTTACATTCTCTGAAAATGTATCTCTTTTGTATAGCTTATAAAATATTTGTAAAAGCTTTGTGATTCCAATCCAACATTGTAACAATTCTGTTTTTTCAAATTGTTGCCAATGATATCAATGTGTCTGATTTTATATATAAATAGTGAATATCTTAAATATAATAAAAATTATATGAAGTAGTTGCCATAGCAACACTATTCAGGTCCAAACAAGTGTCAGTTCGGACAAAAATTCGGGGTCTACAACCGGAACAAGCCGATGATGTTGTATGCACGCTAAACGTGGAGCCTCACGGAGACACTCAAGGCTATTGAAGCACTGGCGGATCTATAGAGTTGCGCAATTGCGAGGGTCCCCGAATCACTGAGAAGAGAGAATTAAAACCGGAAGCAACAACAAAAAAGGGAAGAAATAAAAAATAAGGCCTAGAACACTACTCTATCCGATAGGTATTAATGACTTCGTCCGCTTTCGGTCGGCTCCAGATCTTAGTTCATAGTTCACCTTGTGTTTGTGATACTGGACCAACATGTCTAGTGAATCCAAGTAACACTTGAACTAGTAACGCAACATCGCCAGTGGGTCATCCATGCATTGGCGTAACTTAAAAAATTGACCCTCAATGCAAAATGAGAATAAGAGACCCCTGATATGTATTTTACATAATATTACGTTTCCCTATTTACATCTGTGACTTTCTGGATAGCGGCTTCGGTGGTGTCATTATGGCCGTTTAGTGCTTAATTAAACGGCCAGACGTCGACGCGCGTGAGACGCGATCGTGGCACAAAATAATGTGTTTTAATATCTCTAAGTTAAGATTACTTAAATGTTTTCTCTTTTACGCATTCAATTTGAAATGGAGTGTGCATTGTAAATCAAAACATTGCGAAATCGTACGAATTTTTCCCGCGGTCGCACTCTGTCAAGGAATGACAGTTTGTAATATGTACGCGCGTTTAATAATCATTTAAACGCGAAGCGGCCACCCCGCAGGGCCTAGCAGTAAGCAATCGGCGGAGTATTAAACGTTTCGTGGTTTTCCGTTGACTAATGAGAACAAATCTATGTCTTGAATATATAACACCTGCGTTTTTAGGAATTTATTTACATTCGCAGTTGAAAAGAAATCACTTTGCAGTGATACCTGACCCGACCCGTTAGCGGGTTACCACTGTATGCATCAATACTGCTTTCTCGTGAATTATTAATGTATTATAAAATTGTATAATTCCACATCTCACGAAAGTATTGTAGGTCGCGGGCCCTTTTGGGCCGCATTGACGTAGTTACGCCACTATCGAGAGGATAAGACGAGCAGGGCAGCTTGCCAGATGTGAATGTTTCAAAGAACGAAGGTGATCCGGTAGGAATTCTGCACTTGGGTTTTCGAAAAATGAGATTGTTGCAAATTCTCTGCCGGAGACCGCAGCTGCTCTAGATAGAAATGCATGGAGGATGGTATTGCGGTCTGCCGTGGACCTGAACAAGTAAAACTAATATTAACTTTGCGATTTAGAATTTAAATTCTATTCTTGCATTTTCTGATATTCTAATGTGATTCGTGAAAAGTACAGTAACAAAATATTACTTCAAAATTGTTTAAATTGGGACAAACTTTTGATGGTATTCCGCCGCTGATTAGGTCCTAGAGAAAGAGACACGTACTGATGATAATGAGTATATGAACGAAGAGTTCAGTCTTGTATTTTATTTATTCCTCACAAAACAGGGATTCGACTTCTTTAATATTAATTTGTTAGAAATATTATATTATAATATTATAAATTTTAATATTCATTCCAAATTATCACTTTACGTTTATTTGAATTCTTTGGTGCAAAAAATATAATTCGTCAATTCGAAAGAAATTCTTAACCTTTGAAATAATCACTAGTCTAATACGAAATAATTACAGGTAAACATTTACTTGGGATCAAATTATTATATACTTATGCAAATATCAATGAATACTCTCGTCATATCACGTGATTTAAATTTTAAATACATTTATCGAAGCGATCATTGCTTGTACCTGCTTGAAAGTATTTTTTTTTTTTTAAATAAATAACGTATATGTTCATTAAATAAATTCAAAGATTTTGATAATATATCAAGCTTATTGGACCACTGTTGGAAAAACTTGCACAAAATATCTTCAAATGAATATTTATAATATATGTACGAATTATATGAATTTAATAGGATTATGTCAGTGTGATTATTTGGTGGCAATCTCCTCCATCTGTTGCATCCTTGTTGATGCAACTCGCCATCATGTTTTCCAGAGGAAGGTTTCATCACAAGATAAGAAAAAGATCTTCATGAAAATCATTCATGATTTGTATCAATCACTGTTCCATACATTTCTATTCATTTCTGTGTCATCAAGTCTCTCATATCTATTGATTATAAAATAAATGGTTTTGAAATAACGCTGTATTTTTTTATGTTTATCACATTTTAGTGTTCCTATTCCTAAAGACTAATCAAACAAATATAATATTGTATTTTTATTCAGTACCCATAAACGTCAAACTTGGTCAGAGAAGAGTAGGAAGATCTTGACTCCGCTGGAAGACAATCAAAAGGTGCAAGATTCAGGAGACCATGACGAGAGAAGATGCGGGGCAAATGAAGGAGAAGAAACGTCAAACATATTCTACAGAAATTAACATGTTCGAAAAACCACAACACTCGTGTTCGAAAATTAAAAAAATCCTTTCTCATCTCGGTAGGTGATTCACTTATTTGTGAATTTAATAGTTACACGGTACCTACCTAAATATTTCAAGTAAAAAATAATACTCGTACGTACCTGTCTCCTTAATTAGACTCTGCAACATCTTTTACATACTTACACAAGACAAACAATTGTAAATTAGATAAACTTGAATGATTTAATATAACTAGCGTATGTATGTATTTACAATCATTTTATTTTTTTATACATGTTGTTCAATACCATGTATTTACATCATTATTATAACAAATCTATTTATGCTAGTGGTCTAGCGGTTGGTATACTCGTCTAGTTATCTAGTGGTCATAGGTTCGAGCCTCGTTCTAGGAGGTCATCTAGTTAGTCCTATTTTCATAGTTTTAGCGTTTTAAAGCGTTTAACTTAGTTTGAAAATAGTAAGAATATTGATGTGACACGTATTCCGTGTGCACGTAATATTTTTTAAAGATGAAAAAAACCCACTTTATATACCTATTATATACCATGTTCACTAGTGTATGTATCTATAGCGATACCTAACCTAACCTATTGCAAATGATAAAAGAGAAAAAATGGAAACGGTACAGAGTAAAAACTACCTACCTCTTCACAGACTCTGATCTGAATGTATTAAATAAGTTATAAATGCTTTAAACATCCCATCTTTACGTCAATTTATAAGATCAAATGTTTATTTAGAATTTAACAGAGTTTTCAGTACACCTCCAGATGACAAAGCCAGCAGTGGCTGTGAGCAGTACGCTAATGGAAGGTCAATCGGAATATATTGATTGATGCTGGTGATTTCAATCGTTTAACGTTCTCCCACAGCGGCCCATTCACGCTGCAGAGCGCACATCGCAAGATGAATGGTACATTACTGTTGGTCCATTGTTGGGATAAACAAGATAACAAGGTCAGCGGCGGGATCGCTGGGAAGAATAATTGGAAGAATACATCGCCTCGTCACGGAACTGCTGGTGCTCGGTGCCAGGGTACAAGCGTGGCGGAATTTGTATGCGTTATTTCACACAAGGCAAGCCCCCAGAATACAAGTACGTTTGCAGGGCTGAGCCAATTCGTTGAAAATAATCCCCTCGGAAGGCATAGACATAATGTATAATAATAATAACATTGGATAATTTATACAACGCCATTTTCGTAAATAGGTTCATCTCAAGAGCGCTTTACACAATCTGTTTAGTCATACACTTTTTTGTATTTCAAATGAAAAAGGTACGTCTTCAGTCTCTTTTCATATAAAGTCTCTGTTGTACTATTCTTTGAATGCGCAAATGCCAGTTCACTGAACTTAAACGTCTGGAAACGGCTGATCGGTTCTACACCCTTCTTGCGGCTGAAGTAAAGGCTGACATGTGAGTTTGCCGTCTACCATTCAAGTTGTCTTGAAGGCCATGTTACGTGTCGCCTTGTACACATTAACCAGTACAATTTAAATTGTACTCCTTCAGGAAAACGGAACAAATGTAGTTGTAGTCATACGTAGTCTGTAATGCTAATATTGACTTCACTCTCAGTCATATTGCAATGATATTTATACAGAAAAAATGGTAATTTTCAAAAATTAGCCTCCAAGTATTATTCATTCAAAAAACAATGGCTGTGTCATTGCAGCGGGCGCTATATGGCCGCCTGCAGAGCTTGGCAGTAGCGATCGGTGATAACCTAAAAAAAACTAAGCCTACACCGTATTTCAACTTATCTATCTATATAATTCTATATCTATGAAACCTAGTTAATAGTTGTCTATCTATTTATAATTCTATGGAATTTACTTCATGTAAAGTTTTTGAGGTTAATGTCATTATGATTATTGTACATTTTATCATTTAGTTCAATGTTGTTACATTAACATCATACAATAGCGTAATCTGATGCGCATCTCTCTTGCCTTTTATCTATATGTGATATTTTTATTTACTTAATACCTGCCGAGCAGATTCCAAGGCTGAATTATTTCTGTGAAAATTCGTGATTTCGTGCCAGAAATTGTTACTTATTTCCGAACTATCAAATCTGGCAACTTTATTATTTATAAATTTATATTACAGGACATACAAGCGTTTATATTTTAGAAAAAATTGAAGACATCAGAAACAAAATGATACTAATTAAATTTTAACTTAAATTCTAGAGATTTCCTCAGTAAAATTTGGCATAAAAACTGCGTTAGAAATAGCGCGTTAGTAAATTACGTAATATTTTTACGTTGTGTTTTATTTACACCTTTATTTAAAACTAAAATAAAGATTTTGCTACTTGTATCTTCTTAGCTACGCAAATACAAATAGCATTATAATGTAGATTTTTTTGCGTCAGAATTCAATGCATTTTTGATTAACATTATTATTACAGGCAACTCTAGTGAAACTTGTAACAAGCTAGCATTGATAAAGGGCTTATTATTTGTAAACCGCTAATGTTACGTAAAACGTATATTCCTCCCGCGAGAGAGCGGAGTTGCGAAATGAAACGAAACATATTTATTTAAAATATGTTTTCAAAATGAGACTGACTTCACATTGACAAAACATTTTCGTCTTGAATATTTGATTATGATACAGTCCATGGTCCAAGGATGCCTCGGCGAGCCAGACAGTTCCACAGAGACAGTGGCGTGACTAAATAAATTAAGTTCTAATAAAAATGGAGAAAGGGTTCCCTATGAATACAGAGATACAGTCTCATAGTTTTAGTTGAGATAAATGTCGGTGTACACACGTGTTGAGATTTTGATCTGTAGGTAAACTTGAGATTTGTAGATAGAAATAAACACGCGTACGCGACGTTAAATTTGACAGCGAAACTCGTAAACGTAAGCTAAAACCATAGATACCTACAATTATTCTTTCTAAAAAGTTAGCCAAACAGAAGGCATTTAATTATAAACATTTATTGCGTTTTTACTGCTGCTGGGGAGATTCAAATTCATCCTTATGACGGAAAGAACATCAATAATTAACGGACTGACGTTTGACGTCCAACCAGTGTGAAGTTGTCTCTAGTGGAAAATCTTTTAAGAATTTCATCTGTGGACACGAACCTTTAGTCGCGATACTGCTACATGACCTGTATAGAAGTCGCCAAATGTCATCTGCATACACAGTGGAGATCAACCGGCGATAGTCTGCTACTTTGTACATATTAGCGCCAGGAAAAGTGTCGATATCAAAGATTCTGTAGTGCGCAGACATTTTGGGTCCCTGCCTAGCGAACGTGAGCCCCGTTTCACAGAGAAGGACGCATTCACCGACTGTCCAAGAAAATTATAAAAGAGTCGTTATGCAAGAGGACGCATCCGTCTACAGCAATACAATTATGAATTTTCTGAGCGCCGAGCGCCAATGTGGAAAGAGAGCGAACTAAATTAAAACAAGTGCAACGAGAATTGGCTCGCTCGTAAAATATGAATTTGTGTGTTTGGTCTTTGATTTATGATTCACTCGTGCAGACATCGATTTATCATCTTGGCTAGTATCACGCCATGTCATGATCTGAGTCGACATTTAACCTTAATTTTTTCATCTTCATTTATCTCGTATCAGGGCAAGTAAACAAGCTAAGTAAAGTTACTCTCCAAAAGAATTGTATCTATTTTATATGAAACAGATATACCTATGACCTGGACGGAAACTGGATAGATGACAGAAACTTTGTAGATTTTAAATGATAGTGAAGTCTGGAGACAAATATATAATGCGGAACTCTGTGATATATATATATATATGGAGCAGTGGCGGTCGGTGACCTTTGTAGAAGGGATGCTAGATGATAAGTTTATACCTACTAATTTATTAAATTATTCTCCATTTTCATTTATGGCGTTAGAACACGTCGGTGAAGTATCCATGTTATTTTATGTATTTATTTATTATTTCAATGATTAATTAAATAGATAATTCGGCTTCAAGTATCCAAGCCAAATATTAAAAAATACGTCACACAAACAAATTCATCAAAACAATTTGCTCGCTTCGTAATATGTATAGTCATTTTTGTACGTTTGTACGTTAATGCTGTTACAGTAATCGAAGACCTCGACAAGCGGTACTGAATACGTATGCGCGAAAGCCGAATACTTTCAACTTTGTGGATACGGAACAAATGATAGAATCCACTGTTGTTGGTATCTGTGTGTTTACTCGATTTATAGAATTTCGAAAGATGAGAATGTATATGTATTTCAACTCGCTCCGTGGGCGCGCCGTGTCGTAGTGTGCAGTTATTTGCAGCAGTACTGTTTTCGGCTAGAAAAAAAGTCCAAAGTTTTATGCGGAGCATCTAAAGCATGTATGAAGCGACCGCGCCTGATATGGAGATGCCGGTGAGGTCAAATCAATTAATATTGGAAGATTATACTGACTGGGGTGCATGAATCGCAGGAAAGATCAGAAACCTGCAAGTTCAGTGATCCGCAAAGGTGCAGGAGAAAAGATAAGCCGAAGCTGAGATGCGGCCTGGTGTGTTAGTAGACTATCGTGCTCTGGGGTTGTACACTGGAAGAGAGATGCCTGCTTTCGACACGGTATTGCAAGCCACTACTTAATCATAACTCTGCAAAAGGGTAATGGTTCACGCTCACTCGCAAGCAACTTGAAGCTAAAGATTTTAGGAAAACCAAAGAGTCATCAAGGAGACACTTGATATGTGAGACCGGCCCTGCAACAAAACTGTTCTGAATTATGGATGCCACAACGATGTATATCGTCTTAGGCATCGAATGATACGAGTGTATTAAACAATTATATAAAATAAATAAAAATACTTATAAACACAATTTCTAAGTGAGATCCTCCGCAATAACACTGTATAACTACTATTATCTAGCGACATTTGTAAAAACGATATACAGTGTTGTTGCAGAGGGGGATGGGGTATCATATGTAAACACCCGTTGACCATCAGTAGGGATGGTTTAAAATTGAAAACTTTAATGCACAATACGTCTCCACTATTTCCCGTTTTGAGCCATGTTGATGGTGGGGTTTAAAGAGGACGCTGTTAACTCCTTTATCTGGCCTATCCATCTTGCAGGAGACCGCCATCTTGCTCGCATTCACTCAACTGTCTCAATGATTTCGAGTTTCTGAAGACTTTCGTCGTTCTTCCTGACAACATGCTAAAAGTATGTCAGAATCATTATCCTGCATGTTGCCCAAAGGCTTTTGATCAAGTTAGAGTGTAGAGTCAAAGTATTAATGACGTGCAGAATACGTAAACCACGCAAGCATGCATCGTTAGATCCACATACTTCTGTTTTTCTGTCCTTTTTGGACTACCGGTTTAAATGAGCAACCTTCTTACCCTCAATCTAAATAAACAATATTATCTTTGTCCCCTTATCCCAAGAGGGTCGGGATTCAAAGACTCGATGAGGCGTTTCCATCTTCCCCTGACTTAATAGGTGTCACCTCGGAACGACGACGCACTACGGAATGAATGGAACCTCGGGCTTTTCCGCAGTTTCATTAGCGTGACCAAACATCCATGTGTTGTCCTCTTTCTCCCGCTCAGGGAGTGTACTTTATTACCAACGCCACCCCTATGATACTGTCACTTAATTATTTATGTATTATATACAATGATTGTTTCTTGATATAATGTTCTGTTGTACAACTTCACTGGAACCGCTGCACGAGTTCAAACTCATAAAACGACTCCGGGAAAGGATGAGTTCTTTTGGACCCCTGTCACTATATTCTCCTGACTTTCTAACTTAATATAGGGAGACCCACTGGCACCATCTTACCAGCGGTTCCTCAGGCATTCTTGAGACATCTTAATTGAGATCTTTCTATATGTAGAAGTGGGGGCTTCGTGTCGCAGGTCTCGCTTACATCAGTACTTCGTACTCGGTTCAATAATTATACTTTTGCCACTCATTTCGGCAGCCTCTCGTTAAGGATCCATATCTGGTGACAAAAGTGAGCCTGTATGGATGAAAATAAATAATAAAACTACTTACTTACTATTAAGTGAAAAAGTACTCCTGCTTATGCGGTTTCGCGGCAAGGACGACAATTCTCTTTTTGTCCGGATAATTTATGGCCACAACAAAGTCTACATGATACGTTACAGGTCGGTCTGGCCGTTTCTCATTCTGACTATTATCTGACAGCGTAATTTGAAGCATCCGATTATATACAATTCGTCTTATCTTTCTGTTTAGCTTTAATATTATGGTAGTATAAAAATATTTTTTAAATTCTATCTTCTGCCATAGAATGAAATTATTATCAAATTGGATACTTAAAATCAGTTGATTCATTTTAAAAAAATAGAACGGTAACATTATCAGGCTTGTTATATGCATTCTTCTTCAGTGACACCGGTAAACCTACATTTTTGGGAGTCTTGAACTATTATGACCCGAAAGTGGCGTTCGTCAGTTGGGTGAATTTGAATCTCCCGAGCAGCAGTTAATTGTCTATAATTACAGAATAAACAGTTATAGGTATACTTTAAATACTAATTAAATGTATTAATTAGAAAGATATACAATGTTGTTGCGCCACCAGGATTCGAACCTGGATCTCTTTCCAAACCGGGGAAGTTGCATTATTCAACTATGCTACAGAGACATTATTTTTGACGACAAATTTTCGAACCTATATGTTACACTTTTTCAAATTTATACATCTATCGTTCCATTATTTGAAAGCCATCTACTTTGTTTTTACGGAATGTCAAATACCTTTGAGTAAACCGATAACAGACACCAGAATTAACAATTCATTTTTATTTAATATTTGGACTCATTGATACAACTTATATATTATTAGGAGAGCACATTCTTATTGTGAAGTTGTAATTATTCAGAACAATTCAAAAATATCACAGACCTATGTTCTGAATAATTACAACTTCACAATAAGGTTGTGTTCTCATAATAAGTTATAGGTGTGACATTTGTGCGCATGTGTCGAGTCTCGCTGTCTAATCGAACGCCGTGTACAGCGGTCGGTTCTGCCGA
This sequence comes from Eubasilissa splendida, assembly GCA_031772225.1. Lineage (NCBI taxonomy): Eukaryota > Metazoa > Arthropoda > Insecta > Trichoptera > Phryganeidae > Eubasilissa > Eubasilissa splendida. Next base: position 21,321,009 of record CM062868.1, read on the forward strand.
TTCAAGCTGATCTTTGAGTTTATCTCTAAATCAAAACCTAAACAAAACACGCGTACACGGTATCTCTGAGACTCAACGTCGCTTTTCTGTCGCGGACACGGGCTATAAGATCCTAGATTCAGACTAATTTGGTAAAAAATATACTTCGCTAATTGTTTGTTTATTTTAATTCAGGAAGAATTCGTTTCTGTGCAAATCGCGACGTATTCAATAGATTTAAATATCATCAAAAATGTGTTCTGAATTCGCTCGGCTTTGACGCCACTCCAGCCGGTTTCATAATACAGCATATGGATACATGTGATGTTGCGTAATAATCGCAGTCAAGGTCAAGAGATTTGGAGCGAAGTGCACACCGTACGTGTGTTTAATAATACTTATAGTAAACACGTTGCGATCTCGGGTCAAAGTACCTTCTAGCGGACGTCATTGATGAGAAATAGTCAAATAACCGTTTCAAAAATAGACTGTCGCTATTATCGCTACTGGTCGCGCCTTCCCGCTAAAGCGACGTAACAAAAAAATACTTCTACTCTATCTGTCTCTCTCGGTCGATGTGCTCGTGACTGAGCTTCATGGTCCTCTATTCTGTTTCTACAGGGCGAACTGCTTGCTTCCACTCGTTTCTTGCTCGATCTTGAGCTTTGTGTAACGAGTTTCCGGTCATATCTCGAACATAGTTCCATCTTATTGGAGATCGAATTTATATATTTTTCTTTAGAGCGGAGTTCCTGAAGTATGGAGACATTCGTTTTGTTGTCTGAACACGGGGCGTGGAGAAATATTGGATGCAGAAACGGTGGAAGAAATACGGAACAGGGGGCGGCTGAAGGACCACCGAGAACCAGAAAACACGACCCACCTGTGAAACGCTCTTTTCGGTATATGGATCTTCTTCCACTGGATTCACAGGTCTTCTGGCTCCAGGACACGTACAACGTTATTCTTAGGCGTCTATTTTCCGCTTGTCGCTATTGCAGACAGTCCAAGTCTCCGCTGCATACGTGAAGATTAAAGTGTGAACCAACTGATTTAATTAATTATTAATAAATTTCTATTGTCAAGATGTTAAAATTTATATTATTTTATTTACAACTAGTTATTGTTTCCCACTTTTGACGATTCTTGAAAATAATTAATATCTTTGATGAACGTGCAACATGACTAGATAATTAAATATCAAAGGTAAAATTAGATATCGAAACTGTGATGTCCAAAGATTGGTGTGTGTGTGTCGGTCCGCGAAGTAGGAGGTATGTGTGTATGGTGCGCGAGGTGTTATAAGCGAGCGCACTGCGAGTGCGAACTCCCTTCTTTTTCTGCTCTGACACGAATATTGTTGTAAATAGCATTGATTTCGTGAAATAATTAACTTATGAGAGTTTAATTGTCGACCCACACGCGGAATACTAGAGGATTTGTCCGGAGTCACGTCCATAGTGGTGCTACAACCGCTGATCGAAGTGCATTACAGAGACCATCATCACCATGGCCATGTTGTCAGAATACCTGAAACCAGACATCCAAAGGAGATAATATTCTCTCAGCTATCTATCGCAGGACTAACGTGGAGGCCAAAAAAACAACACTTGCCCAACAACCCACAGCCCCTGTCTTCCCACGTCCAAGATGCCCTAAAACTTGTGGATTCAGGACTGGACTCTTCGGTTATCTTAGGAGCCACACTCGTGAAGGACAGTCCACCTCAGACACAAGTGACAGTCAATGGTGATAATGATATGAGCGTGGCTCCATAGCTCGGGATGGCACTTGGCCGTTACCCGTTTGGCGAATTAAACAGAAGTCGAAGTATTATAAATGGGTGCGTGTTCACGGATGAAACGCTCTTGCTTTCGAAACTCTTATAAAATACGGTTTAGAATCAATTACTGTAACAATTATACATATTATAACAAGTATAGGAGAATAAGTTGAGATATATCTCAATACCGAGTACTCGTCTTGAGATTTTAATCTTGAAATAATCTCTGAGATCGCTTCACTTTAGGCTTGTTGTTCGATGATAGTCTATTGACTATTAAATGTTCCGTTCGTCCGTTGTGTCAATTTGAATTAAACCGTAACTGTGAAAAATGTCGGTAAAACCCAATAAATGTTTGTAATCGTTTATCTTTTTAGAATACATTTTAATAGACATCTATGGTTCTGTACTGATTTCATCGTTTCATTCCTTCGATACAATCCATAATGTTCCTTAAGCGGATTAGCACCAGACGAAGAAGATGCGCTTGTGTACCTGGTGTTGTAAAACGTATTCCAATTATAATATACGGCGAGAGTTAAAAGAGCTGTTCCGAATTTTGTTGTTGTCTAGGTTGCGACAGAATTCTATTCATATGCACGACCAACTCGAATGTTCGCCGAGCCGTTCGGTTGACTTTTATATCATTCAAAAACGAGAGCCCTCGGACCAACGCAATGGAGCCACTTCAGAACAATGCTTCTCGCTGATGCGGCGATGCCACGTGACGGCAATTGACCTAGCGCAGAATGGGTTGCGTGCCATGTGCCGATGTGCCGTGAATCCAATCAAAACGGGTTTCAAGCACTATCTGTCATCATTTTTAAGATATTTACGAGTGGGTGGAAGCTTCTAATTGAACACATATTTACTCTAATGACCCGAGTCCGCGGAATGAAACGCGATGGGGTAAATTAGATGAGATAAATCTGAATACCACGCACGTTTATTACCGTGTACAATCTTAACACGAACCAGATCAAATCTTAAATCAGCGAGACTCGGCATATGTACTTAAACGTTACCTGTAATTATAGATACCTACTACTATTTATTCTGAAAATTAAAACAAATAGAAGGCATCAAATTACAGAAAATTGATTCCGTTTTAATTGATGTCGGGAAGGCTCAAATTCACCCAATTGATGACCGCGACATCAATGGCTTGACATTTGACGTTTCGTGTAAAACAAGCGTGAAGTAAGGCGCAAGGCAAATGGCGGTGATTCTCTCTGAGTACGTGGTAGAATAATATCAGGCCTATTCTCAAAATTGCAATATTAAAATGAAGGTAATTGTTACACCAACCCTCAAAAATAGACAGTATGTAAATTAACGTCCGTGTTATATTTGAATGAGAGAAAGGGAGAGAGAGTGAGGGAGATAAACGTACCATAATCTGTCAAAACATAAAAATGGCAACAGGATTGGCCGTGATTCTTCACTACGACGCTGCGGATGAGGAAATCAATAGGTAATTTATGAACAAACCTTTTTCTGTGAACTTTGAATACTGTATTAGTACTTATTTTAACCAAAAACTTATATTTTTAGTCGAAACTCGAGAATGGAAAGACGTCGTTTGCGTGATTTGTGCGGTATAGTTGTACCTTATCAAGGCGGTATAGTTGTAAAAATTGCCCATTTGGAATTTCCATCGGGTTGCACAAATCACCTCATCCGCAGCGTCGTAGTGAAGAATCACGGCCAATCCTGTTGCCATTTTTATGTTTTGACAGATTATGGTACGTTTATCTCCCTCACTCTCTCTCCCTCTCTCTCATTCAAATATAACACTATTTTTGAGGGTTGGTGTAACAATCACCTTCATTTCAATATTAGGCCTGATTATTCATGAATAAGGCCGTTTTGTTGAGAGTTCCATGTTTCTAGCCCAGATTTGTTCCCGACAGCTCACTCATTTTGTGTGATGGATAACGCAGTCGGCAATAATAATTACTAAAATGTATTTTACAATATAGGGGCGTGATTAGTTTAATGAATCCGTTGATAATTTCTTTTATTATCAATATTAAGGAGAACACATTCTTATTTCGAAGTATGCAGAGCTGTCACTGGTCTCGATGCAAATTGTAATCAATATTATTGTCATTGTAAAGAATGAATTAAAACATGACGCCAACATATTATGTATTTATTATACACACCTAGGTCAAAAGTGTTTGAATATAAAAAACTTGATTTATCAACAACATTAATGGAGGAATGGCGGGTATAATAATACACTCAAGTTATTCTTGTAAACTATTTATTTATTAGGATTTGAGTTAAATTTTATTCATTATTATTATTTTTCATTACGACTGAATTTATTTCTTCAATATTTGCAAAATAACTTTGTCGTAACATAATTATATAAATAATAAGAAAACACACTATGAATAGTGGTTCTTTTAAAATTATTTATTTGACAATTTATTGTTTAATGATAACATTTACTATGAATAGCAACACGCATATATATTACATAATTCTATCGAAAAACATAATTCAGCTGGTGTAATAGAAATCGCTAGAATATCATGAGCCGGAGCTATATTTGCAAGAATCTCACGAACCGGTTCCGGTTGCTACAATTAATTCTAAGCCATATAGTAAAATTAGTTTAAACGGATCAACTGTCTGTTAATTGGGAACACGTTTGACAAATAAAACAATAAATGTCTTGCCAAGAAGCGTGCGAAAAATTATATATCACTAGCAGATTAGCATTCGGCTACCTGTGGACCGCTATTATGGCCGCTGCGCGGTCAGGGTCTCAATAGAATCTATATTTCTTTCTCCAAAACAAACCACACGTAAATAAAATGTCGATGTAATTCAAATTATTTCATCTTTGTATGTGTTAGTTGTCAAAACGAACAAAGATGACATATAAGAATCGTAGATAGATAATTTCTATGGTAAGATTCCTGATGACTGATGTTAATGTACGATTTCGCTAAAATAGTATATCCTAGATATATTAAAAAACACTTTCTTCTTCTTCTTCTTTCAAACAGGCAATCCACCCTTCAAGAGTGATTTGTGCCATTAAACAAGTAAGAACATTATTTCATAGAAAGCAGTACAACAATATTAAAGAATAGGGAATATTGCGTTACAAGTTAATACCATTGACGTTCAAGAAATTTGCTATTATACAGCTTCAATGTGGCGAGTTAAGGGAAAGAAGATGAAATTAACATTGACAAGATTATTGTAAAAAAAACCTGCGATCCGCAATAGACAGGCAAAAAAGACACGGTCGAGGGTTTCCTCCCCGGCACCACATTCACACATCGGGGAGTCTGTTATGTTCAATCTGAAAAAAAAACACTTTCGTTTTTCACTAAAACACTACCGAAGTCGAAGCCGGCATCCAGAAAGTCATAGAATCTCATTATTTTAGACGCGATGGCGTGTTGACGCAATGAAGGGCTCTCTGCGGCGCCATCGCCCCCTGCGGAACACGAATAATCAATTTTGATCAATTAACTACTAATCTATGATGAAATTACATTTTTTCATAATTAATATTAGAGCTAATTCTCTCTTTTATTTTGGTATGCTGAAATAATAAAAAAATCACTTAAAACTTCACAGCTTTAATTTCTGTAAAAATTAGCTATGTTTACGAATGCAGGTATAAATTTGACACATTAGAAGATTGCTTTTGTTTAAAATAATTATTAACCGAATGTATTGTTGTACCAGCACGCGCAGGCGCGGACGCGTGGCACCGCGGACACACATATTTTTCAGACTATTAAATATGTAGGATTACCTAGTATAAATTTATTGTTTCATTTCATTCCTAAAACCTCTTCCAACTGGGTGATGTTTTCGTATCAAATAAAACATTGCTTTCGTTTGATGTTAAAATCTCCAGTGAACTGTGTATAATTATTATATAAATAGTAAACTCACGACTTGTCAAAATGCGATCAATTTGTGTGTTGGGTAGCAGATTTAATATCCTGACTATTAAATTCTGATAGGCACCCCCTCCACGTTGTGCGCCCGCATAATCACCCTCCCCTAATTTAACACGAATTATTGTTTTTTGTTAGGCGCTGCGGGCGGCTGCAGTGACTGCTTCCTGGCCTGGATTTCTTATGAAAAAAACGAAGTGCAATCTAACTTGGCCAAATAAAGCAAACAAACACACAATTATATATACAATATGGGGCAGTAAGATTATTCCGCGCGGAGCATTTTTGATTTTTTAAATTTTTAGTGTGAATCCGCGTCGCCGGCGAGAATATTTATGGAAGTGTTTTAATGGGACGAGACTCGAGTGTAAAAATGTTCCGACAGATGTTTTGTGATGAATTGTGGCAGCGGAACTATGTGTTACTGCGGTCGCCGTCGGATAATAGCGAGAATAAACATTTATCTAATATCTATGCATGTCTTAATAAGGATAATTATAGATTATTTTGTTCGAATATAATTGCCATCTGACTGAGGATGAGGGCAATATGGGTAATACAGACATTTGTTTAATTACTGGTATAATTCTTTTCAGTGTAGTGTCTTGTTACAAAGTTCACCGGGGGTAATGTACCAAATAATAATAAAGAATATTATAATATAAACCACAGTCTAAATGGGGAATATCACGATGGTAGAGCGCTCGCTTAGGTAGCCTATCATGTAGACACTCGGTGAGTTAAAAATCTATTTGATGGCAAAAAGATTTTAAAAGTATATAATGTTATTGTAAAATATAATCAGAATTTGTGCGTGAGAATGAACATTATCTATAAACGGCGTAGTTACGACTATAAATAATTATTATCGATATCAATTATTAAGAGAACCAATTTTTATTGCAGTTTTATCGCAATGGGTTGTGTTTTTAAAATTGAAAACAATGCCGTGTGTTCTCTATCACGCGGTTGTTAATAGCCGAGAATTTAATTTCTCTAATTCAACTCGTACATACTAAAAGATAAATGCTTCAACTCACCGAACGGTCTGGATATTAAAACGATTTTAATACTTACGCGACCGACTAATCGCTGTCCCTCGATGAACACAAGGTAATTAATTGTATGTCTTAATATATGTAAAACACAATAACATATTGAAAACAATTCAAATGTTTCATATTACCTACGCCTTTATCCATCTTTCACTTATACTACGAGCATATTATCTGTCAAAGATTCTATACATATCTGACAACTTATTGCACATTTTTTAACCCGTTGTGCATCGATACTTTACAATTTTTTTCGCTTACGTTGGTATCAATTACACCGTGAATGTAAATAATATTATTTGATTTGACAACCGATGACGCCATTCTTTTATATTAATAATATAATAGTATCAATTGCATATGTAATAATATTTACGTCTCAAAATCAGGTCTGATTAGTCGATCGGATTGCGTGGATATCTCTGGATGCATCAATGACAAAAACAATAGCAAAAAATGCCAAAAATCAAAATGGCTAACAAATAGTTCATAATTTAATAATACACTTGTTAGCGAGATATAATAAGGGTATTGTATTAAAAAAACATGTTTATGGACGTCGTTTCAAAGTCTGCTTCTTTATATTTATATTATTTATGAAACGCAGATAGACATTGATGAATATTAACATATAACTTTACAAGAATGTTAGATAAGATAATCGTTATTCAAAATAAATGTGAGTTGTATCATTTAACAAAGAATATGTTTTATCAGATGTGTCACAAAGTTGGGGTATAAATAAAACATTAAAAATGACGGTTTGAAATAGCGCGTTACAAGATTTGTTTGAGGAGACTGCAATATATTATATAAGAACGTTGTTACTGGTATTTAGTAGACAACAACGAGGAAAAAAATATATTCTACGGAGGAGTGGTATGATGCATGTGTCTGAGTCGTGTAAAACGATTTAAAAATATAATATTTAGTACCAGTGGTGAAATGGGTCTTGAGAATTAATAGGAACGACATTAAAACGATAATGGTTGATTAGCAGTGGCGTGCAGTAGGTATAGACTTAGGTTATGCTGTTACCATGATATTATATAACACTATATAATGTATTATATGCTACATGAACTTTTGTTTAACCGACGTCTTCAGGCAAAATGAATCCATCGTAATAAAAATGCATTATCAGCTAAGACAAGTTCAGAACCTTTCAAATGTCATTCTGTCAGGAAACAGCTTAAGTAAGAACGATAGATTACAACAGTGGCTAGCAATTGTAGTAGTTATAAATGATTGATAACCCAGTGGAGAACTACAGCGCTCCGTTGGCGTCGCGCGGTAGAATCCAGAACGGTGAGCGCTGGTGTGATTATAACATATTATGGATTATTTTATTTACATTTGTTTCCCAGAAATTTTAGTAATGCACAGATTTTTTGCTTGTATGCAGTACACGCCCCTAATGATTAGCAATATAATATCGATATCAATATAAAAATGAAAATGAACACTGCCTGACTAATATAGGTACACTAGTTCTCTAATTTCAGACACTGGATACCGTGAAACTATGGCAAGATAGGTTCGCTAAGGTGACGAATATCAAAACACTAGTATTTCCGGATATTTTCGTCCAAGTAGACGCATTAGAGATGTGGTGATGGTGACGTATTCTGCGAATCACACGGGCAATTAAATGTAAATCAGCTAAAAAGTTCCGACGTCAGATGGCATCAATGACGCAAACACATAACGCACACGCGGCATACACTTACGTCCGTGTACCGGTCGTACCGGATCAAAGTTCTTTTAATACTGAGCAATGAAATAGCTAAGTTTGTGAAATTATATTTATACTTGTGAACATATAACTTTACTGATAATATTTATATAACTGAAGTGGGGCATGTCACAAGATATAATGCAATGGGAATATTGGTGGTACAAGACAAAATCGAGGGAAGTTCGCCAATTGGACGGAATGGCCTGGTGAAGTTTGCAGCCAATGCCTCACGACAGGAATGAAAGACCTCTCGAAAGAGATGGCATAGGATAGTGATAGCGCTCGACTACGAAGACTGCCCTGCCAAGGAGGTTAAGATTGTATCGAACTGTAAAATATTGGACTTTACCTGTGTCAACGGTAGCTGATGATAAGTCTATCATGATTGAGTAGCTAGGTAGTTGATTCTTATTCCCGATAGGCGGATTATAATTATCTATGTAATATACGGTTTATATAATTCCTTATCACTAACTTTAAACTGGTGTTTAAAGTTAGAGATAAGGAATATGCTTTCGTTTTCTAAGCCGTGATAAAAAACAATATAAAACTTTGCTGATCTCTCGGGGCGGTGTTGAAATTTTGACTATTAAAGAAACATGTTTTGCTAAAAAAAATAAAACCCTCAAACTAGGTTTTAAAATATATCTCTCAAGGTTTTACAGTTTTTGTTGTGAAAACAGCAAACTTATATCATTATCAATTAGCGTTCAGAGATCTCGATGCAGAACCAATCAACTTTAGCAATTTTATCAACTGAGGAAGGAGAACCTACCTCTGACGCTAATTGGGTATAATTTAGAGCCGGACATGTCACTTCAGAAGAAGAGACATTAACTCTATTATATATTTACTATGGACCCAGTGAAGACAACTGCGATAAGGGAGACCCTTTGCAAGGTGCCCCTATTTCTATATGCAGAGTGATCTCAATTGAGGTGGCTAGCGAATGCCAAAGAAACGACTTCCAAGACGGAGGGAAGGCTTCCGACAGTAGGTTGGAATAAATACCAACAATGAGACTTTACAAAGAATGATTGGACTTTGACTGAAGATGAAAGCGGCTTGACGATATTCCAGGATAAGTGAATGGATGCGCGATGATGATAACAAAAGAGTTCATCATTTATAACGGTGTCTTAATGCAATTATTATTGAGAGCCAATATCTGTATTATAATTGCTCTAAAGTATGCATCCATTGCTAGTGTTTTGGTAAGATTAAGAGATATTAAGATTAGCAAAATATAATAATAAAAATTTCCAGTAAAATGTTTCCAGTAGGTGTCGCTGGTCAAAACAGATAAATAAATTACGTCGCCACGGATTAATACGTCGCTGGCCGTGGTGGAAAGTATTTTTGCGAAGGATATATTCGGTGTAGGACCGGAGAGGGGTTGTTTTATTTTGTATATATTCAATGCTGTGACTAATTCTTGAATATGATTACTCAATCGTTTTGCATTGCTGTTCAAAATGGTTTTACACAAAATTCACACGAGATTTTAAGTTTATTTTTTAACATTCTGACCCTGGCCGCACAGCGGACCCCACTGGTCTCGTCTCGACCACAATAGCCGCTCGCAGGGCCTAGCAGCAAGCAAGTTTTCTGCTAGTATTATATAAATACATCTGAATGACATTATGTACACAAAGATTATTTATAGACAACTGTATTGTGTAATACACATTTGTTGTATTACTGCTTTACCTAAAAAAATAATACCCCCAAAAAAATCTTGCGAAGGGCCCACGGAAAGCTAGTTACGACTCTGACATAATATAATTAACGTATTCAATAATGTACAATATAGCATGTAGCGTGTTTAAAACATATTATTAGAAATGAATTAGTAGCCTGTCGGTCCGTATAACGTGCATACAAGTACACAATAAGATTTCTCATCGTGTATGGGGGCACTAATCACGATACAATGCCAGCTCCCGCTCCAGATATTGCTGGCGGCTCGCGGCTAGCTTCACTCCAGTCCTCTGCCGGCATCCTCGCTTGACGTTTGTCCGCCGATTCTCAGCGCGCGCTACTTCGTGACGACCGGCTTTCAGTCTATCTTCGAATATTATACGGTATTGTCGGGTTGTTTCGACAGTCGCTGAATATTCTCATCATTTAAACGCGCGTTTCATTCATCATAAAAAGATGGAAGCCTTCCTGAACAAGAAATACAAGCTGAACACGTCGGAGAACTTTGATGAATTCATGAAGGAGTTGGGTATGTCGTTTTATTGACCACGTATCCTATTGCTTTCCTGCTTATACATTTATGTTACAAAAGCACATGTTTTTCTCACCGACATTGATTCAGTATACTAGTGAATTTTGTATAAATTTTGGACCACATTTATTTAAAAATCTGCCGCAATAATCTTTTTAAAATACACTAATTCACGATTGATGTAATTATTTTTTCTTACCTACATAAATGTAATATTAATTTTGTAGAAATATTAAAACAAATTTGATAAGACCAGTGGCGTGTCGCATCGTTTTTTAAATCGGGACCACTGGCCGCTACATTTTTACAACTCAACTTGCCATCGTGCTGTTTCCACGCAAGGGTTGACAGATACGGTAGAACGCTACACTCTTCTGTCTTAACATACCATTATTGCCTCGTTTACTTTCGTGTTTCTTTCAATTCATCGATTGTTAAAGCTTCTAACAAGTCCGCCACACAATATCTCATATATCTAATTGTGCCATGCTGTCGCGAATGTTGTCGGTTCTAGTTTCCTTCAATACTCTCATCCTACAGTAAATAATGAAAAAATTAGACCTGTTCGTAGCGTGGTCGATAGAGTTGAGTAACAATCGATGAGCTACGACGAGAGGGTAAAAATAAAATATATTTTGTGATTATTGTTGCATATTATTATTTTATATTGTGGACAATATTTAAATGTTGATCTCATTTAGAGTGTGGGAATGTTAGTAGGTAAGAATTACATTCCCATTATGTCTATTTTTTCGTATATGCAGCCGCGCTGATATAATCGGGACCTCGCATCCGGTTCGTCTGTACAGTGAAGTAATTATGCATAACCTGATTTTTTTTCCTTCCGCCGCGTGCATATTAAAATAGAATAGCATTAAATTAATGCATTTAAATTTTGCCGCCCAAAATGTTACAATTTTTATGTTACGGCAAGTTGGCGACTTCGCGCACCTTGGATATATATCAATATTTAAAATGGAGCTGCTTGTGCCGTTCAATTCTTTATTGACAAATAATATCAAAATGTTCACGATAAATTAACATGAATTGGTAATTTTATAAATTTACAATTTTTAAAAATTATGTGACTTTCGCCTGTGTTAAAGTAGCCTGGAATATGTATATCGAGATTGTGAATCTTACCGTATTCGTTTATATATTAGTACAGCCATTTCTTGTGACAACAAGAATAAAACTAAATAAATGCATCCGTTAGAGTCTGCTGGAAAACTATTATACGTAGAAATATCTTGATGTTAGACTATCTGGGGCGATCACTTGATTAGTGGGAGTAGCATATCTTTATCTCAGTCTTGCAGGATTCTAATAAGGAATAAATAAAATACATGTTCAGATGATCGTAAAATGCAAAATTAGAAATGACTTAGTTTTAATTAATTTACGATTGTTAATGAAAGGCTATTAGATGAACTTGGATTCTATATATCAGGGGTGCATGCGTAAGATGACCCGATATGGACAAATATAATAAATATGAATTAAATATATTAATTAGTAGCTGCATTATCCAACTATGCTACAGCGACAATATTTTTAGCGACAATTTTCGAACCTATATGTTACTTTTTTGATATTAATACATTTAATCGTTCCATTATTTAAAATATCACAGACCGTCTGTTCTGAATAATTACAACTTCACAATAAGAATGTGTTCTCCTAATAATAAAGTTGTATCAAAGTGTCCAAAATTTAATAAAAATGTATTGATAATTCTGGCGTCTGCTATCAGTTTACTCAAAGGTATTTGAGATTCTGTAAAAATAAAGTAGATGGCTCTTTCAAATAATGGAACGATTAAATGTATTAATATTAAAAAGGTAACATATAGGTTCGAAAATTGTCGCTGTAGCATAGTTGGATAATGCACCTTCCCCGCTTAGGAAAGTGATCCAGGTTCGAATCCCGGTGGCGCAATAACAATATTTTTCGATAGAATTGATTTTATATGTATATCTTTCTAATGAATATATTTAATTCATATTTAAAATATCACAGACCGTCTGTTCTGAATAATTACAACTTCACAATAAGAATGTGTTCTCCTGACAAATGTAAAAAATAAATTTATGGATGTGATAAAGCGAAAGAAGAATGTCGAGGTAGGATTGTGTGACATATTTTATCCTACAGATATTGTTACCTCTATGTTTCTCACTCCTATGAACACGTCATGTTAATATGTTAAGCTGTATTGTAACATTATTCGATAGATATACTTCGATTGGATCGCTTGTGTTTTTTCTTTTATTTTACGATTGACTTCCAAGGCAGAGATTTGGTTTCCCCTTCTCTATATAAATCGAATCGGGAACCTTTTTATATTTTGACACCGGTCAGCATGTCAAAATGTTATTTTTGTGTAACATATGTATTACCAGGTGCGTTCTTCAAATTGTACGAATTCATTAACGGATGATTTAACCCAAGTACGGCGCATCGCCCGCCAGCGAAATTGTCAAGTGTTTTACAAATATGAACTTGTTTACATAATTTTACCAATCTTTATCGCGTTGAATACGCCAGGGAATATAAATCTATTTGTTACATTTATAGATAAGTAAACTCTTATCTGCAAAGTGCTCTCTCTGCAGAATCAAAACACGACTGGTGTAATCTGTGCCGGTACTTGAAATGCGATCTTTCTACCGAGATAGATAACAGTTCTATTGAAAGTTACAAAAATCAGACAATTCAAGTCATTTTTTTATACAATCTTTAGCACGATTGTTTATGTATTCATTTTGAGAATACATTCATTATTACGTGACTAGTTAATACTTTTAAGCGAAGACCCACAACTTCCTGTCAGTTTTCATTAAGCGTGTGATATTTTTTGAAATGGAAATCTTGTATAATGATGGACTCAATCTTCTTCAGCACCTAGTTGGTTTTAATTTTTAAATTAGTTTATTAATGTGAAGAAATCATTAATATTTTTTTAGCACTTTTGATATTATCATCCTATGTAATTCGATTCAGAATTTGTTGGGAGATAGCTGGTGTTGGGTTCTCTGGACGGTTTTCCCACTGGACGGTTCTTTAGATTCACTAGCCTTTTGAGAACTTATTATGGCATTCTACTAAAAATTAGTATATATACTGCATATCTCCCGGTGTTGAGCCATGTTGACGGCAGGGTTTAAAGAAGATCCTGTCAACTCCTCTATATGGTTTATTCATCTTGCGGGAGACCTTCCGCTTGTTCTGAACTGTCCCTGTGATCGCGAGCATCTCGAGTCTCTCATCGTTTCTTCCGTTAGTCTGAAGTCGAGTGATTAATCAATCCAGTGATAACTGCTTCGATATAAAAGATTTAATTATGAAATAACAGCAAAAATACAAAAGTTATAATTTAATGCGTAATATTACGGCAACAATCGCCTAGATTCATTTTCATTCGCCTTTTAAATTTTTTTTTTGTCGACAAAATGAATGTCATAGTTCGCGATATTAGCATAGTTTATTCAACGATTTTGTGGTCTGTTCCGTCTATTATATATTTCCGCGATAGATTTTATTTAGCGCTACACCAAGAACATAAGATTGATATTTCACCCTGTCGTAAAATATTCTTTAGAATTAATGGCGAGATGTATATTTAAAAAAATACGTTTTTACTGATTTAGTACCTAAAAACTAACATTTTCAATACACATACATTAAGTAAAAAGTGTCATTTTGCTATACATGAATTAAAATGAATAAAATATGGGTTTAAAAGTAAAACATCGACTAAAAGTTCTAGAATAAGTTTTTGCGATGCTCCCGGAGGCTCCCACTGTGAGCTAAACGCGGTGAATTTCTACCTAGATGTAGATAGCACGACCTCTTTGTTTTTTTTTTATAACTTGATTGTTTTGCGAACCGGTTTAATTCATTTTTCATGTAGCTGAAATACCATCTTGTTACGCCAATGCACACGGGTTTTATCGGCCGGCTGGCGACGTCCCAGCACACATTACCGGTAGAAAATTTTGATGTCTTATCGAAACACTGGTGTGTGTGTGTGTGTGTGTGTACTCACTTTTAGTAGTGTGCATGCTTTTTTGATTTCGTTTTATATATCGCAATTCAAAGGTCAAAATTTCAGATAGTATTTTAATAGGATTATCTGCTTTGATAATATTAAATTACACGTTGATCGATTTTACTCAAAATGTGGCATGTTATATACACGTAGTTAAATAGAATTGTTTTAACAATATTGTAAACATTTTATTCGTTGTCCTATCTGCTGTACTAGTTTTCCACTGTATTATCCTCTAATTGTTTGTCATGTATATACAAACAATATTGTTTCTAAAATTATATAAAGAATATATCAATAATCTAGATCTAGGTCTCTATAGCGCGAGATTGATTATACTCCTGTTGAAGAAAAAGTACACTTTTTTATGTATTTTGGAATGCTGATTGCGGGATCTAGAGGTTAAAAGTTTTTAAAATACATTTTAATTTTATTTATTAATATTGTTACGCCGTTTTTAGTTTCGAATTTATTTTGTTAAAATTAGAAGCCTCGAGTAAATATAATCGCTAGTGCGGCGTCGCCAGCGCGCCCGGCGCGATCACGTTCAAGTTCAAGTGAAAAGTGACATGTAAATGAATATAGCGGATGAGATGGAGTCATCATTAAAATCTCAGCACCTCATCGATTGAATGAACTAAACTAATCATTTTCCAATTTGGACCGAGTGAAAAGCTAAGTTAAATTCACGTTTTGCAACATAGTTAACATGATTCAGAAAAGGTTAATTTACTAAATAATGGCATGTGTTTTTTGCACGCTTTACCGACCTCGTTATTTTCGGGTTCAGACTTTACATTGGACTAAATTTTCACGTTTTACTATTGTTAGCGATCCGATTCATGACTCACTTTTAAGTTGATGCGATTTCGTTTCGGTAATTTTGGAAACGGAAATGTGCCATTACGCGACAGTGCTTGTAGTTGATGATAGTTGCACGACTCCGCACGAGCGTACAAGGTTGTTCAAAATGGCACGAGCGCCTCGCTCACCCGGTCGCTCTGGACGGAGTTCGACGATTGGCATCCTCGCGATCGTCGCGGGAGGGTGGCGCGTCACTCCCGTCAGATCGTAGCCGACCATAGACGACACTAGTCGACATGCGAGTGTATATATGTATTGTAGCTTATACGTCCTGGAAGAGGCAAACATTCCCAATGTTGAAATTATGATCCTGAATCGCCGATTGTGTTTGTATGGATGATTCAGGACTTCCCAAACATGTTTGAAATAAAACATGATTCAGACACCCTGAAGGCGAATCTGAGCCAGGTAACCGCAGCTCATGAACAGAGACAATGGTGAGACAAGTATATTACGCGGGAAACTTGCGAACGGAAGAGAGCTGATGCTGTTCCCGAGGAAGGGAGAAAGAGCAAAGGAATAAGATCCATCCCTCAGAACCGCCCTGTCCGGCGGACGCGCGTGCACGACATGTGGAAGGGTGTGCGGTTCGAGAATAGGACTCCTCAGCCACACTCGGATTCGCAATCGATAAACCATGGAAGATAACGAGGGACCGCTGATTATTAGGATAACAATGGACCAACCTTTTCTGTTCAGCTCGACCGTGGATAGCGCGCATAATCCCATTATTTGGTCTCTGTCCGAATCTGCATTTTTCAACGTATTCAAAGTATCGATGGATGCACTTATGCGAGACTATATTCCCGCATTTTTCTCAACATCCATACATTACATTCCAGATAAATTTTTCAAAAAGCCTCTTGCAGTGATTTACTGGTCAGCCTGTAGGTGTACCATGTATTTGTTTGTCGTGTCGATTACGTCGTTTGTTAGCGCCGCCAGGTCGCTCCGCCGGCTCTTGAGGCCAGCGCAGACCATTTTTTTTTTATCGGTGTCGGTGTTCCTTGTCACCGTCAGAATCGTTCTCTTTTTTGCCTTACAGCGTGATCGCTTTTTGCTCAAACGTTTTTAGCGACTGTTTGACAAAATAATATCTTTGTAAATTTGTCATATAAGTTTGCATTATTGGACAGAATGCCGCACTCTTCTGTCCTGGAACACACCAGTCTTGCCTCGTCCGCGTTTTTATTTTTACGGAATCTCGACAATTAATTTTTATTAGATTTTGGACACATTGATACAATTATTACATTATTAAGGAGAACACATTCATATTGTGAAGTTGTAATTATTCACAACGCAGGTCTGTGATACTTTAAATATGAATTAAATGTATTAATTAATGTAAAATCAAGTAGGATGGCTTTCAAATAATTGAACGATAGATGTATCAATTCGAAAAGTGTAACATAATCGGTTAATGCACGTTTCCCGGATTGGAAGAGGTCCAGATTCGGATCCCGGTAGCGACACAACAATATTTTCCGATAAAATTTATTTTTAATTTACATAATTAGAGAATTGGAATTATTAGAATATAATTCTTCGATTGACGGAGGAATTAAGAATTCATTCATAAGTGTCATTGTCGACAGGTGTGTGGTGTAATCACTTTGGAACATTTCCGTGTTGCAATCAGCAGTTATTATACGATTTAAAGAGAGCCGTCAGCATCAGCGATCTGACGCCGTGAAGATATCGTCCACCGCAGGACTAGAGCATAATGTATTTCCTGTTTACCATGTGACATCCGACCAGGTGTTGTCCAGGAGGTACGTCATATAATCACTTCATAAATAAATAAACGACTCCGTTATACGATTTATTGTCTGACCGACCGCTGATGTGTAATCCGATATTTTTTTTACTCTTGCGACACAAGCGGCTAGCGGCCGCACGTCGCAGGTGTCGGTGAATTTTCCGAAAACAAATCGCGAACGGCTGTAATTCGGCGAAATGACAATTGATCGAACGGTTCACCGAAGAGCCATTCGCGGAATGCGCTCGTTGTTTATTTACTATCGGACACGACCCCGGGTGTGGTGTCGTCTGGGTCCGACCCGGTGTCAGTACTCGGTGTACATCTGCAGAGTTGTCACTCATTTCACAATATTATTACTCTCTTTAAACACGATGATTGTCGACTCAATGATAACTGTACTCGAGGCGCGTGCATTCGTAGACAACTGCACACAATCTAGCTTGTTACTCTGCTGCCGTGACATTGTAAAAGTGTCATTCAGGAAGAAGACTAAATTTCAGAAATCGATGATGTACAGTGCGGTGAAGATGTTTAATGAAATGCCAGAAAAGAGGAGAAATAATATAGATTCAAAATGAAACTAAGCAAATACGTGAAAGATAAGTTGTAGTAAAAATGAACGATTTTGATCTTGATATTAGAGCATATATTAATATACTTATGTATGCACAATATTGAGAATGAATACATAAATTAATGTAACCTGTCGTAAAGAATGTGCGCTGTCATGAGATGACTTGTATTAATCTACCTAACATTCTATTACTTTGTGTGCGGCTTATCTTCTGTGCATTTGTCAAATGTGTCATTATAATTATTCCTGTTGGCGACTTGAAACGCCCCCCACCCTTCCCAGAATCCGTTTAAAGCGCTGGTGCTCCCGCATCGGTTTCTCTCGCGATTATTTTCGACTCTACATATAATGCCGATGATCTATCTGCACCCTGCACCTGGAGTTCGGAGATGCTGCACGCCACTCGCTGATTGAACATAATGGTTCCAGAGCATCGCATGCAACAAATTGCATTATTCATTACCGCATTCATCTAAATTGACGTGGTAAGATACTAAGAGTTCAAACCTCGTTCCGAAGACCACCGACTTTGTCACATTTCTGATTAGAATATTGATTTTTTTATAACAATATCGTAGGCAACTTGCAAACAAGCTACTATCACTGCGGCATATATCATTTGTTTTTTGGTACACTTCTGGAAGTTTCGCCTCGGGTGGCCCGCTGAATCCTCTCTTTATCTGAACTTAATGTTTAACTCAGACCCGAGTCGTATTTGAACAGAAATATCATCAAATCGCTGCCTAGGTGACCGGTGACCGGTGACCACCTGTCGGAGGTAAGCGACCTCGCTCGCAAGTTTTTTCCGAGTTCACAGTGGATTTTTTTTATCAATTTTGCTAGGAATTTGATCACGTTGGTCCAATGCCGCTTTTTCGACTGATTTTTCCATCCAGCACAGCACGTCTGCGCTGTCTGCGGGCTGGCCGTGGAATATTTGTTAAAAAATCTTCACCAAAAAACGTTGAATGTTCAAATCGTTTAATTAGTTTTATTAAGTGTATGCACCTGACGTTGCTCGGGAAAAAACAACCAAATTTTTCGCCTCCCGATTATCTCTTTTTTACCACATCTATACATACTTCAACGCTCAATTTGCATCATAACAGATGTCACGATTTTTTTGGATCTCGGGTCTATAAAGCTAGGCTTCGTATCTGAAGTTTGGATGCGGATCTCTAAGAAGCCTCCCCTCCCGGGCTAGCGTCAACAGTAGGTACGCTGACTTGAAGTCACGTGTTATGCATCATGCATGGTGACAAATTCGGGTGGACATTAAGTGATTTGAATGTGTCACGCTGCTCTATTTCAGGTTTCATATTGCGTGATAACAGATTTCTATCAAACTTTTCTGAAAAAATTGATCTTGTAAATATCTCTGCCAAGTTCGTTAGCTGGCCTGGACCGCCACCGTGTATCAAAATGACGGCTGTTAGAATATTTAAAAAAATATTACTTTTTTATGTTCCTTCCTCGGGAGGTCTTAAAATCACGACTCGGTACTTGTAAATAACTCATTTATTATTAAGGAGAACACATTCTTATTGTGAAGTTGTAATTATTCAGAACAGACGATCTGCGATGTTTTAAATACTAATTAAATGTATTAATTAGAAGGATATACATATAAAATCAATTTTATCAAAAAATATCGTTGTTAAATTGATTTTATAGAGATCCAGGTTCGAATCCCGGTAGTGTATAAACAATATTTTTCGACATATGTATGTATTTATAATTAATACATTTAATTAGTATTTGAAACTCGTTTATCGATATATTACAGGTGCACACGTGTATATAAGGTAGCGTGTCTACGGAGATGTATTGAAACGAATAGACTTTCAGTTCTTTCTCGTTTGGATATTAGATACGATCTGATCTCTGAAGGGCTGTTATAGTTTAAAAAGATATTTCTGGAGATATTTCTCCCATTAAATAATATAGAAGATATTTTAAATCCGAGTAAACAGAGTCACAAATTAGATGATATGCAATAATCGTTTCAATACACATCCACTTACAGAAAGCATAAATAATAAGAAAAGACAAAACTATTAAAATAATAGTTCTAACCCATATCTCTCCTCACCCCTGAAAGGTTAAGGTTAAGGCTGACAAACTAAAAGATAGGGATGTGGCTTCGGAGGGTAGGTACATACATAACACTTTATAATACGGGGAAATTTCCTTTCAGACAAAATCTCTTTAATTTCTAGGGCCGTTGCCGGAAGGAATTTTTTCATTTTGTGCTTTGCAATAATTCTGAGGTCTTACGATGTTTTTATTATTATAAAACAATAAAACAAAAAATATCTCGGTGAGGAGAGACACGTGGACATGCATCGCCTTTGTGTGCAATAGCCGTATTCATAAACAACGTTTCGATCGTGATTCTGCCGGAAATAATTCGGCGATTGGCCCCGCCCGAATATCCTATATCCGGAAGGTGATCGCCGTCCGGATGCCCCGCCAAATAGTTTAGGCGAATTAAAAAAGCACATTTATCCGGATATATTTTTAGAAATCAAAAAGATCTATCGATCTCGTCACTCTGACGCGCTAAGCGAGCGCTCTGCCATGTTGCTATTGCCTTAACAGACCACTGTAGCAGATTATCTATGCACAATATTTTAGAAATAGATACATTTAAAAATCGAAAATGTTTTAACCCGCATGTGCCTAATCTCGACCGTGTCAAAGATATAGATATTTAAAAAAACTCATAGTTACGCGATTATTTCGATTAATTGACTAGACTATATTTTGTTAGATGATTTAGGGCCTGAAGGAAATATTTATTTCGAAGTACCGTAACATGATTTTGTAAAAATCTCATACAATAATATTTTACGTAATGGTACTTAATTTGCGTATACATACGTCATGAACATTTTCGACTCGTAATTTAGTCTTGTGTATTTTTGTGTTGGAATAATATTTTTCATATATATGTATTTTATTAAGTTAAACGTATTGACTTCTTGCCAGTGTACTGATCAGTATTGCCACGTGTCCGGAGTGCTCGACTTTTATTTTATTTATTTAACTAAATTAATAAATATTAACACGTTCTATATAGGGATAGTATGGCACATGTAACTGAGACATGTGACGGTTTTATAATTTTTTTTTCTGTTATGTGAGGTCACCAGTCGCCGGGGACCAGGACAGCTGACCGCGCGCCATGACTAGCCACATACTTCCAATACGAGGATAGAATTTCATTATTTTAATGTCGACATGGCCTGCGGTTGTAATTGGATAGTGCGCGTACACCGTGCATTTGCACAACTGCACTGCTCATAGTCGCGCTTCTGACATACGTCCATCGTTTCTGTGACAATTTAACATCTCTTCTTCTCCGACAAAATTTTAGTGACGTCTCGTTTGGCGTGCTTGTGATCTAGCGGCCATCAAGTTAGTCCTATTTTCATAGCACCGAGCGTTTAGCTTAGTTTGAAAATAGTAAGAATATTGATTGATGTGACACGTATCCTGTGTACGCGTCTCAATTGTTGGGTTTAAGATTTGTGAAGAGATAATAAATAATTAAGTACATACGTAAAATACATTATTTAGTCAACCAAATAATATTTTATAAAAAATAACGAAAGAATGATCAAATTGGAACTTGGGAATAAAAATGACAAATACATTATCTTATGTAGGTTTAATAATGATGAATACATCACGTTCCATAATACTTCACCCCTACTGTCCACATTTCCATTAACGACCGAAACCCACTGCTCTATCCGAATATATCTACCAAAACTGTATCTAGTTTAGTTATCACTTGATAATAATAGGTAGTCATGAAATGACCCAACTTGTACGTACAATACAAAGTTTAGTTTATTAAATATATACTAGAGAGTAAGAATGTACTCACTCTCTTTACACACTCTTTTGTTTCGATCATTTTCTAACGCACGCTTGTCGATCATTCAGGGCGGCCGCCCTCCAATACCTGATTGTACCAGGTCTTTCGCGAACGTGAGCTGTTACTATTAACTTCAAAATTCTACCTTATATACAGATGAAACATTGCTCTGTCATTAAGAACAGTAAAAAACTCTGTGTTGTGCATTTTGTATGCCGAGCTGACCGATCGACAAGACTTTAACTGCAGTGGGTTGTGTGATCAGTAGTCACTTTTTACTATGGTAACTTTTTACTAACGTCCGTAGTAAAAATCCTTTGCGGGTGGTTGATATATCAAATTTACTAGCGTCAAAGCATGGATGGAGATGTATAGAAACGCGGCAAATAATCTTGAAATATGTTTTATTTTATGCATTATTTATAGATTTTTTCACCCGGGCGTTCGAAATCTGTCACTTTGCTAGTGATTTTTTAAAATTATTATGTGCTAATGTATATTAAACAACGAGCTCATCACAGGACGAACTCTCATCACTAAAATAGCGAGATATTGAATGATTAATTGTCGGTCACATGACTTTTAACTGTCGATTCTCGTTTTTACAGTAAATATTTTTTTACTAACGATCAAACAACCCGTTTTCGCAAATATTTTTTTACTGTAGTAAAAAGTTACCACAGCAGTTAGCACAACCGCGGCCCTTAGTTTAATATAATAATTTCTCTGCTTGCTCTTGCCGTCATGAGGTGTGGCGACGGTGTGCACGCGCGCACGTACAAAACACACTAATCTTTTAATGGGATCACATCAATTTTCCACTTTTTTTTTGACAGGTGGCTGTGTTGTGTAGTTTATAATCTTTTTACGATACATATTGTAGACGGTTTGTGTTACGTGATTTGATTGACAATGAGTTGTGCAATTACTACTTTTGATTTATGTTGGCCGGTGACTGTTAATGTTTGAAAGGTTTTTTTTTAAGAGACACGCGGTGCCCTTGGAACATCAATATATTTTCTGACATTTCTCTATTCTTCACGACACGGGCCTTGTTTCAGCGGCTTCCTTTTGTGCGGACTTCTTAAATATTGGAGACATTCTTAATATGCGGATGGTGGTTTTCTCAGTTTTGAAGATTTTTCGGTGAAGTTTCGATTCGTCGTAGGTGTCGAATGTACTTTGATTTCGGACACGTTATATAAATCCATTCACTGCATGCATATTCAAGTAATAAGTAATGAGCGCTGTTCTAGACCAGAGGTTCCCAAACTTTTTTGTGTCGTAGACCCCTTGCCATGTTTTTCGGTTTTCGGTAGACCCACCACTTACCCGATATTGATTTTTTGTAAATTTCTAATTGTAGTGAAGTTTAGTGTTAAAAACATAAACCGCAAAGCGAATGCCTACATCCTACAACTTACACAATTTTATAAACATGTATAATAAATTTTTTACTTCATAGGTACTTTTATAAATAATGTATATGTCTTTATATTATAAGATTATAATGTAAGTAAATAGGTACTGTCAGTGTATGTTGAGATCCACTATCGTGGACCCCCATTTTCATTTCATGGACCCCCAAATTTTTTTTCGCTGACGTAGACCCCTGGGGGTCGATATGTCGGCACTTTGGGAATCACTGTTCTAGAATAATCTTACACGCGCTACTAAAATATAGTTTTGTTTTCTTATTATCGGCCTAAACTATTAGGAGATTTTACATCTTTATACGCGAAGGAAAGTTAAAACGCATCAACATTTTCGCTGTACAATTTATTAACATACACTTAATGGAAGCCAACAGCTCCACGTGGATGATTTGATGTTCAAAGAAGACGCTACCTCACCGATGGTAACTCGCCTATTAGCTGGAACCGTCTAGGTTGACGGGCGTCCTGCTCTCTCTTCACACTGGTCCGGCCACTTTGATAAAAGTCTACAATGAATTTCAGCCCCTTTCACAACACCCTCCGACCGGAGAAATCGGACCACTGCTCGTTGTTCCTCCTTGGTGCAAACTGCTAGCGGAGCGGACATGCTAACACCGTAATAGCCGGAAGGCAAATGACACGATCGGGATCAATTTTCGCACACGCACCAACGCTAGCGCGCATGCGCAGAAGGCGGCAGTGTGACAACCTCGAAGGCGTGTTATGGCGAAAGTGTAGATAATTTTTGACTCGCCCTCGTGATACAGTTTTAAAAGAGATAATTGTTGTGAGAATTTTGATACAAAATTGTCAAGTTCTAAGGGCCACATCAGCAACTGCAGAATTAAATCTATTCCGAGATAAAATAAGTATATTTTTCGTCTCATCTCTTATTAATCGTTATAATTGCCAATTTTGTTTACGCCCCCTGCAGGCAGCGCCGGTGCGCGCGCGCGCACGCGTCGACCGATCGATCTGTTTATAGGGCGAAATTACAAAAGACCAATCTCACACCTTAAACGCGGAACTGCAGATAAAGTAAATACATTAAAATTCCTTCTGACACAGATCGCAAAAATTAATTAGATTTCATCTGTACATATGTGAAAAGAAACGAACGATATATTCCGTTTTATAGTACTCTGCCATTTTTTGCGGATGAGGCTGGCTTGTTTTTTTTTGACAGGTTGAGTTATCGTGTCCACAAAATTAATTATATCGCATAAAGACGTATGTGCAAATATTAGCATTTTAACCGAAAATAATTTCGGGGTCTCCCGGTCAGGATCGAACAAAGTGCATTGTCATTTTTTGGAAATATCGTCAGAAAACGTTCTGAAATAGTTAGTATGTCTATATGCAATCTAATTAAATGATTTTTCTTAATGAGTGTACTAAGGCTCGAGATATAGAACGCGCTCCAGTCGCTATCGTCCGGGACGAGTACGAGGGCGGCGGATGCAAATAACTGAAGCCAGCTCGAGCTTGACTAAACCAGCTATATAGGAATATACAAATGACACTGGCTTTGAAACTTTCTAGAGTTCTTGAAAAGTCGGGTCTATGCAAAAACGGAATTTGCCCCGATCGATCGGTGACACAGTTCTGGTGTCGGGTGTTGGGTGCTGACTGCTGACTGCCCAGCGAGGTACATGTCTCGGATCGCTCGGCCTATTCGGAACTTGGCACTCTTGGCAGCTCTCGCCGCATTCATTCTCTCATTCACACTCAATGTCGCCCGTCCAATGTTCACCTTTTTTTGGCATCTGTGCATGACGTAAGCACTGTTTGGCTTATTAGACTTGAGATGCTGTCATCTGATCGATCGTATTGATGAGCTGATTCGCTCTTACTTCGTCCACTTTCATACACTCAATTGATACAGCTGTTCGCAGGGCCAATTTTTAATATATCCTGCCAGGTGTTTTGTAGACGCCCTCCGTTCGTCCCGCTTTCAACACTTGTCTGATATATATTTTTGTTTTTACCACACTTCGCTCGAATGTTTCATTTCGGCAACCCTTTTTTAATTGAATCGACTCTTATACAAACGGATAAAATCAATTTATCAAAAAAATATTTTAACTGCCACCGGGATTTGAACGATGAAGTGCGCTGACCAATTACAACACGTCAGCCTAGTAAATTAACGACAAATTTTCGAACTTACGTGTTGCAATGTCGGTCCTGGCTTCCAAAGGCACGAAGGAATCTTTTTTTTTTTGTGTATTGTCTCCGTTGAAAGGGTGTGTGGATCTTGGTAACCGCCATTTTCTGTCCCTGTCAGTGCCTCTATACTTGTGTCTATATTTTATCTGTTGTGTTGTGTGCGTTTATGTTGAATAAATATTTTTTACTGCACTGTACGGACAGAGAATGATATCTTTGATTGGCAATCATGCCGTGTTGCATCGGCGCTATGGTTGCCAAGTAGCGTTAAAAAATGCTATGGGAGATTTTGCTCATAAATCGGTCCAGCTGCTTTCTGCAATCTTCACGATCAGTCTAGCTAATTGGGAGATGAGGCTATTGCAATTTTAGCTTTGTTATTTTCTACCGTAATATACCGTTGTGCATAACGCTAGTTGAATAGCGAATAGAAATAACGTGGACTATGTTGGGTGTACTTTGAATCATCATCCGGCAGATGCTGTCAGTAGTCATGGTTCCAATGTCTAATTTCTAAGTAAGAAGCTTTTCTTTGTCTTATTAACTATTCAGAATTATCTTTTTTTATTACCGGTGACGTCAATATTAATCGTCTTATTTATTTTAATGGTATTTACAGTGTCTAGTATCAAATAAGTGATTTATGTTATAGTAATATTTGATAGTTTGTGACCCCCAAATGCGATGCATCTGTCGAAATGATGCACGATTTGATTCCATCGCATTTGTATTACAGAATGTGATATCTCTTTTGTATTTCTAGATAACACTATATCATTGTATAATTAAATTAATTAAGGTAGTTAAACTGTAGCCCGCGCGTCATTTAATTCTTTATTTCAATCTAACTAAAAAGCATTCTATTCGCGATATGCGGGGGGAGCAGCTTCGTGAACGCGAGAATTTCACCAAAAAAAATCTCGAAAAAACAATTTTAACCCTTCCCAGCCACGCAGTAACACAGGTGTACCATCATAATTAAACCTGTAACATTTCGGTAAATCATACAAACACAATTATTTTTTCCATTCAATCCGTTGTAAAATTAATACGTTGGTAAAAATATAATTTGTGATATGAAAGACAGAGATCACACACTATTTTCACAGTGAAAAGAACAACAAACATACAAATATAATTGTCTCTTTAACACTAATTAAATGAAGAGAGATAAGAAGGAAGGACACATTGTATATGACTTAATTAATGCTCTAAATTATGTTATTAATCATTTTTTCAAAATTGAATGCTCAATATTTAGAGTAAATTCGTCCCATTAAACCCATTTAAGCTAATAAAAACATTTTTTCTAACAGGTATTTACGGTAACACGAGTTGACAGCGTGGCTGCGTTCGGGTATTTTATATCGTGGTATGGTAAAGGTTAATGATGGTCGGCAATGTTGGTTTGAATATATAGACCTGAATCCAACGCAAATTACTTGTTTCAATATTTGTATTTTGGCGTCATTCGCGTGATCACTTTGATACGACTTACGCAATCGAATAGCTTCGCGACTTTTTTTAAATATATGACTCGATGGG
The DNA here is from genome assembly GCA_031772225.1 of Eubasilissa splendida. Taxonomy (NCBI): domain Eukaryota; kingdom Metazoa; phylum Arthropoda; class Insecta; order Trichoptera; family Phryganeidae; genus Eubasilissa; species Eubasilissa splendida. The sequence continues at coordinate 21,348,022 of CM062868.1, forward strand.
AACGAAAATATAATATCCATTTATGTAAAAAATACGTCTTGCGTACGCAAAAATTTAATTTTCAAACAGTAAATACTTTTACTGTTACATAGATGGGTCATAAACTATCGGATTTTTGTATCCACAAAGAATACCTCTCCTCCCCCGCAACGAATGTTCCAAACTCCTCTCCTATATGTCTATTCATTTACTGGTCTCTAGTCACATAGTCATACCCGACACTAACATTGAACAGAGAATTCGTTTTTATTTTAAACTTGCGGCTAAGTATTAATATTCTTTATTTTTATTGACGGCCGTGAATGCGTATAATTGAATGTTTGCAATGTACTTGTGAATATAAATGATAGTTTTCATACTAAAGTACATGAACGTTACGAAATAAATTGAGGTCGTTAAGGACTTACATAATGCAATAAAAACTACTCGGATTTAATATACTCGTAATACATGTATGCATGTTTAATTTAAGGTTTCCGCGAACGTGAAACTGGCGTCTCATCTAATCGCGTTTTTGGTTCCGCAATGGTTCCGTTGAGGCAACCTAGTCCGAAATTTGCCTCAAAAGTTAATTTTAAAATTAATAATACTCCCGATAAAGTTTATAAATGTTCAATGTGACCCCCCTTTGGCGGCGCGAGCACTCTAGCGGTCGTTGGCGCAACCGTGATCGATCTAGCGATGGGATTTGAAATTTTCGAACCTCCTCTATCAATTGCTATGTAGATCATTCACATGCAACGCATAATTCAGGAAATACGGCTGTATGAAATTGAGTCCATCATTTTGAATAATCTTGTATATATCAACTGTTTTGAATAGTTCCGCTATAGGGCCCTATGTATTGACTGACATAGGTTTAAAATATTTCTCACCCCTCCCCTTTCCCGGACTAGAGTGGATAATTTGAATTTAGAAATGTATCGCGTGGTTGGCATTATTGTCGGTATCGCAATGCGTTCCGTTAAAAACAGATTGTACATAATATAATATATTTAATAATGTCGTTATCTATACACAAGAGCTTTAGAATATTCTTATCGTCAGATCAATATGGCACCTGGTAATATATTTTTTAGACCTCGCCACGCCTTTTGTCAATATTTGATGAATTTTGAATCAACGTATAAACTGGCTAATCTATTTTATTTTTATTGTAAAGTACTGATTTGAAGTAGCTGTCGGTAATATCGGGCGCCATCTTATCTGCAAATGTAAAATTACATAATAATAATCAACTCTTTTTATTTGAACTGATTTTAGGATTAAATTTAACTCACCGGCTGATGTATACCGAACTAGGTATTAGTAATAGCGTATGGCAATACAGAATGGGGTGGAGGATTAGTTTTAAAAATGTAGAATCTGGTTGTTTTTTGTCAATAGGCAACATGTGAAGAACGATGCATTCAATTATTTAAAGGTGTAATTTAATTTATTGTATAATTTTTAACGATTGCGTTTCTGGCGCATTCTTAAATTCTTGTTTACACACTTGATCTGTTTAGTGTGTGTTGCCAGCATCACATTTCAAGAGCGTCTATTTCTCTAGTTGTATAAGAAATTTCTGAGAGCCGTAAAATGATATTTGCTAGTAAGGATATTATTCAACTGTCAATCCTTAATTATATTACGCTATAAACACCGGTGGTGGTGTACACGGCAGTTGCCTTTTGAATATGAAACGTGGCGGATATGTCATATTAAATATTTAATTTCAAGAATATGGTAGGATTTCCTTATTTAAATTTTTTTTAATTTAATCTTAAATACTGATAAATTAGTGTTACGGAAATACTGGTCGTGGCCGCGCGGCATAATTTATCTCTGCAAAGTACATTGTGGCAGCTATCATTATGTGCACCATCAAAAAACCTTATAAACTAATTTTTTTGCCGGAAATATCTGGTTTTAACGGTGTGATATTAGCGTAACGTCAGAAAGGCAAGTTAGTGTCTTGATAATGATTGCGTAACATGAGCGATTGGCAAGGTTGATAATATGTCAAAATCGATTTCGAGTGGAAATATACTGGCTGAAAGAAGATAACGTCGTACGTGTAAAATCAGAAAATCCGGGCTTTAAAAATCCATGTTTATCTCTTCACAATCTATGAGGCTTAAACCAGTATTAAGATAGTTAATACAGTGTGTGGTTTATTTGATTATTACACGATATTAAATATGTTACATATTATTAAAGGTGATATCGTACTGGGTTTATATCAAATCTTTCGATGGTTTTCATTCGATTTACAAGTTATTTAGTTTTAAATACGTAATCACGTTTAAATAATCATAAATGTGCAATTACATATTTACAAAGACTTGTATCTCGAGATGATGCTGTGATACAAAAAAATATAGAACTGAGAACTAATAACTATCAGACGAAGGAAAGCTGAACAGATTCTCCAATGAGAAATATGATCTCTTTACAACTCGTTGATGGCAGCAGAGTCTTAGGTATCTTATAAACTGTCAACTTGGACACCAACTTTTGATTGAAGATGCACATGAAGAATGATCGGTTTTATTTGATCTGATTAAGGAGAATCTTCTTCAGTCCTAGTAAATTTACTTCTAGATATAGGCCTACCTAATGTCTCTCCGTACTCCATCCAATTAATCCCTGGTTACTTTTTTTATATCATCGACCTCAGTCTTCTTACTGGTCGACTTGATGTTTGTGGTCTCTTCAGCACACATCAATACATTTTATTAATGTATTTATTTAGTAGATGTCTATTTTTGTTCCGCCTCAAGATAATTATCACGACAAACCAGTAATATACCTGTAGTTTCCGCATTCCATACGCGACCCTTTACCTCTATAGAGATGCATAATGACAGCCTCCCTCACATACTTTATTTCTTCCATATTTATCCCACTCACATCGTTTTTGTCACATACCACAACTAAACATAATCTAATGCGTGAGTAATATTGCTTCATATCGACCGACGCGATTAGTCATGTTGCCTTTGCCCTCTGAACTGAAACAGGCGCGCGCCGATACCCCTTATCACCAGGATTACCTGGCAAGACTGAGTGCACTCAGGGTACATCGTCTGCTTATCTGGTGCCGTCCGACCTTTCACACCTTCATCATCCGCCGCCGGCGGCATATAAGCCCAGGGCTTAACCCGATCGTCACTATTCAGTCCCAGTCTTTGGTCGAGCATCATTGCGGTAATTTTTTTTTAGTTTTTTCGAAAAATAATCAAAATCAAAATGTCGTTCATTGGCAAGAAGTACAAGTTGGAGTCCAGCAAGAACTTCGACGAGTACATGAGTGCTCTGGGTAAGTTTAAAAAAACATATACAAGTACTTAATACCTAATATATTATTCATATTTTCGATTATTTTTTATAAATTATTTTATTTTGGACGTCCAAAATCTATTCATACTCACGCATATTAAAAAAATAGTTTATAAATAAAAATAATAATTTAAATTGAGGAAATATAATTAGTACGTTCATGGTTTATGTGTACAATTCACTGGGAAGGAAAGAAGAAATTAAATTTTATTACGGTTTTTTTTTACTTAGAATTATGTAGGTTTCTGAATTAAATTTTTTAGGTAGGTGCCTTGTAGACGTGACATATTTTAATTTTCGATCAAACTTAAGTTAAAGTTTCATGGGTACTTAATAAAATATGTAGTCGCTATGGTAACGAGTATGACTTTCTTCTTTGATCACTATTTTGTTTCATATACTACATATTCTATTACGAATTTTTTTTGCACATCAAAATTCAATTTTTTCTTGGTGTGAAACCTAACCTGATCTAATCTATGGGAAACTGGTTCGATTTTCAATGGGTTCAAATTAGATGTATTTGTTTTACTGGCTGATGTACATTTATAGAATTATAAAATAGTTATATACTCTTTTAATAGTACAATTTATACAATATATATTCTTTATTTAATTCCTTAAAACCTGCACCATGTCCTTATAAGTATTATTGCGTATTTATTTAGCGTGTCCTCGTAATAATATCTTTATATCGTATAATAATCAACTAGTCTTTCTGTTAGCTGACAACGTCTGGTGTTACATTTTTCTCAAGGTCTTCGAAACGGGTCCGATATGCTCCACCATTGATACTATTAATTAACGTGTTGTTATTAAGTATAGAGAACAATTTATAATACTAATTCAACTACGCTTAAAAATACAGAAATTAGATAGGACTAGGTGTGACAATTTAATTCCTGGAATGGTAATTATATCTAAATCACGCGAGTACTGGTGTTTGAACTAATACGTGCGTAAATTTCATGCTCGATGTGGCCGATTGTTAGGTAACAGATATTGAAATTTAATTTGTACTAATATACATTTCTACATGTATATATATATATTTTTTTTAAATATGCATTCCGAGAATTAAATTGTCACCTCGTATTTGACGTATTCTATGTGATGTGATTTCGTGTGCATTCTGCCAGTGCAGTTTGAAATGTCACACGGTCGCGAAGCAATCTGTAATTGCATACCAGCTGTCAACTCTGCACTTTCCCGCGCGCTCACTATTCAACGGGGTAGCTTTCTACATCGGGTACAACGTCAACTAAATATTATTTCTCGATTGTGTGACATTTTACCAGCCCCGTTGCTTTAATTAGTCGTGAAGAGTAACTTCGTCACTCTCGTGCGACGGTATCTTTGATAGACATCTTTTAGATACTTTAAGTGATTGTACAATAGAGGCAGCAAATCTATCATAAGTTCGATCTAGTTGTGATATATGCTTGTTATTACCTAACTTATACAGTCTTGGTGCAGTTAATAGTTGATTCTCGATCCATTTAGTATTTCTCGTATGTGTGAAGCTATAATGAAGAAAGTAAATCGTCCACTATTCTCCTCACTATCCTCTGCCGTCTGCATCTAGCTGCTTCCTGCGATCTTATATCATCGATCCAGCGGAGCTGGAAGACCTTCGTTTCGGCTTCCAGTGCGAGGTCTTCATTTTACTCCGATGGTGTTCTAGTTGAGTTATATCACAATATTTCTACTTACTATTATTATATCTCGCTTCGAGCATGTTCCTACCTTGAACTTGTTAATGAAATGTGTTGTCCAAGGACGCATTGATTTTCAGACTTTTTGTCTCGAGACATTATTGAATTTTAGCTTAGACTGAAACAAGAAAGTTGACATTCTAGACACTGGACGATGTTGCTAATTAGGTGCTGCAGAGAATATGATAACTAATTGGAGAATAGACGATACTTATTGATATAATAGTGCAACAATTATATTATAATAATTTCAAAATATATCAAATTTTGTACTAGTAATATTTATTTATTTATTGATATATATATTTTTGTTATAACAGAGGTGAATATATTATAATATAACATGATAATATGTTTATTGTGTGGGATGGAATAGACTCCGCCTCTGATATATACAGCGTTGTCCTGGCTACTATGCTAGACTGAAGTCTGTGTTAAAGTAGCCAGTTTTTTTTTCGTGCTCTTATTTAAGATTCGACAGGAATAAAAATAGAGATAAAAAATAAATATATGTATAAATAAAGTGGGAGTGTGTAGAACTAGTGAATTATTAGTGTAGGCACTGTATTATGTTAGAATGTTGGATAGCCATGCTTCTGATTGCTCTCTACCCGATTGGATCATATGTTGGGACCATATTTGTGTAATCTTAGTACTCAGTTGGTACTGAGTGTATTGTACAGTTTCGGAGCTAAGAGCATGTAGAATCTTTGATAAAATGTCGTTGTTGCTCTCGGAACTGGCGTTTAGATGTTTGTTGTTTGTCTTGTGTTGTGTCCATGATTTATTGCTTGTAGACGACATATGATTCTCATATTTTTGATAACTTTATACACCATTGTATCAGTTTTGGAACAGTATACTGTGCAAGATAACATTTTTATTATTTAAATCATGTAAAAATATTTATTTTGTACGTGGACATAGCTAGGTAGAACTCCTCATTGGTTTGTAGTTTTTTTTTCTATCTCAGCCGATAAACGCAATTATTTCAATATTTTTTCTACTTATTAAATTTGATTATTTAAACGTACAAAGAAATAAACATAAAGATTTACTTTTTTTTCAGGCTTTAGAACTGAGTTCGTGTTGAGTCAATTTTAAAATATTATAATTTCTCTAATTCTGGCTTATTTTTTGGTCTTTTTATAAAGATGGAAATATTTGTTTGTTTTGTGTCGTCATCTTCAAATGCGTCAATTGAGATATATTTATTCAAATTTGAAGGAAAAAATAACAGTATGTATTTAATTTAGTGTGATCGGATGTATGTACATCGAGAATATCTGCCCTAATGTAAGTACGCTGTCATTTATTTAAATATATAGAACAGATATCGCATTCTTCTATTTACCGTTGTTGTCTTTTACGCCAAAGGTTGGGGTTCGATTTCCGATGTTAGCCAAGGGTGGCTCAGGCACATGGAACGTGTGACGTGCGAATGAGAGAATGATATGACGCAAGTGTTGGATGACTTGGCGCAACCAAGTAAATCAGGTAATTGATCATTTCTGCCACGTTAGATCCTCATCTCGTCCATCTGGGGTCGGCCACTCTAATCATCCTGGTCCTGAGCAGCATCCGTGATCACGTTCAAATCTTTAAGGTGACTGACTGAAGCTATCCATCGTGCGATCTTTCTCCCTTCGCATCGCATGTCCGTATCATCTGAGTTGGATTTTTTTTTTTTTTAAAATAGCACCCCACCCCAAAAGAACCATAAATATTACATATTGAACTTGCATATATAAACCGAGAGAGAGATGTGCTCTGCTCTGTTGTGTCGGTGGAGGCGGCAGATGATGCTGCACTCGTCTCTCAAGTGGTCACTTCCCTTGTCTAATCGAGCCACTTGTCCTAAAACTCGAGTACGTGCTCATATTGTTACGTTAAAGGGCTAAACTACTCTTACCTTCACTTCTCTGCCTCGTGTACGCTTTCTTTCGCTGATAGCTTCCGATAGGTCAATATATTTCTCTCGATTTGAAGAATACAAAGCATCCCTCAGTCCAGTGGTGGCCATTCGCCCCTCGACGTGCAGTGTCGTCCGTATTTCCGGTGTCCGAAACATTGTTCGCCCACAATCGCTCCGGCCATAAAATTGTTCGCGGTCACAATTCTAATTTGGATAAATGTGACTATTCATTAATAATGGCATTTTTGTTTTTTTCGATTTAGAAATGATTGTTTTATATTCTTTAATTCTTCTCTTTACAACGAATTGGTTTGGTTAAGTTAATTAATACATAAGTTAACTAATATAAATGCATCACATAGATGCATTGCGACCTCATCGGGAATCGAATCCCAGATATGGAACCCCGATTTATCCACTGAACTAAAAGAGTCGCCTGCGTGTTATGATATACTTTATTTAAAAAAATTATATATATTATACATAGATACAGTAGTAATAATTATATTTGATTTTTTCAATATACGCGGCGAACATTGTTCCAAGTCACGTGTACTTTGTATCCTGAGAAATTTTGCTTTAAAGAGATACAATTTCACTGAATTAAAACGAGTATGATGTAAGGTTGCTCTGCTATGAAATTTGGATTGATGGGGGGGAGGGTTTCTAAGATGTTTACACATCAAAAAAAAAAACATCACGAGATCTCGCGGATATTGCGTTTATCTTACAGCGGAAACTTTGTATCCTACGTGCTGTAGATTGATGATTGGTTCTCTGATTGGTCGATTCTAAGATGAATTGCCGGCACAATTTCGCTATTCAAGTCTCAATGCGGTTATTGTAATAATACGCTGCACTATGATCCGTTGAAAGTACCCACGCACATATGAAGTAGTATCAATTGTAACCATGCAATAAGACGACCGATGAAACTTTGATCTCTCCTCTCGGAGATTTGTTTCGGTTGCGTCATTCTGTTTAGACGGTGAACAGCTCGACTCACAGATGTACCGTCCTATATACTGTTTTTTACGCGACTTTAGAAACAAGTGTCTGGAATTGTGCAAACGGTGTTATTACGTATCAACATTAAATTATATATATTTCTAATTAATTATTCTTCGTCATTCCATTTAAAAGACATTCTTGAAAAAACTGAGATCACGTTTACATAAATAATTATTGAACAAACGTAAACATTACCATCTGACAGTACGACGCGAGATGACAGATGGTCGATATATTTGCCAGTCGTAAAAATTCGTATGATTTCTCTAATGTATGTTTTTCTTCTTACTCCTAATGAAGACAATGTATACTTCATTTCAAATTGAATATATTAAAAACACGTTCGATATATCCGCTACTTTGGCGAATGTGTAATATATATTACTGGTAATGACACTTACATATTCAAATATGGATCGTGTGCAGATCCAATAGCGACGACTAATAGCTATATATATATATAATGTCAATAGTGACGTATGTATATATACTGACATACGTCACTACTGACATTTCACAATTATTCAAGTAGTGCATCATAATTAATTTCTCATTATAATTAGGCAGGTGTAATTTGTAACTCTCACATTGATAGATTAGTGCACTGAGTGCTTTTTCATTGTACATGAACTTTGTACTCGGGATGCGATAGTGGCGCCGAACAGCTGGCCCGTGTGACAGATGACAGATGTCAGCTGACGGGTGTCGCTCGATTAAATAACACGTGTGGAATATACAGAATGTCCAAGAGACAGTAGTCTAAATATTACCTAGTTAGCAATCTGAAATTCGAGAAATTTGCAAAAATGACCATAAATATTCAACCTATCGTGAATAATTAGTAATTTAAACTATTTTTTTTTAAATCATAAAAGTTCACACATCTTCTAAACCGTTGAATTTCAAATAACCAATGGTTGGTTTACTAGTGATGTCTCTTAACCCTCTTCGGCTCCATTTTGGACTACTGTCTCTGGGACACTCTGTATTTTTAATATAACACATTTAAGTTAGCAGAATCTCTGTTGAGTTATGAAGACTTTCGCATTATTTAATGAATGTCTACATTTTTAAAATTATTATTTTATTATACAAGAGGAAAATTATATTCCGTGGCGTCGGTTGTTAATTAAGGCACTCGTTACCGACTGTTAACAGGCTTTATGCGCAAATTAAGATGAAAATTCTGAGAAATTTATCAACGTATACAATTTGCAGAAATACTCCCAACGAAACGTAATATATATATATTTTTTAATAAATCATAATTATCATTTTTAAATGTTGATATTTGGCGCGGTAATAAAATACAAACTAATATTTTTTAGTGAGCGCGTCTGCGATGTGTTTTGGTTCATACGCAAATAATGTATATTTACATTTTTGTTATTTCTGTCTTGTATTAATATTTGCATAATATTTTCTCGTCGAATATTATGCAAATGTTGACATCGGGTCGCGTTCGTTACGAACGATGTGGTAGAAAATGGCTGAAGGTGGTCTGGGAAAAACTGTATAAGAAAATCGCCACCATTGCTAGAATCACTAGAGGCGAAAATGCTATTTATCTAGGATTAGGATGAAATGAAACACGATGCCGTAACAAAAAGTTAGACTTGTACTAATATCAAATAATATAATTATATCAAATCTGTCTCATCATCAAGTTGTAACTATTCAGAACATATCTCTCTGCGATATTTTAAATACTAATTAAATGTATTCATTTGAATAGTGTAACATATAGGTTCGAAAATTTGTCGTCAATCCACTGTGTTGGTGTAGCGTAATCGGTTAATGCACGTTACCCGGATTGGAAGAGATCCAGGTTATCCCGGTAGCGATAACGATATTTTTCGATAAAATTGATTTTATATGTATATCTTTCTGATTAATACATTTAATGAGTATTTCATATTTTTATTATCGACCGTTTTTTAACCATTGCTGGACGAAGGCCCCCCCAATTTTCTCAGTCCATCGATGATTTCATCAGTTTAGTGGATTCCGCTGGATGACTGCGTCCGCCCAACGACTGTACGTACGTCCTCGGAGCGATGCGTATGCATGATTCTGTCTAGTAAATACTAACTTCTCCGAATTTTACAATCATTTAAATGAAATGATTTGTCAAGAAAACAAGTGCAAGATGAAATAGCAATGGGCCGGGCACCTCTGCTGTAGAGACCCTGATCGTCGCCCAACAGTTCGGTGATCTAATGATTAGCAGTGGGTGGACACGGTGGTATATATCAAATCAACTCATGTATACGGGTATACATGTCACCTTATTTTCAAACTAGGCTATGAAAAATAGATCTGGCTTAGTGGGTATCCCGGTACGAGGTTCTAATCGCGATCACGTGATCACATTGTGATTTAAATCTGAGAATGAGGTGGATTCATAGTGAAGGTTTGGTGAACGATTATTTTCAATATCTCCTCTTCAACCGTCTCTCACCAACGCGTTTGAAAATGTCAATAGACAAGTTGTCCGAACGCGTGTCACAATATATGTAAACATATAAAAAAAAAAAAAACAATTTTTAACGCACTTTTCACGTCAGATTTTTAAATAAAATCACTCACCTTTTCTGCGTCGACCATATTGGTTGAATAATACTGTTAACAACAACAATGGCACTCTGAACTGTCGTCACGACTTGCGCTCGGCGGCGGCTGCGGACGGGGACTGGCACCGCTCCTGGCTCCTCGCTGCTCGCTCTTCGGAGCGGGGAAACTGGTTCCGCGCCCGGGACAGCCGATGGACCTTGGCGAGGTTATTTTAAATTTATGATAATTTTTTTTATTAGGCCTTCGTCAACGACAGCAGCCTAATTGTGCAAGCCTGCGACAGGTTCATCACGGGTCACATCACAGGTACACATCGCATGTACGAATGTTAGGAAAAGACAGAATGGAAGAAATGCGGGTGACGATCATCGATCATTTTCTATCCATCGATGGATGAAGGCCTCCCGGAGTGTCTTTCACCCTTTTGATCCGTAATAATCTCTGAAAATTAAGTTGTGAAAAACGCTACATTTTATTTAGTACCTACCCATAAACGTCAGATATGTCAATTCACATGTTCAACATTTTTAATTAAAAAATAATACATACCTAGTACCTACCTACTTACACAAACTACTGTTTTTTTTAACAATTAATATTTAGAACGTCAAAAATAAATGTTACAAAATTTAATTAATTCCCTTCTTCCTTTTCAGTGAACTTGACACATAACACATACATGCACGCGCGTATATTCATGAAATTACTGGTTGACTAACTCAATTTTTAATTTTTAACAGAATAGAATTGTACTTTTTCAAGGTATTCAGTTTTTTTTACAAGTTGTCTTGCCATCACTTGCCTGTGTTGCCAATCTGTCGCCTGACGCCGTCGGTTCATTACGTATATAAAACATTTTAAGAAAACGTCCAATTGGGTATTTGTTCGCGTTTATTAGTTAAGTTGTACTCCCCTTTTTGATAATAATACGTGTTATTTTAAAAATAGGTTTTACGAAAACACTGACAGTGACCGCCAAGCAGGCACTATTAGTCACATTTTTATTCACAGATTTGTTAATCTCAACATGAATATTAATATTTGATCATAAATTGTATGATATATTATGATACCTCAAGGTAAACTCGTTTATACTGACCTACCTGGGTAGGTAGCTACCGTTAATTATTATCACCGCGAATTCACGATTAGTCATATTTATGTATTTGAAATTATTTCAAAATATACAGGTCCCCTTACCAGCAGCGCTTGTAAGGACTGAAGGAACACTTTCAACATAGCCAAACATAACTTTAGACAAATAAACAAGACACTGTTAGTTCTAAGCACCATTCACTTTATTCTCTGCAGTCACCCTCTTGTCGATGTCTCCCGCCCAGTTTTTCCGCTCTTATCAAACATACTCCGTAAACGAAAACTCGCATGGGACAACTGCACACATTCTGACTTTATATCGAACAAACAATTGTAATACAATGATTATCTCAGCATATAAATGCATTTTCGGTTAATCAATATCTAAGATAACTAACTTAGCTATAATTTCGAAGCATAGCATTGAAATCATCTTTCAGACATGTCATTATGATAGACGTTGTAGTTTATCTATGCATAAAACATCGTACATATACTGTCTAAAATAGACAGTGTCTATGGTTAATTTGTAATAGTACCTACACGGTAGCGAGAAACTACCGTTTGATTTGACAGAAAGAAACGTTACTTTGGCAATAAAGACAATGTACACTACTTGGTCGGGAGCCCGCATTGTTGGATCAATGTAATGATTGCTAATAGACACCAGATCTGTCCGGAACGCTCTGGACTTACAGCAGCGGTAGTAATTGTTATAATTATTGTATCCGCGATAAATGATTGATTAATTGCCGAAATGTGCGCAATATTATTTATCTTGTACCACCATAGCGCGAACCGTAGCCAAAATAACATTAGTATGAAAGCGATTTAATAATCCACACGTATAATATAATCTAATCTATAATCGAATGATTTGATGTCACATTTATCTAGATGTTCTTGTAATATTATTAGTAATAATTATCGGACATCTTTAGTCTCTCAAGTAAAAATATTATTTTTACCACTAGCGATTAAAAGATACATGCAATCGCGATTTAAATCATTTTTTATTGCGAAATGTGTCGAAAATTATTTTAATTCGTTTATCAATTTATCACACAGTTGTAAAATAAATTAGATTTTATTGACATTATTATTCGTTAGCCTTAAAACTTCTGAAGGAGAAAAAAAATTTTTTAAATGGCTAAACTGACGAATACGGTATACGTTAAGATTTTTGCAAGTCGTGTTTTCCGATTGAGTTGAGTGCCCAGATTTCGAAAATTAAAATTCGAAACTTTAAACTTTAAAGTGTAATAACTTTTTAAATACTTGCGACCGAATCAATTTTTTTTAATTTTTGAAATCAGGGCACGCAATTCTACGGGAATATATATTTTTTGTAAATATCCGATAATATACCGTATTCGCCAATTATTTTAATTTTTCAAAATTATTATCGAAATAATACATTTTATTAACAGTAGTAAAATGTCATGGCACATCGAACATTAATATATTATATTAATGCAAATAAAATATAACACTTATACTATGAACACTAAATACAACGAAATACCACAAATTATTGTCCCTTTTCAATTATCTCAAAACGCAACACAAAAGCTAAGCAGCTATCTCACAACATCGCAACTGCTAGTGTTCCATTGTATGAGTGTATGAAAAAATTGCTATTTAAATTTGTTTGTTTGCAATCAGCACACTGCATTAAATTTGAGGATTCTCCATCTCGCTGACTTCTTTTAATACTAACAACCTTTATGTCTTTCTCAGGTGTTGGTCTGGTGACCAGGAAGATGGGAAACAGCGTGTCTCCCGTGTGCGAACTGAAGAAAGACGGAGACACCTACACCCTGTCCTCTGCTTCCACCTTCAAAAACACCGTCATCAATTTCAAGCTGGGAGAGGAGTTCGATGAGGAGACAGCTGACGGCAGGAAGGTCAGTACCTACATCTTTACAACAATAATTATTCCATGTCTACTATCCGTGAACTATTGTAGTTTTTTGATTGGTTCTTCTAAATTTGGTATTTTAATATCTCTGAAAACAATTGAAATGTTTGTATGTCCAATGAAAAATAATAGGAATGTTTTTGGAAAGATATTAACTACAATATAAGTTTTTATTACATATTCTCAAAAATGAATAAAATGTCAATCCTAATCCATTAACTGACAGTGGAATATCAAAACTATAAAATCTTCACTTAAGACTATTATTTATTCAATGCTATATCAGGAAATAGGTAGATAATTAATTTGTTAAATTGTTATATATTATATATCTTGGAGCAACACTTATAAAAATGATTGTATTCTATTGACAAGCTTGTATTAATGATTTTGATAATTTCTGTGATTCAGGTGAAGGCCGTATGCACACTGGACGGTAACAAGCTGACCCAGGTGCAGAAGGGAGATGGAAAGACAACAACGATCATCAGAGAGTTCACCAACGATGAACTCAAGGCCGTAAGTACAGAATAAATCACAGTTATAATAATAGCAATTGTTTTTCTGATGTCACCAAACTAAATCGGATTGGTGATTCACTGATAGTCCAATTTGTCTTACACAGCCTTGTCCAACTGCACTTCAGCCACCGTACTGATATTTTGACAGTAGGTGTCAAGCAGTTGGACGAGTACTGAATTTCGATCTAGCCTTATCGTTAATGTATCATACTAATTCTTGCATTTATAAATATTTAGATCATTCAATGTTTTTTTTTTGTCTATTTTCAGGTCATGACCGTTGACGACATTGTCTGCACAAGAATCTACAAGGCCCAATAAGTGCTTCCGCAGCTACATTCAGTAACGGCACGTTTCCACCACCACCACCACTGTGACAAACGTGATGAATACACGGCCAACCGAAGCTCTTTGGCCACCCCGTAAACCACACACCAAGCTTGACCACTTGTACTGCTCCATTTATAAAAATATACAGTCATTATTTTGAAAGCCTTATATACACAGAAAGACTGATATACAATGTAACACACTTTAGGTTTCATTAGAAACATTTGTCCACTAATTTTAATCATTTTGATTAATCTACAACAAATTAAACCATTAGCTTTCGTTGGTTTAAAATCGTAAGCAAACCCAATTACTCAACGCTAGTTGGTCACCGTACTATTTTTTTATATTCCTAATGCGTTTAAATATGTTATATATATTTTTTATGTCTTAAAAGGAATTTAAGAGAGTTCTTTTCACCATCTTTTATTGTAAATCTTACCAAAGCACGTTATGGATTATATTACTTACATCGTATTGTCTATTTATATTTATTGTAAGCTGTGACAAGCGCTTACGATACATTTTGATTATCACTGTCAGACTGATGTAGTATTATTAATCTCTGTTAATATCGCCGGAGATGTTTGTTTTGTTGTGTAAGCTTTTATCATTTTTTTATTTAAACAAATAAATAAACAAAAATATAAGATCTCTCATACATTTGTGTTTTATTCACATTATTTTAAAACAATGAACCTTTACAAATACAAAAAGATATTCATTGCACACTATTGTGAATATTGAAAGTAATGTTTGTTCATATTTATCTGTACTTGTATTGATATATTTTAGTTGTTAGATGGGATTGGCTCCACAATTCTATACATATCTTTGGATTGAGAGATGAACTGCATAAAATATTGACAACAGTTCTTGTTTGTATGTAGGATGCTGGATATGATTTTAGCTATTGGTAGTAGCCATAGTAGCATAGGTGATCAAGCCGTAATAAATTAGCCTGCTACGAATTGCCGTTGCAGTGTAGTATGGTATATTAAACAATCATATCAAGTTTATAAGCGAGCTTCCCTGCAGTAACATTGTATAACATCCAAGATGGTTGACACTCTGTCAATCTATCTGTCAACATTTGTAAAAACTGATAAACTGATGAAGATCTCATATATTGGGTTGATGCATAAGTCCGTAGTGTTTATGTTTTCCAAAGTAAGAGTGCCATAGAAAGATTTTTTTTGACACATAAGCCAATGTCGTTTTAATGCCATAATTTTGTTTTATTGAATACTTCAATTTGTAGAAAGTTTGTGTTAATTGTTAGCTACAGAAATGGAGTATTAAACTAAAATTTATAGGTTATAATTTATCAATTTGCATTTTTCTCTCTTTATTAAGTTAGATAATTACCAATATTAAATTAAATATCAAAATACAATTATTTCTGTTATGAGTTCCGGCTATGCTAATTTCTAAAGCTAGTTATTTAAATAAATGTTTTTGAACACCGTTAATGTTAAATCCGTTGTACGAAGGAGATATCATAGAAAATATTTTAAGCCAAATCGAAAGCAGAGTATGGTACCGAGCAATAAAAGAACTTGCCTTTTTTAAAGTAGTAAATTTACAATTGTATTCTGAATTTAAATTGATAGAATTGTACTCAAAATTAAAAAAAAACTTCTTTTTTTTTTTTGATACCTAGTTTACCTACCTATTGTATACTTAGCATCGTTGGTAACAGCATAACCTAACTTTGTGTCTTGTGCACGCCACTGCGTATAAGGCTATTGATAACATTACAAAAGTGGCTATTCAAGGTTATTCCAAATCCGCTATTCTTCTGATCTTGCTGAAAAACTGCTAAAACGTTGGGAGTCAATCGTAAATAATGTAGGAGCATATTTTATTGATTAGTTTATGTATTTTATTACAAATAATTTAATTTTAATTAAATGCATTTATTAAAAATGCATCAACCCAATAAAAGATTTGCACCAATGAGAAAATATATAAGATGACACAATGCAGATGCAATAATTGTTGCATACAAATAATTTCCACTCGTTATTCATCGACGAGCAGTCGTAGTTACGAGAGTGACACAAGTGAAGTATTGGAGCCACCACTTTTATAATAATTAATCAAGGTCCCCAGCGAACATCTGTCACTGTTTATACAATTGCACGGTACACAATACAAGTACTAATGGATGCCCTGCTGAGATAATAGAAAAGGAGATAATTGATTACTACCTACATGATTGGACACAAATGATGTTCTGTCCTACATATTTTATAGAATTTATTCAATTTACTTTGATTATCAGTGTAACGATAATTACTGAAACGACAATAACTCTAGAGGTGAACCTTTATCTGAATTTAGAACTTTGGTAGCAGATTGATACGTTTTCCATGTGTTTCAAGTACTGATGGTCAAATTGTTATTGTGACTGATTCTTCGAGTAATCACTGGTACACTAGAAAGTAAACCTCCAATAGGTAAATCTTAGTTACCAATCATTGTCACATAACAGTTTACCATCATTAATTCCATCGTACCATCAACAGGTCTTTCATAATTTAACTTCTACAAAAATCTTTAGTCTATGGAATGAACCAATAATTTTAATAGGTTTAATAATCCATTAACAAAATAGTCATTTTTAAAGTTAGGTCTAGTTTTATTTGATTGTTTTACATTAGTAGTATCCGTTAGAATTTATTTCTTATTAGATTTAAAGATCTTGATGTTTAGTATTGTCAGAACACTAGTCTTTCCAATTTTTCTGTATGGGTCTGTACGGAAGATAGATGCTTTAGAGATG
Organism: Eubasilissa splendida; assembly: GCA_031772225.1. Classification (NCBI taxonomy): domain Eukaryota; kingdom Metazoa; phylum Arthropoda; class Insecta; order Trichoptera; family Phryganeidae; genus Eubasilissa; species Eubasilissa splendida. The sequence continues at coordinate 21,365,216 of CM062868.1, forward strand.
TGGTGTTATATGTTGCGAATCCCATGGACAACATGAACAAGAAACATGAAATGAATTAAATTTTGATTGTCTATCTTTCATAGTACAACTGAGCTTACTGTATACTTCGGCACATTGTAAAATGTACAGATGCAATGAGAGACTGATGGTATAAGGCAAAGTCGATCCCGCTCCCGTGGATAATCGCTGGATCTGGTGAATTCTGCAACCAACGGCACACTTCAAAAAGCCTTCAGGAATGCTGCAGATTGGAGCAAATGGTGTCAAGTATACAGAATAGAGAAATAGGTTACATATTTTATTTAACTCATCGCTAATAATTGGATTATTAAAATAATGATTGATTAGTCCAACGTACAACAATATGTGTATGTACTTTGATTTATAAATAGGCTTAAAACATATTTCACTTTGCTTAACCCTTATCATGTACAATTTGACACAACGGTGAATATGATAAAAAGGAGTTTCATTCCATGAACAAACATTACGGGTAAAACTCTTAACAATAAATATAATTTAATAATAATGGATTAGAGATTCGGTGAGATAAATAATATTCGACACAACTTCATCTTCTGAGAATGTGGATAAAGTTGTGTAAAACATAGCATATCAAAAAGACATTGTTTAATGGCTGAATGGCTATCATTAAATTGGCCTTCTTTTTGGGACCTGTCTTTTATAGATCGAAAAAGCTGGTTAATATGGACGGTGCCTCAAAATCTTACAACTGCAACGTTTCATTGGTGTTAGAAGGTTAGCAGGTAAGACAACTAATGGGCCACAAGCCTTGATATACTCGGAGGCAACATTATCATACCCCACAGCCTCACCATTCTTCACTTGCTTTATTGCACATTTTATTTCTTTCATACTTATTGCATTCATATCGCTTTCGTCATTCATACTTACCCCAGAGAGCCTCTCAGGAGTTTCCTCATTTGCAATCTCTTCACTCTCATACGTTTCCTGGAAATATTTCATTCATCTATCTTTTATTTCATTCTCATTCATTATCATTTCACCATTTACTGACTTAATACCTTTCATACTACTGCTTTCAGCCCCACATCGGGATTTTTTGACTGTCTTCTAGAAGAATTTTATATTATCCTGAAAATTCTTAGTCATTTTCACCCCTTCCTTTCTTTTCAGTCGCTCTACATTGTACAGATCTTTTGTTTTCGAGTATTCATCACCATTCACTGTCAAAAGATAACGCCTCGCATTCTTCTTTTCTTTCACAAGTTCCTTTATGCCATCATCCAACCATGCATCGCCTATCTTTCTTCCTTGAGTAGGTATGCCACAGGTTTCCTTCGCTGATTCACATAGAGTAACCTTAATGTGTTCCCATACATCATCTATATTCAGATCACTCGTTCTTTTCACACTCAGCCTTTCAAACACTTTCTTTTCAAATTTTTCTCTGACATTATCCTTTTGTAGGTTCTCAATTTTGATACTAGATGGCGCCGACACTATTTTTTTCATGGACTGCCATCCTAGAAATAAATGACAAGGAAACGGTCAGTTTCCATCTCGGCTACCCGGAACACCCGAGTTGCTTTTAACATAGTAAAATATTAGAGCATTAAGAAGAGTAACATTAAATGATAAATCAAATATCAGCTGAGAAGGTGAAACTTAATAAAATGTTTCCCACGTCATATTAAATAATTAGGTCACCTGTTGCTTACTATCTGAAATATTTTTTACTGATTATGTATTACACATTATTGTTTACGTATAAAATCACACGTAAGTTCATTTATCAAATAAATAGTGATAATAATAACAAAAATAACAGAAAATAATGCCACGAATATCGAACATTAACGACATCTATGATTAAAATAAATAAGGTCGTACAAACTGGACCGAAGTACTTTTACTAAATCATAGATGAAAAAGTTTGTCCGATTATTACTACATGTACTTAAATCTATTGAAACATAGATGGCAGTAGACGTATATATAATTAATTTTCAGGTCGATTGAGACGAAGCGGAAATCATTTACACGTCTGTAGTTAGTTATTCGAAAGCGCACATTGCTCGCGACAAATACGCTCGCCTGCCGCGCGTAATGATTATGCGAACAGCGTGTCTGCTGTCGAAATGCCGCCGTGTCAAATCTTGCGCGAAATTCCTAAGCGAATTTATGACATCAGCGACCGCAGCCGCCCGGCCCCGGCGGAGACCCGCGCCGAATGTACGATTTAATCAAAATTCCCGACCCGTAGTACGCGCAATGAACGGTATCGGCGAGCGGCGAGCGGCGAGCGGCGGGTACAGTTAGCGCACTTCGGTAACCGGCTTTTACTACGTTTATAATTCGGTATTATCTTACAACGGAGGCACGCCGAGCGGGCAGGTGGTCTTCAGCCTTCACTCTCAGCCGCTAACAGTTATTAGATATTCAAAAGTATTTAAAAATATGCATCTTTACTGATTCATCACTGGTTATTCCGTCATCTAAATTAGATTTTTTTTATTAACTGAACAATATGTTATTATAACACATCGTCCTCACACGTCGTATCTATCGTTTGGAGTCTAATTGATTTGTAATTCTATGTGGGAGTGTTACGAACGTGTATAAACGAGAATCCATGTACATAAGGCCCCATATACGACATTTCTTGTGTGCCGTACGGAAAAAACAGAACACCAGCAATCCGAACATCCTACCAATTACCATGTTATTTCATATTTAAAAACACCTATACATCACGTCCGTCATACCCTAGTAAATAGCACTTATGTAGGCAGGAATTCTGCCTATATAAGACGCCTGTAAATATTTTCTAAGCATCTAACGTGGTGGAATAACATACTGAGTTTTGATTGTCGGAGTACATTAATATTTAATAGTTTAACCTTCACGCTTTAACTCTATAATCAGTATCAGTTTATTAAAATATTATGAAGATGAATCAGCATCTGAGAAAATAAGAAGAAGAAGAAGTACTGTATTTATTCTGTATGTAAAATCTAGTGAATAATATTTTCGGGCTAATTAATCGAAAATGTACCAGCTGCATGTGCTTAGGGTAGTTGTGCGATAATTCTATTGATTCCAAATTATATATCGAATACAAAAAAATAAAATATCATCGAACTTCGAGCGGGCCTAAAATGATTTAGGGCCTAAAAAAAATATATTAAAAATAACGGGTCAATTTCGCAAATATTTATTTCCGAGTACGTATTTAGTAAATATTCCTTGAACATTTTCGACTAGTAATTTAGTCAGGTATATATATCCGTAAAATGTTGTGGACCAGGTCTATTACATCCTGTACATAATAATATTACTCAAATGAGAACATACTTTATACTTCGTTTTATAACTTTGCCTTGATAATTCTGTAATATTTTAGATTTACATTTAGATACATCACATTCCGTGAAAATTGACGTACGTCCCCTCGAAGCTGTTTCTTGATCGCGTCACTTCAATGAAAATGGAAATATCGTATCAGTGTGATTTTCCGTATTTTGAACTGTTGAAATTAAGCAATATATAAATTTAAAAACATTCCCATTATGAGTTGATAAACAAAAGATGACATAAATCTAATTTGTGTTTCAAAGGAATGATGATATATATATCTAGTCGCGATCGTTTTGGGACGTTTTCCTAATAGGTAATAGTTCTCCAGGATTAATTTTAAGATTTCCATAGATACCTACGACTGATTTTATCAGTTTTTATAAATGTTGATAGATAGACGGAGCGTCAGCCATCTTAGTCGACGTACGGTGTTGTTGCAGAGAAGATCACTTAGAAATAGTATTTTTATTTATTTTATACGCTTGTTTAACCCTTCCCAAACCATGCAGTAACACAGGTCTACCATCATTATTATACCTGTAATATTTCGGTAAATGTATGCAACATAAAATTCATATTTTAGATAATCCTAAAGAAAATATTAGCGCTTAGGAATGACTAGTAAAAAAACAATTATGAAAAGGGAATAGTATAAAACAATTATTTTTTCCATTCAATCTGTTGTAAAATTAATACGTTGGTAAAAATACCATTTGTGATATGAAAGACAGAGATCACACACTATTTTCACAGTGAAAAGAACAACAAACATACAAATATAATTGTCTCTTTCTCACTAATCAAATGAAGAGAGATAAGAAGGAAAGATACATTGTATAGGACTTAATGAATGGTCTAAATTATGTTATTAATCATTTTTTCAAAATTTAGAGAAAATTCGAGCCATTTAAGCTAATAAAAATATTTTTTCTAACTGTTGTTTACGGTAACACGTGTTGACAACATGACTGCGTAAGGGTATTTTATATCATGGTATGGTAAAGGTTAATATACCATTGGATGCCTAAGAAGATATATTGTACGAGTCAGATCTGCCCAAAACCGATGTACAGTGTTGTCGAGGGGTTGTTTCAACTACTTATTCTGAAAGTTTGACAAACAAAGATTACAAATATTTTGTCCAACGACTACGAACGCCGAGAGTTGTCTCCAAAGCCTCTCACGGGAGATTGTCTCGAATCAAATATAATTCACGGACACGGGCTATTTTTGAAGCATTAAAAATTGATTAGAAGGTGTGTGTGAGTGAACAAACAAACAAGCGGGTTATGAGCGGTGCACCGCGCCGGGACAGAATAGTGACGTGATATACTATCTATATATCGAGAGAAACGGCACGATTAACTCAATTAACTGAGAAAAGAAGAACGGGAATGAATGGAGGTTATATTTAGTAAAGTGGATTCGATATGGCCCTTATCTAGTAGCCTGCCAAGGCCAAAATCGGTTGAAAACAAAATTTTAAAAAATATTCCCAAATGCTAAAAAGAACGTAGCAGTTTGAGGAAATATTTTGTTATGTATATTTACGTCCTTGGGCGCTCGACCGGTTAATCGTAGCAAAACTATTATTGGGCAATTGATAAATAGCCTTGCACCAGAGTGCCGAATGGTGTCTTCCACTGAGCACAATGCATCGGTTAACATACGTCACACGAAGAACGCCGCGTAGTCACCGATCCAATTGCGCGTAATCTGCACCCAATTATATTTATAAAGGAATCATCAAATTCATTAACAATTTATGGGACGTTTTAATAAGTTATGAGAGGGTATTAATCATTCAGATTGTTGCACAGAATGGGGCATTCCGGATGGTTTTACTCATCATGAATGTTGCGCCGAATGGGACATATGGGACGGTATTTCTCATCATGAATGGTGCGCCGAATGGGACATATGGGACGGTATTACTCAACATGAATGGTGCGCCGAATGGGACATATGGGACGGTATTACTCATCATGAATGTTGCGCCGAATGGGACGTATGGGACGAAATTACACATCATGAATGTTGCGCCGAATGGGACATATGGGACGAAATTACACATCATGAATGTTGCGCCGAATGGGACATATGGGACGATATTACACATCATGAATGTTGCGCCGAATGGGACAGATGGGATCAGTCAACGCAATGCATTGGGGCCCACGTTAGACAGGTATACACATACTTTTGGTGTCAACCACAGACTCGTAAGTGTCAATACTATTCCCATATTTAAATGGTCAAGTGACTTTTGGGCCACTTTGTATTTATTGGATAACATCGCGAATTTTGCATTGGGGCCCTATTTATGTAGTTACGCTACTGGCACATAGTACAGCACATTCGAATGTCACATGAAATTGGTAATGAATGTTTCATGTTATGGTTGGCACCTGTCACATAAATACCTGTGTCATAATACTTTATACATAAAAACATTACAAAATTGTAGTTGTATCCGGCAAGTGACGGACTTGGTTCACGATATTACGCGGATGATTAGTTTTTGTTGTGAAAATATTGTAGGCGGCGCTAACATTTTTGCAACTGGGGTAAAACCGATTTGTAACAAAAATGTCAACGTCATTCTCAAATTATTTCTAGCCTTGAACTAGGTTGTGTGCTACCGCGCCATTTTGTTTTGCTTTTTCTATCTCTGTCACTAACGTTGATTCGACTTGAATTAGTAATGGATTACATCGCTCTTGTGATTTTAATTTTGATTCTCTGTCTTTTCAAATACTTATTGAATTAAAAAACAATCCGTATTCAAGAGATATGAATGTAGTAGCGACTGCGTTCAATGAATTTCGAGCGAATGAAGGAAAAGTAGGAAATCGGGAAATTCCGTTCACATATTGATTTTTGTTATTTTGTACGATTATTTTTGAACGAAGTTATCACGCTGTTCGTCATCTTTGACAAATATTGAATCATATATTTCACGATAATTAGACTCCAATGCCAAGGCCGCGCTAACCTTTAGGTGCTCGACTTCATCAGCATCTTCTCCGTATGTTTTCATTAAATATTAACAATTCAAGATTCTTTCGTTATGTGAAAAATAAATAAGGAAACATCAAAGTCCAGCACCATTGACTATCTATTAGTAAATCAGGTTCATATTAATATATACTGCATATCTTTGAAGTAAAGTTGTATTTCAAGTTCGCTTAAAACATTTTACGACTATCGTAGAGTCGCGCAACAAAAGAGAGTTTTATTTAACTTTATTCGCATTTATAAAATTGATGTTATTACATCTTGTCTATTCGCTATACAAGCCTTTGTCTGATCTAATGAAAATTTTGCGCAGTTCCTCTGCAGGACCCTGTGCTAAACATGAGCGACCTCCCGCCTCTCCCTGACCAGCCTCCTGCCGCCCCGAGACACACATTTACTTACATACATTTTTATATTCAATCACAATTAATTACAGATGCAAACACATTTTTTTTGAAATTGTTTGAATGTTTGTAATTGAAATTTAACACACCAGGCCGATATTCAGACCTATTCTCAAAATTGCAATATTGAAATGAAGGTGATTGTGTTACACCAACCCTCAAAAATAGACAGATAGTTTTGACAGATTATGGTACGTTTATCTCCCTCACTCCCCCACTCTCTCTCCCTCTCTCTCATTCAAATATAACACTATTTTTGAGGGTTGGTGTAACAAACACCTTCATTTCAATATTGCAATTTTGAGAATAGGCCTGATTATTTAAATGTGTTTAATGGTGTATTTATGTAAATAAAAGAACAGTCTTGATAAGTTTGTTTCAAGCATGTGTTGATAGATAAGAGTGATGAATATGAAGAATTGCCTAATTTAATTTTAAAAAGGAGAAAAAATTAAATATATTGTCAAGATTTTTTATAATGTTCAAATAATATTAAATAATGTTTTTTTTTTAAATTAAAAATGAGTACACGCATACGTCATACGCATCACATTAATATTCTTATCATTTTTAAAACTAACGCTCGTTCTATGAAAATAGGACTAACTTGATGGTCTCCTCGAACGAAGCTCGAACCCCCGATCACTAGATCATTGGGAAAGTGTTTAACGTTGAATGCTACAGAAGAAAGAATAGTCACTCCATCTCATCTCCTGAAACCGCATCCTTCCCCTGCCTGGATAAATTTGTGCATAATATGCTTTAGGGCCTGCGCCAAATAATGACAAGATGATTGCAAGATGTGATTAACATTAAAATTAATAAAAACAATTGATTTATTTCGTATCTACGGGCCAATTCCTAATTTGTCTAACGACTGACTTACATATGTAGTAGTTACTCGCTTAAATCGTTTTACTAAAGATTGGTGAATGTGTTCAATATAGGAAATTACTTACCGCATTCGTAATTTTAGATTCTTTTCAATTTTGAATCTTTTTACTTCCTGCAATGTTTAATATCTATCTGACAGATGACAATCAATGTTAATTTTAAGAAATTACAGACAAACATTACGTAATTAATATTTATTATGTATTAGGTATAGTGATTAAACGACGCAGTAGGAAATCCATTGTTTCTAATAGAATGAATAATTAATAAAATAAGATGAAGTCGTTCGCTAACATAGAATTAAAATAACAGACGCCTTAATTACAAGTAAAATGCTAAAAAATATAGAATAGGGTAAGTCTAAAGAATCCTGAGCCTTTTTAAACATTGAATAATATTATAAATAAATTTTCAATAGAAATAAAAAGAAATTTCAACCTCGTAGTCACGTATGTGTATCATAAGACAATACATAAATTGACATTGAAATAACAATCGGACTGATCAGGTCTATTGTCTTTCTTAATTTGAAAAGATAATTAAAAAAGTACAAATAACGGATGGGAATCGAACCTCTCGATCCCGAGATTACGAAGGGATACCACTATGTCTGTGAGATTGCGGTTTCCATTATAGGCGCGGAATAATATTATTGCATGATAATAATTGACAATACTATTATTATAACACGATTTGAACTCACGTTTGCCATGTTTAAAAAGAGAATGGTGCCCAGAGATCTCCCACTCCCGTCGTTTTTTCTGTTGGCTGCATTTTTCCGCGGCTTGCGCCTCAGTTCACTCCGCTCCGCGAATGGGAGAGCGCGTATTCCATAGATGCCGTGTTTACTCGGCCGCGATCTGTCAAACGCGCTATTCGTTCGCATTTTTTTAGTTGATAAACGTCAATAATAATATAAAAATTCCGCTGTAACATTCGCCGCGGGTGTTTCGGCTGTGAATTGTGCTGAGTGATGTGCGTCATGTGTGAGCGGTTGTTGTAAAACAAAGTGGTTCAGTGCGAAGAGTTCCGACCAGTTTTCTCGATCGGAAAACCTTTTTGTGACAACTTTGAAATTTTGAAGGTATATTTTTACTCGCATATGCGTGCGTTTGGCTATCTTTCTCGTCTATTTCTGCACTGGGGGAACGGTTTCTATTAATGTGGCACCGATCCCGAAGTCGTAATGCCCGCAAATTAGATTAGTGTTATTTTTCGCTTAGCGGTTGGGGCGGATATTTATGCCCTATATGCTTTCATTTGAAGACTGCGGTGGTAACCGTGGCTCCGGATAGATGCACTGCCCGTCCGTTCCCTTAAACGGGTAATCATTATATTATTTAGATTGTGAGTACTTTAGTTAAAATGCAGTATCGATTTTAGGATATTCATTCGGTCCGCCGTCGCGGATGGGATTCGCGCGAGTATTTTTGGGTAAAATAGTAACTACATTACCGGTAAAGTGGGTTTTGGTATGAGTTCTTCGCTGTAATTATCCCTTCAAATATATTCGGTGAGGTTTTCATATTCCTAGGTACGTGTCACGCAGTCATTCATACAGCCGCCAGTAGACCTGTCACTCTCTTTTAATAATGCACAACTTCATTAAAAATGAAACCCTCCAGTTCGTATCTGTTCTAAAATAATATTAAATAACAATTGATAATGATAATAATTGCTGTAATTATTTAAAACTGTGCTTTTACACATGGAATTCATTTTCAGCCGAGTGTTGTTTATTTAATAATTCAATTTAAATCGATTATTAACATTGCATATGTAAACCACAAGCATAAAATATAATTAAAAAATGGAAATTAAAATTGTACATAATATTGTATTATGTATATGCAAAGTTAATTATTGATTTAGTTTCACCTGCTCTAAACAACATTCACATTCCAATTTATTTATTTTTGTTTTGTTTTATAATAATGTATGCATAATATTTCTATACATATCTGTAGTTAGTGCTTTATAAACTGAACTCCAATACAATTAAATTAAATGTCCCTAATCAGACATCATGTCAATATAGGTGTGAAGATTTATCTTATCTTATTTCATTAATACATTGCATGATAGTGCTCCATATATAATATATATTTTTAATATTGTTATTTTGTTAACGCAGTTAAATTCTGTTTGGAGGCAGAAGTCTTAATAAAAATAGTAATTTCTTTAAAGTCATTTTAACTATATATATTAGAATTAGTTTAAAATAATGTATGATGTGGTGCATATTACAGGTACATGACATTATACATATTAAAAATACACATGTAAGCTCAATAAATACTTTTTATATGCATGTAGAATTGTAAAATTATGATATTAATTTTATTAATGTATCACTTTTCAAATACAAGGTCGAATGGTGCTTTAAATGCAATACTTTTATATGTAAGTTGTATTTAATTATCTTTTATCCTTTTTTCATTTTATAGCTCACTTTAATGTGTTGCTGTGATTTCTATTGAATATTAAATAATATTTTTTGTAATGTATTAACTGAAATTTGTTACCGATGCAGATAAGACTGCAAATAAGATACTATAATTAGGAAGATATATTTGTATATTGGTTTTTAATAGATGTTTGTATTTTAAGGAAGATATATTATTATCATAATAATTGTATACATAACATGTTTGTGAGTAAAGTTTGATAAGGCGAATTCAAGAGTAAAGTGTTATATATTTAGTATTAATAGCAGGGAAAACAGATTAGATATCTTGATATACATATGTCATATACACACACTATCATCCTATTTTTTTGTTATGTGTTTTTTAGGAGGATAATCTTCTCTTATGTACATTCAAAGGTTACAGAATTTATTTTATTTTGTCATGTTGGATCTGCTGTATATATTTGATTACTCTTTAAGCATATACAAGGCCTCTTGATTCTTTCTTAAATGTTTATATATATACTACTTGCAATTCGTATCCAGCGTTGCCCGGTATCCAGGTTTATTATAATAATTTAAAATATATAGATGGAATGTTGGGTTTTTAAACAAAAGCATTTTTATTGTCATGCAAGATTTGGTTCGGGCAGAGGGAGGGAATTGGGCGAGGTGAGATTATATTTACTTCAGGGTCCTAGAGTGTAACTAGGCAATATTTGTACGGATGGCATTCACATTTCTACAGGTTGTAGGATTCAAAAGATGTAGGTTCGTACACGGAACATTCATGATCTTTTATATATTATAAGAAATATTCCTACTTGGAAAATATATTATATCAATATTTGTACTATTTTCAAACTAAGCTAGTTTTGTTTTACCGCTGGACCGACAAGCGTGAAGTTCTTTATTTTTTTATTTATTTTCTTCTTTTTAATAATCATATTTCTATTGCGTTTAGTGTTATTAGTTTTAAAAAATTAACATGCATTCGAGTGCAGGTGTTGCTTCTAATAATAATAACATTATAATTGGTTAATCAATAATTGAGGGTTGACTGTTACGGGGCAGTCAATTTTACATTTTTTGCATCATTTAATGTATGATTGTGCACTCGGGACTGATTAACTGACCGATATCAAATTTACATATAAAAGTTGTATTAAAGCAGTAATGTAATATAAACATGGATTAATTGAAAAAATAAATGAAGATAAAATATTATTAAAACAGTTAAAGATTATTATTATTGTTTTGCATTTTTAATATCTTATATATACATAAAAAAGCGTATGTGTAACATGTTATATCCTCAATTTGCTTCTACGTTGTACCTTAATGTCTTCCTAGGATTATCCATCACAGTCCTCGGCGACCTGTTGATACTCTGCATATGAAAAAGAAAAATGTGTCATTATTAAACAAATTTACTAATCCATAATAAATGATAAATATCTTTTTCTTTATCTGTACCATTTTATATTTTCTTGGCGTTGTATGAAAGCGCCTGGACTCACTACTGACTGTCTGTTCTTCATCGTTTCTTAATGACCACCGGGTTGCTTGAGGTCTTCCTCGTTGTGTTCTTCTAGTGTGATATGATCATCTGGTCTGACTTTAGCCATCTCTGTTTAATGATAAAAATCAATTAAAGTACCTGAACTCACTTCTTAGAATTTAGCATACCCACATACCGGCATGGCAGAATACCGTCAATTTCACGGGACAAGAAATTTATCATTACTATACCTTTATTTTTAATTATATATTTTTAAATGCATGGAGTTAATTTATAATGTTAACAATACACGCTATTTAAAAATATTCAGCCTATATTAAAAATAAAATAAAATCGCAGGTTATCACATTTAAGTGTATATTAAATTAATGAAACGTCGCTGACCTCTCGTGTCGCATATCCGTCTAATTGACCTTCCATTACTCATTCGCTCTTTATTTATTGCAGATTAAAGACATAATATATGATGTATACTCAATCATCATAGTTCTGCTGAATTAACTAATGTATAAGGTTATTTATTATTAAACTACCATTATTAAATTACACATTACTAAGAAATTTTCAATATATGGCTATAGTTGATGCATTTATGTTTTTTAAATTTTGCTGGAATAGTTTTACTTGTATTGATAAGGTTATATATAATTGTACGTACGTGTTTACATCCAAACTTATCAGTATCCGAGTAGCAATTGCGGTATCTCAAGTGGATGACTTTCATAGATACATTTCGTAGAATAAGTAAATGTAGGGTAAATCTACATTGCTAAAGTACACAACTTATTTATTAGATTTTTTTATGTCAATCCATTGCAGGATGAAGGCCTCCCCGTGATGTCTGCGGCGTCTTGCTAATCTCGTCAACCCAGCGTTGTTTTGGTACTTGATTCAGTTACGCTGGCAATCGTGATAATTTTTTGATCTTTTGTTTGGTCGCGTTTCCACTCATTGCGTTTGGAGTCTCTTCTAGTGTAATCCAGCGCGCATCTTTCTTTCCATACCTTGCTGTATTATTTTGGAGCTTCTGTATCGCTCGTGTTGTAGGCATCCAGATCTCACATTCAGGCCTATTCTCAAAATTGCAATATTGAAATGAAGGTGATTGTTACACCAACCCTCAAAAATAGACAGATAGTTTTGACAGATTATGGTACGTTTATCTCCCTCACTCACTCACTCTCTCTCCCCCTCTCTCATTCAAATATAACACTATTTTTGAGTGTTGGTGTAACAATCACCTTCATTTCAATATTGCAATTTTGAGAATAGGCCTGAATGTCTGTATGTAAGAACTGTAAATTGATATGTTGCTTTTAAAGATGTAATTCTGTCCATTGAGGAAATTCCAGCCTTCATATACAGATGAGATATATATTTCTGTTTTTTTTTTAAATAATAATAATTTAATAAGACTAATATGGTAAAAATAAGATATGCGGACTTGATACATTTTAGAATAGATAACCAGACCGGTTATGTCTTGGGTGCGAATGGTATACTAGCAACGTGGTTGGAGACGGAGAGATGTGAATTAAAAATGCACGATTTCTTATCTAATGGTTGTTAATTGTTATTTGATACCTTGAGTTATGTCATTACCTGTTTTAGAGTGCTCCACGTTAATCATTATTATCTTAATAGTTTTTATATTTCTCTCTTGTTTTACTTCTTCTTCATTGATTCCTATTACTTGGCACTCCCTAAAATGTTCAAGTCCTCTTCCTCGGTGTGCCTCTAGTCGGTCATGGTCCTTAGTTTTTATTTAATGTAATCATTTCGATAACCAACAAAATTTAACCACAAGTTCTGTTCTAATTTTTTTCAGATAATTTTGGGTCATTAAATCGATTACTGTACCATACCTTTCATCATCATAACAATTTAAGTCAGGTACTAGATTTATTATTTTTTAATTAATTTAATAAAAAAAAAAAACAATATACATTATGTTATCATTCTAATGTAGGAAAACATATTTTTCGAAACTCACAATGGTTAAAAACAAAGTTATTGATTTATTTATTATCAATCATTTCTTGCTATGTAAGCTCTAAAAATGATCCAACTGACCCTTTTCTGTAACATGTGTGTTACATCATGTGTTACATTCACAGACCACCAAATATATAGATGAACTAACGCAATTTTTTTGTGCCAATATTTTCATTTTGGTATCACCCACGTGATCACTTCGGTACCACGTAATCAAATAGCTCCGCGACTTTTAAAAAAAAATTGACTCGATTGGAACGAAAATTTAAACACCGACAATGTAATATGCGTTAATGTAAAAAGTACGTCTTGTTTACTCAAAGATTTAATTTTCGTAGAGTTTGACTTACTTTTACTGTTGCACAAATGTGTCATAAACTATCGGATTTATGTTTCCACTAAGAATGTGTATTAGAATGCCTCCCGTCCCGCAACTAATGTTCCAAACCCCTCTCTTATACGTACACTTGTTTTCATGTCTATTCATTTACTGGTCTGTGGTTACGTTTGATTTGGTCTGTTTAACTTACAACCTAACATTCTTCCCTCATTACATCTGAAGATGTTCAACCAGCCTTCTCCGTTCTATTGTATCCTGAACAGAATGCACCTCCGAGAGCTAACAGATTCCATTATCACTTCGTACCATTATCTTGAGACATAGTACCCCTGTTCTATAATATTATATCTGTTAAAAACACTAATCTTCTTGGCTCGACGAGTTATAGGTATAATAATAATAATAATAATAATAATTTATCCTGCGATGCTTCCTTCACTCAAACTTGACGAAAAATTGACGTGGTAAATATCTCGGCTATGTTCGTTAACCAACCTGATGCCGTTATCTGATCTTGTTTTAAAATGGTGCTGTTAAAAAAACATTTAAATATCGTAACTCTGTTAATATTAGACTTAGGTAAGAAAGTAAAAAAACACATTTTTAGGTAAGAAAATAAAAAACACAAGAGCTTTCGCCAACCTTATTCTGCCGTCTTGTTTCTATATGGCCTTGTTGAAAAACTTTAGAAATTCCATTAATATTGAACCTAGATAAGTAAGTAAAAAAAACATTTCTTCACACACAGGCGAAATCTACCTGATTCTTGCAGACAGTGTCGAAATCATTCTTGGTAATTTTAATATTTTGTTATTTTCTGAGGACTGCAACATATATGTTTAGTTGTATTCAGGAATTAATTCATTTATGATATGACAGAGTGAAAAATAAAGAGACAAGGAGAGAATGTAGAACTGATCTAGAAGCATAGTGAGTAAGATTAAGAAAGGATCACTCGGGTGGTTTGGTCATATGGAACGGATGAATGGTAAGTGATGGCACAAAATTTGGCACGACCAGGTAAACCAGATACGAACTTGTATGAGAAGATGTACGTATGCGGGCGGGTGAGGCGAGATTTATGTGTCGGGACAGAAGAGTGTGGCAGCTCTATCTTCTGTGTTTACCCCCGCGGTTAAAACGGCGTGATGATAAACTAGATATTTAGGGAACCGATCCCGGAAATCCTGGATCCCCGGCCCGCGTTATATTTCGGGGTATAATGCCTAAATTTTTGGGATTAATTTGAGGGTACCTAAATTAGATGACGAAACGCTTCGGAATATTCCACGTTTAAATTGTTATATGCGTGTTCATTTTACATTATTTTTTTGTTGTTGAAAGATTCCTTGCATACTTGAATAGGGCCGGCTGCGTGATCAGTAGTCACTTTTTACTAACGCCCGTAGTAAAAATCCTTCGCTGGTTGTCGATACATCAAATTTACTACGGTCAAAGCATTGATGGAGATGTATATAGGCGCGACAAATAATCATGAAATATGCATTATCTATGGATTTTTTCGCTTAGGCATTCGATATCTGTCACTCTGGTGGTGAAATTTTTTCGTATTATGTGTTAATATGTATACATTAATATATAAAACAACGAGATCATCATCCGACGAACTATCGATATTGAATGATTAATTGTCGTATACTGCAGATTTGTAAGTATCAGTGTGTCGGATGACTTTTGGAACAGTTGTGAAAAGTCCGCCATATTTAACTATCGATTCTCGGAGAGTTAAATGAGTTCACTAAGGGATGTACTTTAGAGAAGTAAATTTTTTTTTACTAACGTTCAAACGACCCGTTTTCTTAATTTTTTTTACTTGATCACACAACCGGCCTTTAAACATCTTTCTGGCATTTTTTTAAATGGATTTAACATTAATGGATTTGTTCGTGTGGAACGTGAGAAGAATGAAGAAGAAGAAGAAATAAATTAGGAGCGAATGTTTGTAGCATAGTTTTTAGAAAAATGGGACGCTGATATGATTCGGTCATGTGGAACGTGCGAAGGAGGAGAGGATGGTAAGAAAATGTATGAGGCCAGTGTCGATGGCAACAGGAATAGAAGGCGTCTAATCAAATATTTAAGGACATTCCTGTTAAAATGTTCAACAACCAAAGTGCATGAAAAGGTGTGTGGACGTGGATCGCGGCAAGAGCAGTGTCGGCCCTGCAATCTGTGGCGCCCTCAGGCGAAATTTTTCTGAGCGCCCCCAATCCCTGTGACTATATTCTGAAAATGCAACTACATACATAACAATAATAAATATTGAAATAGACAACTAAATAAATTTGTAACTAATATAAATATAAATTATATAAATAATAAGAAAATCCACTATTTATTGATAAATCAACATGTTTATATATAACTATGGTATCTTCTTCAGGAAACAATGTATAATGAAATTAAAAATACAAGCATATATAAAAACTTTAAAAAAGTATAAATGATATAAGTGAGTTGGCGCCTTCTGCATCCAGCGAGTAAAATAATTTAATTCTATTCTATAACATTGAAAAAATATGCACCTAGCAAGTCGGAAGCGCCTAGTAACAAGAACATTCTATGTAAATTGATATATACTTGCTCGATCTCAAGGGTGTGACGTTCTATCCTCTCGTGTATGTTGCGCTCCACTCTGCGATCTTGGACTTTGTTTAGTATTTTAATTTGCTGTAATATTCAAATATCACGTATGTATATTGAAGTACACACTCTCTTGTATATACACATGTACTCATACAAAGTGCACAGGTTGATGTTGATAGGTCCCCGTTTGACCCGGCAGAAAGAAATTGATCCGAACGGCTCGTGTTGGAAACGGTTTTTATGCAATGGGCTTAAATACCATCACAACAAAAGCAGGGTTGTCCCAAATCTGGTTTATTTCTTAATTTATCATTTGTTAACATCAATAGTAACAGCACACCTCATCAAAAAAATATTATTTCATTCATTGACAAAAATAGTTTGAACAAATTTATGTTATAAGTAGGGAAATTGTCACATTTCATTGAAGCGAAGTGTCAACAATATCCTTTGAAATGTGTATATTTGTTCAAAGGTAACATTTTTCAAAATATGTAGTATGTTAGAAATTTAAACATTGCAACATCATAATTATTCACATTTTTTCACATCAATCGTGTATGTACGTACACCTTTCTAATTTAATTTAGAAAATAATTGATATCGTCCCTCAACTCGTAGGGCACGTGAGGTGTGCACACGGGAATCTACCGGAATACACTCAAACACTCTCAGTTACACGTATCGTACCACCCCTGCGTAGAATATATTTTTCCGGTTCGATAAAATTAATAATCAAAATTTTCGTTAAATACAATGTTTACTAACCGTTACGCTACCGGGTAATCAAAAAAATGTGAAAATAGCAGTTCACAAGTGTCGTTAGCGCTTTATTAATACTAGTTTTTCACGAAGATCGGCGAAGATAACTATTTTTTAAATAAAATTAATTTAGAACGTGTAATTTTAACCATATAAAATAACAATTAGTATTGAAGGTAGATGGACCACTCTCCTTCCCCCCTTGCACGTTCCCCGTGATCACCAAATTCTCCCTCTTCTAGCTACATGCCCTAAGTATGAAAGAATTATTTTCCTGCATGTTTTAGATATACATTCTTTAGTGGAGACGGATATAGGAAGAGGTTGATGAAAGGAAAGGAATTTTTTCGAAGGACCAACGATTTCGGGGACCGGGATTTAGAAGGAACACTCACCCTTGAGTATGACGCCTCTGAAATACTTTGTGGGGCCGCCGAAATCACACACTGCATACACGAGGATAGTCGAGGATCTCCGCTCCCGACCGAAGACGGTGATGTCACAGTTCACCCACGGCACACACAAAAAACAAACAATGTGATCACACAACACAGTGTTCCACTGCACTGGAGGTAATTGTCCACACCGCGAATGGTATCTCGATGTCGAGATCAAATAAAACAATATTGATCCAGTGACGTATTGAAAAGCAGTAGGATGGGTCGAGGGTAGGAATTTAGACGCGGATATTTGACAACAACATTTTGCGCGATCGATTTAAAAAAATGCGCTTAAAGTGTATTTTACGAATACGGAACACATTCGGTCGAACAACACCACGTATCGAGAGCGTCGAGGCCTTTTTTCCCTTTATTTCGACTCTATACAGAGCCATGAAGAAGAACAGAGTTTTAAACCGATCGCACTTTTACTTTTCGTGAGATGAAACGATCCAGTCGAATTTGTGTATTAAGAGATCATAAATTATCGCGTATACAGGATGGAAAAACTCGTTTTTTATTGTTTTTCATTATTGGCACCCTGCTGTCGGAGCTGTGTATTGCGACACGCGGATTTGGCGACCGCGGTGGTCGATTTGTTTTTCATGAGGTCGTGCCCCGAACGAGAATGTGGACAGCTTTATCATTGTTCGCTTATCTGGCAATCTTTCTCGTTTTGCGCAACATTCTCAAACATTGCTTCGAGTATTCCGTTTTGTTTGTGTACTAAAAAATGGCGCACATGCTCAGCTGTATGTTGCTTTTTTTTGTAGGCAAATTGATACATTGCATCCGAGTAATGTGTCATGACGAACGACTTCACTCCTAGTGTTGACATTTTTTTTTATTATTAATTTTAAAACTCGAACGTCATTTTTTTCTTCCGTTAGAAGCCTTGATAATCGAAGAGTTTGTATGAGAAAATGTACGAATGTGGACGGGGCGAGAATCGCGTGTCGGGCGCTCTATCCTCTGTGGTCCACCATCGCGTCGGTAAGTTAGTCAAGAAAAATAGTTTATCGTTGCAATTTTGAAAACTGTCGGCGGTGGATTTCCAATTTAATTTTTTTTTCTGATTGTCTTCATAATCATAAACTTCGTTGCCCCCTCATTCCCGGATTTTGATACTGATAGTCGTGACCCTGTCATTTGCAAGTCTTCATTGTTTGTATGGTGTAACTCAAGAATAAATAAATTACGGTTTTGCAATAAACATAATAAAATTATTAATTTTATTATTCTTATGTTTATATTATATTGATTTTGAATTCGAACCCGCCGGGTTTCGAAAATATTGAACCCGGATTCGGCAGGTTTCAGAAACCCTATACAGAAGATCCTGAACGGCTGTGAGAACCTAAGAACATTTTTATGAACCAAAATATTATAAAAACTCTTCCGTGGACACGGGCCATTTTGGAAATATTATATTTCTGAACATTGCGAAGCTGGTTTTAATTTTTTGTCAGGATCTTTGTTCAATTCAATTAGAATGTCAGTAGTAAACTGTGTAGTGTTAATACTAGTGATGAGAAAAAATGATACTCTTTAATTCACTGGTGTGATTGTGATTGATATTCAATAATATCAGTGATTGGAAACTGTGACTGATCACAGATCCATTACTAATACGCGTGCGCCGCACGAAATCGCAATACACGAAATAAATTAAAAAAAACATAATTTTGAGCGTATTTACTTATATTATTCAAACTTCATTTGCGTATAAAAAATATATTCCAGCATATATAATTAATATATATCTAATCTAATTTAATATCATTACAAAGAGAATGAAAACCCTTAAAAAAATGTGAGTTTATTTTTCGGGTCAAATTCTCAGAATATTGGGTCAAATACGTACAACGCTTTTGCAGAATCTTCTAGATGGCGCTTATCACGAATTATAACGCCATCACCATATCATAAATCAATAAATAAAATAAAAAATGAATCACAATATTCCCAAATATTTAATCACTGATAGTGAGTGTGACTCTAAAAATATCAGTGATTGACTCGCGGTTCGTGATTTTGAGCTCGTCACTCGTTTAATACACATTAAAAATGTAAAATATATCCAACCTTTTGTTTTACATTTATTGTAAAAATACAAACAATAAAAGACTTGCGTACAATGTAACTCGATAATAAATAAATCATGTGTGTGTAAATTTCCAAGAAAATTGACATTTCATTCGGATGAAATGTGCCAAATGCTGTAACATAGGGATTTGATTTACAAGATGACCTTTGTGTCTAATGCGAACTGAAATTTATGTTACCTGTTTATTGTTTACGGTAGATACTGTACCGACTAATTTAGTAATATAAACGTTATAAACGATCACGTCTACAATAGTCGTGCATCTGTTTTACCGATTTTGTTAGTTTTGGGAAAATCGCTTTATCATTTGCGGCGCAAGCTCGAGCTGACACCTTTTATCTGTCGCGCTTCGGGGCGGAAGGCACGCGGGAGAATGTCGTCTACGAATACGAAAGAGGGAAATGAGCAGCCGGTGGTGAACTCGGCGTCGACAGAGTCGATGCCTTTTGACGGGCTGTGCACGATACTGAGTAATAAAGACAGCATCTTTGAAATAACAAATCGTTAAAAATATTACATGACAACTGCACACAGTCAGCTTGTTACTCTGTCGCGGTGTTCACGTGTCTTGTTAGTAAACAAAAGTATTGCACGTTTTAATAGAGTTTAGTCAGACGAGTTGAATGCAGTTTATTTTTTCCAAATCGGACCACACAGACTGCGAAGTTATCGATTTTACCGTTACAATGACGCGCTTGTGGTGTGGTGGTTACGATACTCGTCTAGTGGGCGGGGGGTTCGAGCCTCGTTCCAGGAGTCCATCAAATTAATCCTATTTTCGTACTACAAGAATAGTGATGTGACACGTTTTAAAAAAAAATTATCTCACTTCCGTGTAAAGATTGCGTTTCATTTCTCGCTTTACTCTATCCACATTAAAAAAACTAAAAAATAAATGAACGACGCAAAACGAGAAAACGCGTAGACGTTTCACTGGGGGCGCGCGCAGTGCGGAATGCGGCGGCGCCGGGGGCCCGCTAGGTGCCCGGGTCCGAACCGGGTGCCGGGTGCGGTATCTAACCGCGGGCTGCACTTGCGATTTCTAAACTGCGTCGTGCGCGCGCCTCCCGCCCCTCCCCGCATACCAGCATACCGCGCGGCCCGCCGCCGCCGGACCATTTTATTTTTTACTATTAAAAAATAATATCACGTTTTATTCTTTCTATGTAAAAAATCTTGCACATTTTGTATCGTTTTGACAAATAATATTAACATGTACGAGGGCTGTAATATGAGTATCCGTGTTAGGGAAGGAAACGCATTAAATTTTTTTTTAATATACGTATCTCCTTTCAGCTCGCTACACTTAGTCCAACCTTTGAATTCATTAGCCAACATCTGATGATAGGACCATCGAAGGTGCGTGATCCTTATTAATAGCAAACTTCACTTTGTTTTCTTCACACGTCGTCTGACAGATATTTTTCTTTTTCCGCGGTTGTAAACAATCACAAACTTGTCCACTTCGACAGCTGTCAAAACAAAACTACTCGATAAATCAGTCTGAAATTTTGAAAGGCATCGTTCGAAAGATGGTGTTGAACAATGGTATACAGATTTTTCGTCGGTAGGGCCATCTGTCGTTAAACTCGGGTACTTATCATACAGCCCTCGTAATTAATTTGATATGATGACATTATGAATTTATTTTGCCAGATTGGTTTTAATTTAAAAAAAAACGGTTGTAATATTATATAACTAGCAGATCAGCGACTATTGGTGACCGCTGCGAGGTCAGGGTCTCATCAGCTTGCTGCTGCTAGGCCCTGCGGGCAGCTATATTACAAATTATCAACGTCGCATCATTATATTTAACTGCGACCATAGAAACAATTCGTACGATTTCATAATGTTTTAATTTACAATGTACACTTCATTTCAAATTGAATATATATTAACGTACTGTTATTAAATACATAATAGAGAAAACATTTAAATATTCTTAACCTAGAGATACTAAAAACATATAATTTTGTGCCATGATCGCGTCTGACAGACCTTACCGTTTAATCAAGCACTAAACAGCCATAATGACACTACCGAAGCCGAAGCCGGCATTCAGAAAGTCACAGATGTAGACGGGGAAGCGTAGTGTTATTATGGATGTGGTAAACAAATGTATATATGGATTTCTTGCATAAATAATAAGTGATATGTGACTTAGCTAAATTAGATCAAATACAATTGTTTGGTCTGGTGTTAGAAATAGCACCAACTAGATATTGTACAATTGTGAGTTGTGAATCCGGCATCTTAGGACAATTTGGCTAAGAGCGATAATACAAAGCGCGTCTATATTGTCGTATTTATGATAAATTGCGACTTCATTAGATTTGATAGATGGTTTTAGTACAAAATATATTATAGATAAGTATGTTGTGTATCTCTAAAAATGGAGAATTGTCTAACTGTGGTTATATTTAGTTCACGCTCCATGTCCAGCTGGGAGGAGACCCTCGGATCCTTGCAGAAAAATGTTTCTGCATCAGAACTGACACAAATTGGCAGAGAATATATTATAACGTACCTACCATATTCATCAACGATAAGCAGTTACATCATCGTCATCATCTTCGTCCCCTTATTAACGACAGTGCGCGTTTCGGTACCAGTTGATGGGTCTAAATCGTACCACAAACAGCAAAGTTATCAGTTTTACCGTCACAATTGTAATCACTCCGTCGGACGAACGTGCGATCGGTGCGAGCGGAAAGGTGTGTCCTCACTTCCGTTTGAACAAGATAATCTATTATATTTCTAATCTTACAAAACAAAATAAAAACACTAAAAGTCGCATTTCATCGTACCAATATAATGAGTCTTAAAGGTCTAATCGACGGAATTTTGCGGAACCTCAAATGTATTTGGTTTCTATGATTAAATCCGTGGATCAGTACAGTTCGCGGTGGGCACCCATTTGAAAAACTTTGAGGGCTCCTTTCATTATAACCTTTCCGTTCACATTTTCACAATCGCGCGCTGTCGTACCGACAATCGGAACGGTACATAAGTCATGTCAGGCCACCATTAATGTATCGGTCGTCTAATAAGTCGTTCTTCTCTCGCTATTTTATTTTTTGCGATAAAAAAATGACATACTGTTCGATAGTATTTTTTCTGCTCTAAAACGCCAGTGTCGCTGTTTTCCTGTATCTTATAGTTATTATTAAATTTTGGGCTTAAATAATAGAGTGCAAGTTGAGAAAAACGAACAGTTTCCGGCACAATTATCAGGGTTGAAATATAGTCATCCATGAGCTCCACTAGGAAATTCTGCCGCATCCACCCTGCGGTCCAGATTATCACATTTTTCGGTCGCTCTCCAATCAAATGCGTGGCGTTACGTTCAACAACGACGATTGGACATTAGCTCGACAAGTATTTCGATACCGGGCCAGCTGGTACTTATAGAAAAGGCACCAAAATATAATGGGATAAAGTCCTGAACAATAATGGAGAATACATCGTTGATTGGAATGTTGTAATAATAATAGAAGAAAAAAACCGCAAAGACTTATTAGACATCAACAAATCCGAGTTTCGTGTCGAGACCGATATCTATACAGGCCCACTTTAATATAACATATGGTCACCAACTATGGATTCTCACGGAGAGAGTAGGATCAAGAATCGAAGCTGCCGAATTGTTAGGGGAGCCATTTTATTGGACAGAGTGAAGACAGATTAGACAGAGAGTGCTGAGCTGAAGCGGCGCAAGATACGGGAAGATGGGGTCATCATTATTGATGATGATGATCTAAATTACAAATCCCGAATAACGCCGGGTAGGGACCGCTAGTAAACAATAATAGTGTTCTAAATTATTTTTATTAATTACATATATAATAATACAATTAATTACAATTTACAAAAAAAAAAAAACAATTTTCCAATAAACCAGCCAAAACGAAAGTTGATGACAGATTTTTAAAATGCATTGCCCAACTAGGCAAAGGCAAGTCGGCAAAACAAATCATATTTCATAAACTAATATTGAATACGAGATAAAATACAAAATGAAAGTAAAAGTGAAAATATATAAGATTAGTGGAAAATTAGAGAAAAAATATAAATGTAAAATATAAATTTGTTATCCAAAGCCACAATGTTATAACTGTTATTAGATAATATGCATCAGTTGACTCAGCACCTGTTCCTGCCCAACCTCATTTTAACAACCAATTTAAAACCTTTAATGTCACTTTACGTTTTTATATTATTTACAATTTAGTTAATGTAATATTTTTTACATTTCGTTTTATTAATCGAGATTGACGCCTAGCTTCCAGCCGTTGAAGACTCTTTCCCCTCCCCATAAAATTGATGAAATTATGACGCTCTCAATTGGTGATTTGTAATTCCAGTTATGCGACTATGGATGCTTCGCAGCCGTCTTCATCATAAAAGTGCATGGCGCCTTTACAACGCCATTTAATTTCTGGATCCTCTTGCAGCTGCGATCAACAGAATTCAATTTAATTCAATAAAATAAACAATCCACGTGACAGACGGATATTTAATCTTGAGCACTTTATCGACACTGGCTTGTTATAAAGTTCACCAAGTTTTTTGAGCTATTCTGCCGCGTGTATCCGTCATCAGGAGTGATGTCGCTGAAGGGGATCCGAAAGATCGGAACATGCACTGCCGCGAAAACATGAGAACATTTTTTTCACTTGCGAGTAAATATTTAAAAAATGAAATTAAACATTTTTGTCAAAATTTGACGTTAATAAAAAAGTATATCGCCACCTATAAATCAATAGATTGTTCGCCTAGTGATCTTGTGGTCGGGGGTTCGCGCCTCGTTCCAGGAGACCAGCAAGTTTGTCCTATTTTCAAAGTACAAGCATTTAGCTTAGTTTGAAAATAGTAAGAATATTGATGTGACACGTATTCCGTGTACGCATCTCTATTTTTTAAAATAATTAAATTCTGATAAAAAAATCGGAATTATATAATAATTTGACATCATAGTCTACTAGGGGAGTAGCTAAAATGGTAGAGTACTCGCTTATTATGTGACAGGTACTTGGATTGATACTCGAGTTTAATGAATACCTCGGAAGACGAGTTGTGTGACTCTTGGTGCGTTAGTTTGAAGAAGGCGGCTTTAGGAATAGCAGAAGGGTTTGGTGATTAACACGGTGACCTTGGTTTTATCAGTGTGCGTGTCCCGCACGCAGATAACGGTACTTTATCTGACCGCAGACCAATATCTTGAAGGAAGTAAGAAATGGACTAACTTGTGTAACAAAATAATTCTACGCTGTACAAAATCTGTGTGGAGTTTTTTTTTTTGTCAGAGTTACGTTCACAAGAACGTCTACACGAAAAAAAATCCGCTAAGCACTGGTCGCAAGAATCGAGTATGAAAGTGAAGGATATTTCCCTTGCCGTAAATTCAACAGCCTGTTTTTAACAAGATATTTATATTATTTAGATATTTACAAGTGACGGATTTTGTTGAAATCCCGAACGATGAATTGAAATTCGCTAATTATTATTTCGGCGCGCTTAGATTCAGTTTTTTTTTATTTTTGATTGGGGTAAATTTTTTTTGAACAACGTGTGTAACTCACAATCTCTCTCCCTCCTACCGGCCATCTTTAGCATTGATATATTTTTAAGTGACGGTATTTTTTATACATATTGTGATCGATAGAATATAATAAAATACTATACTAATAAAAGATAAGTACTGCCACTGGAAGATACTAGAACAAGTCGTTTTTTGTACATTGGATGCTGTTAACAAAAGCGTATACAGTATTCGAAGACCTTGACAGGCAGAATTGAATATCGAACACTTTCAAACTTTGATACGAAAAAAATTTATAGAATCCACTGTTGCTGGTATCTGTGTGTTTACGCGATTCATAGATGTTCGAAAGTTGAGATTGTGTGTACATGTATTTCGACTCGTTTCGCGTGCGCGCCGTGTTGTAGTGTGTTATGATGACTGATCTCTAAAGAACGAATTTATTTGCAGCAATGCTATTTTAGACTACAAACAAAATGTCTAAAGCTTTTTGATTATAGAACACAAAGGATGCAGAGCATCCAAAGCATGTATGAAGCGACCGCGCCTGATACATAGCATTAAAAAAAAAAGATAAATAAGCAAAACAAACAATAAAATTTAAGGTTTATGCAGAATGGCCGAGTATCAAAATCAATTGTATCTTTGACTCAGAACAGCATTAAAAACATACAACGAGATCATCATCGGACGAACTGTCATCACTAAATAGCGGCGTATCGAATGATTCGTTGTCGTGTACTGCAACTTTCTAACTATCAGTGTGTCGGATGACTTTTGGAACAGCTGTGAAAAGTCCGCCACATTTTACTGTCGATTCTCGGAGAGTAAAATGAGTTCACTACGGCATGTACTATAGAGAAGTAAATATTTTTTTACCAACGTTTGCAATTTAGTAACTTTTTTTACTATCGCACAACCGGCCCTTAACACATATTTTTAGTCGTGGTCATTATTATTTATACAACAAACTGTCGCAAGTGAATTTTTTTGGAGTTAAACGATTAAGTTGAACGGATACTGGCTAAATAATATGGGATGTTTGCTTTTTAGAAAGCAATGACAAGTAAATATGTTTCAAGACAGGGGAAGACACCATCTTCAAATAGGTTCCGTTAAAACGGCAACAACTTTCGCATCAACAATTTGTCAAAAGTCTAGTTTTTTAATTGGCGCACTCGGCAGAGTCGAAGCGGGCCTCCTCGGGGGCGGTGAGCACTGGTGATCCTCCACCAGCGTATCTCTCGTCTCGGCCTTGACCCGTTTGCTCCAGACTGTCGGGCGGTGATGAAGAGTTCTGTCAGCCGTGTCACGACCGGTTCACCTGTTGACCTATACCCGCCTGTGCGCGTTCGCTCGCCGGATTGCCTTCTTTCTAAAGTGCAGGCGCTTATGACTATTCGTCTTGGCGCGGCGGTATTGCGAATCACGCTTCAGGATGTTTGTCATGACATTGTGTGCGACTTGGGGTCCAGCTTCAAGTTTCTTCGACATCGCTCCAATGAGTGTATCCGTACCTTCGATGCTAGCCCCGATTTCCTCTGAATATCAATCTTAAATGAGTATTTCAAATTATGCAGAGAAAAACCACTCTGCTTGACCCGCCTTATCTGCGGTCACGCCCGTTATAATATTGTGCCGTGTCGTGATCTTTCTTCCTCATTTTGCTACGAGTTCCGGTTGGCCAGCTTCCAAAACTTAATCCGATCCGATAAACACCGAAAAACAAAACGCAAACTGAATTCCGCGTGCATCGCCGCACAATGGAATGTTACGCGTTTTTGCAGTCTCGCAAGCTTTCAAAACCCAGTAAAGATAGCACTTGACGAAGAAGAAGAAGAAGAAGTTTATCTATTTGGTCTGTTATGCAGGTGTCACTGATTGAACAGCCATAAAAACGTGTAGGCATATTTTTTACGAGTCATAAATACCCATAAAAGTCATAAATAACCGCAAATACAAATGAGATGATCTTATGAACAAATGTTTGCCAATTGTATTTTTAATTAATTTTTTTATTACCGGTTTACCCTACGCTTCGAATAGTCATAACAAATGTCTAAGGACGCGAGTGTCCATTTAGTCCATAAAGCGTGAGCGGATAAAGGTTAAAGTCGTGTACTTTGATGAAGGATATCGGTTGATTTAACGAGTATTTTACGATATATTGAAACAAAAAGTAGGGAATTTTTATCCTTAAAATGCGGATTGTTGTATGTTCAATTGGAATTATCTAGCAATTGTCGCCTTATTGCGTTGCCAGTCCGATCACAAATACTTCACTGCAGCTCGTGTGCACCGATTAGCGAATGACTTTACTTTCTAAATTGACATTTTTGATTCGAATATGATAGTTTTCAGCTGGCCCTTTTTGTGTTTTTAGGTTCGGCCATGTTCAACTTCATGAAGGCGGTGGTGGGAGCGGGCGAGGAGGAGGACAAGGAGCGGAGAAAGAGGGAGAAGAAGGAGAGGAAGGACAAGCTGAAGAGGGACCGGGGGACCATGTCGGCGGAGGAGCTGCTCAGGATCGATGAGGTGCGACATGTTGCCATCTTTATATGACTCGTTACCAGTTATGTTACTGTGGTGGTGATAAAGTAGTCTGTACATCATATACTTACTTACTTACCATCATGCTTTTTCCCCGCGGCGGTAGGCAGAGGGGATAGAGCGCCACACTATTCTGTCATTTTATTGCAGATTGATGCACAAGTTACAGATACAGTGGAGACGCGTCCGAGAAGTCTGCCGAGAGAGAAGTGCTCGCTTCAGGCGGGCTCCTCCAAGGTGTTACATTGCGACGTATCGCTATTGCATATGCTCTCTCTGTGCGTACTCATCCGCTTTATCGTTTGACTTGTACTAGTGATATACCTTGTATCTAAATAATAAACGTTTCTCTTGGACCTTCAACATTTACGAAGTGTACACTGAAGACGTACTTAAGAAGACAAGTACGTAACAATATATATATATATATATATATACGCATACATGCATGCATATACAATTTATGTCAATAGTATGTTATTAGAAGAATTTACGGTATTATATTTTGACGTAGAGCGCCTGGTTAGACGGTCAGGTATTGTGTGGCGCGCGCAGGCCTCTGTACTGTGCTAACATGTGAGGAAGATACATTTTACTTGGGCTACCCACCGAATAAATAAATATTCGTCCGCTCGACCGATCAGAACTGCGTCCATTGATCACGTTAGCGCCAAAACCGATCGCCGCGCCTGCGTTCAGATGGATATCGCCGACGCGCTCCGCGGGCACGTATTGTCTATTAAATATGAGAATTTTTTCATCGCAAACCGCGCGATGGAAACTGGGTCAGGTCGGGCGACAGATGACGGATCGGCGTGCCGCCATATTTGCCCGCCGGGGAGACGGCGAAGCGTGGCCAAAATTATTTGTGGGGAAAACGGCGGAGATTATTCATCGGGAAAATTAAACAATTTATTTATCGGAAATACATATCAATAATACTTGTTGAATTATTAAGGACATCACATTATTATTGTGAAGTTGTAATCATTCAGAACGGACGGAACGGAAGATGGCTGAAGATCGTGGGATCTATGCTTGCATTTTTAATTTTAGTATACATTATTTCCTGAAGAAGATACCATAGGTAGGAAACATGTTGATTTATCAATAAATAGTGGTTTAAACAAAGTGTTTTATCTTGTTATTTATATTATAGTCTAGTCATATAGTAGACTCCTTTTAATTTCGTAACCTTTTATCTCAATGTCTGTACTTAGGTTCGTCTATACTATCATGTCCTGAAGAAGGTTGGGTCCAACCGAAAGTAGTTGACATTTGTGTATGTACATAATAAAGTGGTTAAATCCTTTCAAGTTTTAAATATAAGACAAGTGTTTACCAGATCATTTCTAAAACTATTTAAAAAAAAACTTAACTTCACGATCCGATTCAAAGGAAACTAGGAGAAAAAGCTTAGGATACTTTTTAGTACCAAAAATGGATACCATATTTGGTCAACGAACTTTTTTATTTTGTGCACCGTGTATATTTAATAAATTACTACTAGATCTTAAAGGGTAACGATTTTACACTAAAAATAACAAAAGTGGTCGCTTGATGTGGGTGGAAAACAAAAATAAACTAATTTATCATTTGTGTTACACATTTTGTCTCCAACTATATACAACTTATAAAAACTGTACAGGTAATCGCTTTGGAACAGACCACGTCTAGTAAAGTAATAACAAAGTGTTTGCTTTCTTTTTAAATTAAATATTTATATGGTTCGCTGTTATTCCGATAGAATATTTTTTAGCTACTATCATATCTCTGAATATATTCTATATAAAAATAATCTTTTATGGAAATATGATCTTGTACATTAGATGTTATTATTATTTTGGAAAGTATTTAATTTATCATGAATAACGAGGCCGGTGCAGCGTTCAGCGTTGAGCATTATCCGCGCCGTTTGAATAGCGCGGATATAATGATATCGGTCTCCACCTGCAATGTGTACTCTGTACGCATTCCACTCTCGCCTTCTGTGCGCGATGAGATCATTGTATCGCATTACTAAATTCTATTTTTCATCATTTCATCTCATCACTTTTTCATTTCGCTTTCGTGAACAGACTTCCGCCCATTGTTCCGGAACATTTTGGAACGTTTCCAACGAGTGCGATTTCGAAATTAATGCAAATATATCTAGGGAAATTCCTCTTAACGAGAGATTGCCCTTTCGGCCGAGCTACGGCAACTACGTTTGATCTAATCCACGACGAAAAAAAAATGACAATATTGTATATACAGAATGTAGCAGATCTATCTAGTCCACAATGTTTTACTAAATTGCGAATCGAAAATGTTCAAAACAAAAAATTACACAATTAAGAAAAAATAATTTAGTTTCTTTTCCACTAATAACAATCACATACTACTATGTCATTAGTGACGGTTACCTATTGTTACCTGTGACGACGATTGGTAAATGATTATTCGTAATTCTTCGGGCAATCACCGGTACACTAGAAACTTAAACTCCAACAAAATGGATGAATACATATTATAGATGTCTCATACAGACGAAGCTATTGTTTTTATATGGGATGTATGAAAGTCATGGATATCAAAGGGCTTACGACCTGTCACTTTACACAATTGTAACGTTCACCAATTCTACTCGCGGGCGATTGCTACATGCCACATTACAAAAAAAAAAATTTGGACGTACTCAAAATATTGTGAATGTAAATGGAGGCCATCGGTGTCGGACGAAGTCGTGGCGAAGATTGAGCGCATTCTCCTCGAAGATCGGAGAGTAACGCTTCGGGAGCTTGCTGTCCAGGTTCCTGAGGTTTGTGAAAAAACCATCGACAACATTTTGACCGATAAACTTGGTTATCGCAAGGTGTGCGCGCGGTGGGTCCCACACATGCTTTCAGAAACCCACAAAGACAATCGTGTCAAGTGTGCCGAGGGGTTTCTTCGAGAATGCGCCGAGAATACCGAAGAATTCTTGGACTCCATTATTACGGGAGATGAAACGTGGTGTCACTACGTCACTCCAGAAACAAAAGAACAGTCCAAACAATGGCGCCATCCTGAATCGCCTAGGCCGAAAAAGTTTAAGCAGACGCTTTCCGCAGGGAAAGTGATGGCTACGGTGTTTTGGGACCGAAAAGGCGTCTTGCTGACCGAGTTTATGCCTAAAGGGACCACCATCAATTCGGACAGGTACTGCGAGACATTGACAAAATATTTTCACTTAATACTTCACGTATCGATGAGAGTTAATGTTTATTAGCACTACTCTCGAAACTCGAGTAGTGCTAATAAACTCAAGTAGAGGTATAACATTGTTTTATTTATATCCATCAATTTTGATGATGAAACTCTACAAAGTTAATGCTGAATCTATCAATTAAACTGCAACAGTAACGATGTTTCTGTTGCAGCTAATTTTCAATATTTCAATCCGTATGCCGCCAAGTTTGGTTTCGACACTACGTCACTGTTGAAAACGTTAAATGTTATACAATTCGTCGGTCGCTTGTTACATTGTCTTACGAAAATTTCTGTCGTCGAGATTGTAGTAGCAGAATTTTAAAATGGATATCTGTCATAAATTAGAAATGTTACATTACGTAATTACAACGGAAACATTTGGCCTAACTTGTATTTTGTGCGTATTCTAATTCACACAGTTAAACGATGTGCATTTTCCCACACTAAAGTGCGCCTAACTGTCTGACACAACAACACTGCCCATCGCCGACACGAGGAAGGTTCAAAGACGCCAACGATGCAGGCGCGTTCTCGTAGTGTTTCAATTTAGTGACGTAACAAAGTCGAATTGATGTTGTAAACAAAATTCCTTCGAAACGTCACGAAATGCCAGGTAAAATGTCGCATAAAACCAGCGTCGATAATTACAGTACTATTTCTGTATGCAGGAAAACTTCGCTCAATGCGAATTTGATTTGCGCGTAATTCAATTTGCGCGTTTCCCCTATCTCTCGCCTCTTTCGCACACGTGGCCCTCTTGAGCGCTTTCATTAAATTACAATTGCATATTATGTTAAATTCCTCTTATGGATAAACGAAAAAATAATAAATTAAATTAGTAGCAGTGACGAAAAGGAAAGGAAAGTAATTACAAGGTCAGAAAGCGGAAGTGGCAATACAAAGAACTTGGATACTGTGTATATTTAAAAAAAAAAAAACATATTAATTCAGTAAATAAATGGTTAAGCTTTGATATTTTTATTCTCTAATATAAATTTATTTTTTACAAGAATATCGTGGTGGAATCATTAGAATTAATTCTAATGATATTTGGTTGCTACCGGGATTCGAATCTGGACCTATTCCCATCCGACACATTTTGATCTTATATTCTGTAATTATTTATAATTGATAAATGTGTTATTCCATTTTTAAAAGTAATCAAATTTTTTATTGCAATTAGCTTCAAATACATTTGAGTAATATACGCTAGGAGTAAATTAATCAATTTTATTGTATTTTAATATCATAGTTTATTATAATCGCGTAAAAAAAGGTTTTCCTGAATTCCAATTTAGTGATGTATCAACGCCGGACTATTATTGCAAGAAAATTCTCTTGAAACGCCGGTCACTTGTCGCGTATTTCCGCAGAATTTGATGACTTCGTTCAGCTGGTTTTAAGGCGTCATGTCGGCTTCTCGACTCCCCTCGGGTACCGCCGGATTACTGTATTCCTCCAACGATTGTCCGTCCTCCGAGCATTGTGGCCTGCCGGATTCAATAACAATGCTTTCTTATCTACACGCTTCTTTTCCCGTCTCTTTGACGTCCAACGTACAAGCTGAATATTATGTTCCAGGCCGATTTTGTTTGACCGCCATTTTGGTTTGGCAGACATTTGTCAGTTCGCATTTGGTAGTCGTAGGGAGTAGTTGATTACAATTTATTATGGAGCATCGAACGCTTCAACAACGTGTTTAAATCATTAAACCATTGTATCTAAATAATAATGGCAGTGTTGTAACCATTAATGGTGATCTCTATCGTCACATGTTGGAAAACTTCTTGGTGGCCAAATTGGGTCGATTGGGCCTGCAATACGTGCGGTTTCAACAGGACGGTGCCACCTCACACACAGCTCGAGCTACGCTTGAAATTTTGCGATAAATTTTTCCCGGCGGCATAATATCGAAATGTGGTGATATCGGCTGGCCTCCTGATCAAATGATTTTACGGCCCTCGACTATTTTCTATGGGGGTACTCGAAAGGAACGTTATGAAAAATATGGTTAAAAGAGCACGCATTTGTGCCGCTGCTGGAGGCGGCCTGTTGGCCGATGTCATATTCCATACATAATTGTAATAAACCAAATAATCGATAAATAAAAACCAAATTACAAAATTTTGTTTCATTTCCTGGTTATTGAAAAACAACATCGGCCTGGTAAATAATTTTCACTCTCTATATCTTTTCATACGTCTATCTTTTGTTGGAAGCACGAGTATGCATTAATTATAAAAGACTCACTCTCCACGCACCACTGCCGGCAGATTTAACCCACAAGAACAGTCCATCGCAGATCATATTTGGGCAGATGGTAGAAAAAATAAATAAATAATAATAATGATGAAAACACTCGGCAGTTCTCCGGAGGATCTTCCATTTGGAGACTCACACTCGAACATAGACCCTAAACAACTCCAGATTCCTGCCATGCTCGAGCAGATCGGAGTTCCTGACGGAACCTCGATCTACCCTCTAGCATATTTTGCCTTGCATAAGATGAAAAGTATGAGATCTTGCATCTCACAATGCAGAGAAAGATTACTGTAAGAAGGAGAAGATCATGACAATGGTTTGGCTAGTCTACTGCAGAGCCGTACCGGGCCGCAGTAAACAAAGTGATCATACACAACGTCCGTTGAGCGGATAAGGCACAAGAAGAAGACTGAGATGATCAATACAGATCTACCGCCTCACCACACTTATTATGACGTCATCACTTATCATCAGTCTGTCTGCGCCTATTATTACAAAGATGCTAATGTGCACGAGGATATCACCAGCTGTGCCGAGATCTCGATGATCTCCATCGTGATAAATCTAAGCCTTTCACGAATATTGTTGCCAAATACTGCAACGTATATTGTTGCGAAAGAAAAAATAAGTATACCGCATAAACAAATGAATGGCATACGTCTTAGTCAGCTCGCGATGAGGTGTCACGCACTCAAACGCCGGTTTTTAAATATTATACCGAGAGACGATTTTTGTAAGAAGAATTTTCGAGCTGGTAGCAAAAAATGACGGTAGTACAAGATGTCGCCAATTGACAGTGACAATGTGCAACATGGTGATTTAAAATTTTTTCAATAAACTAAGGAACCAGATGTCGTGGAAGGTCATGACCTGGCTAAAACTTCTATATATAGCCCAATCCAGAAATGTATAAGAAATACCGTGAATCTAAATAGTTGGCCACAAATCATCCATACCGTTATTTACAATATTTTTTTGTAAATCACAAGTGAACACTTAAATTTGTTTTGTATTGATTCATTTTTGAGCCTTGTGCCTCGTTGATGTTGTTTACACAAGTACACCTATGCCGGATGCCGTGACAGTTAAATTCCCGGAATGTCGCCTGTGACGTAATCGTATCGAAATCACGTCAGTATTCGAGGTCGTATTTCAAGCTGTTATAACCGATTGTTAGCTAGCAATTGGGAAGGTAACAGATTCGTGCGCACTTTGGCCATCGAAATGTAAACATTATCCTGCTCCCTGTAATTTCAGGCTATTTCCCAAAGATTTTTTAATATACAGTAGAACCCGGATTTAACATGCCCGGAATTCACGTTTTCTCTTCATTTATTGAAATCCGTTCGATTAGGTCGCTTTTCGTCGTAGAGCCAAGGGTGTGTTGGTCGTTTGCTTGTCGTATAATACGCATTTCTCATTCTCTTACCTACGTGATTTGTACGTTTCGTTGTTTTATTGTTTTTTACAAGATGGCATTAGGAAAAAAATTGCGTAGAAGATAGTATAGACAACATTGATGGCTGGGAAAGAATTCATGAATTCACCCTTGCAGACTTACTCAGACGTTGACTCCACAATCTCAATTTTGGCCATAAAAACACATGTTGCTCTCCCTTTACCGCAACATTAGTTGCAAACTTACCACCCTTCTCCCTCTTTTTTTTTTTTCTTTTCATTAATTTTCTGCATCTAAACTTACTTATGTATCTAAATATTTTTGTGGATTTTCATTATTAGTATCACATGTTAAATAGTTATGTTTGTTACAATATGTTTACACTGTCAAAATCCCTTAATAAAATAAAATAAAGTAATAACATCGGACGTAGTGGAAATTGATGAAATAGTGGACAGTCATATAAACTAAAACATGAGAGAAGTAGAACCTTCGTACGAAGAAGAAGTGTCTGCTCATCCCATACATGTAGTTCCTACAAATGATTTTTTTTAATACTCCAATACTTTTTACATTTTTTTTGTTGGTCCCTTCAAAAACTTAAAATCGGTGTTCCACTGTAACTGATATCCAACAGAGTATAAGACGGGTACTCAACAGCATTCTGGAAAATGAATTCCAGGCTTGCTTCCAGAAATTGGAACGTCATCTAAGTTAATATCATGACTGAGGATCGTGATTTCCATGAATTCTTGCCATATACTATGCTCCTATATTTTTTTCGGCGTCCTGTAGATCTTAGGGCAGTTCCCAGAGAAGTGACTGTCGGTCCAATAGGTGGGGGATCTTCCTCTTCGTCCTTTGACGTGGTCCACCACAACAAGCTTCTCCAAGCTATTTTCCCTTCTTCTTAAGATGCCTCAAAAAAATGAAGGATTCGTCTCAGGCTGCAGGTTGAGAGTCTATCCTCGATGTTCGGATCCTGAAGAATGGAGACATCCGTTCGATATGCATAACATGCGTCTCCAGTAGCACATCTCCCTCGCCTTCAGAGCACTCTGTAGGCCACAGTGGCCACCGGTATCCAGTTTCTCATATTTTTTGAAGGTGCATTCAATTATCACACCTCGTATATTGAAGCGTGCAGAATCGACTGCGAATTCTGTCGTACCATTGTACAAAACTGTTAAAAAATGTTATTAAAAGTGAAAGCCGAATTATTGGCCTAAATTGACTGGCGTTTTATTTCTGGGGTACTGCACGCCTGGCCGAGTTGCGTCGACACTCTTGCGCAATACAAAGTTTGATTTTTGAGGCCATTGTCAAATTAATAAAATATTACTCGTGGCCGAAGGGTCAGTGTGTAGAAATTTACCATTTTTGAGTGATTGCCATACCGTCTAAAAGCCAAAGTTTACATCAGTAATTGAACATTTAAACGTAAATAATAAAGAAAAATAAATGATTGTGTAAGTTTTTTGTTTGTGTGTGCCGCAAATTTATTTTTTCATCTTTATTTCTATCACTTTGTAGTTGTGAATGCTGAAAATTTTCTTCCCTTTAATGTGATCATTTTTGTGTACACGGTGTACCTGCAATTTTTAAGGTTTTGATGAGAAATAATATTGGACGTCATGTTCCGCATCATTTCGGAAAGTTTTCTTATTAAATGCATTTTTCTGTGATGACTTGATTAGGTGGAAATATGTCGGGACAAGGTGCGGAGAATACGGAGGATGTCGTAAAATCGATTTTTTTTTTCTTGGGTCACTCTGGTGTCTGTTACGTAGCAAAGATGTAGGTACTTTTTAATCATTAATCGTTTTGAATTTAATATTTCATATAACGAACAAGTTTTCTAGAATAAAAAATAAACTCCGTACATATAATGAACGGCACTTATTCATGAATAAACCCAATCGTTGTATATGTTGCAAGCTTATATGGTATTATTTTAGGACACTTCAGCTACAGATATTCGTGTCTTTGTTTTGCATGTAGATGGAATCAGAGAATCCTTGAAACACGGTTTCCGCACGTCCGTTCCTGATCCGCTGCTGGTCTCCGACTGAGAGCCCCCGGTGCGATACAATGTACCGGTTTGACCACTCTGAACTTTTCATTGTTTTGCCTTTTGGCACAACCGCTATGCGGCGGTACTCCACTTGTCGCCGCTAAAGCCGCGTTTACATTTGCCGCGCGGCCTGGTCAAGTCGGCGGTTGGTCATCCGATAACAGTGCACTATTCTGCCAAGCATCGGTTTTGAAAGAATCTAATTTTATTTTACTTTGTTCATTTCCTTTTAATGTAATTTCTAAATTCTGACTAGTTTTTAAATTCTGTGCGTGACGTGTGGTGTGCTGATTTTGTGGATTAAATCTGCCGGCAGTGGTGTGTGGAGTGTGAGTCCCCTATTTGTTTTTCCTTTTGTGCCGTCCTTTTCCCCGAAAGGGGGAGTCTCCTCACTTCTCTGCTCCCTCCCTCTACTCCCCGGCCATGAGGCTGTACTTGATGTATGTGTGATCGTTAATGATATATACTTTTGTATTTAATTTAATAATAAAGTGATTTTGCCGGGGACAATGAGGACAACTTTTTGTTTTGGCAGTTGCGCGGTATCGTCCTGCGAAGCGCTATCGACCACCCGCCATAGTAGTATTAAAATAATGTCAACTAGGCGGCGAATGAGTAGGACCGAGATAGGAGCCTTGAGCTTGTTACTTCAGTCCTGGGTAAGCGATGGGTCCGCCATCATTGAAATTTAAGATGTGGATTTACAAACGGCTTCTAAAAATGAACTGGACTGTTAGGATTACAATTGATAATGTGAATAAATCCTTAGAACAATAAAAACCCGGTAACTGCAATATTTTGACGATATGATTGTTTGTTTATGACGGGTTTTCGTGTGTTTCGGGACTTTTCTACTCTCGCTAACTTTGGCTTCGCTAAAGCGGCGGTTCCGCCCAAACTCTACACCCATGTAGAGCGATCGGTAAAGCCGGTCATACAGGAGGAAAAGATTGCCATTCAGTAAGAAGGCTAAATCTCAGAAATCGATGATTTTAATGAAATGCCAGAAAACATAAGAAAGGAGAAAAAACTACATAGATTCAACATGAAACTAAGCAAATATGTGAAAGATAAGTGCTAGTATAAAGAAACTATTTTGATTTTGTTTATATTAAACAAAAATATTTATTGTGAGAACTGTCACTTTGTAAATGTATATGTTTATGTGTGTGTGTGTGTGTGTGTCATAAAAGTGAGTAGATGAGTGGCGGGGGACGAACCTTATAAGAGGCCGTCTCTGAGAGAACAGCTCTCTTCCATCACAGCTTCTTCTGAATAACTAGTCTATCTCTGAATGTATAATTTATATTATGTTGTAATAAACGTATAATATTATTCCCTGGAAAGATTGAGTTTCACTTACAACCAATTGGGACCCAAGTAATTAGACAGTAATCAGAGGATAGAACCCCGAGGGAATCTGGTGGTAATCTAAGAATTATCACACGTATGTATGCACTATATTAAGAATAAATAACAATAATAATAAATGCACGCAACGTTATACCTGGTCGCCTGTACAGGTAAACCCTAGCGTGTATGTGTCAAAACTGTCAACAGGCGACCTGACAATAATGGAAAATTGATATTTTCTACCTCTGTTTAAATCCTAACTTCAGGCACACCTGAGCGTGGGTGTTACTCCAGCGCGCAGGTGTCTCGCAAAGGCAACGTAATTGTGGAAGATTTTATTGAATTGTATAAATCTGAGCCATCCATTCTTAAATAATTACAGTTATTGATATTTATTTCTAATTTTGAAACTGTTATTTCATAATATAATTCTATTTTAATTAAATCATTAATTATAGTAATTTTGAGGCTCTACATTTAATTCCTTTTTATCAAAAAGACGTGACTATATTGGATTATTTTTAACAACCATTCTTTACACCACTCTTGTCGCAGTTTTCTTTCTTTCTTTCTTTCTTTCGTAAAATGACGAGAAGGCCTGTACCGGTGTCACGGTTGACTGAGAGCCTCGGTCAACTCGTCATGTTTACCTGAACAGGTACACCGTGGCGTGTATGGCCGGCTTTACTCCGCCTTTGTGCCTGACCGTCCGTCCATTGCTGTACCGTGCCGCCTGGCGACCGGTGTAAACCCACCGTAACAAGTGAACGTTTTAAACAATACACCAGACGCGGAATGCCGTCAGATCTGTCGAGATGCGAGCTGCGAGCTGCCGCCGTGGCTTGATTGACAATCGTCCATTCACGAGCGGCTCCGATAGGATGGCCAGCTATGCACGATTAAAAGTCTCGCGCCGAATTATAATCGATAAGGAGCCCCCGATCGATCATCTGAAACGTTACTCGGACAATGCTATGTGGCGCAAAGTGAAACGGGACAATGTTCAGCTCGCACCGAGTCCGACGCGGAACGTTTCAAGATACAAAGTGTCAAAAAAAAAAATAGCACCATCAAACATGACAGTACGCCACCCGTTTACTTCATCTTACTTGGTGCATTAAGTTCTTGGCGTTTTTGTTCTCCGAGGCGAAAGTGCTTTGAAAAAAATGATTTTTTTTGTCATCGTATGTGCTATATAGTCAGTGCCAATAAATGAGCGTTTGCAAAATAACTTTCTGCTTGCATCAATATAAACTTTTTTTAAGTAATTAATACACTACAACTAGTACTACAATAAGTATTTAATTATTACATTTTATCTATATACAAGCCCGGTAGCCGCTTCCTACCTCGCTAGGTACATATAAAGTATTAAATGTATTAATATCAAAAAGGTAACATATAGGTTCGAAAATTGTCGCTAAAAATATTGTCGCTGTAGCATAGTTGGATAATGCACCTTCCCCGGTTAGGAAAAAGATCCAGGTTCGAATCTCGGTGGCGCAACAACAATATTTTCCGATAAAATTGATTTTATATGTATATCTTTCTAATTAATATATTTAATTCATATTTAACATATAAAGTACCAGTTCTGATAAAGGTAGCCATTAAGTTCCATTAGCTATTTATTATTGTTTTTAATATCCCTGAAAACTGATATGTGCATGAGCAAAAGTAAGGTAGAACCAATTTAAACAAATTAAGTAGTAAAAAAATATAAAATCAAAAAAGAGACAAGTAGAGAATAGGTAATAGGAACAAAGTAAATATTTAGATATTGACTAAAGACACGTAAGAAGTAAGAAACAGTATAAAGAACCTTAAATTAAAAGCACATTTTTATTTTTTTTATTTTATTTCCATCAACGCCCTTGTGGGATTTTACATAAGAATAAAAATTTAAATATAACATAAAAAAAAAATACTATGTATGTGTACAAATATTTCTTCAGTTCAGGTATGCTCCTGCAACGAAAAATGTCAAGGAAATTCGACTTGTTGCCAAGCCGATGCATCCATATTATTGGCGAGTTAATGGCATCATTATTTCCATGTTAAAATAAGTAGACATGAAAAACAAGTCAAAAATCATAGTAGAATAAAAAGAAAAACAGAATAAAAGCAAAATAAAAAGCAGGATTAGAATAGAAACATGCAGGGAACAAACAAAACATGATAAGTACGAGGTAGAATGTGAGGACAGAAATTAATTACATATTTGAGCTGACCTCTTCCAATTAGTATAATGTTGCTTTATTGAATACGTCTTGAATTTTTCATTTTCTTCTCGTTCAATTAATTGTTAGAAAAATAAAATGTAGTGTCAAAAACAAAAAAACATATTCTTTTTGCTCGAGTTTAACCGAGGAGTTAAGGCAACAGAGGCCGCTTGAATAATTTACTACAAATTGTCACTTTCAACACTTCTTAGGTTTATCGCCAACAACTCCGTCGCCTTGAGGACACAATTAAAAAAAAAAAAAGAGACCGGAAATACAGCATCAAGTGGTTTTTCAGTATGAAAATGCCATTCGTATACTGCTGACACTGTAAAAGCGTGTATTTAAGAGCTCGGTTGGGAGGTTATTGCACATCCGCCCTATTCCCCTGATATCGCTCTTATTTTTTTTTCTCTGTCCAAACGATTTATAAGATTTTTTTTTAAACACCTTTAAAGGAACGTTGGGAGTCGAGGCTTCAGAGAAAGGTGGAGGAGAATCGTCAAGGACAGGTCACAACCCGGGGGTCCTGATCCTCAGTAAAAAGGGAACTGACTGGAGAAGAAGAATCGATCTTTTGCATTTTATGCGCATTCTTGGATGTGGAAGTCATCAGTGGAATCATCACGGGAATGGGTAATCTGCCATATCTCTATCTGTTATCTTCACATCTTGTCGCGTGGACAGTGAACTTTAGCATGGGCTGATAGATATTCAATTTTAATTTCTTCCGGGTTTGACACGTAAATCCCTTGGGTTATTTGTGATATACTAAACATGAGCTTATTTCTAAAGAATCTACCTTCCTGCTTATTATCAAGGACAGACTCCTAACCATTTACCTGAGACGAATCCTTCAATTTTTTGCGAGAAAGAAAGATAGCTTGGAGAGGTATATTGCGGTGGGCCATCTCGAAGGATGGAGAGGAGGCCACGGGCACTTATATTGTGACAGCCGTAAGAGGGCGGGAGTTCACGATCTTCGTGAGGGACCATAGTGGATGATGTTCCTGCTTTTCTGTACCTAGAGTCCAGGTTTTACCGAGAACAAGTGAAATTTCGGTCGATTTGGTGATGTTCATGTCCTGCCAAACTCTTTATGACTGACGCTGTTCAATATAGCCTTTAATACTGTATCGCTGAGATATGATCTGCAGAAGTTCAGGTGTGTGCGTTGAAGTAATTCAAAGTATGATTGACTCGAGGTTAAGATGCTGCGAGACAAAAACTTCTAATCTCTTCTTGTCTTACCCGTGTTGGTTGTGTGTCGCAATGTAGGGTGTCCGTTGTAACTAGGGCAGGGTATATAAATGAAAGAACACTTACAAGGTTTCTTTTATTGAGGTGATGAATTAATACAATTAAATGCGCGGTTGAACTTTGGAGTAGCGATGCTGGTGTTAGGACGGCCTGCGGAGAAGTGATCGCTAGTTGCTTGGCAGTAATGGTGGCGCTGGTGCTAATGGTTATTTGCCGCTGCTCATTGGTCGCTCTGGTTGATAGGTGAGCCCTTACCGCAGATTTTTAGTAGATATCAAGCTGTGGTGGTTGATTCAAATCTCAACAATATTATTATTTTGTGACTGAATTATTGTTAATTAGGCGTGACTGCGACGGATCTGCGTCACGAGTCAATTTTACGTTGTTTTTTTTTATATATAGATAGGTATCGCCCATCGCATATCTAATCTAATCTGGTGGTCCGAACGGGATCGATAGCTTTTGACTAATTTCTTATAAGTTACACATTCTATCTTTGAATTTCAGTTATTCATTCGAATCGTGTCGGATCTGTATGTTTATTGCCTGTACTGAATCTTTGATATTTCACTTTCGAACCATTGAATGGCGATTTCCAAACCAGACTTCTTTAAATTAGCAAGTGCGCGATGTAGTTCTCTCTCCACCTGGACGCTTCTTGTAAATATGGCTGCAGAGTGATGCTGCTCGATAGCTGGCTTTAATTCAGCTACTCGTCGGTTTACCGAGGGACAACGAACTCGCTCATCTTTCGAAAGATCTTGATATGCAACGAAGATTGAGTGATTATACTTCCAAGGTATAAGGTAATTAAGAAGTAGCCAGTTGCAGTAGCAATTAGGCATTTATGTTTTATATTTGAATAGAAATCGCATATTTTAAATAATTAAACTGATTCTGGTAAATTTGAGTAAAAGATATCAAATTACCGTGAAATTTGGGCCTGTGGTCCACACGCTACCGAGCTAAGACAGCGTAGACTCGTCCATGTCCATGTGTGCTTACGTTTATATATCAGTTTAAGTTAACAGGTTTCGACGCATTTTGGTTGACTAAATCGAACCAATATTTTTAATGAAATACCAGAAAGCATGAGAAAGGAGGAGAAATTGAATAGATTTAAAGTGAAACTGACCAGATAAGTTTTAGTAAAAGAAAAGACTTTAATCGTGCTTATGTGTGCATTATGTCAAGAATTAAATAAATAAATATTGTCGCTGCTTCTGTCACCTGTT
Source organism: Eubasilissa splendida (assembly GCA_031772225.1). Taxonomy (NCBI): domain Eukaryota; kingdom Metazoa; phylum Arthropoda; class Insecta; order Trichoptera; family Phryganeidae; genus Eubasilissa; species Eubasilissa splendida. The sequence goes on from CM062868.1 coordinate 21,408,185, forward strand.
TCTGACTTCAAGACTTGATGAACGAACCTAATCATTTGCAATTCACATACTTTCCGATTTTCAATCTTTCCACAAGTCTTCCCTGGTTTCGATCTGCAATCCAACACCCCACAACTTCTTGGATGTGAAGGGTGTCGGTATAAGAAAGGCCCATCCTACCGATAGTTTTAACAAAGGCAATTTATTGATGGCGTGCAGTGCTGCATTACAGCAGTACAGACCGACATTTTAAGTTCGAAAGAAAGTTGTATTAAAAAATCCCGAGCAAATCTAGACGCGGAAATGGTGAAAAATAATCGTTGAAGGTTGATAAAAAAAAAACCCGCCACATTATTACGGTAGAGAAGTTAAAAAAAAAAAAATGTACGGTCGAGACCTGCTCAGGTGTAACGTTGTAAATTGAATTATCAAAAATGGAAAAAAATTGCCACAACTGACATTATAATGCAAAATTAAGTGAAACTCGCCGCAAATGTACAAGGGCATGTTATTATTTATTTTTTACCGTCTTGATGAATAAGTGTACCGTGTTTTCGGTGAAATAATATGTAACTATGTTAATCGAATAAAAACACCACACGAGAACGTGCTATTTTCTAATTGTTTACAAATTTAATAGATGTGACTTGTGGTCGCGCGCTCTCTCTCATACTGAGTCATAAGGTCTCATTTTGGTTTGTTGTTATTGAACTCACTAATGTCTGTTGTTTATTATTTTCAGGTCCGGAGATCCCTGAAGCTGAGAGGCAGACGGAAAGAGAAGGAGAAACTGCCGTCCGGCATCACGGCCGACTACAGCGCCTCGTTCTTCGCAGAGTTGGACAGGGACGCCAACTACTCCAACTACCCCCTCGTGTCAGAGGTGCAGTCGGAAGAAAACAACCACATCATACTGTCGGAAACTAAGACATCCTCGGTCGTCTGGCGGGAATCCCTCCTGCAGTCGGACAGTTCCGAAGCCTCCTTGAACTCGTTGAACAACCCTAACGGAGTGCCGAAGCAAGCGCCGAGTCTTCCGCCGCTGCCTCCCAGACCGCCTAAAAGAGGCATCCTCAAGGGCCCGAGGCTCTCGAACAGCTCTCTGCAAAACAACGGACACACCTCCGCGAACGATCAGACGGACGTGGTGCAGAACGGACAGGATGGCAACCTCCTCATACACAACACGATGAAGAATGAGGTGATATCGTACCAAAATTTGCCCATGCGCAACGGTGTCAGCGATGAATTGAACAACGCGCAGAACTTCACCAAAAAAGTGATCCACAGTCCTGTCGACGGAAGCACCAGACAAGGTTACTACACTAACTACGGATCTCCGCCACCTCCCATCACCATCACGTCGCACGATTTCAACGATCAGTACAAAGAAAACGGGAATCCGGCTTGCGCCACGTCTCCGTCTCCGAGTGCGGACACGTTGACCGATACCACTTCCAACTCTTCATTTGCGACTCCTCCGTTTTCAATGTCTCCAACTGGCGACGCGGATGGGTTCCATCAATTTTCCGACTATCTGGACGGGATGAATCTTCCTCTTCCGGACATAGTTCCGGCGGAACTCCCCGCGCCCCGCGTGTTGACCATCCAACGCCAGAAGGCTCCTCGCAGTGATTTCGGGTTCAGTCTCCGCAGGGCCATGATCGTGGAAAGGCACGCCCACGACGGCGTCAACGGTGTCAATTCTTCCGACGACGAAAAGGATGGTGTTAAAATGAAGGCTGTGATCTTTGCGGAGCCCGGTACCACGGGCCAGGGGCACGAGACCGGTCTGCTGCCCGGTGATAGACTCTTGGAGGTCAACGGCGTGAGTGTCGATGACAAGTCTAGAGACGAGATCATCGAGATGATCAAAGGGAGTCAAGACCACGTCACTGTAAAGGTGAGTTTATTTTTTATTCATATTTCAATATGTCGCGGAAGAACAACTTAATTACTCAACACCGACGTGTCAATTTAACATGTGTGATATAACATATGCCTAACACGACATTGTATTACGTATGGCGTGTACGATGCACCGACACAACACAATAACCAGAACATCTCGGAATTACCACACAAAGCCGGCGAGAACAAAAATAGGCCAATCACGACGGAAATTATGTAGTAACCTACCTCAACGACAATTAAACATCTTACATATGAATTAAATATATTAATTAGAAAGATATACATATAAAATTAAATTTTATCATTAATTAATATTTAAAATATCACAGACCGTCTGTTGTGAATAATTACAACTTCACAATAAGAATGTGTTCTCCTAATAATTAAACATCTTTTGAAAGAAAGCCATGTCAAACGTACTATGACGCGCACGTGCGCTAAATATTTATTTAATAGTGATTCAATAAGCTATACAAATGCCGTAATGAACAAACTTAAACGAACACCATTCTAGATTTTTTTTAAATATAGATTTAGTATTGAACGAACGTTATACTTGGCCCTTGTATTGGCGTAGATATACAAAATATTGAAAAAATATATTCAGATTTGTAAATTATATATATATATATTATTTTGAATTACTAGAAAGCAACCGGCTATCGACGATTGTCGTTGCTAATCCCTGCGGATGGCTATACTGTTACCGCTGCGTCACCAGTACAAGTTGAAGATAATGAAACGTTACACATAATCACTGGACGTGGCGCTTTTAGGCAAACATTTTTCACTTTTTATGAGTAGATGCTGTTTTATTAATTTAAAAAAAAAACACGCAAAATATTGCAGTATCGCAAAATAAAGCCGTGCACATGCCGACTTAAAAAAATATATGGATTCTTATGGAGACGTATGAGTGAGGTCGAACATCGATGAGTCATTCGAATAAATGAACGTTCAGAGATTAATACTTTTTCATATCGAGTGCTATACGATTACATAATGAATTTATTCGAAATATGCGTGACTACACATGGATTGGATTGCCGTATTTTCCGCGCCAAGTCTTTCGCGGACGTCCTCTATATCTGGTGCCGTTCAAAGCATTGCCCTATTGGTGCTAGAAATTTTGTGAGGAGTTGTGCTTCTTGAAATATTATCTTGAGTATACTGAGTTTTTAACGTATTTGTATGTAATTTTCTACGAAAATATCGAGTGTTCTAAATATAATATTATCGCTGATGGATAAGACTAATCTTTCTGAAAATCGACAACTCTGTAAAGAAGGTTTGTCAGAATAGATAACAATATTCAATATCGGCATTTTTTAAAATGAAAACTGATAACCATTAGTGGAAACGATAATCGTAAATAGACGCCTTGAAATGTACTATTGGGAAAGGCCTTGCAAACCGGGTTTCAACCGAAACCGGTTAACCGGTTATGTGGGTAATTTAAAAATAACCGAAAACCGTTGATTTTTACTGGTGTTATTTTTATGAAAATCCTGACGCAGACGGTCGGTTGACTATAGTCAAGCTTTTCAAATCCTAAACAATAATCAAACATCGGCTGCGTTATCGCATGCCGAAACAATCATGTGATGACCATAAGTGTCTCAGAAGAACTATTAGTTGACTGGAACATCAGCTAGAACCCCCCGGAAAACCGACAATTTGGCTTTAAGCCTTCGCATTTCGAATTAAATATTTGCGAAATTGTCCCCGCACCTTTGCTTCTGGCCCTACCTACTATTACTAATACAAAGTGTAACAAACATAGCCTACAATATTTTTTGGGGATACCTGACCAAATTACGTGTCAAAAATGTTCAAGGAGTACCTTTCTGTACCTTTACGGAAAATATGATTGCATGAGATTTTTATAAAATCATGTTAAGCTTTATCATGTCGAAATAGACCCATTATTATTCTACATTAGGCTCTAAATAAATAGTTCTTCTTCTAGATAATAGTTCTTTGACCTTTTTTCTATCAAATATGTATTAATTAACTTTTTACAAAATATTTAACATTTTGAAAAAATTTATTAATTATTAAAATAAAACAAAACTTTAATTAAATATGAATTAAAACGTTTGCGTCATCGTCAGTAATAAACTAAAGCTTAAACTAGAAGATAATCCATCGACTACATTTGGGGCGGCGTTGAAAAGAGGGGAATTTCGGTGAAAAATGGTTGTGGGCGGGGCTAATATGGACAGGAGAGGATATTAACATCCACAGATCAAGATTCACGAAAAATGTTAAAATATTAAATATATAGTTTGAAATCAATCAAATATTTTATTTAATCGAAATAATTGCGTAACTATGACTTTTTAAAAATGCTTATATCTGTACATGCAGCTTGAGCATTTTCGCCTCACGTTTTTAATATGTGCACTAGGTGTGTTACTTCTTGAGAAAGTGTATATCAATAATACAGCCGACGTCAAGTAAACACATATTTTCAATAGACAATAATTTTTATACTGTAATAAGAAGTTCAATGAAATACATTTAATGTTTTAGTATTTTTAAAATAACAAAAAAAAATGGTTCAGACCGGTAAACCGGTTTTCTTGGATGTAATAATAAGCGAAAACCGGTTAATCGAAATAAGCGGTTAATTGAAAGCCTTATGTTATGTATCCCGTGGACAGCAAGCCTCACTCTAGCAGCAAATTCAACCACGGCAAGGTCTTTTCAATATTTTGACGACATTACGCGTCAATATGATGGTTTAGAAGACAATTATCCACAACGATGGATGCGTCGCAGTCAGCTGTGAGCGCGGACCCAGGACCGGGAGCCGTGTGTCGTCTGATTGAGGCCCCCTATTCTGATGTGAAGGTAGAACGAGACAGAGTAGCGGGAAATTATTATATTTTTAATATATAACGCAAACATGTTGTGGTTCATTTTAATAATTAATAGTTTACATTATTAAGGAGAACACATTCTTATTGTGAAGTTGTAATTATTCACAACAGACGGTCTGTGATATTTTAAATACCAATTAAATGTATTCATTATAAATTACACATAAATTCAATTTTATCGAAAAGTATTGTTGTTGCGCTGCCGAGATTCGAAGCTGGATCTCTTTTCAAATCGGGGAAGGTGCATTATCCGTTCCATTAAGATTCCGTAAAAACAAAATAGATGGCTTTCAAATAATGGAACGATAGATGTATTCATTTGAAAAGTGTAACATGTAGGTTCGAAAATTTGTCGTCAAAAGTACTGTCGCTGTAGCATAGTTTGAAAATTGATTTTTGTGTATATCTTTCTATTATAATTAATAGTTTATTTAGTTTTTTATATTCACCAACCGGTTTCATAAAATCCATTTTCCTTCGTGATTTATAAATATATGTAGGTATACTATATAATATTCGTATCAAAAATATTATCTACTGTTAATTTAAACAATGACATATGTACAGTACTTTTAGGTCAGCTAAAAGGCTTTTCAATTTTCTGATAATTCTGTTTACTATTTTGAAAAATGTATCTCCAGAACAAAAAGTGTCATATCCACATTTAAAAGGAATGATTTGACGAATGAAATTATCATTTTATCTATGCCTAACGCATAAATAGATAAATATAAATATCGTGTCGTTACTGATGAATTTAAATATCTCATCATCATCAGCTGTTTTATATCCATTACTGGATGAAGGCCTCCCCAAGTGATTCCCACCTCTCTGACCATTGTTGTTCGCTGAATTGAGATATCTAGGAAAATACAATAGAAAAATACTTTACACACTTTTTTGTAATAGAATTGACAGCAGATCAAATCACTTATACTTCATGCGGAGAGAGTCACGGCATTAATGGTTTCATCCGTTCAACCAATACTTGTATAGAGTATTGCATCATACATTTATAACTTGACACCTCTCACTCGTGGCGTGGGGCGTCTGGTGCGTCCGGATCCCGGATGTATCCGTGACGTCACCGAACCCGAGCCGCCGGCACGTCTGGTGACGGGCTCTGTAATTTCTGGACTTTGCATTCAGAGAGAGACGTGCCGATGTAAATGTGTAATTTTCTAATTTTACTTTTGAATACTTTTAAATATAAATAATAATCAGTCAGAAATAAATGACGGTAAGGCAACGCTAAGCGTAATTTCGATGTAAAAGGTAAATATGAATAATAACTTTTCGGAATTTACTAATCACCCGATTGAAACAAACTATTCTTTCGATGGTCACAAACTAAAACTTTACAAAGAATTAATAATGAACAATTTAATATAGAAATCGTCCAATATAAAATAATTTTAATTCGGTAAAAACACTAATAATTAATTACCATATTCCCATTAATGACTGAAACCTCTACGTCCCTGTATTTAGTTTAGTTATCGCCTGATGAGAGGTGCTGAACCTCTCGAAACTATGGTAGCGAAAATATAATTCAACATGTGTGTAGTACATAATATAATTCAGTGAAAATTAAAATACTTGATTAATATTTATTCTCTAACATAACATTTTTACTCCTGGTGAAATTTGTAGCAAGCTAACATCATTGCAGAGCTATTAAAGATGTTTTTAAACTCCTACTTTAATTGTATTTATTTAACTGAATTTCTGAATATTTTATGTGCAGGTATGGTATGATGTCTGTCAATGATTAAAAGCAGTAATGTTTATTTGGTCCGGCGTCAAATGTCTTCTCAATGCAGCTGTGAATATTTAAAACATCGTTTTATTAGCACTAAGTGGCTGTGTATATGTTTCATCGCAATCGGAAGTGACTGCTGGACCCGGCCGGAAGGACAATGGCCGACCGGAAGTGAATCTGTGAACCGCGAGGCCACTCGGCATCGCAGTCACGTTACACACCGACACGCATACACAACGTATACAGGTATATAAAGTTTCATCGGTTCGAACAGTGCAGCTTAGTACCAAAAGGGCGTCACACCGCTTACCGATCGCGATACACAATGCACACTGCACGGCAGTGCGCGTTTATCATTTAGCGCCGATCGCACGTTCGTCGGACGGAGCGATTGTAAAACCGTTACTTTGCTGTGTGTCGTCCGATTTCGATGTATGTTTCTCAAGCGCCAGCTATTGCCCGAGTGAAACTTCTACTCTAAACTTATTGGTATATAAGGAGACCAATTCCACGTTCACACCATCCACCATAACGTGAAAAGCCATTTATCATGATTTGTGTTTTGCTTCCACCAGTTTTGCTGGCACTGTTCATGTAGGCAAAATTCGAGTTCTTCTCGTGATTATTATCATCATCAACTTTTTTATCCAATGTTGGTTGATGGCCTCCCCAAGTGTTTCTATTCATTGTTATGCCATCTATTTCCGCAGAATTTTATGATTTCGTCAATCCAGCTGATTTCAGGGCGGCTGTTGACTGGTCTCTTGGTGGCCCGCCCAAGAATGCAAACCTAATTAGTTATGGGACGAATCTTGTTTTATATAAGGATTTATTCGGGTATGGGTGATTCGTTGGAGCTCCTTAGGTGGGTAGTCGCGCCGGCTTGTGTGGGTGGGACTCCACCTACCTCTCACTGTTTTTTGTGTTTTTGCAACTCCGTTAATCTGTCCGTGTAAGTGTGACTCAATCCATTTTGTGTTTCGTCCACTGTTCCTCTTTTGGGAGTGTTTTTGATGGATAGATCCCCGAGTGTCTGCCTTGAACTACTGCGCCTTAATTTTCCATTAAATTTCCATCTGTATGTAAATCTATGTTCTATGTATTTATGTTATATGATTTTTTATGAATAAAGACAACACTCAAGGGACGCTGGAGGGTCTAAATTTTAAATCTTAATTGCTAATAATCACATTGAATTTCTTATCCTTTTTCGTTTTGCTTATACATACTTAAATATGTTATTGAATTAAAGTCGCGTATTTTTATTAGCTTTGATGAGTGGGACCGACCAGGAGCCCTAGCTTCTAAATCGGTCTCGGTTAAAAGTGGGTCCCCCCTTCAGCTGTCCCATTCTGGCCCTTGATTGCCTTCGGGTACCAATGGATGATTGCATTCGTTCAACGATTATCCATCATCCGAAGGATGTGGCCAGCCCATTTTCATTCAATTACATCAAAGACTATTTGTCTGTTCTCTTATTATTAACCTATTTATTATGAAAATATACAGTTAATCAACATTGGTTAAGATAGTTGTACAAATAATAGTAAATTCAGCCAATGATATGTTTTCTCTGAATTATTAAGTATGGGTTTAGTAACAAAGATTAATGTTGAGCATAGTAGAAGACAATGAAAAGAGTGACAACTATATCTTCCATTGAATGAGTACAAAAATAAGAAAATTAAAAACAAAATAATTCCAGAAGGAATGGAAGGGGGAGAAGAAGAAATGTAAGGCCATTATAATTGTTTCTGAAAATAAATTGGACTTAATATCTTCCATCTGAGAAAGGGATATGTTTGTAGGTAGGGTGGTTCCAATTGAAAATGTAATGAATTGTGGAAAAAGTCAATTTCTGTTTATTTCTCATTATGATATTTTCACGAACGGTGAGTGAATAAATCTTGTGCAGAAGATGTACTACTTCTTGGAATGTGAAAGAGTACGGACTGCCGAGTCGATCTGGATGGAATGTGGAAAGATATTAGTTCTAATTGGCCGGGACAGTCAATATGTCCTTGCGGCAGTTTAAAGAGGTGTATTTGGTCAGCACGTGTTCTTCGATATTCTAGGATTTTTATATTGTGAATGTTAAGATCTAACCTATATTGTATTCGTTCTAATCTCGCGATATATGTAATCAGCTGTGGGTTCCAGATTTGAGATGCGTATTTCTAATTTTAATACTGTTAATTCATTGCGGAATTCCATTTTAATGAAGTTGAGATTTTACATTAGAGTCAAATTAGCACAAATTTTCAAATTATATATACTCTCTGTAGAACACCCCTGTATGGAAGTGTATAAATATCCTAGGTCAGTGATTCCCAAAGTGGTCTATATCGACCCCCAGGGGTCTACGTCAGCGAGAAAAAAATTTGGGGGTCCATGAAATGAAAATGGGGGTCCACGATAGTGGATCTCAACATACACTGATAGTACCTATTTACTTACATTATAATCTTATAATATAAAGACATATACATTATTTATAAAAGTACCTATGAAGTAAAAAATTTATTATATATGTTTATAAAATTGTGTAAGTTGTAGGATGTAGGCATTCGCTTTGTGGTTTAAGTTTTTAACACTAAACTTCACTACAATTAGAAATTTACAAAAAATCAACATCAGGTAAGTAGTGGGTCTACCGAAAACCGAAAAACATGGCAAGGGGTCTACGACACAAAAAAGTTTGGGAACCTCTGTCCTAGGTTAAGAGAAAAATGTACCAGTAAGCGTTTTAATTAATTATTACAATATTTTAAATTATCCACACTTTACATGCGTTGGCTGCACTTTCACATGGCGCTAGCCAAATAAGAATTCTAATTATCATCTCGCTTGATAGGTTAACCAGAGGTCAAATCGCCTGAACGTCACACTGTCGTGAGGCTTCTTTTATAGTGTGATTCTGCTTAGTTACGGGACTAGTCGGACAGCCTGTCCGCGGTGTTCCTCGGCTGGCGACCCACCTTAAACGCTGCAGTGTAATGTGATATAGTGCCTTGGGTTTAAATACTCTTTAAGTATCCTGAGCCTGTATAATACGTCGTGATATTAGTTATGAATTACCTTAAGTATCCGTGTCATCGGTGACCACGGGATTTAATAATTTATGGAGAATATTAATTTGTAAGCTTGTTTGCTCAGTGGCGTTGCGATAAATTGGCCGGCCTCGGGGCGCGCGTGCAGCGGCCCGGTGGGCCCCCGCCTTTCCTCTTCAAATTGAACAAATATATGTAATTGCTACCGGAGTGACAGGTATGTATAAAAATTTAATAAATTGTTTAAAATATAATTGTGGACTCATCAAATGAGAACATTTTGTCACTAAATTCTTTATTAAAGGACGAATGTTGTGATGGTTCATTTTTTAAATAATTTTGTAGCTATGGGTCCCGGGGCCCCGGGCGAGCGCCCAGGCTGCCGAGGCGGTAGCCACGCCGCTGTTTTGCCGATAACTTGGAATACTAGCTAGTACTGCGGCTACCGGGGCTATTTATGGATACTATTTCTTATGGGAGTGATTAAAACGCACCTTTTTGAATAGATTTGTTGTAATATTTTTTTCAACAACTCAACGTTGCTGAGAGCTGGATTAGTGTTTTGTTCCTTTTCTACATCTTCTCATGCAAGATTGTTGAACATTCCAATAGGGCTATCTTCCAATGTCTAGTCTGACTCATCGTTTGTCTCCAACTCTTCAATTTCTAGAAAGCTTGTGTTAATTGTTAGTCAAAGATATCGGAGTTATCAAATACAAAAATCGAACATTTCCGACATATCATTTTGTTTAAGTTTAACCGAGGAGTTAAGGCATGAATTGAATACCTCTACGAATTGCTTCTGAGAAATGCAACCATCACTTAAGAGGCTAATAAAAACTATCTGGAAAACGGCATCGATCGATTTTTCAGCACGATAATGCCCGTCAGCATACTGATAACATTTCACGAGCCCGTCATCTGCAATCAGATTTATATTCTCCGTTCTTTATCTAATAATCATCGAGAAAAATTGGCTTGACCACTTCTTTACCTTTTAACCTATCTGATTTCTTCACGCCAGAATGTTGGGAGCCAATCATAAACAACGCATGGAAATATATTATTGTTTAGTTTATTGTATTTTATTTATTTAACAAAAAAAAAAATAATCGCTTATTCATGTACCCAATATTTCTTTTTGTTCTCCAGGTAAATAAATAAGTAACTGACCCCTTCGTGATCTTCAATAAGAGCACGTTTGTCTCGCTTATGTTGTTTTTGTTTCTATTAAATAACAAGAAACCTCAGACAAATTATCAATTTCTACCTTGCTGGAGGTAACAGTTTGATGAAACCGTCGTAGGGAAGATATGGTTCGTGTCACTGGCCCGTGGCGACTGTCGCCCGGGCGTGGGAAGCTGCGCCTGCGTCACTGCGCGCGGTGTGCGGGGGACGTGTGGGGAGGGGGAGGCCGATTATGATGTCTGGCTTTGCTTTGTAAATACTACTGTGGGAAATGCCGCATAGTAAAATGACGGCCGTCGTACTATAACATCGCAAGGGAAACGATTCGACACGATTGTAAATAGAAAAATTTCATAGGCGTAAAGATAACACTTACCGAAGAAATGATAAAGCGGAGCGTTTGAGATGTGGACCTACAGAAGAATGCTTAAAATAAGCTGGATGGATAGAATTTTACGATTGAAGATTGGTTCGGATGAATAAAAAAAAAAAAGTATTTCAAACAATAAAAATCCGAAAACTTGTGTGAGATCTTGTACCCTATAATGCAGGGAAAGATTGCTGCAAGTCGGGGCCCTGGAAGAAGCAGAGCATCATGGCTGAAGAACCTGAGGCAATGGTTTGGCCATTCTACTGTAGAGGGGCCGCAGTAAACAGAGTGATGATAGCCAACGCCCGTTGAAATTACTCATTTTATTCAGTACCTAAAATCTATCTAAAACCAGTACCTAGTATCTACCTACATAAAGTACAAATCTAAGCAAGCTACCTACATAAAATTTTATTAATTAATTCCTTCCTTCCTTCCCAGTGAACTGTATACATAGCATGCGCTCGCGATGTTTATACATAACTAATTTTAGCTACTCGATTTTAAGTTTTCAAAAAAATTACATACTCGCGTGTCACTTGCGGCGGTATGCAACGGCGCTGACTGACTAAAGCGCCACTCACTTTGGTAGGCGATACCGGTGCCGGGTGGTGGCTCCTGGAGCCGATCGCCATTGACCTTGGCGTCGGAGATTGTGCGGCTGGTGTCGCGTTACAACCGACGTTTACCGCTTCGCGACGCGCGCACGCTCGAGCAACGCACATTTCACCACTAGGCGAGACACGTGACGCATTTGACAATTTGCGGTTTTGACAATTTTCTGAACGGCCTGATTTTACGTTATCAAGCGTACGGCAAAAAAATTCACAATTTAAAAAAGAACATTCTACTTCTTGAACGGTCTCGGAAGTCTATGAGCGCAGTCGTCACAAGCTACAAGCTTCCAACAGGACCGTCTGGTTTACCTGGCCGAGTCTTCCGCGGACGTCCTCTGTTTCTGGTGCCATCAACACTCGCGTCATATATCATGCTTACCTTTTTTAATCCTACTCACTGTACTAAGACCAGATTTACATTCTTTCTTTATTTCTTCATCTTTACATTAATTTAAAGAACAGCTGGAGGGGTGGGAGGGGCAGCCTTTCCCGGGACCGGTTTAGAAGCTAGGGCTCCCTTGTCGGTCCCACTAATCAAAGTTAATAAAAATACGCGACTTTAATTCAATAACATATTTAAGTATAAGCAAAACGAAAAAAGAAAACGAATAAGTGCTGTTCATAAAAAATTATATAACATAAATCCATAGAACATAGTTTTACATATAGATGGAAATTTAATGGAAAATTAAGGCGCAGTAGTTCAAGGCAGACACTCGGGGATCTATCCATCAAAAACACTCCCAAAAGAGGAACAGTGGACGCAACACAAAATAGATTGAGTCACACTTACACGGACAGATTAACGGAGTTGCAAAAACACAAAAAACAGTGAGAGGTAGGTGCGTAGGTGGAGTCCCACCCGCACAGGCCGGCCTGACTACCCACCTAAGGAGCTCCAACGAGTTACCCATACCCGAATAAATCCTTATATAGAACAAGATACGTCCCATTACTAATTAGGTCTGCATTCCTTATTTATTCATCTGTACTGTCATAAATGGATCTGCCGCATACACGCCCAAGGAAGTGATCTCATTTCCACTGCATTCAGTCTACTTTCGTTCCTCTTCCGCCAGCTCCAGGCCTCACTTCCGTACATCAGTGTCGGTACCAGGACTCCATTGTGTGTTCCCATTAGCACTTAAAGCACCGTTCACTCTATTCCCTGCATTTAAAGCATCGTTCATTTTGTTTCCTGCAGTCACCCTCCTTTCGATATCTTTCTCAGCCTTTCCGTTTCTATCACACAAACTCATCAGCTTGTTCCAAACATTCATTACCTACAAGTATTTAACACGGTGTCTTGCTTTCCTCCCTTTTGACTTCTTGACATTTTCCTCGCATACGTTGTACATTCAACTCGTGAGACTTTGTAATTCTTGTTTGAAATATTAATATTTATTCGCCATTAATACTGCATCATCGGCATACAATAAACAGTATACGATCCAATTCCAATTTTTGCAGGACTGTCTCGACAAGCCCATCTACATCTTGGTCTTCCTCTCGGTCTCGCTATATGTCTCGCCCGGTACAGCCTCCTCGCTTTCACCAAATTAAGAAATAAAAATGATTTAATATTAAAAAATAATTTTTTATTCGAATACACAAAGTGTACCGGCAAATTATACTGGCTAAATTTCGAACTATGACAAATTATTATTTGGGCGCGCTTAGATTCGGTGTTTATTTTTAATGCAAGCCGGTGCATCGCGTCATTTAACTGTGTGTTTTTTTTTTGGCGGAGATTATCCGTGTCAATATTTTTTCTACCACCGCGGATAATCTAGACTACTTGTATGTATTTGATTATTATTTTTTTAAATAATTTATAATGATTATGTTCAAAGAATATTTGAATTAAGATGGCTTAACCCTTCCCAAACCATGCAGTAACACAGATTTACCACCCCAATATTTCGGTAAATACACGCAGCATAATATTCATATTTTAGTTAATACTAAGAAAAACATTTATGTAAAGCGAATCGTACAAAAATAGTTATTTTTCAATTCAATTCATTTTAAAATCTAACTGTCACTTTTCATCTTCATCTTTTGCTATTGCGTCCGTTCCCTTATTTCAGTATTCTCAATATGGTTAGTTAAAGCAACAGCCGCAAAATTAGTCATATGTTTTTGATTCATGATAATTTATTATCCAATCTGGATAGCCACAATTACTGCAACCGATCAGCATTAGGATTCCGATCCGTTTTACCGCATGCTACGATCTGTTTCTCGTAAGTAGGTCTAAGTAAGTAAGTGAGTAATATTAAGTAATAGGTCTAAGTGAGTAATATTAAGTAATAGGTCTAAGTAAGTAAGTGTAACAGATCAATGTAGTGCATCGGGGTCCACATTAGAGATGCCGTGTCCTACAAAAATTTTAATATCAAGTATCAATACTTTTTGTATTGCTAATATGAAAACAACACAAAAAATCCATCACAGCGAAAAATAAAATTATACAATTTATTTCTCTTAAAAAAATTATGAATGTATACAGTTTACGAGTACAGCGGTCTCCACTAATATTATGTGTCGCGTTAGGGACCAGACCATCGATATAAAGTGAAGTAAGACTTATTTTGTAGTGAACGCCTAAAATACAAATTAAATTAATCAATTAGAAGGATGTATAGAAAAAATCTATCGAAAAAATATTTGGTTGTCACCTTTCACCGCGTCAACCATTTAAGTTTCCAACAAATTTTAATACGCTATGATGCCGAGTCATTAACCTTCCTTCTCCGGTGACGTGAACTGAGTTGACATTGCCTCTAATTATGTGAATATCTCTGTTAATATACTATATACAGAGTTCACATTTTAGATATTCCTCCGTAATATATTTATGTATTGGATAAAATATTTACAATTTATTAGTATTTACCATACGCAACAATAAAAAATGCGGTGCGGAAGGCGTAGGGCGCGGGGTGCCGGATGCCGATCGTCACTTTAGTTAGTGGCAGCGCGAGAGCGTGCGCTTGCCGAGTTAGACGTGTCTTTGTGCTGTCGTTCTATATGACCAATGTGTTTTCTCATACTTGGCACTTTTTCACAATAATTCACTTATATATATCAACTATTATTTTAATGATTAATATATGTTAGGAGAACACATTCTTATTGTGAAGTTGTAATTATTCAGAACAGACCGTCTGTGATATTTTAAATATGAATTAAATATATTAATTAGAAAGATATACATATAAAATCAATTTTATCGAAAAATATTGTTGTTGCGCCACCGGGATTCGAACCTGGATCTCTTTCCTAACCGGGGAAGGTGCATTATCCAACTATGCTACAGCGACAATTTTCTAACCTATATGTTACCTTTTTGATATTAATACATTTAGTCGTTCCTTTATTTTTCGATAAAATTGATTTTATATGTATATTTTTCTAATTAATATATTTAATTCATATTAATATATGTGAAATATTAATATTTATCCGGCTTAAAAATGGCTAAAGTCTCCATGTACATGTACCGTATGGGAAACGTTGAAAAATAAACATATTTAAAAAAAATGCGCAATGATAAACCGTCCAGCAGGATACTCAGTTGAACGGTGACCGAGAGAGGAGTAAGGAAATAGTCCAAGGCCGAGCTGGATGGCCCCCGGCCCGGTGGACGAAATGAAGACAACATCGTGATGAACTAACAAAAGGTCAATCAGGCGGCGATCTGAGGCGAGACGAGCGACTGCGAATCGGGCTCCATCGTGTATCGGTTTCGGCTATTAAAGTCATCTTAAAGTTCCAACCGTATCTCACAAAAGTCCTTGATGCAAGAGCTGTGTGTCACGTGGCTGGTTTACACCGACTATTTCGACACTTGTGTTAGTTGAGTGTCGTGTTTTATAGTATTTTGTCGAAGAATAAAGAGGTATACCGTTCTTTACAAAGAAGAACAAACTAGAGAATGTTCTTGTGTCCTATCCGTTCAACGGACAGTAGACTGGCCAAGTTCTTCAGCCATGATGTACTCCTTCTTCCAGGGCCCCGACTTCCAGCAATTTTTCCCTGCATTACGAGGTGTAAGATTTCGAACTTTTCCGGATGTCTTATCACATGTCCGAGAAATTTTAATTTTTTAGATATTTGTCTTTTTAAATGGTTGTTTTTCTTTATTCATTCGAACCATAACATCTTCATTCCTAGCGCTGTCCATCCAGCCACATACCAGTAAATGAATAGACACGAAATAAATTGTACATAGAGGAGGGAGGTTTGGAACATTAGTTGCGAAACGAGGGGCATTCTACACACATTCTTGGTGGAAACATAAATCCGAAAATTCCGGTTCGAAAATTTGTCGTCAAAAGTACTGTCGCTGTAGCATAGTTGGATAATGCACCTTCCCCGGTTTGGAAAGAGATCCAGGTTCGAATCCCGGTAGCGCAACAACAATATTTTCGATAAAATTGATTTTATATGTATATATTTCTAATTAATACATTTAATTAGTATTTAAAATATCTCAGAATAATTACAATATCACAATAAGAATGTGTTCTCCTTAAGAATATCCTAACTTGTTGTATGGTGTAATCTTTCACAGTTGGCAGGAATGTTGCATCTTCATTTTGTGGTCCTACAGAATCTGAAAGTCCACGACGGCAGTTCCTTGACATCACCGTTGTGGTCTTCCCCTCGATAAGTGGGTCTAGCGGCCTCCTCGCTTTCACATTTTTCAGGATATATAGGACCTCATCACCAATGATCGATCTATGTGCGCATAAAAAATCTTTTGTGCAATTTTAAGTACCAATGCCGTTATTTGTGGGCTGGGGGAGAAAATAAGAAATACCGTATTAACTCGAATTTATCATTCAAAAACAAGAGTCGTCTTTTATTAAGGACCTCTCGATTATCGGGTATTTTGTGTGTCGTGATTTCATCATATTTAAACATATTTCAAAAGCAATTATACAAATTGATTGCTCGCAAATGACCGGAAAAATGAAGAAGCCTACTGTCACTCTTCTATAATGGGCAATCGATGCATGATCTAAAATTGACGCAAAAAGCATTATTAATGAGTTTAAAAAGTGTTGCATTTGCAAGATGATATTTTGTGGCTGTAAGAAAGTACTGGTGATGTTGATTCAAGTGATGAAAGTAAACCGGAAGATGTGATGAAAATTATGCTACCGGTGAAATATTTGGCGATTAAAACGGAATACCATCGCGATTTTTTTTACATGTTTCTGTATATTTCTTCTTATTAGCATTCTTTAATAAATAGTAAAAAATGTAAGTTGATTTTTTTTTTTAAATATTACGTTGGTCTTTAATTTTTTTTTTTTTCGGTATAAAATTGTATTCTTCATATATTCGGGCTAATTCGGTATATTATGATCTTTTACAACTCATCACGAAGAGGAAGATAGAAGGCAGTAGAGCAGCACAGTAGTGTAGGTAGAAAGAGATCTTATCTTATGTCGGCTGTGTAACCTCAGAAAGTGGTTCAAAGTCCAAAATTATGTCTTATACAGGATGGAATTTTGTGGAATATCGGGAGATGAATAAAAGGATGGCACTTACTTGTATATCTGAAAGCTGGTTCTGATTGTCTCCCTGGGTCCACCAATTCACTCGCGACGCAGAATTATGTAACAAAACACTTGTTGACACTCGCGTTAAAGGAATTCTTTGTTTCTATTAGCGGGATTTAATTATAATTATTTTCTTAATTAATATAAGCGGTAGTAAAGCGGATTTACAGCGACGGCAGAGTGCCGTGATCGGTTCCAATAAACGCAATGAAGTCGTTCGGGCGAATTAAATTGCAGGAATATCTTCTTTCTCACTCGTGCCTAGAGATAGGTTGGGAGGGGTAAAAGGAAAGGATATCTTTTGACAATTTATCACAGTGTGCGTGTGTATGTGCGTGAGTACATTAAACGGCGTTAATACAGGATAAATCAACCTTTGATGAAGTCTTGTTGAAAATTGTGTACGCGCTATATTTTTTATGTGTGCGCTATGATACTAAATCGTATGTGCACGCACACCGACTTCTTCAATCTTCTCCATTACGTTATCACGTATCACGAATGCCCGCTTTTCTACACCAACAGGTGCAACCAGTTACCGTAGGCTTTTGTTGATTTCTGAGGTTATTGTTTGTTATCAGGCGACTCCATCACCCGAAGTGAAACAGATTCCTTTCGTCTCGTGCGCTGAGAGGCAGAGACGAGCCGCCGAGAGACAATGGGGCACGACTCCCGCACCGACCGGGCTGCCCGGCTCTTCCTTATGTAATAAATATAATTTCCTTCACCTTAGCAGGTCTCGCAATGCCGTTATGACGCAACTGACGTCACACTCGTGCCATATCACGTTCTCATTGTTCGCTGCAACTCTGCCGCTGGCCTTTTTTTTTTACCAACTTCCCCTTTCGAAGTGTTTCTTTGTTCTCGCTGACGTCTTGACCTCTTTGAGTGCATTATTTTGAGCAAGTGACGCGATATTTTTGAATGGGGACAATGTCAGAGGCTCTCGAATGCCGAAGTTACGTCGTCTGGGTGATTTTAAATTTTATTCCTCGCTGTATGTAACTCTGGGAACAAATGGAACTTCATTCCTCTTTCATGTTCGTTTTCACATATGCCGCCATAATTATCTTCGATAGCCAGATCCTAGTTTTGTATTGGTGTTAATTAAATATGTCCATTAAAATGATGTAAATAGAAACACTTCTTAGATATGTAAAAGAAAAAACTTTAATCTTGTTCCTATTAGAGCATATTTAGGAGTGCTTATGTATGTAATATGTTAAGAATTAAATAAATAACCTGCGTAAACTGGACCGCAAATCGCTGGTCTACAACGATCCCGAATTCGGCTGGTAGTCTTCTTTGAACTTCCGAAACTTATTATTTCCGACACAAGACATGTCTTGTAATCACCGCCGAAAAAATACATTACGTCTTCGACCGCGTTTGAACAGATGCAGTTCCGCTTTTGTTTTTTTTTTGTTTAAACTTCCACAAAATGGAATGCACGTATTCAAACATCAACCAGTTCTGCCTACCGATGCATATGATACGCCATATGACCTCAATCAGACGAAAGTCAGCTCGTAATGCAACTCTGCAAGTCCCTGTCCCGGGCCACACACCTGATTATCTTCAGTCGGATGCGACGCGAGTGACCGACATTATGGCACCTTTCCAGGTGTTTTCGGCTCAAAGTTGTATCCAGGATGATCTCCTTTTCTCACTATGTGACAGAAGAATTGAAAGAATTTTTTCTTTACTGCTGTATACAGATAGTTCTTGCTGTGGTTGGATATTCGTGAATAACATTCTTCTTAAATATGAATTAAATATATTAATTATAAAGATATACATATAAAATCAATTTTATCGAAAAATATTGTTGTTGCGCTACCGGGATTCGAACCTGGATCTCTTCCCTAACCGGGGGAGGTGCTTTATCCAACTAAGCTACAGCGGCACTATTTTTAGCGACAATTTTTCGACCCTATATGTTACCTTTTTGAAATTAATACATTTAATCGTTCCATCATTTGACAGAGCATCTACCTTATTTTACAGAGTTTATTAATTTATTATTATCCCGGTAGCGCAACAACAATATTTTTCGATAAAATTGATTTTATATGTATATCTTTATAATTAATATATTTAATTCATATTTAAAATATCACAGACCTATGTTCTGAAAAATTACAACTTCACAATAAGAATGTGTTCTCGCGAAAAGATAATTAATTGTCTCTTGAACTACCTCTCGAACTTGATATAAGGAACAAAGTGCTAGAATTGTATACATTCATCAATCTTCTTCTAGCACCAGGTTTTGCTCCTACTGGGGATCCGGCCATTTGGGATTTTCAAGAATATTTTAGCCTCCTTCCTTGCGAAGGTGACTCTAAAAGTAAACGTATAAAAGTGGTGGCATCTTTAATACTCTACCAGTTTGAAGACAGTCCACTAATAAAATGCAACGGACTCTAGAATGTCACTTTAGATTCTCCCTTTAGAAAGTCAGAATATCACGTTAAACACAGTTAAGGCCTATGTCCACGGAGGGAGACACGATGGGAGAAGCTCAGAGATTTACTGGAGTTACATCTCAATGTACTCGTGTTGAGATTTTGATCTGGAAATAAGATCTGTATAATTATCAATCTTAACTGCTGCTGGGGAGTTTCAAAATCACTACACTGACGAACGATTATGAGGTTTGACGTATATGACAAGCGTGAAGTAAGGCGCTAATCTCTGAGACGCGGTGTGTACACGGAGAATACAAAAGCTGAGAGTTGTCTCCAAAGAATCGCATGACAGCAAAATTCGTATCTCAGAGATTGTCTCGAGTCGAAAACCTATTAAAAAACTCATTCGTGGAACTAACTAGCTAACTTTCCATCACGCCGTTTCTCCGCGGGAAGAGGCAGAGAGGATAAAGTGTCACACTCTTCTGTCCCGATATACAGTTCTTGCCTCATCCACATTCATATCTTCTCATACAAGCTCGCCGATTATTGAGGCTTCTAACAGGACCATCCTCCAGTATCTGATTTACCTGGTCGTGCCAAGTTTCCCACGGACATCCTCTATTTCTGGTGCCATCAACACTTCTCTCCTCATTCATCCGTTCCATATGACCAAACCACCTATGTGATCCTTTCTTAATCTTACTTACTATACTAATATCAATTTTACATTCTTTCCTTATTACTTCATTCTTTACTTTGTCATAAATGGATCTGCCGCATATACGTCTAAGCGATCTCATTTTCACCGCATTCAGTCTACTTTCGTTCCTCTACTGTTACCTCAACGCTTCTCTTCCATTCATCAGGGTCGGTACCAGGACTATTGTGTACCGCTGGTCGTACCTCGGTTGACAAGTTTTCATTAGCATTCAAAGTGCCGTTAACTTTGTTCCTTGCAGTCACCCTCACCCTCCTATCGATATCTTTCTCAACCTTTCCGTTTCTATCAAACATACTTCCCAAATACTCTTCTACTTGTTCCAAACATTCATTACTACAAGTATTTTGCATGATGTCTCCTCGAATTCATCATAAGGTCGCTCTCCTTGCGTACATCGTACATTCTACTCACTGGACTCTGTAGTTCTTGTTCATTATTCTATTAGACGCGTGGACACGGGCTATTAAGATCACGAGAAAGTGTTAAAAATAAAATCTACTTGACTCACGTGGACCATGAGATGCACTGAAGGTTAATTAAAGCGACTATGACACCTTCGTATATGTTAATTTTGCGTATCATTAAGATACCAGAAAACCGCACGTTTGCGTTTGAAAAAACCCAAAAAGTCTAAATTTCTAGAACTGTTTGTCTTAAATTTCATTGTAATTTTGCGGTCTGAAGAGTATTTCTTGGCGGCGGTAGTCCGGTCTGCGAACTTGGATTCACCTGTGATTCATCTCTGTGACGCCGCGCCTCGCAGGCACTCCCGAACTAAGTCATTCGGTAAAGGTCACACGGTCCAGCGCTTCGCAAACTTCACGCTGCTGCGGTCGGAGATCGGCTCTCTGTCATGGTGCACTAACTGTCGCACTTACAGTGGCGGATTGTACCTGCATAGGTGAAAACTGATCTCGTGAAAGGTCATCAACATCGATGCAGGGTCTGCTGGAATAATGCGGACCATTATAGGTTGCGACAAATCATCGAAGAAATATAAATATGTCACTGAAAAGGATTTTTCCAAAAAAAACCTCATAATTAAGTTGGTATCATTATACCAAAGTGTTGTGCTGCCATGACCTAAGCTTTAGTTTGCGAATCAGAATTTTAATTTTAAATAAACATAAGATTCAATTATATTGTAATTAAGTATGTAAGTGATGGAGTAGACTCCACTTTTGATATATACAGCGTTGTCCTGGCTACTTTACTAGACTGCCGTCTGTGTTAAAGTAGCCAGTTTTTTCGTGTTGTTGTGTTTATACGGAATGGAATCATGAACACTCACTGAAACAATGCTAAAGCGACTTGAAGCATTTGAGGTGTGGATTTACTTCTTCTTCTTCTTCTTCTTCTTGTGCCCTCTCCGTTCAACGGACGTTGGCTATCATCACTTTGTTCACTGCGACCCGGTGCAGCTTTACAGTAGACTGGTAAGACCATGTTCTCCTTCTTTCTTCCGCAATATGAGGTGCAAAATGTCGAACTTCTCCGAATGTCTCATCACATGTCCGAGATATTCAAGTTTTCGGATTTTTATTGTTTTAAATACTTCTTTTTATTTATTATAAATGGATTTACAGACAACTTCTAAAAATAAGCTGGGCCGATAGGAGTGGTGATTCGAATGCGAAAAGATTAATAAATCATTAAAACACTAAAAACTCGGAAATTCTAATATTTTAGCCACATCCACAAGACTTACAGAAGAATATTAGATCCTGCATCACATCATTGCTAGCAGAAGAGACTCTGGAAGACGGAGATCACCCCAGTTGAAGAATCTTAAGTATTGGTTCTGATAGTCTAGTTATTTTGAGTTGTATTATTGGAGTTGTGGTATTGTAAATAAAATAATGGGCGCTAACATGACAGCTAACGTTTTTATACCGGACAAGTACTATAAAAAGATGAAGCTTTCTACTGCTTTCTTCATTGGAAGAAGGTTGATGAGCATTAACTAAGTTGAGATCCTCGCAGCTCAGTTATTAGGGTATTTTTAAAACATGGAAAATGGACTCAGCTATTTTCTGCGTTCCATATTTTTATGTGGTGTGGAATCATAGAACCTGAAGGCTAAGAAGTGAAGACGAATTGATGCCTTTAAGTTGACACGCTGTGTATACCATGAACGGCGAGGCGCAAGAATGTCTCCATTCTGGAGAAGCTGAACATCAAGAGCAGATTCTCAACCATTTAGACGAATAGAGACGAATCGTTAATTTCTTTGGGCAATTTGCGAAAAGGGAAGATGGCTTGGATAAGTTTGTTGTGATGGGCCACGTCGAAAGACGATGAGCGAGAGGTAGATTCTCCACCCGTCGGTTAGACCAAATGGAAAAGGCAACATGCACTTCTCCGGTGTCAACCTTAAGATCTGCAGGATGCCGAAAAACATGGAGGAGCACAGCCAAGAGGACGGGGGTTCGTCCAGTCACGATCCTGTCATGAGAGGCCGACGTGGATGCCGGGGAGTGTAGAGATCCCGCAGCTATTATTTGCCCTTAGCATTTGGAGTAGGATGAGGGAACCCCAGGATTCGACCACTGGACCGCCCAAGAATGAGATGGATACAGTGAAGAATGTTGCAGATAGCTTGTAGGTGCCTCGGGCCTCTCTTCCCGCTGAGCTCTATCAACTATCTATTGTTTTTTGCAAATATTAACTGAATATTGGGTCAACACTGACCCTACATTTAACTAATTTGACCCCAATGTGGGTTCCCCGCACCACACTTTGACAAACTTTCGACATGACGTCACAATATAGATATTCCACCTACATATTATTACTGGAATAGATTTTACCGTTGCTTTAAGCAGCATGCAACGTTTTAGTAATTCAAAGTTATTTCCGTGACTTAATATGCAAAATTTATATATTTTTATGTAAATTAAACACGAATGGGTAATTGGAAACCTTGTACTTATGATATATATGTGAATATTTAAAGCTAACGATTAAGGGGTATTTTTAAAAAATTATGGTTTAAATTTAAATGAATGATGTCACAATTTTGTTGAATAAAAAAAAATAGATGCGAATTGTATTTCTCACACCTGTATAGTGTCGAATGAAAAGGATCTTATTTATTTAAATACTTTGCAAGATAAATTAATTTATTTGAGAAGAACTTCCTTTGACTGATACCCGATACACAGTGATTGACTATCTTTGCTTTGGGTGTTTTACAAATTACTTCCTTTGTCTTGGTTAACTTCAACACTCTTTGTTTTTAAGGGAAGCTTTTTAGGCTAGTTTATAGAGTTCATTGAACTAGCTGGTTAATATGAACACCAACACTTCTTTTCTCACATGCTGGTCTCCTGACAATAAGGTTGAACCTATAGTTACAAACACGTTGTATTTTAAAATACATAATTAATGATTAATTATAATAATAAATAATTAAGAAAATGTTTCAAATTTTTTTTTCGTTCATTGCTCAAAATAGAAAAAATAACTAAAGACTTTTTTAACCATAACTAATTCGTGTATAATTAATATTAAAAGTATATTGCCACTGTGAATATTAAATATACGTTTACCGCGACATTTTACATTAGCAATGGTTTATACCTGAGATGTTTTATGACGAGTAAAAGGTTAAGTTTCCATTTTAATGTTTTTTTGTTACAAATTGTCTGACATACTAGACGTGATTGTTCATAATTTTTATATTATCATTTATAATATAATATATTAATTTTTAATGTTATTAACTATTTATAGTATGTAGTATTTCAATTCGCGGCATCACAATAATGTCAAGATACAAAATTCAGAAGCAAATTTTAATTTAGAAATTTTTTCAATGTGCCAGAACTAGAAGGTTATATCATCATTATCATTTTGGTCCCTCTTTTTTAGGTGGGTCGAGAATCCAAAGTCTGGACATGGCTCTTCCATTTTCACCAATCTCGCGCCGCTTCAATCAAGATCCAATTTGTCTCCACACTTCTTCAACTTAGTTCGGAGCGTCTTCTCTCCCCCAATAAGTTAGTCGTTCCTCTGGCATTCGCAAGACGTGTCCAAGCCACCTTAATTGTGATCTTTCTATTTATAAAAGTAAGGATTACATCCCGAGGGTCTCCTTTAAAAGGTTACATTAAAGGAAATTAATACTTCACTTCATTGTAATGAAGCAGTTTGTTTTTATACATTGTCTACAAAAAAAAAATATATATGAAAGAAATGATTTAATATAGTTTAATTTTTTTGCATAAAATATTGTTGATGTTTGTAGCGTTAAATTTGTAGTTAGACATATTTTAAAATTGTATTTATATTTAACTTTGTTTAAACCACTGTGTTATTTTTAAGTCAACCGGTTTCAATACTCAACACTAAGCCGATATAATTAATAACCAATTAAACCTAACAAATAACGCGCTATTTAATATATTCCTTATTTCAATGTACCCCTGACAATCACCTCCCCACTCTTACCGAGACTCCGCTCACACCCCGTAATGGGTATCTTTTAAAGTACAGTTGTACGGCCAGTCCTGACGAAGATACGCGTTAGTATCGAAACCGTTGGACGTAAAAATAACACAGTGGTTTGAAAGTGAAATATGAATACAATTTTAAAATGATTTTAAATTTCCATTTGAGTTGATAACTTAATCCAATGAGATACGTAAATGACACGTAATTGGCGCATCGTTTGGTAAAATTGTATTAATGACGACAAGTTCCATTGTCTCCGGCAGTCCGAAGATGATCTGACGTTGATTGTTCTCAATTAACAATGGAATTTGTTTTGTAATTTTCCTTCGGGTGGTGCGGTTTGTTTTCTAAAATTTAATATAAATGTGGAAGTCGGAGCGCGTGCGCGTGCGCGTAGAATAACATCTTATTCGATGAATTACGGTGAAGCTACGATTATATGGAAACAAATCACTTGTTTTTGATTATACTCATGTTTATTAAGTAGAAAACTTATTTATTGAATCCAAAGTGACGAACAGAGCTCAGAGAACAGAAAAGTTGTACGTCCAGATTTAACAAGATACGGAAAGACCGCGGTATATCGAGAACAACGAACGTCAGGAGGGTCAGTCTCTGGAGCAATCAATATTTCTCCATGGTGTGGAAATGTCTACTTTAAAGGCAAAAGCAGAAAAGCCTGTTGTGACGCCTTTGTATTGTTTTTGGAGGCATATGTAAGAGCAAGATAATGAAATGCTACGATGTTTTTAGACATCTTGCGAGAAGATGAGATAGCTTGTTGCGGTGGACCACGTCAAATGACGGAGAAGAAGAGGAAAAGCCACTGGCACTTGTTGCACTCTGGTGGCAGTCCTCAGGTCAGCAGGGCGTCGAGAAGAGTGCGGGGGAGTGGATGATAATGCTAGTGGGAGATGTATTTACGAGAATCTCAAGAACCGGAGAGTTCCGGTTTGTTCCGGTTCTGAATCCAGAGTAGAGGTAATAGGATGCAGATAAATTGAAATAAATAATTTAACAAGCTCTAGCTGCATTTTTTGGCGTGCAGAAGTTATTGTACGGCCATGACCTAAATTGAAATTTGCGAATGAAAATTCTACATGGTCCATGTGCCCCTACCTGTATGGGGTGAATTCTTTGACAATAATATTGATTGCGTAATCTTAGAGTCGCGCGTCCCGCGGAATGGAAATACGACAATTCCGGTCGTAAATCGAAATCGCCACAGGGTAGGGGAGAAGAATAGGTAACAGCGGTACAGGGAGAGGTCGGTGAGGAGATAGGGGTTTAGAAGAAGGATCAGTGATCTTGAGGAACCGGGATTTAGAAAGGACTGCTCGCCTTACCTTGTGTATGACGTCTCCGCAAATCCCTGCGTTCCCCGCGAAATCACACAATGTTCGCACGCGGATGGTGATGATCTACGCTCCCGACTGAAGACGGCGATGTACATCCACGGTACACATAAACAATATGTTGACGTCTTTCGGCGTCAAGGTCACATTTCAACCACTGGTGGGCGAGCATTAGGATAGATCATGGGTAAGAATTTTGGACGCGGGCTTGTGACAACGATATTACAAACGCGCTAATGTGTGTTTTGCAAATACGGAACAAATATCAATAATCATATTTTCTACCATGTCACAAATTTGTATTTTTAGTTTGTGTGAGGTGTTTTTCTTTTAAAATATGTACATACATACATTTAGTTAATATTGCTATTCTGAACTTGAGAATCTCTTTTATAATTGGATAACATTATTAAAATGAGTCGCACTTGTTTAAGATTTATAACATTTTTAAAAGTACACGGATACATTACTTCGATCTTCTCTTGTCGTGATAAATAGCCATTTCTCCTCGAGCTTAATTGCCGTGGAGTTGGTCAGTAGTCAGTACCGTGCCGGAAGCACGCGCACGTGACGATGCTCTCTCGAGGTGAACGCGGCATCACAGCGCCAGGTAGTCGTTTCCGGGTCTGCCCCCCAAAGATTTCCTCCATTCCATTATGAATATGTACCTTATCGATGACACACCGACCCGAAAATGGAACCTCGGTTTACGAACAATTCGGTTTACGAACAAAAAATCTTCAGTTCGCGAACAGAATTTCGGTTTACGAACAGGCAGGCAGTCTCGGTACTCGCGATAGAGAAAATATTATTCTCAGAGACTGATCAACGAATGGAAGATGTTCCTAGGTCCTCGATCCGAGACATTTGCGCGAAGTGGAGTGAGGTGTAAAGTTTTGTGGAAAAATATCACTCTAATAAAACATTATCAAATGTAGTTATATGTCTGTTTAATGATAATGTCATGCCTCATGTCCGCAACATTATGAAAAGCAAGAAGAAACAAATATCGTCGGATAGGTTTTCCGTGAGACACAAACCTGATGAACTTCAAGCAGTCGATGTTTTCACGGAAGGAGAGTGTCCTACCAAACGATAACACTTTACTACATATTTTGTAAGATCGGTAAAATCAGAATTGTTTTTACCTTTATTCTTTTCGTTTTATTACTTCCAATTTATTTTAAGTTAAAACCATGCATTTTTATAGCTTTTATAGGATTTCAAGCAAGAAGTAGAAAATAAAGGGCCATTTTCTTGGGGTCTCTTAAACAGATGAATTCATTTTGTATTGATTCTTATGAGAACAGTTTTATGAAACGCATTGAGTACTTGTTAAACACTGTTATTAAAAAATAATTCTATCAGTTTTGGTACAGGTCTTTGTCATTGTTTATCACACGCGCTAGACAGTAACAATGTATACAAAATTTGGTCCAACGACGAGGGGTTATTTTTCTCAGGATCCTAGAGTGTAACGTAACAAAATTTTGATTTGTATGTATTATATTGAATTCATTATTAACTAACTAAATTGCCATCATGCCTTTTCTCCGCGTGGATTGGCAAAGAGGATACAGCACCGCACAACTTTTACTTCATAAACATTCATACATTATATTTTTTAATACACTTTCTATATGCATTATAGTGAGCGCGAGCGGGCGCGCCAGTGGGGGGGAGGATGGCTGTGTCTTCCGTAGGATCATAATGAGTAATTACCCAAAATTTGGTTAAGATCGGTCAAAGGTTGGAGGATTGTTTAGATAACAGACAAAAAAATTTATATACATATATGCCTTTATTGTTTACTTTCATATTATTTTGTCTGGATTGTACTTATCGAGTATCACAACGTCAGAAAGTTCTGCGTGACGTTCGCGTTCCCGCCGCCGTCTGATGCCGCGTCCACCTCAACCTTGCAGCCGCCAGATAGCATCACGGTACGCTCTGAAAAGGCAGATGCCCATCTGGCGCTGCGTGCGGACCGAGCCGGTCTCATTCATATTCATAAGCGGAGTCTCCGGAGCGTGGGCGGCGCTGTCTTTTCTACCGGCATTCCGGCGGAAGATGTTCGAGGCGGCCGGTTTTTTTTTTGACGTTTCGTGGTTCCAGCTCGAATTTGGCGAATCTGCCCACTGTTATGTTCAGTTGGGTAGTCATATTAATGTATAACACTGATATCAATATATAGTCATTTATATTTTGAACAATAGCCCACCTCGGTACAGGATTATTCTAGTGAGGGGGGCATTATCAAATAAAGCATAGAGTTGTATGTATTGCCAATGGTAAATATTTATAAGAAATCAATTTTGGTGCAATTCTCAGATATTTGATGACTATTTGCCTACTGATAAAAATTTACCGCGGGGAGAAAAAGTTACTAAAGTAAAAAAAAAAATGCATAAACGTGTTGTTTGATCGTTGGTCAAAAATACAATGGTTAACTAATTTTACTCTCGAATACTACAGTAAAATGTTATCATGGTAAAAATTGACTACTGATGATACAGCCGGGCTTTAGAGTCGTCCCTTTAGGAGTTACAAAAATGGTGTAGAACCTGTCTGTTCAAATATGGTCACTAAACTCGGCTTGTATTTATTTCCCGATCAGGTCCAGCCGGTGGCCGAGCTGAGCGAGGTGTGGCGGCGGTGGGCCGCGCTGGTCAGCGACGACGAGGAGTCGCCGCTTCCTCAGAACAAAGCCAAGGTTTGTAACTCTCGTTTCTCATCATTTAGATGTTTTAATGCTATTCTATATCTACAGGTATTCCTGGCAGGTAGGTACATTTGTGTACTTAAATTATAATACCTGAATTGAAATATCTTTCTGTGCGACGCGCGTTGGTAAATTGTTTAATTTCATTAGAGTACATTTTTCAAAACAGCAGAAAAAAGTTACAAAATACCACGCTTAAACGGGTCCTAAACTTTTTTTTTAAATGAAAATTCCCTGATGCCATATTTCGGAAGGCGGAGAGTTGAACGCTTTTAGGCCTGCCACCGCCCATATGCCCGTCCACTGAACATTCAACCCTCGCTGCAACTGAAGTAGGGGGTGGCGTCTACCGCTCAATTCGCCTGTGACGTAGAATTCTCGAAGATAAGTGTCGCATTGTATGTCAGCCGACACTATTTAAATTCTAATGTACTAAAGGGATGTTATGTACGAGAATTTTCATATTATAATCGCGTCTATCCAGCTGAACCTAGTGATTATTTAAACTGTTGTTGGGTCTCTGATGATAACTGATTAACGATGGGTAAATAAAAGTTAAATTTCTGTTACCGATCATCGTCGCAATCACAGTCACATAACGGTTTGCATACTATCACTAGCTGAAACAGTGGCAAACCAGCATAAATACTATTACAGTAGTCCACAGTTTACCGTTTGAGTACATGTGGGAGAGTGGAACGGACGCCTGAACATATTTTGTGAAATTGTGAGATACTTAAAGATGCACGTGAACGTATGATTGGTGGCCTGACTGTACTTGGACACCGCCCCCGCCCAGGAATGTTGTTTTATATATAGGATTTATTCGGGTATGGGTGACACGATGGAACACCTTAGGTAGGGAGTTAGGTCGGCCAGCGTGGGTGGGAAACATCTTCACCTTCGCGCCTACCTCTTTCTTTCTTTGTTAAGTGCCTGTCCGTGTAAGTGTGACTCAATCCATTTTATGTCTCGTCCACTGTCCCTCTTTTAGGAGCGTTTTTTGATGACTGGATCCCTGAGTGTCTGCTTTGAACTACTGCACCTTAATTTTCTATACATTTTCCATCTATGTGTAATCTAACTATGTATTTAATGGATTTGTGTTTAATTTTTTTATATGAATAAATACAGCACTTAAGGGACGCTGGAAGGAATTTTTAACTTTTGCGAAAATTGCTAATAATCACATTAAATTTGTTTTTGTTTTGTTTTCTATACTGCATAATCTTCTTTGAATATGTTCTTGAATTAAAGTCGCGTATTTTTATTAGCGTTGATGAGTGGGACCGACAAGGGAGCCCTAGCTTCTAAACCTCCCCCCCAGCTGTCCATAGTTTACCAGTGTGACTGTCTCAACAACCTCCGCATATTTTTAATAGGTTAGATTGTACAACTGTTTTATAATTAAATAAATAAAATAAAAAAAACAAATATGTTCACTTAGAAAGATCTGTCTATCAAATACAATGTATAGTTACCACCGGAACTCGAAATGAGTTAACAATTACGCTATGTTTAGCATGTAATTTCAAGTCGTTCTATTTTCGTGAGACATCTATTATTTCCTATTGAAAGCTTTGTATTTGTTTTAATTATCAAATAAGTATATTCTAAAATTGCACGTTAATAATAAAAAATGATTTCATTATAAATATAAATAAATTAAAGGTATCACATCTAAGTACTAATTACATTTTAAAATTTCTAATTTAACGCTAGCTAAAATGATTATAATTTATTTCGAAAGTCGGGGGGGTCGTTAAGGCTCAATTTAGCGTGAAAGTTTCACATTGCTGTATATGTATATACTGCCGGGCCCCGATAATTGTTGTTTTTATTTTAGTTCCGTACAAAAATGATCTCGGTTCTTGTACATACTGACGTTTATACGGCTCAAATTTGTTTGTTTCTTTGTTTTTATTATATTTTTGTGTTGAGTCATTTATTTACACTCACTCACGACTACCGTGCAATAAAATATTACGCTCGTGCGCTGACCTTCACCAGGGGCTAATCACACAACGGTACTACACGTCACTTTCCACGCTCCTAATCTGAAGTAATCAGCTTTTCACGGCCGGTTAGAATCGTCCGTGTAAAGTTTACCGGGCCGTCTCTGGCCATCATTGGGGAATGAAAAAAAATTAATCGAAAATAAATTATTAATTGAAAAAATAACTAACCTCGTGTGACACCACTGCACTAACTAATCCATAAAATAAATTAACTATTGTCCGGGAAACCGGTCGACATAAAATTAATAAAAATGGCATAATACAAAGTTAGTTGTTTAAAAATATTATAATTAAATCTAGACATCAAAAATTTTTAAATAACATCATTTACTGGAAGTTGTTTTTGTAACGTTTTCGTTAAACGACAATGGCATCTTGTTACCAACACTTGTCAGCGAAAAAAGAAAAATAACGAAGAGCAACGGGAGCTCTCTTAGAAATTTAATTTAATTTATTTTATTTGGTTCTTTAATATACATACTTACCATTGGATGCCGAAGAAGATATATAACGGTGTAGCATTCACAACTCAGATCTGCCCAAAACCGATATACAGTGTTGTTGCAGGGGTGGTCTCCAATGTAGGAATTGATATTGTAAAAAGTTTCAGGGTAATTCTAGAGATTTTTTTCTATATATTTCAAGTTAATTATAGATATTAAAATGTAATTTGAATTTAAAACTAAACTGAAATGTTAAAACAATTAATTAAAAATGGTTTATCACAATTCGTAAAAATAATAATATTTAAAAAAATTATAGATAACTCATAGAGACGAAGCTATATGGGAAAATATGGAAGTATGGGTAATTACAGTGCTTACGACCTGTCTTCGGCTGGCTTAAGTGATCACTTGACAAAATGTAATATTCAGCATTCCACCCATTGATCAATAATATATCCATTTCTATTGAATTTTTGGAAGTTGTATATATGTTACCATGTAGAAACACTTCGAGTATTAGCTACAACTTCACTATCGCCATCTATGGTCTGAAGTTTGATATTAATTTCTCTAAACAGCATAGATGTCACTAATGAGAATCTAATTTTTATTAGAATTATGAAAGAATATTTGACATAAAAACGATTATTGTAAATATGAAAACATTCTTAATTATCTGGAGTTACGTGTCATTTCGTACGAGAGCAATATTTGTATCAATTTGCACGGATGCTGGTATTTAAGAATATAAATAGGCACTTGAAGAAGCTTTGGGGGATCAATTGTGCGGGGGATCAATTGCCAGAGGGATCAACTGTCTGAGTGAACCAACTGTCCAAGGGATCAAGTGTCCGAGGGATCAACTGTCGGGGGATCAATCGTCAGCCAACCACATCTTTAATACAAACAATAAAATTTACGAGATTTTCTTTGCTTCAGACAT
The DNA here is from genome assembly GCA_031772225.1 of Eubasilissa splendida. NCBI lineage: Eukaryota > Metazoa > Arthropoda > Insecta > Trichoptera > Phryganeidae > Eubasilissa > Eubasilissa splendida. The sequence goes on from CM062868.1 coordinate 21,440,600, forward strand.
AATATTAAAATTGTCGACATTTTATCGAAGTTTTCTTTTAATTTTTTTTATTACATATTAAAATTGTAAAGCTTTTCTATATCTTCTTCTTGCGCCCAATCCGTTCAACGAATGTTGGCTATCATCACATTGTTTACTGCTCCACATGCCTCAGCTTCTTTAGCCATGACGTTCTGCTTCAGCAATCTTTCCCTGCATTATGAGGTGCAAGATCTCGCACTTCTCAAGATATTCAAGTTTTCGGATTTTTATTGTTTTAAATTCTTATTTTTCTTTATTCGTCCGAACTGTAACATCTTCATTCGTAACTCTATCCGTTCAACTTATTTTGTGCATTTTTCTGTAGATCCACATCTAAAATGTTTCGAGTGGCCTTGTCATTTGTTCGGTAAGGGTCCATGCTTCCATTCCACAAAATAATATCGAGAACACACGACACGTGACCACTCTAAGGTTGAGATCACGACTGCAGAACATCATGCCGATAAAGGTTGCACGAGCGTTTTCAATGTGGTATTTAGTATATTTAAATTGTGGCGATTTTCTTTGCTTCACACATTATTAAAATTGCGAAGATTTCCTCGGTCAAAGGTTCTCCCGAAGTCGTTTAACATCCCCCGTATTGCTTCTTTTTATTCGGGTATTAGACAGGACAGGGGTGGGGGGTGATCCTTTAGTTGCGCGTGCAGGTGTACACGACCCCCGTTCTCCTCCCGGCCGCGCCTGCCGGTGTGAGGGTTGCCAGATTAGAAAGGCCACCGATCGATGCCAGACGAAATCTTTTCAAAATTCAGCGCAGACATTTTTCCTTTTGCATATTGTATGCCTGGCGGCGAAAAACCTCTTCCATTATTGAAACACTCGTTTTAAAAAAAAATTTGGTAGACAGAAAATTACACATTCTTCTGTTCTGGCATACCAATCTCGCTTCGTCGATTTTCATACACTTTCTTCGATTGTTGAAGCTTTATTAAATATCTGGTATCTGATCATTCCAAGTCTTTTGCGGACGCCTTTTATTCCTGTTGTCTTCAACACTCGCTTTATATATATTTTTTACCAATTTTACATAGTTTATACCCACGACCATACCATCTCAGCAACTCTTTCTTAATCCACTAAGATCGGTTCCTCTCAACAAAAGTAAGAAAAGTTTTACTCCCGAGAATTGATATGCTATTATTTAAGATGTATAATATAGAGAAAATACGAGATGTTAGTTTGTGAATTTAGAGTGTTAACATTTCGATGCCCCTTTGTGCTTTCGTTATTGGTAATAATTAACATTAATATATAAAGTTAGACAGTATAGCCTAATAGGTTTGTGAACCTTTTCTCTCCGATGATGTAAACTGAGTTGACATTGCCTCTAATTATGTGAATATCTCTGTAAATATACTAAATACAGAGTCCATATTTTAGGTATTCCTTCGTAATATATTGATGTATTGGATAACATAATTACAATATATAAGTATTTACCATACGCAACAATAAAAAACAGTTTTCTCGAAGAACCTGACGTGAATTTATCAATACGTGTATGTTTACGCGCGGAGTGGTGCGGCCGGCGCAGTGCGCAGGGCGCGGGATGACGGATGCGTGCGCTGGCCGAGTCAGACGTGCTTTGTGTCTCTTTGTCGTTCGTGATGATCGATGTTTTTTCTAATTTTTAGCACTTTAACACAATCATTGATGTATGTCAACTATTATTTGAATGATTAAAGTCTACATGTACACTGAATTTACAGCACCGGAACGCGCGTTTTTATTTTTAGCACCGTGATGTCATTTAAAGTATAACATGTTACAGACTATTATCAAAAAAGATCTATATTCGCAATTAATAGATTTTTACACGTACCGAATATCCACTGCATTCACATTCCAATTCTAGTCTTCACATCGGTACATTAAATCAAACAAACGAAAAGCTCATTTAGCGTTAAGTACTATTCACAACTTATACAATTTATACAACTCATTAATTAAAATACAACTCATTGGCTTATTGAATAATACAAATTATCGTCCACTGCTCAGCTGTCAGTGTGTATTCTTCGCAGATATAGCTGAAAGAGTTCGCTTGATTTTTACATCTTCGAGGTACGATGAAACAACTCTATCATATGTATTTTATGATATAATATCTGAAAAATAAAGCAACATCTTTTAGACCATGACAAAGGCATGAACGTAGATAGATATTAGTGGGAAGGTAACTTAAGCATTATTAAAAGTGCAAGCAAAAATGAATATTAAATTTGCGAATATCTTTTTTCCCTTACGCGATAGAGAAAAATGAATCACAGATTCGGAATCGGCTCAAAAAAATCTATTAGAAACTACTCCCAGACTCCAGGAAGTAAAACACTTGTTGACCAGTGTTATTTTTTATTATTTTCAAACTAAACTTGTGTTATGAAAATTGGACCAACTTGACGGGCTCGGTAGCAAATAAAATATTTATTCGATAAAAATGATTTTTTCTGTATATATTTCTAGTTGACTAATTTGTATTAAAATACCACAGAAGTATGATCTGAAGAAATGCAACTTCACAATAATAATATATAATATTCCATTCAAAGCGCCGTTCACTTTGTTCCCAGCGTTATCCAAGAATGAAAATATTTAACGGCAGAATTATGAAGCTATCTGTGAAAATAGATATTATAATGGATGTCGTACTGCTTTGTCGTATCGCTTACGCAAGTCAAAGTTGATAAAATTTTAAAAGTAAAATATTTATGTATTTTTCGATAATTAATAAATCTAGGGTCCTTTTGAGATTATGTCCGTTTGATGAACACATTTTGGGCGTTGTTTGTACTGGGTATGAATAGGCTGCCGTCATCGCGGCCCATTGATTTCGTCATCTGTCGAGTGGATGGAAGGTTTCGCTTCGCCCCCTGCCTTCTGATTAATCACGACCCTCGTTCCCGCCCTGCTGTCACTTTTACCGCGCACTCGGGACCCTGGACCCTGGATCGATGCGGGCAGACACGCAATTACTGGGGGGGGTGAAACACCACAACAGAAAGCTCCGTATATATGTATTCTCATTATTGACATGGCAGTTACGATGCGGTAGTGATGAGCTCAAAATCGCTGATATCTGTAAGTCACAATCACTATCAGTGATCTAGTATCTGAGAATATCGAAATTTATGATTTTTGCCTGAAAATATTGTCAACTGAAATACAAGTACAGTCGAATTCGGTTATATCGAGCACGGCTGTAATGAGGAAATACATATTATTATTTTGATTCAGGCCTGTTCTCATACATTTCTTCACTCTTCACTGTTACAGTGAGCTCGCTTCACTGATATAACGTTCAAAATTATTGTTAACAAGTGAACAAAATACACTGCACGGTCTAAAAACCCTAATTCTTGAGAAGTCGAGAAGACGAGGTTCCTTATTGTTTACGATTCCTTTCAGGTTTGTGAACTCTTAGAAAAAAACAATGTGTGTTTATTTTGTGTGCGTAGTAAGTTTTAAACTTTAAAACAGAGCAGTATTTTGAATTTTGTTAAGAAATAATGACATAAAATATTTTTGTTCATACATTTATAAATTTTTGATTTTTCATATGTATTTTTTGATTCGCTTTTAATTTTAATGGATATTAAATATTTTTTTGTAATAGCGATTAACTGTTATAATGAGCACATTTGGCTGGTCTCTTCGTACTCGTCATAACCGAGTTCGAATGTATTTGTCGCAAAAACAATGTGGTTGTTATTGTTAATAGAATTTATACTATTAACTTTGTATTTAACCACGTGAGTATTACATTAGAAAATCCGAATACGGAAAAATCTTTTTCCTTCGTCGGGTAATAAAACCTGTAAAATTGGCACCATCAGATATTGAAGGGTGTTGTGTGGTGGTAAGTTACATAGTTAAATTTTAAATATATTTATAAAATTAACTATCTGTTTAAAAAGCCACGTGAGATTTATATTGAAAACTAATCAGTTTAAAAAAAAACTCTTTTCCTTCATCAGAGGGTTAATACAAACGAAACCGAAACATAAAATATGTTTTAGTTTTTTTTAAATGATATAAAATCAGTACATTGGAAAGATTTTTAGGATAGGACCAGCCGTTTAATTTAGTCAGATATAATTCATTAAATTATTAATTTCAATATTTTTTCAATAAATGGTTTGAAAATTCTGAGAAACAATGATTATTATTTCAACTTACCATTTAAAATATCGACTAGATTTCTGGTATGAAAAGCAATACAGTCTTTACGACTGAGTTTATAAAACACATTTTCAAATTGATCATCTTTATCCCTTGAATTTATTTTCCAAAGTAATAGTTCAGTATCACTGTACGTACACCCCTGTGTTCGACTTCCCTTATTTGAAAATACCTTTCCTTATATGACAATAGCGCGGGAGCTCAAACCGCGTTAGTGTAATAAAATTGGAATTTGAAAAGATTTATTTGGTCCACCCACCGCCGAAATTGCTCCACGACTCGTTAGTTTCAGTTTAAAAAAATTAGCGACGTCCTTCGGCACGAGCCGACCTCTGTTTGACCTTTCGGTTGACCTTGACCCTGAAGGCTGGGGATCAGCGGCCAGTCGGCCAGCCTCGGCCGAAAATGAAGGTCAATTAGAACTGTTAATAACCGTATAATAATAATAATAATACTATTCATTAATTAGCAGAACCGCCGGATGAGCGATTGCTAATTTGTCTGCGGATTACATGGTCGTAGATTTGATTTTCGTATCCTTTATTAAGACAACGTTGTATAATTCGGCCACAGTCTAGCAGAAATTCACCGTGTCCAGGTCGCAAGAGGGTGCGAGGGAGAGGCGGTGGAATGCCCCGCTAGGTCTCCCTAGACACCGCTCTTCCCGGCCTTTGTTCATCCCAGCAAACCACAGCGGGAGACCCAAATCCTAATAAATGTTTGAGTTTCATTTAATTTCTTAATAGGTTATCGTTCCAGGGGATCAGGATATTCCTTGTAATCCCGCAATCACGACTCACGCGCGTCATTCATCATCATAATCATCATCATCATCATCATCATCTATCCTGATGATGTTCAGCTCCTGCAGAATGGAGATATTCGCACGTCTTGCCTGTGTTCAAGATTCCACACCATACATAAATATCTTTCCACATCTTGTCAAGTCTGGACATGAAACTTTTCAGGATGCTTATGCGTCTATTGAAGACTAGCTAAAGTTACTGTGAACCAACTTACGAGAAAGGCACTTGGTGGAATCGCACCTTAGGTGTCAGGAGCACAGGAACAGGAAGAAGGGGCTCGCTGAATTCCGCTTCTCCTGGGTCTCTCAATCGCCTCTGGGTGCAGTGGACTGTATAAAATTATATCACCGTTTGACCTGACCGTTACGATTCTCGGCTGACCGCTCGCTAGCGGCGGCGGAGGGAAGGGAACATTAGTTCGATCAAAGTATATCATAAACAAGTATAACCTCCAAACAGCAATGAAGTTATGTTCATACTCTTGTCTTTCCAATCTCTATGTAGACGTGGACAGTTCGCAATAGCGACATGCGTAAAATAGATTAAATGTATTTGAGTGTGTATCATGTGGATAGATCATTACACGAATGCCTCACTTTAATAGGATTAAGCCACCAAAGTATAAAATCTCTCGAAAGGAAAGTATGATTGTGGTTTAATGTATTTTTTAGATGTCCAACATGACCAGCCTCTACCCATAACCATACCGTGAACAAATCGTCTGTAAACTATCGTCTTGCGCTGTGTAATACTCGGATAGTCTGCATATCATCTGTGTGATCATATTCATATTCCGTGACTGCAGCAGCAGGAATTTGCAGAGGAATTTTTCGACATCACCTGGGCTGATCAGGTGGCCTACTTAGCAAACATAGTCATATATCAATTGGCTTTGCGGCCGCACGCTACCTTCTCCGTAAATATTGTTCAAACGTTTGATTACATTTAAAATCATTTCAGCGCTGCGAAAATAGTTTTATTTTTGTTATAGTATTTCTTGGTGTGATATATCGATACCTTAATCTGGTCCCATGGTCAAAAAACCGTTTTTGATGCCATTATTTTCCTCTTTTATTGTTCTATCATACATTAAAAGCCAATAATTAAATGAGTTAAATACAAATTAAATGTATTAATTGGAAAGATATACATATAAAATCAATGTTATTAATAAATATTGTTGTTGCTACCGGGATTCGAACCTGGACCTCTTCCAATCCTAATTCAATGTTAATTCTGGCGTCTCCTATCGGTTTACTCAAAGGTATTTGAGATTCCGTAAAGACAAAGTAGATGGCTTTCAAGTAATGGAACGGTAGATGTATTAATTTGAAAAGTGTAACATGTAGGTTCGAACACAAGTGTTGATTGCACCAGAAATAGAGAACGTCCGCGGAAGTCACTTAACTCCTAATAATACTTTACAATTTTGGTAAAGAAATTCAGTCAACTCCAAATAAATGGCGTACTATTAATAAACAAAGCAGAAACGTAGCTTTCTATCAATAATTTTGATTTCGAAACGACCTAAAAACGAGGCTGAATTTCAATAAGTTTGATTAATAAAATCGAAACATAAAAATGGCACACTATATTTGATTAATTTTTTAATCAAAAAAGTGACACACTATTTTTTTTTTTAAACAAATTTAATTATAATCATAGTATGTTTTGATCAATAAACAAAACAAAAATAATTTTGATATTTACATAAATTTATTTTTGAAAATCTGCAATCTATTTTCTGCTGTGTGTTCAGATTTTCGTTATTTTGTAAAAATGTCTCGGATTTGTGTGAGAATTAATTGTATATTATGCCAGTTTGTTTGCGTCGAGTTAGTTATCTAATTTTAATGTTATTTAATCTACTTTCTGTAGTGTATAGATAGATATCTAGATCAAAATAAACATAAACCGTTTAGAAATTTATAATTTATACAAAAGAATCAAGATTCTAAGGATGCAGAATAATGGCCAAGTTTAACATTCATAGTTATTAATGTATGACATTAGTCTTACGTTATGTATACACAAAAAGTATATAAAAAAATTATCGCTTTCACTATTAAAGAATACTTTCTCTTGATGACGTAATTTTTTTTATTACCGAGAGAGCGAAATATTTTTTTGTGTACAACTTACACGTTAACGCATGCCGACACGCCGTTTGGGCGCGGGGGTAAGCAGCGGCGATGGAGCGATATCGCTAAATGATGTCAGGTGTTTATTATGCGCATCCATCATAGTCGACGGCGTTCATCTCTGAACCAGTTCACAGCGGCGCTTTTGAAACGTACACGGTCGCAGATAATGCATCTTCAATGTTGTGATGCAAGAACGGGCCGACATGTTTAGCCTGCACATGAATATATTTTATTTTATATTATCATCCTGGACGGATCGTGATCTTCATGAACTTCTGCCCTCTTGACTGTGCTCCTCCATTTTTCTCGACATCCTGCAGATCTTGGGGATGTCACCAGAAGAGTGCCTTTTGCCTCTTCAACATGGTCGGTCCGACGGGTGGGAGATCTTTATATACCTCATCGTCCTTCGACGTGACCCACCACGACAAACTTCTCCAAGATGTCTTCCCTTCTCACCCAAAGATGCCCGAAATATTGATGGATGGAGACATTCGTGCAACTCTTGCAGAATCGAGACATTCGTGCAACTCATCGTTCATAGTATACACAACGTGTGTCTCCAGCACCACATTTAAAAGGCATAAATCCATCTTCTCTTCCTTGCCTTCAGGGTTCGTGATTCAACACCATATAAAATATGGAATGCACCAGAGGCTGTATATGCCTGACCTTCGTTGTTTTAGAAATGCATATTATACACAGAATTAACAGTTTAATGATACAGTAAAATATGGTCATTCAACCTCTTGAATATGCGTTCACTATTATGCAAATACCCACTGCAGCCTTTAGATACTAGTCACTTGACAATGAAATATTATGTATATTATATACAAATTGAGATCAACATGGATGGACATAAATAAAAAATGTTATATCTCTACTTGAGTTTATTAGCACTACTCGAGTTTCGAGAGAAATAGTAACTCTCATCAACAGGTGAAATATTAAACCAAATACACACAAGTATAGGAAACAAGGCTTTTAGATGGTAGTTATACAAGTATCTGGGTACTGACAAGGTGGTGGAGGGAGTGGAGTTTGTGGTGGAAGGTGGGGGGGGGGGCGGTTGTAACGGGAACATTGACAGGAGTGGAGATGAGTTGGAAAATGTAGTACATATTAAAAATTTACGAAAATTACGTCTAATCAATTCAATGATGTCCTATGCACATCTTGCGCGAATCTTCTAGGATTAGTTTTAAACACTTGTAAGTTGAAACAGTGTCGCAATAACATGTGTAACACTGCCATTACGCCGTACCTAGCTGACCGACGACACCGGCGACATCTGCATAATACTTTACTTAACGCACGTTTATACAAAAAGTCTCGTTTCATTTCACCACCGACCTCCACACACATAACGTAAATAAAATAATAAAATACATAATTTTTTAATTATAATTAAATACTTAATATCTAGAATTAATCTGGGCACGCCCAGCCCGCGTGCGTAGCCGCTAGCACGCGCGTGCCGGGCACCGGGACATTGACTTTATTGGACGAATGTGAAGCTATGTCCATTATCATTAAGAGTCTATAGACTATATCGAGCCCGATACTCTCTGGACTTTGTTCAATGCTACCACTTGTACAAACAGCCAACTTTTTAAGAAGTGAATTTTGCCAGAATGGACTCTTTAATTCTATTTTGAAGTCGCGTGCACTTTTTGTACATTTTTTGGTCACATTCTGATCGACCGCAAAGTTCGATGACTTTTTATATTTTTTGTATTCGAATTGAAATATTTCAATTAAGCTTAATGATCGCATAACTACCACCTTTTTTGAAATGCTTATATCTCTGACATGTTTCAGGTTAAGCACGTGCAGCTTAAACATTTTGGACTCGTATTTTTAGTATGTATCTACAGGTGTGTATAACTGATACGTATATTTTATGTACAAGTTTAATTAATTAATTAAAAAGATGTACTGAAAAAATCTATTTATCGAAAATATATTTAACAACAGATATCTCATAGAGACGAAGCTAGCGAAGTATGGGGTGATTACAGGGCTTACGACCTGTCTTCGGCTGACTTAAGTGATTACTTTATATAAATATAACGTTCACCATTCTCGTCCATCAATCTCCACATCTATCAATTTTTTTAAAGTTGTATATATGTGGACTCGATTCGAGTACCACTACACCATCGCCATCTATGGACCAAATTTGATAATTAAATCTGATTTTTTGAAATTATTTAAGGCATTATTTTTTATATGTAAAATGTTTTTTAAACACATTATATAATATAATAAAAGATAGCTTCGTCTCTATGAGATATCTGCTATTTGTTTAACAACAGTGCCTTTGTGGGTGAGAATCCAGTAATTGTGTGTTCTTGGTACATATTCAAATATTAAAAAAATATTTGGTCGCTACCGGGAAATACTACAGAACTATGTTCTGAAATTGCAACCTCACAAAGAAATGTATTTTTAGTAAAAACATATTTAGTGTATTATTTTCACATATAATTCAATGTAGTATCTATAGGCTGCGGTGGGTAGTCCCATTTTTAAGAGGTTTAATGACCATGTTTTGAATGTAGCTTATTTATTTCGGCCTTTGTTGCGTCATTGAACTGTCAATGCTCTGTGTAATATAAAATAAATAAATAATTGCATGGTACATAATATTGCATATACCACACGTTACGTCATAGGCTAGACGACATCGCGCGTGTTCATCAGACGCATCGCACGAAGAGATTTCGCCATTTCGTGTCGACAAATAAACGTTTGTCAACAAAGGAAGAGAAGTGTGACAGTTGCCAATTCCTTTCCATTGTGCGCGAAGAGACGTCCCCCTTGCCAAGAATACATTCACGGAAGAGCTGATGACGTCCACGGACGCGGGGCGAGCTTCGGAGAGTGGAAATGTACAATGATGCAAGCGGTAGCATATTTCAATAATCACCAAAAATTGTCTGGCAAATATGAGATAGATGATTGGCGACTAGTTTTTTAGACCGATCTATGAAAAATAAGAGTAACTTGGTGGTTTTCCCCTTCAGTGCTAGACCAAACGATCGATCATTATTAAAGTTTGTGACACGATTTTCATATTGAATTTTGAAAAATTTAATAATTAATGAAAATGTTTGTTTTCGGTGAACTTCACACATATACCTTTTGATGAAAGCAACGAAATTGTTATTTACGTAGCGTCGCGTGGGCAGGTACGACCGGGTCTTCTTCAGCCCAGCTCATTTCTATACTGTTACTTTGACGCATGATATGGCCGAAGAATTGGAAGAATCTTTTATTCACTGTTGGTATCACTGATGGGACTCGTTGTTGCTGGATTTATTGCAGGATTGGGTCGGTGCTTTTCTAATGTCACGAGAATGTGTCTATGCCTTTAGGAGTTTCGGGTGTATACCAGAATACAATCTAGCGTGGACGGTACAAGGAATCTTCATCAAATTATATGTATTAATTAGAAAGATATACATATAAAAGCAATTTTATCGAAATATATTGTTGTTGCGCCACCGGAATTCGAACCGGGGAAGGTGCATTATCCAACTATGCTACAGCGACAATTTTCGAACCTATATGTTACCTTTTTGATATTAATACATTTAATCGTTACATTATTTGAAAGAGCCATCTATCTTATTTTTACAGAATCTCAAATACCTTTGAGTAAACTGATAGCAGACGCCATAATTATCAATTCATTTTTATTAAATTTTGGACACGTTGATACAACTTTATTATTTAGGAGAACACATTCTTATTGAACAGACGGTCTGTGATATTTTAAATGTTCTGAATAATTACAACTTCACAATAAGAATGTGTTCTCCTGATGACAAATTATATGTATTAATTAGAAAGATATACATATAAAATCAATTTTATCGAAACATATTGTTGTCGCTATCGGGATTCGAACCTGGATCTCTTTCAATACGGGGAACGTGCATTAACCGATTATGCTACAGCAACACAGTGCATTGACGACAAATTTTCCAACCTATATGTTTGTCAACGGTCAAAAGTCAAATGGAATTGTATACGCGTGACCAATCCGATCATCATCAACAATTTTTTTTTATTGAGCATTTATAATTAACGTACTGTTAAAAAATAATAGCAATAATAATTTATTTTTTTATGATTAAATCGCACAAACTAAACATATATTATTAAGGAATTATAAAGTTTTATTATGTTTTACCTTCGTACATGTTTTTTTGTATAATTATGACCACACTCTCACTGTAAACTTTCAATTTCGCATCAGATTTGTTTTGATCGATTACATACTTATTTTTAGTAATCTACGAAAGGTCATATGCAATATTTCAGTCACCCCTCCGATCATCGATTTATTGAGAAATCTTTCTTAAAAAATATATTTTTAAATTTTGTATGTCGCCGTCGTTATGTCGTTGGATTTAATGCCGCGTGGATCAACGGTCGACTAGATCTTTTATCGGCTGGATCTTTTGTCGTCGTGGACGTATAGTCGTCGGGCCAAAAGTCCGTGGAGCTTTTGTCTTGGCACCCATACCAGGTTCGATGCCATACAAAAGATGCATCAGCTCACGACTCTCATACGGAGCATTAAATTTCTCGAATACATATTTGCCGATGATTCAGTTCGTTGCGATGGCGATGGTCGCCCGGCCGGGTGGAGACCTCGGGTCAGCTGGACCCGGCCGACCCGGGCGACCCGGGCGACCCGACACTGGCACCCGCCGGGACGGCTTTCCCCCGATGCGTCACCGCTTCACACCGGCACCGTCATCGCCGCTTTTGTTACAAACGCGCTGTTGCAGTCAGGGCCGGACAGGAAAAGTGCGGGCTGTGGGCCATCTTCTTTATTAATTTACCTGCACGTCAGAAACCTGGACTGTAAACAATGAAAGATGAATCCTCAGGAGGCTATAACTAGGAACTTTAGCACTTTACATTATGAGACAAAAGTCACAAATTTCATAAAGTTAGGGAACAGCTTTAATAGCTAGGCCATATCTTGTACCGCTTGTAATTTAAAATAGTAAATGACATGCTGGACGCCCTTAATTTAACTGAACTGATAGTGTACCACGTTCCCGCGCGGAGTACCAGATCGTCGGCGCTGTTCCATGTAAATGCATCATATACTCATTTTTATAGTAATGCATCCACACAAAGACTTCACAGGCTTGGGAACGATTTTGGTCTTGTAGATATATTCCGATATTGTATGTTTAAATACAAGAGTGGATGTTTTTGATGCTGTTCTGAGTCAAAGGTGTCATTGATTTTGGTACTCGGCCATTCTGTGTTAAACGATATAATATTATAAAGTAAGAGTTCTTCACTTTCCTAGTGTTTCTCTTCTTCGTCGGTAGTTCTTTGACGCTACGAGGATGACGTCTGGCGTGGTTTATCGATTGTGAGTCCGAGTGTAGCTGATGAGTCCTATTATCAGACCGCACATGCAGACGACGTTGGGCAGGGAGGTTTTGAGTTCTGAAGGATGGATCTTTTCCTCCATTTCTTTCCTCTGTTATTACACTCCAGGAAGCGGCAGCACAATATCGAGACACTTAAAAAGCTTCAAAATATACTAATAATAATGTTTGGGCAGGGATCAATAAACTCCTGCTCCACTCTGCGCCTGCTTGAGGCTGGTCCTGGATTCAATGCACTCCATCATTCCGAGGGACAAAGGTCATCATTGTTTTTAAATCATTATCGGACGTACTACCGCTGGTAATGAATCTGCGCCTAACTATTTAAATCTTAACCTCACTTATTTTCTACAGCCTCACCTCACTATATGTTGATATACTACGTTAATTCGGTGGAATAAGTGACAGACGTGAGCATTAAATGTTACATTGTAATTTGGTTTGTAAAATTTAATCAGTTTTGATTTTATTACATCGTCTATCTACTACATATCTAATGGCTAAAATAAAAAAAATATTTATTTTCTTTCAATTCTCAGTATATTAACTTACAAATGTTAATATTTTCGTATTTTAGGTAAATTTAGCCAAGAAACAAACCGTTTTATTTATTTTCCCAAATATTCGTCAAGTGCTCCGAAAAACTGCGAAGCGCGGCGTCGCACGGCAGTTGACTTTCGGCAGTGAAACGTAGCCGTCGTGTGTCACTGCCGGAATGCTACATTAATAATTGTACATTCAATACATACACGGGCCCATGAGCTACTATTATAGTTGCATACTAAATAAAATACGTCAAACTCAGGACGAATGAGTACCATAACTATGATAAATAAAATGGAAAATCCATTATAACATCTTTGACATATTTCTTCACTTGTCTCTCTCTCTCTTTTGTTGGTGAATTCTGGTCTGATTGTCATTGTTATCCAACTGCCTATTATTGCGTGAGGCGAGTTTAATTTTCTCGACCCTGATACTCCTGTCCTTTCTCGTACTTCCGGTCAGTTTGTATTCTTTCACTGTGGATGAAATTAGCAGTAGGATTTAGATTGATTGTACTTTGCTAAATGTCATCAATTTCTTTCATTTGTTCCTTTACGGCTTCATACAGCTTCATGATGCAGGGGCATATCTGGTCTATGATTCTTAAGGTTATAGCATTCCTGAATTTTCAATTCTTTTTCCGGTTAGGATATAACATATTGGGCTTGACTTTATTTTCACTGTTGCAAATTAAATTTCTGAATTTTTTACAAATTACGTTGTTTAAATAATCTATCGCATTTGTTATGTTAACACAAAGGTGTGAATGTTTGTTGAATAGCTAATATTTATTGACTCGTAAACATTTATGTGCCATTTTGTTATCGCTCTGCTTTCTGTTTCCGCTTCACTGACTCATTAGTCGTGCTTACCTGCTGCATTAGTTAAATCCATCGAGCGTGGCAGCCTCGCAGCGCTTCCTCTAGTATTTAAAATACTATGCTTGAAACGGATTATTGACTAGGCAAATGTTTACTTTCATTACGACAGTACGCTTTAGCTGTGTAAAGAACTTGACGCATTGAGGCGGGGATGAAACCCCTGGTTAGTTATTATACACCTTCTTGATTGCTTACAAAGCAGATCTGTCAAAATAGGTTAATTCCGCTTTAATCTTCATCTTACAATTACTAATATATCCCAAAGGATTATAAGTTAAAATACATGTTTAGAACGCAATAGAAATATTGTTTTTTTTTTCTATTTTATGAGTAGATATTTCATTCAAACAGTTGGAATTTTGAGTATACAATATATACCAGCTTTCAGATCTGCGAGTTACCGAGAAAAGTGACAGAGTGTAAACCAGAGGGCAGGAGTTCACGATGATCGCAATCCTTTAGTTAAGAGGACTGATAAAGAGAATTACGAAGACTGATGAAGGTTCAGTGGCATACTATGCTAATGTGGTGCATTGAGACCCAAAAAGTGCGCATTCTACATCACATTTGAAATCAATATTTTTGCGTTAATAGTATTCCACAGTGAGAAATGGTATTATTAAATTAAATAATGGATTCTCTGGAAACACTACGTATACAACAGCAGTTCCCCGCCAATATGTCAGGTTAGGGACCAGACCATCCACATATCATACATCGGACAAGAGGCATATTTTTATTACTAAACCATACAGTACTAATTTTCCTTATATACAATACTTAATTAGGGGGTTCTGTTTTCCATTCTGCATCGGGGTCCAATTGTTGTAGTGATGTTACTTTTGTTCATTATTCTTGTAATATCGTGCCTAAAATTATTTTTAACTAAAACATATAAGTATTAGTTTCTTGAAAACTAATTGTATGTAGTTCAAATCAACAAGCAGAACTCTTAATTATAATAATGTTTCTCAAAATTGATGCTATCAATGTTAACAGTGTGGTTATTAGAATCAGCCGTAACAAATTGGTTATATGTATCAAGATATATAGAATAACTGCCACCTACTGTACTTGGATACTGTCCAAAGTATTTAACAATAATGACGTTGTTTAGTCTGACCCGTAGTCTTCATACTTCTCGTATTGTACCGATCCCTCATCACACCGTTGTTAGAGCCGTGATGGTCCTTAGATGATTACCTGCGGGATATTTCTGTTCCTCCTTGAATCACTTCAATAAAAATGATTGCAACATAATGTATGTCGGCAACCCTTCCCGAATCAGAACATATTCTGTACTTGGTGTGTGGTGTTTATTTCTTTCAAACTGATCTATCTCATTCCTTTATATAAAAATAACTATATAACTCAACCTTTTTTTTTAAAATATGATAACGGATAATGGACGGATCAAAAAATAGTGGTTTAAACAAAGTGTTTTATCTTATTCTTTATATAATATGTGGCCACAAAGTAAATTTGCTAATATTAAAGAAGAGAAAACTTATCATTTGGCATATTTCAAGATTTTTCTATCACATTAATGTGACTATCAAGTATTAATAAAACAAAAAGCGGATTCTTACCATAATTTAAACAAATAATAGTAATATAAATTTTCTAATTTAATGTTTCCTTGATGGAATTTAAAGAATTCGAAGCAGCTAGGTGCTTTAGATTTTATTTTGTATACTTTGCCACCTATCGTCAAGTAGCGCTACTAATTTGTAACCGCGAGCGTTTTTAGTGAGTTTCACCGCTGCGTTATTGTTCTGTTCACCGATAGGTGGCGACGCTTTTGTCTTTTCAGAATACTCATTGTACATGTTTTATAGTTAATAAATTTCTCGACTAACGGTTTAATTTCATATTTGTATTTAAGCGCAATACGCCGATGAAAAACGCGTTACATGTCTCGAGCACATGTATCATACCACTCCTGCATCTGTAAAATATTTTTTCTGGTTTGAAAAAAAAAAACGTAAATTCATTTCAATTAAATAAATTTAAAAAATTCTCCCTAGAGATGGAACCGATCACACACTGTTGAGGAATGAAACAAATATTCTTACAAATTTTACCAAATTAAAGATGATTATTTAATTGGTAACGCATTTCCCTGGATAGGAAATGTTCCCGGTTCGTATTTCGATAGCAACCAATTTTTTTTCGAAGAATAGATTTTTTCTGTATATATTTCTAATTGATTAATAATTTTAATTTGTATTAAAATGTATGTATTTCAAAAATATACATCAATGCATTTAATTCTATCACTTGTACGACAATTCGACACCACAATCTATTAGATGGCAGAGTATTGGCTTGGCAACGTGAATATTTTTGATTCCATAAAAGAATTGGAATGAAAAAGGTATCGATCGCGATACAGTTAAAGTTAAAAATAAAACACGCGAAAAAAGTGACAGTATATAAAAATATTTTCTAACGCAGTTTTCGTGACTGATTTTACTGGGAATGAACAATGTTTATGTTAATTTTTTTGTATTTTTATAGAAAGTAATCACTTTGTGGTTTGACATATTAGATTAAATAGCACAATCACAATCACTTTGTATAAAACAACGAAAAAACAGAATACTGTCTGTCAGAGTCTCTCTCTTTCGCATGTAATTTTATATTCTGTCTTCCTCTTTATGTATATATGTATAAGTGCACTCTGTATTTATCGTTAGTTTTAAATATGCTCTGACGAAATTTAAGCTAAGCGAAACCGTTTTGCGTTTAATGAAATTCGTGTTTTATACAAAGTAATTGTGTTTTATTTATTTTGAAATTTTCTCCAGTGAATATAAATCGAAGTTATTTAAGTCGTATAACGGTTTTTTTTATTATTAGTTTTGTATATATCCGTAAATAATAGTGTCCAATGATCAAAGACGTGCAGTGCGTTACTAAAAATGGTGAAATTAAATAATCTACAATAAAGATCGTGAATGTATATTTACGAATTTATAACAATTAGAACCATCTGTGTACCAGTAGAAACATTAATGGCTTAGTTTTAAAAACTACCACGACAACTGGTAGCTGCAATGCGTCGATTGTGGCTGTTCACGTTACTATCTTCTATTTTTAAGTCAGTGTATTACTCAAGTCATACAGTTGACTATTTACTGAATTGAAATTCGTGATAGGGTGTAAATAAATATAAATTCCTTAAATCCTTTAAGCTCGAAGAAGTGTTTCACATTGTACATGTTGGGCTGCCTAATCGTGACCGGTGCGGCTACAGCTGGTGTTACCGCGAGTACTGGAATTATTTTTTTGCGCTCTTTCTAATTATTACTTCAAAAAATATTGACATTCAAATAGCTGCGCGCGACGTAATAGTCGTGGGCCGGTCGACTGTTCCGCTATCGTACATAAATACGGCCCTCAGGTCCCCCCTTCTGCGATTTGGACTTGTGCCGCTTCGCTTCGTCGTTAGCCAATGTTTGGGCTTGGATCTCGGCTAAACGGCCGACATTACACTCAATCATGTCGTTATCGCCCCGGCACAACATCGCACACGCGGTGATATGGGAGATTATTCCGCCGAATTACTTTTTGAAGAATTCCACGTGCCGACACTTTGTGAAGAAATTCTATTCTTCAAATAATTAAAGAAAAACGAAAAAAAAAAACAATTTATTACCGAAAATCGTACTTGATGTAAATTAGTATTTCCGTGCTCTTAAATCAATACACCATTTGCACAATAACACTGTACGCACTTAGCACTATCTTTAACAGCCTACCTGGCAACATTAGGAAAAATAGCAATACTAAAAAACTATCAAATGCTATTAAAAAAACACTTCAAAGTGAGCTTAAAAAAAATCATGTAACTTAAATTATAATATTATTTATATGGCTAATACTATTATAACATTTAACACTATTGTAAATAATAATTTGTATTAATATATATACAGTCCACTTCTCTACACAAACATAGACTTACTTTCAAGAGAAGTGTAGTACGAAAAAAATCAATTATTGCACCTATCATAAATATTGTATCATAATTTGTAAAATATAACTCTCGGGTCACTCGGGTCTCTTTTTATACGTATTATTTTTTATGCGGTTTTGAAGTTACGCGGTATATATTTTAAGATTTTTTTTTTTAAATAGCTATTTTAGACCAATTTTACATGTCGAAAAATTGAGAGAATTTTATCTGTATATGCAAACACAGTCTGCACCAGTACTATTCAGCCGAAACCAAGTGAAATTGAAAAAGAAAATGAAAATAAAACTCCAGTCACCTCACTGCGAGTGCAATTCGAGAAGGTCTTCAACTTTGCAGTCAATTGGCAAACAATTTCATTGAAAAAGATGATAATTCTGAACGAACATTCAAGTTTCAAGGCGAGCTTCAGAATTGCATTTCTGGATATCAGGAATTGTACAAAATATTAGCAAAGTTTAATCACTGATTTTATTGTCAAAAGGGAAAAATCAACATGCGAGGTTGAGGCTAATTTTATTTATGAAGAGCCATCATCTTCAGAACATAGATCTGATGCGCTTCCAGTGATGAAAGTTATTTCCAACCAGTTCGCAAATTATGCCGAACATTGTCATACAACAATATTTTTCGATAAAATGTATATCTTTCTAATCAATATATTTAATAAAAATTATCATTCATAATAAGAAGTGCATTATTTTTATCAAAATAAAAAAAATATGAAGACTGTCGAGGTTGCTTGCAACTTACATTTTTTAAAAGTGGATTTAACCGAATTTAAAAAATTACCTCCTTATTTGTAATATGTGTGCAAATGTTCAATTAACTAAATTAGTTAACACACTGACGCGTGTGCGCGCGCCTGTATCGGTCCGTGTGCAGTAACGATTGACCACTAACCATTAGATATCAGAAATGAAATAACGACCGTAATTAAGAATTTATCGGCCATGTGAGTTATCGATAAACGCTCTGAATGCTCAATCATATTTTTTTTTTATTATTATATCTCTGGTTTATTATCTCGTTAATTCTCAAAACCTGTCGCAATAAATTTGTAACGCATTGATTAACGATTTGTTTCTAAACCAAAGGTGAACAAGTTTGTAATGTTGCATATACGTTTTCATGCTTCGGCCATCGTGTGCGGTTGATCTTTGGGATCCGAGATATTTTTTTTCTCGGCCAATCGACAAGGAGCGCGAGTGAAATTCAGATGTTTTTTTTTATTTTTCACGTCTGCATCCCGACATCGCTGTACCTCTGAACACATGTTCGAAGTATCGCCGAATGTGCCGCCCATGTCTGGAATCCAAGATACAGATACAAATACAGAATACCTCAACCGGTACTGCCGATGTCATCTTCCTTCATAAAATGGCCAACTCCAAAGTAGACTGCCCCGATTTACTCAGACGCAATTCCAGTCGAGTGCCATTTAGATTAACTGGAACTAATCTCACATTCAGTCTTCCACATTGTAACACCAATGTCAAACAGAACTCATATTTCTACCGATCTTCCCTTTATTTCAACTCACACATTAATGAATTAGACATTTTCAATACTTTATGGCTTTTATTCTATTCCCTATTCCATTTTCCTTCCTCTCACCCTCCTGATTTGGAAAACGTGTAACTCTGGTTTAATTTTTTGTTACACTTTTATTATGATTTTTTAAAATTAATTAACTGTCTCTATCTGTTATTGCATCCCGGCATCATGTATCTTCTGCAATAATAATATTTTAGTGAAGTGACATCTGTGATCCGACAAGTATAACTTTAAGAATATTATTAATAATTGTTAATCGTACGTCCTTAGTGACGGTAAATTGACAGCCTGCATAATTTTTATATATTGTATAGATTATTTATTATTTCGGGTTAACTTATTTTTAAATTGCATGTATTTTAAGACTAACACAGATAAAACTGTATATACTGCTTTAGCTAAATCAATGAATTTATTCTTGATTTATCAACAAGTTAACAAAAAAAGTAATCACAGTTTCTAGATCTTGTCACGGGCGTGACGATGTTGACGAAGAGTGGTCGTGTCTTGGAATAGTGCTGTTCACGATATCCGTAAACAATGACCATTTTGAGTTTTTGAGATCTTGGACTCGCGAGATCCGTCCGCTAGCACGTGACCAGACTTGCGATGGGGCTGGAGATCGTGATGCGGACGCTATTCATTTAGCAAAATCACGAGTTCCCATCCGAGTACATACTATTTATATTTATAATTATTAATTTTATACCATTCATTTTTTATTTATTACGTAATCTTATTTAGTAGGCACCTCGGTATCACAGTGCGCGGATGATGAGAGGAGTGCTTTTGGAAGAGAACGACTATAATGATTTGAGTCTAAAAGGATCCGGGTTAAACGAGATATCAAGGTGTCGCTTAACTAAAATTATGAACGTGCAATGATCCACCGCGCGGAGGGGGGACTGAAGGCAGACCTTCGCTCGCTCCCGGACCCGTCAAACGTTCATTGCAATTTCCAGTCAAAAGCTCGTCGCTTACATCAGTAGCCGCTTACGTTCAGTATTTCAACTCAGTTGTATACTAGGTGAAAAATGGAGCTCTCGTCAATGTTAAAATCACGCCGGTACCGACCGATAAATAGACAACAATACAGCAGCCTAAGAAGCTGGCACTAGCGCCTCACTTCTCTCGCGGCAGCCTTCCAGACGGGTTCGTTAACCGCGTTGTGGAACATTTAGTGAATTGCATCTGTAACTGTCTTTCAAGCACCAATAAACATCGATCTATTGTAAGTAGTCTTTTATTGTTCGTCCGAATTGTGACGTAAATGTTAAAATTAGCAATATCAAAAAATTATAAACAACCAACTAAATTTAACTACGAGTCCAATTCTAAAAAATTTTCCTAAAAATTATTCGAGTAAATTTGTATTAAGTATACTAAATTTATTTTTTAAATAATTGTTGTTTTTTTTTTAAAATAGATTCTGGTAAAGAAACAATAATATACGTTTTAAGTTAGTTATGACATCTTGAAGAAAAAAATGGTATTTTTTCTAAACCGGTAGATGTATTTCAACTCAATTAAGTGGTTAATAAAACATAGATAATAAATACAAATATAATTAATTTCACAATTATAAATATGCCCGTCCCAACGCAGAATATTCTTGTGAGACTGGTGCAGAACGGAAGAAATATAACGGAGCAATTTTCTCCTCCAGATCGGGTAAGTTGTTGAAGAAATGCAAACACAACAGTTCATAAATTCGCTCGTATTTGGTTAAGACACGGAGTCGCCTCTCACGCAGAAAGCACAGTGAGGTATGAGGTATGAGCTTTCTTCGGGTGGGGGGGGGATTGCTTATTGTCATTCTGTTTGTACACGTGCCGCGCGGCGGCGTACATGGACGTATCACTTTGCGCGACCCGCGCCGCCGGTCGTACGTTACGATTACGTCGCCTATTAAAGTCTAATGTTAATTAATTATCTTTAACAATAAGACATTAGGACCAATTTATTTTCTCTTAAAGGTCTACCCGTGTATGTGTACTGAAGGCTCTCGCCTACTTTTTCAAACTAACGGTTTGTTTGTGTGTAAAAGCAAATTTTAACAGTTTTTGTGATGTTTATCAATACGAGAATCTATTATTACATATCCGAGATCTTCATTCCAGGTCCAGGGCGCCTTATCGTCTCTTCGGCAACTGTCCATGACGTAATTCCGAGAATACACGACGTAAATAATACATACGATATGAAATCGATAGGTCGAATTGGCGGAATTTTAACGAACATTTACGACGATGGCACACATATGCATATCAGGCACATCAGCCCTGATATAGACCCTGCAATGGGAACCGAATCGTCGGCCACATACGTCAATTATACACATATATAAAACTGTACACTGAAGATTCTAAATTAAGGAGACTAATAAAACATTTTAAATATTAGGTAGACTAATATAACATATTTGGATGTTAAATATTTAATTTGTATTAAGAATTTCACATAACTATATTCGGAAATTTGCAACTTCACAACAAAAATGTGTTTTATTTATAAATATATAAGTTTTATCTACTAAATTTGATCAATTCTGACATCTCCTAGCGTGTACCACGCGAAGGTATTTGAGATTTATCGCAATATAAAGATGATAGGTTTTAAAAATGTAATATAAGATGTACCTATTAATTGGAAAGACTACATAATGCATGTTCAAAATCCTTTCAAAGTCCTTTTGGAAACACCTCAAGCGAGCGTCTCCAGTTACGAACATTATTTGTGCAAATTAACTTTCTAATACCATTAATTATCATGGCAGTTATTTATACATGTGTTTATAGTTACTATACACACGTTGGGTTATTAAAACAACATTGGCAAAATTCTACTCAATTCAAAAAAATAATCTATTAGAAAAAAGCGGAATATATGAAATAACTTGTAGAGATCGCGTTAAAAAGTATATAGGTCAATTCGCGAGAAATTTAAATACGAGAATAAAGGAACGTCGCCGCTGCCAAAAAAATTACAACTTTTCGGAATTTTCTAATCATATGATTGAAACAAACCACACATGGATTAAAAGTTCTCCACTCGGTACCTTATAAAGTATTAATAATAAATAATTTGGAAACCATTAAAATACAAAACGATTTAAATTAACAACAACATAACACTTTGCCTTTACAATTAGCGGCCGAAACCTCCCCCGTCATCTCAAGCCCCGTCCCATTGCCCGAATAAACTACAATACGGTATTTAGTTTAATTATCATCTGATGATGAGAGGGACTATACCTCTCGAAACTAATAACGAAAATAACCCAACGTGCGTATAGTACAAAGTTTAGTTTTGAAAATTAAAATAATTTTCTAATCGTTGTACTTTCAATTGTGATTCGACCCGCAATAAACGCCAACTTTTGTAAGTCCTGTTTTAATTAAATACCTTGCTCTGGTCACAGTATATATACTCACTCGCTCATTCTACATTCGTATACACCGCGACATACGTCCACACGCGTGTGAACTGAAGAGAGATAGGTCCTTCAGTCTCACCACCTACGACACCTTCTGATTCGAATTACATAACCTTCAAACAGCAGCCACCCCACCCGAGCGACTCGACTTAAAGCCCACACCTTTCGAGTCTGATAAAACTAACCCCTGTAGTCATCCCTGCTCTAGGGACCGACTGCGACGAAGGAGAATACTCTTCCATCTTTCCAAGGGACCCTCGCGTAGGTCAGGTCAGGCGAAGTGGTCAGATGAAAGCGAGGAATGGCAAATGAAGGTGTGACCACGGAGCCCAGCCCGAATCGTCTTGGCGTGGGCCGCTCTGATCGCCGTCGTTGTACACCGTTGGTGAAACTCATTTCACCAAATTAACAATGCACACGTGTCATTTTCTACGGTCGGCCCTTACGCACGCTGCTATTAAATCACAAGTCTCGGTGACCCCGATAAACGGAGTAGGCCCGCATTATCTAGATATCTAGACAGGCGACTGGTTATGAGGTGCACATTTAGTATGTGTATGTAGCTGCTGTATGCAGATGATGCGGTGTTAGTGGCTAACGGCGAACCTGAGACTGAACTGAAAGATGGTTGTTAGCAAATCGACAGGATCAAACTAAGAGCCGGTTGTTTTATCAGTGGTAAATTTTCACTATTGTAATTTTTTACCATCGCCCGTGGTGAAAAACGTTTGCGGGTTGTTCGAACATCAAATTTACTATTTAAATGTGACAAGGCATCATCAAATAAATTTGTTTTAAATATTCACCATTGGCAATACATACGATTGTATGCTTTATGATCATCAGAAGAACTCTCATCAGTAAATAGCGGAATGTCGAATGATTCTTTGTCGTATACCTACTGCAATTTTCAAAGTATCATTTTTTTTTTTTTCCAATTCCTTAGAGTCTACGATACTCTGAGTACTCTACATGCGGCTAGACCGCCAAATTTACTACTACAAGTGCATCAGCGCTAATCGCTTTGACACTTTTACTAACTACCTTATTGTAATAAACATCATAAGTGTTTTATATTAATACATGAATTGGAAGGGTAAAAAATTCTGATAAAAAACCCTCTAAACAATTTACTGGAAGTTAAGTATTTCAAATTAATTAGGCGCGACACTTTATGTACAGTGCCGCCTTATTCTAACATAATACTTATAGGTAAACTAAAATAAATTACTACTAAACTTAAGAATATTGTTTTTTATTATTACGAAGTCATTTATTGGAGAGTTCAGTCGACGCTGTCCGCTTCTGTGTGCATCTCAGTCCGGAGGATCGAGGGCGTTACTTCGCTTCAGGAAATAGTGCCTGAGCAATCTGTGTTTGTATCTGAAAGGCATTAGACTGATGTTGTGCTCGTACGAGCCGAGACCCCGGATGAGAGGATTATCTTGAGAAGTATGGGAGCAAGATTTGTGGAAGTTTGCTGATATGCATTGCATTATTGTGTTCACTTTGTCCTGGTGGTGTAGTCTAGTTAAATTTGTTTTGGGTGTGGTGTTGTGTATGATTTTAAGTGCTTTATTTTGAATTACTCGGAGCTGCGTATATTTTGTTTTGCGTATGCTCTGCTGAAGGCAGGCGCTGCGTAGGTGATAGTAGGCAGAACCATACTGTGGTATAATATTGATTTATTGTGAGTGGATAGTGCGCCGGTCCTGTCGAATAGGGGACAAAGTGTCAATATGACAGATGCCTTTTGAAATACCTGCGAAGCGTCCGCCATTTTTAACTAACGATTTCCAATTTTACCATCCGACATCGGAGGGTACAGTGAGTTACATTTGAGTGGCAACGGACTGGACATATTTGTCACGGCAGACAACATAATTGAACATCACCATATTTAAATATACGCGTTTGACATGCTGAGGCGCGCGCATGCGTAAAAACTCAAATAAATAAATAAATTACACCGACGACGACAGGGAGGACTGATTGGACGGCATCAATATTGATTTGTTCACCGACCCCGTCGACTTAGACGTCCCCCATTTTTACCATTTTTACCATTTTACATTGCGAATACCATTTTCGCGCATTAAACGAATTCTGAAATAATATCGGCACATTTTTGAGAGTCGTTTTACCAGTTTTACCGGAAATTTTGCATAACGAGTCATCATATCGGCTCCGAGAGACGCCGCACTCGGGAGTGTTGCTTGGCTAACTATTCAGCCGTGCTGGAAGAGGACATTTGGATGTTAGTCTATACCAGTGATTCCAAAGTGGTCTATATCGACCCCCAGGGGTCTATGATAACCTGCAAGGGGTCTACGTCAGCAAAAAAAAAAATTGGGGGTCTACGATAGTGGATCTCAACATACACTGATAGTACCTATTTACTTACATTATAATCTTATAATATAAAGACATATACATTATTTATAAAAGTACCTATGAAGTAAAAAATTTATTATATATGTTTATAAAATTGTGTAAGTTGTAGGATGTAGGCATTCGCTTTGTGGTTTAAGTTTTTAACACTAAATTTCACTACAATTAGAAATTTACAAAGAATCAATATCAGGTAAGTAGCGGGTCTACTAAAAACCGAAAAACATGGCAAGGGGTCTACGACACAAGAAAGTTTGGGAACCTCTGGTCTATACCTATACACTCACATCAGGACTCCTGCTGATATCTAAGCGGTGTTATTTGACGTGCACTTAAGACGTGAGCTATTCGCGAGATTAGAAGATGAAAGGCTATCGTAATCTTCGGTTGTTGGTAATACTTTGATAATCGGCCATTCTGTGTTAAACCACCTCCCCACCCTTTCTCCCACCTTTTTTTTAATATTCTTAAACTGCTATATTATGTGCCTGAACATTTCTGTTCTTAATTTATATTATTTTGCTTAATTTTTTTTTTTTTTTAAATCTATATATATTCTATCAATTACTTTTTTTAATATACATTCCATGGTGCTTGTGTAGATGCACGTGTATTTTATAATCAATTTTGTAAGAACCTATAAGGGCGTAAAATCAATATAAATATAAATAAATAAATATCTACAGGAGCTGAACAGAATCAATATTAAAATTTTTTGGCCATCTTGCGAGAAGGGAAGATAGCTGTTGCGGCGGGCCATAAAGAACATAGGACCGATCGAGTGGAAAAGGCGACAGGCACTTCTCTGGTGACGGCCCTAAGATCTGCAGGATGCCGAGAAAAGTGCAGGGGCAAGATGACGGAAGTTCATGGGGTCCGACCGATGTGGATGAGTGACTATATCATGGCTCATGTGAGAGAAATGAAGAATTGATTATTCTCACCAACCTTGGAAGATGAAACGCTTGCAACGCATTTTTCTAGACTACTGATAATATATCGTATTTTAAATAAAAAATACAACACTAATCTAGACTATTTTTTTTTCTGCAATACCAGGAATGTTGTGATTTTACAACCGACTGATCCAAACAAATACCCAGATAGGCATAAAAAAACGGCAATTTTTGAAAAGGTGAACACCAACACTTGTACAGTTATTTGTGTAATTTAAATTAAACATAATAGTCAATTTACTTTTCGCTAAAAAGGGGCCTTCTTGTTCTGTACGATTTACTTTTGTATAAATAGATATCTTAATATGAGCAGAGGCCAGGTGCTGTCATCACTATCGCTATCAGAGTAAGAAATGGAGCTTTTGAATTGTATGATTGGTAACTGAGATTTAAACATGATTGGTAATTAAGATTTATCTGTTGGAGTGTACCAGCAATCAGTTACCAATCATCGTTGCAATCATACACATATAACGGTTTAAATAACGATTTGACCATCTCTGTTGATCAGTTGAGATGTCTGGGAGCTATGTGACAAGGAATAATGATATCCAAAGAAACCGGATTGCAGGTATTCGAAAATAACTTGTGTGGCACGTGGCAATCACGCATAAAACCCTCCTACACGAGTTAACAGGATCACAAGTCTGAGAGAAAGAACGAGACTGATGGTGAATGCCCAACAAACTTGACCACAATGGGAAGAAGAAGAAGAAGAAGAAATACACGCTGATTTTGATCCGGCTGATCTACCCGTGTCACCTGACCAAACTAATAACCATACAAATCTCAAGCAATTAAGCCAATTATAATGATTATAAATCAATGGATGTTTGCCTACTTGCAAATTGTTTCTCGAGGAATGTTCTCGTCGCGGATCACTGGCGGGTCGTCACGTGCGCCAGGTCACTTTCAACATGTTTGTCCATAAAGTATACGGAATTATCGACACATTATGTTTATAGTACACCTTTAAATTGATGAAATTCGTATTTAATTAATTGTTTTGAAACCGTGTGCAATGTGCAATACTTGACGTTGTGCCACTTGCACCAACCGTATGCTAAACATCTCCTGTGTTATCAATGAATAGGAAGATATTAAGATGTATGAATAAGTGAGGATAACCACTAGCAACTGTGGAGGTTATCGCCGTTATTATATATTATTCCCGTTAACGACCGAATCCTACCCCCTCTTCTCAACCCCCGCCCCGTTGTCCGAATATATACTGTATTTAGTTTAGTTATGATGAGAGGTACTCCACATCTAGAAACAATGTTTGACGATGTTTAGTTGTGAAAATTTAAAAAAATCTTCGGTACCGTTCATTTTGATAGTGATTACCGTGCTATGCACATTCCGAGGGGTTGTTCTTCTGCTATCCGTTGTTTGTTACTGTTTGTTTATAACTGCCTGTAAAAGAGGTCCAGACGACCGAACCTTTAAGCCATGAAGTTCTTCTCTAGCAAGGACTTCGTCGTTCGTTGATTTTTGTTTAACATGGTCTCATGACACGTCAAAATACGTCAATTTTCTTCATTCTCATTAACACGGTGTCATTTCTATCAGTTCAGCTGTTTATTTTAATACCTTCTTCATTACCGTGTAGGGCTTTTTCAAACATGTTTTCAGTGTTACATTTTTATTTTTTAGGAGAACATATTCTCATTGTGAAGTTGTAATTATTCAGAACAGACGGTCTGCGATATTTTAAATATATTATATTTTATAATGTGTCATGGTGAAAATGGTTGGTTTGTATTTTTTAAATGCGATAGAGGATTGTCAATTCAAATTTTTTAATGGGAGATGCCGTATTGAACTAATTATGTTGGTTTTTTCTATCATTATCATCAATCATATGTATTTGTGGAAGGCTTTGGTGTCGAGTTCTTTATTTAGAACACGCTAGACTTAGATATAACAGGAAGAATGCAGAAGATAACATAGATTGAAATATGAAGAACTGAATGTAGATGTCTCTGGTATCGATGTCTCTTGGGGACGGTGACGATGGCGATGATTTTGAATATATTTTAATGTTAAATAAGAGCGGATATAAAATATATAATATTATATTCATATCTTGCGAATCTCAATCAAATCTTTAGCATTTTCTAACATTTAATCGCCCACTCTCATATTGGCCTTTTGTCTCCGTGATAAGTTTGCAATAAAACGAAGATATGTATCGTTCTAGAATCCAAACTTTAGGTCTTCTACAGACGGAAGAGTTGACTGCAAGATGGCTCCAATAATTGCGGTGATTGTCGTCCTTTCCGAGTCCCTGATGACCGCGGCGTGTTGTGGTCCCAAGTCAGGTGCCGAGTGAATACACCCGCACCGCCCACTCGTTACATTTATGACACCCCCGGTCTGTTTATTCTCACCTCGGTAATTAATCATAATCATTTTTATACAACCCACGTTGGTATTGCGGTCTATTCTGTTAAAAATTACTATACCTTCAATTGTATCCACGGAAATCTTATTTATAATAAAAATATTGTCTGAAAAAATATGAAACACGTGCGTGCGTACATATCGTAAGACGCGCAGACAGATCGAGACAAACCTCCGAGGGGAACGCTTGACTGGACCATAACGACTATCATGTCAAAAAACCTAAAATCAAGACAAAAAACATAAATAATCAATAAAAATGTAGTAATCTCGGTAGTTAAAATAAAAATAGTGTTTCGTATGGGAAACAAGAAAACAAGGGTAGTTTGCCGATGTCAGTTTCTCTCAACCGGCGACGATGATGATGATGATGAGGTGGAAAGAAATGAAACACAAAAGATGTTCAATATCGGCACACTACGGCGGCAAAATCGAGAATGACGTTCCCGCCCGCAGAATACCCCGTTTTATTTCTGTTACATACATTCGTATAATATTTTCCCACCATATTTGAAAGTACAACATAGCGAAAGGCCGCCGCTTTGACGTTTTATTAAGTCTTTGTTACCCGAAATCTAGCCGATGATTACATCTTTAAATTACTGACACGTGTCTTATCATATCAAGTGATCGGCGCCACTGCTGCGACCTCGCAATTCTGTGCGATACATAGAGGCGCTTATACAATATTTCAGCTGATCATTTACAGAAACGGGGAAAATTGACAATTATGCTTAACATAAAATTTTACAACATTAGCGAACATAGATATTATACACGTAAACGGGGAAATTTGAGAAAAATAATATTAATGTACTGAAAGTACTTAATTACCCATAGACGAAGGGCAAACTAAAATCATTTATATAAGTCGATTGTACGTGGTATATCCACAGTTTGAATATGCCCTTAACCGCCGAAACAGCTGTAACATTTAAATACATAATGCCTTACGATATCACTGCGGTCGTGGATTTTCTAAACCACTCTTCTCATTTCCTCCTTCAGGATTGACAATCAAATGACACTCGGCACGTAATGCACCTTCACGAGTGTCGAGGGTCTCTCCAGCTGGATGCCACCGCTGCGGCAGTCTTCCAGGTCTTCGGTACGAATTTGTGTCGAGGATAATCTCTTTTTCTAGGCTTAATGTGGTCAAACAATTGAAAGAATATTTTGTTTACTGTTGTAAATACGGCTTGCTGTGGTTAGATTTGTTGCAGAATTGAGGCATTCGTGTTCTAAACCACAATATCATAAAAAATAAAGAATTTTGTTGAATTAATTAGAATTTTTCCGTATCACGATATTTAATACAGACCCATTAAATCCTCTTATAAATTGTATATTTATCTTTTTTTCGATATTGCCATTTCATAATGATCTGCTTAATATCACTTACTACTTAAACAATTTAACTATAATTTATATGATCACCTCCCCACTATTACCAAGTCTCCGCCTACACCCCGTAACGTTTAAATTTTATGGAATAGTTCAGTTGTACGCTAGTCCTAACGAAGATACGTTAGTATCGAAACTGGTTGACGTAAAACAACACAGTGGTTTAAACAAAGTTAAATGTAAATACAATTTTTATATGATAATTATTGATATGTGAATTCGAACTATAAATCCGGATCGATAGGATCAAAATGAATTGCGCAAACTCCGGGACGCGCGTCCCGCGGATTGGAACACGACAATTCCGGTCGTAAATCGGAATCAACGCAAGGTAGGGGAGGGAAGTAGGGAAACGCGGTACAGGATGAGGTCGGTGAGTCGAAGGACCAGTGATCTCAGGAACCGGAATTCGGAAGGACTGCTCGCCTTACCTTGTATATGACTCCTCCGTAATCCCTGAAGTGACCGGCGAGATCACAAAAAATGGCACG
Source organism: Eubasilissa splendida (assembly GCA_031772225.1). NCBI lineage: Eukaryota > Metazoa > Arthropoda > Insecta > Trichoptera > Phryganeidae > Eubasilissa > Eubasilissa splendida. Next base: position 21,471,247 of record CM062868.1, read on the forward strand.
TGGATTAGCCGATCTCCGATCCCAATTGAATACGGCGATGTCACAAGTTCACCCACGGCACACAAACAAAAAACAATATGTGATCAAAACACAATATCACAAAATATGGTGCTGGTGCACTGGAGCTGAAAGGTTTGCACCGCGAACGCTATCGCGATGTCGAGATCGAACAAATATCGGTCAAGTTGACGTCTGCTGGCGTCAAGGTCACAATTCACACTGACAAGACAAGCATGAGGACGTGTATGGATGGGTATTTGGATGCGGAATTGTGTCAATAACAACGGTTGCGGCTGATTCGAAAAGACGCGCCAAAAGTGTGTTTACGAATTCGGAACAATATGTTATGTTGAGATCGACGAATTCTTGTAATCGACCAAACACGAAGAGTCACCAAGGTATAATACCTGGCATGACTAAATATAACAACGTCTGATGACAGAGAAGTCTCAAGGCGAAGGTGCTTGATATTAGAACGCGGAATATCCTTCTGTATTTATGGTACACTGTAACGCAACCTACCGCAATACAGTCTGCAGCAGACATTATTGGGTTCACCCGTTGACTGATCCCCTAATGTGCCTCATCATGCCTTATTTATTTAACGAAACAAACCCCAAAGAGTCCCACCCTATCCCGGAATCATTTTGAGAGTTGTGCACGATTAGTTACCTTTCGGATTTTTTTTCTTTATTGTATGACACAATTAGCAAATACATTTTTATTACAATTGGTCATTAATTAATGTAGGTCGGCTCTGGTATCATCGCACCAAAGCCATACGTGTACAGTGTTCATACGTACGGTATCAATTTGACGTGAGGCTCGTTTTCATATCTTTATTTAGTAAAATGATCTTCCTTAGTATAGTTTTCAGCAGTCATTATCGGGCTCACACATTGACTGATCTCTTTCATAGCAGTCTCCGGCCGACTTACTCACTTAGTAGAATGCTCCTTTTTATTACAGTTTACCAGTCCATTACAGGGTCCGCCCGCCGCTGACTGACACCTGCCAGAGCGCCTTGTCCACTTACGATTTTACGATCGCAGCAAAGTATTTCGTGGGATAATTGCAATTTTATTGGTTATCAATTGAGAGGACGCGGAACACCCACGCCAGCCTGGTCCGAGTTTGGCCGCGCGCTCTCATCGGGTCACGGATGACTGTCGGACTAATTCGCCACAGAACCTCGTCACCTCGATGACAGCCGTGACACGAAATATATTGATATTCTCATAATCCATTTAATAATACAACAGGAGTCAGCAGAGAGGTTAGAACGCCACACTCTTCTGTCTTAGCACACCACTCTTGCTCTGTCCACTTTTATACATCTTCTAATGCACGCTCTTCGATTGTTGAAGCTTCTAAATGGTATCCTCTGATCCTGATGTCTTCAACACCCGCCTTATATGTATTATATACTTTCTTGACCGTCCTCCATCGATGATGCTACAATCAGCTCTACATTCGCTCCTAATTTATTCCTGTTTATCATACATAAATTCAACACATAATAATGTGCTAAAAAGTAAATTCGTTAACATATTTCTACTTCCATGAAACACACGTGGAAGACAAATCACTATCGCAAGTGTTATGCAGATTGCAGGCATCAATAATGGTAGGCGCAGGCGTTTGTACGCAATAAACAATGTATATTACACTCTTTCATTTTTTTCTATCCATTATAATTATTATTAATATTTCAAAATTTTTTGCGATTAACTTTGTGGAAGTCCATTGTAATTACTTAAAAAAATTACTTCACACTACACAATAAGTTTATTACTGAAGATGACGCAGTGAGCGTCGAAAACGTTTTAATTTTTTTTAAAGCTATTCAATATTATTTTGTCATTTTATTAATCCAGCATGTTTCTCCGTCCGTTTCTTTTCCCGTCTCTTCGTGTGATACCCATTACAACATGCATTTTTTCAATTTTTCCTTGGATTACTTTCTTCTGAATCTATCTTTTGTTGAGGGTCCACGTTTCTCAGTCATACCGCGAGCACTGGACGTATGATGAACGTTTCGCTTTACTTACTTGCACGTAGTTAGTATAAAAAATAAATTAAGCTACATTTAAACAGATATGTATATTTTTGACACATTGTCAAATGATGGAACGATTAAATGTATTAATATCAAAAAGGTAACATATAGGGTCGAAAATTGTCGCTAAAAATAGTGTCGCTGTAGCTTAGTTGGATAAAGCACCTTCCCCGGTTAGGAAAGAGATCCAGGTTCGAATCCCGGTGGCGCAACAACAATATTTTTCGATAAAATTGATTTTATATGTATATCTTTATAATTAATATATTTAATTCATATTTAAGATGTATATTAATTTTGTTCATCGCTCCCTTGGATTTCGTTATAGAGAGTGACAACTGAATAAATAAATAAATAGATTGACTGACCTTTAAAGAAGATTGCCGACTGCTACATTTATTTGCTCTTAAGGATTTCTGGTTTTTCCCACAAAACGTTCAACACTTTTTTCTTTTAACCAGTTGAAAACGCTTAACCAGAACTCTGATGTGTCTTCATTCTACGCGATTTTTCCGCTCATTCAAGTCCAGATGCAATCGGCTAAGGGCGGTTGGTAAAAAAATGACTATATTATTTTTAACACCGTGCGGCAAATGAAGATTTTTTACTAAGTGCCCGCGACTATGTTCTTCGACCGGCCGCTTGCTGGGTGCCGTTCGGTCTCTGCCGGCCTCCTCGACTCCTCAGTGCAAGTCGAGCCTTCACAGCGCTTGCGCGCGCACGTCGAAACGTCGGCTTCTAAATTCGAATTTCGAACGAAGAGTTTTTTTTTTTGTATACACATATATTTTATATTAAAAGCAAATTTGAATATCGAACGCGGTTAAACGGTTCGTGGTTTTTTTGTTGTTTATTGATAAAAAATTAAACAATTGTTTATATTTGTGTTTTGTTTTGTGTGTCGGTTTGTGTTATGTTTATTTTTATTACTAACAATAATTTTTTTTTTTTAATTCTGTGAAAAGGTATTTCTGTATTAATGGCTGATATTTTTTTTATAAATATGTATTTTTATTAAAATGCAAATAATTACAAATTTTCACCGTACCTGAAAATGACACTTGGTGGATGAAAGCAGACTGAATACTGTTTTTCTCATTAAAAAATATTAAAGAAAACTGATTTCTTTTTCTGGGCTATATTGCCGTGGATTAGTTAGTATCAATATAAATTTCTGCCAAATTGGGCGGAATGATCCAGAAAACTAGACTACTGACAATGCAATATGTGTTCGTTTTTGGAATAGGTAAGGTTAGGTTACGTAGATAAAATAAATATTAACGGTATATTTGTCATAAAATAATATTCCTTCGTCGTTGTATTTTGCACTGGAAATGAGATTTTTATGTTATTTTAGTGAGTAGTCAAAAAAAATTGCACACTTTTAATAGACGTACACTGATCGCATCAACATGACAGACTAATTATGTAAAGTATGAAAATTTTAAAATTCGTAGGGTATCTCAGAAACTCCCCTGATCCGCAATGCGCATGGCGTAATGCAATGAAATACAAATTGTTATATTAAATATTTGTCGGCTTGATAAAAGCTACAATGTAGGCATCTCTATTTTGTTTAAAAATAATTATGATGCGATGTCAAACACGTTTTAATATTCGTTTATTTTTATTAACCGAAGCTATTAAAGTGACAACATAATATTATACAAATGAGTTTTTGAACGTCAACACTTTCGACATGTCCCCCGACCGACCACCGGGCCCGGTACCGGCAGTTTCGTCGCCTAGGGCGAAATGCAAATATAACACTGCCCCTTAATAATAATAATGGATAATTTGTATAGCGCCATTTTTGTAAAAACTTTCACGCTTTACGCATAAACAAAAATTAAAAAGTGTTATTTTCACTTGTGGAAATGATTTTTTGAAAAAGTGTGTTTTTAATTTCTTCTTAAATAAAGTCTCTGATGCACTGTTTCTAATAACGGAGGGCAAAGAGTTCAACACTTTTGGGCCTGCCACTGCGAATGCCCGTTCACTAAATTTAGACTTCTGGCAACGGCTGATCGGTTCTACAACCCTTCCTGCAGCTGAAGTAGAGGCTGACCTGAGAGTTGGACGTCTACCATTCAAATTGTCTGGGATACAAAGTTTTTGAAGATATAGAGGCGCCATGTTGTGTGTCGCCTTGTACATCAACCAGCACAATTTAAATTCAACTCTTTCAGGGAATCGGAACCGATGTAGCTGATGTAAAATGGATGTTATATCAGAGAATTTGGAAACTCCATATATTATCTTAATCCATTTCTCTTGATCTCTACGTCTTTCTCTACTTTTTGTAAAACAGTCGTGGCCATGAGTCACTCTCTGCAGTGGAAATCATTTTAACCCACGACATACCACGATAGAAAATACCCGTACGCAGCCGTAATGTCAACTTGTGTTGCCGCGAGGAATGCGTAATTTTTAAGCATTTCACCAGTTTTAATGGATGGAAAATAGTTGTTATCATACATACTTTAAATATTGATAGATATGGCAATATAACGAAGCACTTATCGTACGCGGTCTAACGATGCGGGCGTCAGCTCGAGCGGTAGATCTGTGTCACTGCGTGGTGAGGGAAGGGTTAAGCCATTTCTGATGCATTCTTCTGATATGTTAAGATGGATAAAGTTGTTGGAAAAGTGAACGATGTATCCGAATGTCGCCCCCTTTGAGATGGTGTAATGATGGATTGCCTTAAATGTCATAATTGTTTTTCACGGTTAATTTACGGTAATTTGTCAATATAATGCACGAGTACTTACAATTACAATACATAACATAGTTTATTCAGAAAAGTTACAATTTAATACGCAACTTGATTAAGCGCGATGCTGACAAATATTAATGGGAGCAGCGAAGCTTCTGATTATATTAAAAATATGTATTGGTATTATGCGTGATTATTTAAACTGTATTTTTATCTTCCTTATGTTCGTACTATAAACGATCTCCCTCTCTAAACACGAGATTTTTCACGAAACAAAAAAAAATTAAACTATACATTTTTATTTTTCTAATATTTTATATTCTTTGTCGTTCCCCGTTATGAGGATGACGTATGCCCTGGTTTATCGATTGTGAGTCCGAGTGTGGCTGAGGAGTCCTATTCTCGAATCGCACATCCTTCCACATGTCGTGCACGTGCATGCGCTGGGCAGGGCGGTTCCGAGGGACGGATCTTCTTCATTTTATCGGTTTCATCCCTCATCCCTCTTTCGTTTATGATACTTTTTGTCGCCATTGTCCTCGATCTCTAACCCACCCTACCTACCCAGTGTTCAGGGTCTATGTCAAATCTGCTCAAATTCGCCTTCAGGGTGTCTTTGATAGCTACGCAAACGTGGGAAATCGTGGATCATCCATACACACACAATGACTTTCCCAGCCTAGTTGGTGCTTTAGGATCGTAGTTTCGACACGTGGATTATTTACCTCTTCCAGGATACTGTTACGTACAGCTCTGTCTGACCAGACATCCTTCCACATTCTGGCTCGTCCGAGCGTCGCCTTTTTTTCGTCTTTTCTACTTCATCTTTGCCAGCTTTCCTCTTTCTACCTCACTCGTCGCGATTCTCTCGCCAGAAACAAGTGACAACTTCCATTGCGCCGTACATTATTAGCCGAGCAGCGGGTTTCTCATTGGCTCACTCGACTATGGTGAGCTCCACAGATAGTGTGACATTTTACATCTTATGTTTTGGTGGGCTCACATACGTAGACGCATGCATCCTTACGTCACAATACGTTTGTTCCGCGCTCTTCCCATTTTATATCTAAGATTTCCCCAAGCATCTTTTGTGATATTTTTAATACCCATATGTCGTTCCACATATCTGCGTTGTGTGTCGACTAGAACACAATTTGAAGTGTCCCCAGGCGCCCCTGAGGCACGGCGCCCGGGGCAGTGTCGCGGTTTGTCCGCGCCTGCGCCCGCCCGTTTAATATCGCGTATTAAATTTGTTTTCTCCGATGTGTCGCGGAGATAAAACGCGCACTGAACAGCTGGGAGTGCCGGTGCCGGCAGGGCATAGTACACAAAACTCGGTGTGGAATCAATCCGACCAATAAAACGTTCAAGAGTGCACGATATATTTTTTATTTTATGTGAAATCATCCCGAGACGGGTACAATTCGGCCGGAGTCGTGCGGGATTGTAAAACGTCCGACCGATTAATTAATTAATTGAATAATTAATATGAATCGAACACAGGCGACACGCCAAGATACTTGCAAAGCAAATTTTGAAACTAAGTGAATACATCTTAGTTTGTTATATTCGTTGCCATGGTGAGCACACATTTTATTCAGTACTTATTAACAATAAATTTAAAATATATTGTCTACCCCACTCCTCCGGATATCTCACCCCTATTTCACACTATCGTTCAATGTACTCATGACTGAGCATCGCGGTGCGCTATTCTACGCGAACTGCTTGTCTCCACTCTTTGCGGTCTTGGGCCTTGTCTAGTAGCATTTCTCTGGACTTATCTGTCCATCTTATTGGAGATTGACCTATCCCCCTCCCCTCTTATACGTCCCCCGTTGTTCCCGGGTTCCTCGGGTTTATGCAGAATGAATACTACCACTAACTTTCGGTTGACAGCGCTGGTTCTCTGGCGTCGTGGCTGGTCCGATGTTATCGTTCTTCTCATATCTGGGTAGTTTTCCGAAAGCTCCTCACCGGACGATGTACTGACCGCAATTGAGCTCCGTTGGTCGTTTGACAGCGATCCGTCAATCTCCGAAAAGCGGCAACATTCGCACAACACAAAATGACCGATACCAATCGACGAGAAATCCCAGGGGTGCCAGTCGAAGTAACAAAAAGTTTCCATCTCTTCTAGCAACATGCCTAAAGTATGAAAGGATTATTTTCCCGTACGTTTCTGTTTTTGAAGAATGGAGACATTCGTTCGTTTCACAGTCCATGGTACGATAGCACATTTCCGTTATTTCCTTCTCGGGGTTTATGTTTCCACCCTATACATAGCTATGGAATATTCACAGGTCGTTATTATTTAAGGACTACTCAAAACAAAGGCACGCCGCTCCCCTAAACCGGTCAGTATCAGTCAGATCAGCGGGAAATATTTACCATGGTAACTTTTTACCATCGCTCGTGGTAAAAAAAGTTTGCGGGTTTTTAGTACATCAAATGATAGAAAATCTCGCCTCACAGTGTGGCAAGACAAATAATCGTGAAAGATGCTTTATTTTATGCTTTATCTATGGCTTTATTCGCTTTTGCGTTTGAGACCTGTCACTTTGGTGGCGAAATTTTTTCGGATCATCTACTATTGTATATTAAACGACGACATCATCATCATCGGACAGACTCTCATCACTAAAATAGCGGAACATTGAATGATTAATTGTCGTATACTGCAACTTTCAAAATATCAATGTGACAGATGACTTATGTAACAGCTGTGAAGATTCCGCTATGTTTAACCTTCGATTTTTGTTTTTTTACCGTCTGATATTCGAGAGTAAAATTTGCATTTTTTTTACCAACAATCAAACAACCCGTTTTCGCAAAAAAATTAACTTTAGTAACTTTTTTCATCAGTCAGAATCAGGCGTCTGTCGTCATGGACATTTGCGTCTCTCAATCTAACCGCACGTCACTGACCACGTCTCTCTGACCAGCGCCAATATTAACTCCCAGCAGGTCCAGTTCTGTTATCATTTCGTCCTTTGCGTTCATTTCCTCGTAAAAATATGATATGAATATAATTAATTATCCCAGCTCTAATAAATAATGTTCGGATGTGGGCGTCACGAGTCACAAGGCGATTAGCGAGCTGCCGCTGTGGCCTCGCGCCGTGTCACAGGACAGCCGATTTTATGTCCGTAGATTTAAAATATGTTATTTTTCTGCACAGATCGCGCCAACTTGTCTGCCTTATGTGTCGGGATGCTGTGTGGGAGAAGTGGATAATTTAGGTTGTGTAAAAATGGTGCAACCGACTGAGATCAGAGCAACTAAACCGATGTCGGTTCACACACCTGTCTTCCCATTCCGCGCGACTTGGGCAGTCCGCAATAGCTTACGTACTTATTTATCATCACGCCGTTTCCCCGCGGGGGCTGGCAGCGCCACACTCTTCTGTCTTAACACACAATTCTCGCTCATCCGCGTCCATACAAGCTCGACGGTTATTGTGGCTTCTAACAGTGAGGGTAGACCTAGGTTAGGTCGGAAGTGACCGGTTATGGCTGGCTCTCAGGGACATCCACACGTCGAAGGGACAACCTAGAAAAGGAGATTATCCTGGGCACAACTGTAACTTGTAACACCAAACACTATCAGCAAAATTCTATATATTTAGGGATAAAAAATTTCAATAGCCTCCCTACACAAATTAAAGAAATAAAGGATATAAAAGAGTTTAAAAAGAAACTAAATAAACACTTCAAAAACACATAATTGGACAATAAACAGTATTACAGAATACTTCAGAAGCACACAAATGGACAATGAACAGAACATGTAAGGTTAAAATTGTTGTAGTGTAACTCCCTCTCCAAGCATAAGAGCTGGTCTCTTTTTTGGAGAGGTAAGCGAAAAAAAAAAAAAAAAACATGTATGTATGCAACCATATGATGTATGTAACCATATATTAAAATTGAATTTATTTTGCCAATGTATTTCGCTAAATTAATTAAATAAAAAAATAAAACTGTGGGCCGAAAAAGACCTGGAAGAGTGCACAGCATAGCGGCGGGTAGATGCGTTGCATCTGGCTGGAGAGACCCTGGACTGGAGTCAGCTGGGAGGGCGACCCAGAACCAAAACTTGTGGAGGTGCATTACGAGCCAAGTCTCATCTCATTGAGGCCGCTATATGTCAATACTGATATGAAGGAGGAATCTCCAAAAGTTTTATTGCAACGATATGTATATTATATATACATGTTCCGATATTAGTCGGCTTCTACTTCTTTGTTTAGTTTTATCCTGAGCTGCATTCTTGGTCATGTTCAAACTCTAGAGGCCTTCCCCTGTCGGTCTCGATGGAGACGGTCATGGTTTTATGAATCGTGTGATCTTCCTCCCTTCGCGTCACATGTCCGTACCATTTAAGTCGCCCTTATTTTGGTTTTTCTAGAATACTGACCACCCGATTATATACTCGTATATAAAATTATAGACACGTTGAGTTTTGTACAATCTTGCACTCGATGGTTTCTCGGGAATCGAACCCCGATGTTCTGGAGATGTTCTGCCCCATTACAGCTACATACGAGGGCGAGTCAAAAATTATTAATCAAGTCTTCAAGGTTGTCGCACTACCTTCTGCGATTGCGGTCACGTGTGCGAAATTTGATCCCGATCGCGTCATTTGCCTTCCGCTAGCAGTTTGCATCACGGAGGAACAGCGAGGCAGTGATCCGATTTTCCGGGATTTTTTGCGGATCGAGGTGTTTTAAAAGTGGCCGGACGAGCGTGACGCGCGAATAGGGAGCAGGACGCCCGTCTACCTCCACAAGATTCAGCAAGTTCGAGTGATGGTTCTAGCGAATCGGTGAAGTAACGTCAGTCATGGTTTTGCCCATTAAATTATTCAAGTCAAAGTCTGAGTAAATAAAAATGTATATAATTTTTGACTCGCCCCGTACTGTCTGTTTTTACACTCTCCCATCACTCTGACCCGTAGAGCGCAGTCGGCCCAGCGAGATGGCACACGATTTCGGGTCCACCCCATCTGTCGGTTTAAATACTACAAGGATAGGTTCTGTTCTGTGAACAATTCGTTCCAGATAGAATTATGCACGCCTTCGCTCACTCGACGTTGCGAACGCGTTCACTAAAAATCGGTAGAGTGATAAAACCGTCATGGTTTCCGTACAAGTTTCATCCCCGTACAGGTTTCATCCCCGTACAGGTTTTTGGCCATTGTATTCCACTACATTTTTGTGTCGCTCGTCGTTAACGCGAGCAGACCAAGCGTCGCGTACGTAACGACGGTGGATAGCGCGCACGCACCGGTCACCGGTCAGCCTGCAAGTTTAAACAATTCTAAACAATTACATAATTGATCACCATTAAAATGATTGTCCCCGTTTGTACGTCGGTCACACTTTTGTTGCTCCGTTGCGCGCATATTTTAAATAAAATAATTCCATAATCCTCTGGCAACGGTGGTGAAGTGAATCAAATTTAATGAGATCACATTTTTACTGTTAAATGATGTATCAATTTTAATTAAATCACATATTTATTCTTGATAATTTAGATTACTAGACAGATTTTTCAGCTCCGCGATAATTAGAACATATTAGGTGAAACACGAAACTCAAACCCGGAACATTCTATTGCCGTTTTAGCCTATTTTTTTATATATATTTAAGTTTTGATTACAAAAGTTGCCAAATTTGATCTACAATACGTTTACTAATTGAGACATCTATTTTTTCCCATTATTTTCTCTGTCCTTTATAAGTACATAATTTATTTAAAAAAAAAAAATTATAGTTATGCTTAGTCTTCACCAGCTGATATATTCCTTCTACAGTATGGTCGTGTAAATCGACCTTCCTCGTCTGCAAGTATTCATGGCGTGAGTAGGAACGAGGAACGCACCGGAGTATCGTCGTTGACAAATTACCAGCCTTTGTTCACCGAATTTATGTATCTGTGAACCTCCGACTCCGCGCGCGTGCGCGACCTTCGCGCTTCAACCTTTTAGTGGAGCAGCCACAGACAACAAACAATGACGTCGTTCCAAGACGCCAATGAAGACGGAAATTGCCTCGGTCGGATTGTCGCGTATTATAACATTGTAATTAATAACCGTTTAGCTTAGTTATAAAATAGTAAACATATTTATGTAATATGTAATGCGTGTATTTAAAAAAAAAAATAGCTACACAGAGGAGCGTTATTTGGAGATGTTATCTGAAAGGCGGCAGAAAAGCGGCGCTCGGTTGCTGGTCGCATAATTATTGTGGCATCGGTACCGGGAGTGATTTTGCGGTTGTTAGGATCTCTGGTTTTACGCACCGGTAAAGGCAAGGTGCGTTCAGAGGTCGTCGGCGGTGATGATTATGATGTATGGTGGCGACAGACCTCCACACGTCTGTCTTCCTTTTCTCTTGTTATCTTAGTGTCCTTGTCTCAAGCCCATACAGAAAAATTGAAAAGTCTTCATATTTTTATTTATTATCTTTGTTTTATTATATTTTTATTTATTATCTTTGTTTTATTAACCACTAAAATAGTGGTTAATAAAACAAAGATAATAAATAAAAATATGAATCTTAACCACAAAATTAACATTGCTGATTTTAAAAGTAGAAAAGTCTTCATTTTAGTGGATCTGAAAAGAACTCTGGCCTAGTTACCATGTCATCCCTGTGGGATCAACTTCTTAAATCGTGGTACAGGAAATACGTAGTGTCGTATCATTGTCATTAGCGAATGTAAATCTTGATCGTGGCGGCTGCAAATGACTTTCTTCCTGCGGAAGAATGTCGTCGCAGATTGCTCAATACGAAATTTGATTGTAGTGGAAGGGTCCCAGTTTACATTTAACCTGTTTATGACTATTATTACACCGGAATGCCCTCGGCTGGAAGGCGACTGGTTTTTCAAGGTATCAATTAGCATGATTAGGAAACAATGGCAGCGACAACAACCCCTGATAATACTTAGTGATTCAAAATCAATTATTTTTGCATTATTATGGCCGTTCAGTTTTTGACTCGTTTCTGGAACATTAGTCTACATGTTATTTTTCACATAACCCCAAAAAAAATCGTTAAATCACACGATCTGCTCAGCCAATTAGTATCTCTGAAATGAGAAATAACGAATCCAAGAAATTTTTCTTGTAATAACTTCTCCATCTATTATTTCCCGACTGCTGTGTGGAACGTAGCCCTATCCTGCTGCAAATACACATGGTCTAAAAGCACTTCGAACTTTACGAACTGTTGTCGCATCGGTTAGTTCAGTATTTTCGTCAAAAAAAATGTAAAAACATCGTTTATATGTAGTGTTTTTGTCGTTTTGTAGGAGTATGTTTTCTATATAATAAATAAATTTAGAGAATTCTACATAGGAGATTAATTTTGCTACTTATCTCATCCGTGTATTCCATTTATTTTCATATTTCAATCTATTTCCTTCATTCTTCTAGCATCGGTAGTCTTATTGCTTTAAGTTTGCCCTTTTGTCTCAAGATTGCCCCTCTGTCTCGAGTTTCTATCTGACGAGCACATTCTTGCTTTTTATTGACGACGTTATTGCTGCACCGGTAAAGCAATTGTTTCATAACAACTCCATCTTTCGAAAGTCGGAGCTCATTTTCCCGTATTGTAAAGTATGCAAATGGCGGCGTGTTGGTGGCATTGAAAACATCATTTGTCATACGTCATGTGTGCATAATATTAAATATTATTTATCATTAGCCGATTTCTATTTACGCTTCGCCTATTCACGCCCCACTTCGTGCATAGCTAATATCGGCTTCAACGCAAAATATGAATGTAGCTATTATTATATGGCATCTTTTACATGTTTTTAAATTATTATATTTTGTAGTAATGGTTGAACCAGTGAGTGCTAAAAAAATAACAAATTTTTCCAATTTTATGTTACTTTAGAATAATTATTAAGAAATGTTAAAAATATATATCCGTGCTTGGCTATGGTTGATCGTCTAGTTAAGTATTTATCCTATTATATGATTGCGGATCTGTACATAATCCGTATTTAGAAATGTAAGTGTCATTGTCAGTAAGAAAAAATTCACCATAGTAGCGAATATGTCGAACGTGTTTTTAATATCTCTAGGTTAAGATTACATTTTCTCTTTTATATATTCAAAATATGCGTGTGCGTAAATATATATTCAATGTGAAATAAAGTGTATATTGTTTTTATTACGAATAAAAAAAATATACATTAGAGAAATCTTACAAATTTTTGCGACTGGCAAGTATATTTTGATAGTGCGACGCGACATGACATATGGTAATGTTTACTAATATATTTAAACACTTTTTAACTTTTTTTCATTAATTATTATTTAATAACCATTACCAGTTTCAGCCTGTCTGACTGACATCTTCAGACTGGTACATTTTTCTCTTAAGCTAGGATATTAATACAATTCAATACAGGTGTGTTTTTCAGTGAGTCTATACAATATGAAAGTTTGTACTAATTTGACTCTGAAACCGGCAATGGTCATTAAATAATAAATAGTGGAAAAAAGTTTAAAATTGTTTTAATAAATCATTAAAATGGAATTCTACTATGAGTTAACAGTATCCATATTAGATATAATTAAGGTAATGTTTACGTTTGTTCAATAATTATTGATGTAAACATGATGGAATGACGAAGACATCTTTAAGTGGAGTGACGAAGAATGTAAGAACACCGTTTGTACAATTACAGTATCGCCGATATCTTTTCTGCTAATTAGTACAGTAGTGTGCCCTAGGCATTAAGAAATATATTATCATCATCATCGCAAAATTATTAAAAAAACAGTTAATGTACTCTTAAAGAGTTCATTATTTTTTACGTTTTAATGATTCATTTTGAGGCACAAGATAGCATTCTGTTTTATCGATTTGATTTGGGTGAAACGCAAATATGGGGATACATTCAAAACGAATCATGCTCTCTCTTGAACGCCAGTTTGCACAATCGCTTCACACCTCCGATTTCTTTCCGCTGCCGCATTGCATACCCTCCGCACACGCCCACGGCGCCGTGCAGCTCGCCACACTCGCACGTGGGACTCCGTGACGTCGCGCCCACCTCCCCCTCCCCCCCGCCCCCCTCGGACACGTGGCGGGAGTTTCGAAATTCCGATTCGGATTTCAGGCCGATACACGGAAATAGCCGAAGACAATACCGATTTTTATGGCCGCGTCCGGCCCGTCAACGTCAGAAACCGAGTTCTATTCGAGTGAAAATTTATCGACGCCGACGGCGCATTCGGGCGCGCGTCTCGGATAATTGCCGTCTGGTACTGGGCGCGGTGGCACAGTGAGAAATACCCCCCTTAACATTGATAATTCTAATATTGTCTTAAATTCATTCGTTTAATTTGTACTGCTAACTTGGCCGGGGGCAGTAATTTTCATTTCTAGTCGTATGATTTTGGAAGCGTAGAATTTGAAATAAAACTGTATTTTAAGTTGGGTCACGAAAACTGAGTTATATAGCGCGTTAAACAATTTTCTAACATTTTTATGTAGGTACTGATAAAAATGATTTTACATTCTAAACGAGTGCTTTACCATTATAGGTATTCTCACATTACATGGATAGATGAATAAATTTAAAAAAAATACAGAATTTTTATTTATTTGGTTACCACCGGGATGCGAGCCCGGAACTTTTTCTTTCCAGGATGATGCGTCTTTTTAAATGACACATGTATTACCCATCTCATTGAAAAAGTAATAATAAATTTTGATTTATATTTTTGATATTGGTACTTTATTATTTTATTTATACATACTTTACATCAAATTTTAAAACTAATATTTAGTTTTATTCACCCGTGGTTAAAATTTGTAACGAGCCACTATTAATATGTTAATTTATAAATCTATTTTCACGTTTTGTTTATAGTTTTCTATACATGCCGGGGTTTAATTTTATTTATTTAAATTGGTCACCGGAATAACGTATTCGATGCAGGGGTGGCATGATATATGCGTCTGAGACGCGTAGCACTGTTTTTTTTCTCTCTTTCACTTGTAAAGATTTATCACGTCTGGATGCGTCTGAGGAATCCACCGCGTCTCTTTTACTTTTATTTTTATTTCACCTGCTCGAGAATTCCGTAATGTGAAAATTAAAAATGAAATGTATAAAATACTTCACATCCAGCGGTCGCCGGTCGGTGACTATTGACTGTGTTCACTCCCGCTTTCAATTCTTCAATTTCTGATTGTTTAGCTGCTCAGTCGGTCTCATGCTCTGATCAGTGGCGTAGAGCTCTCTCTCGATACAAACGCATTCGTTCACTGGCACCATGCACACATACAAGTTACACGTCTCAGACACGTATAAACCCCTGCATAAATTCAGTAATACATAATTTAAATAAATTTTTACTATATTAATTAATTTTTTTTACCATCGCCCGTTGTCAAAATCGTTTGCGGATCGTACAAACGTCAAGTTTACCATTGTCACAATTAATCTCGCCTAATAGTGTGGCAAGGCGATTAGTCGTCAAATATCTGAGAATATCGACAATTTTGATTTACTTCTTTAAAATTAGCAAAATTACTTTGTGGCCTCATTTTATATAAATAATTAGACAAAATACTTTATTTAAAACCGCTATTTATTGATTATTCGATATGTTTCGATACCTATGATATCTTCTTCAGGAAACAATGCAAATAGTCACCATTGAAACCTTATTCACCATTTTATAGTTTTGTTTTTATCTATGCTTGTATTTTTAATTTCAGTATACATTGTTTTCTGAAGAAGATACCATATGTATCGAAACATGCTAAATTTTCAATAAATAATGGTTTAAACAAAGTATTAGGTGTAATTATTTATAAATTTGATTTATTTTAAATATTCACCAATGGCAATACATACAATTTTGTGCATTATCTATGGATTTATTCACCCCCGCGTTCGAAATCTGTCACCTTGCTAGCGGCGAATAATCGTCGGTCTATGTGCTAATATAAATTAAACAGCGAGATCATCACCGGGCGAATTCGCATCACTAGTATAGCGGGATATTGAATGATTTATTGTCGTATACTGCAACTTTCAAAGTATCAATGTGACAGATTACTTTTGAAACAGCTGTGAAGAGTCCGCCATTTTTAACTAAAGAGTAAAATTAATTTACTATTGTAAATATTTTTTTACCAACAATCGAACGAACAGCCCGTTTACGCAATAATTTTTTTTACCACAGTAAAAATTAATCTACGATCAAACAACCGGACTCTAAGCTCACATTAAAGTGGTATTTAATTAATATTCTTCCCGTTCTTCTGATATCAGTCACAAGTCATAATACATACGTTGTTGGCATTTTAAATTAACTTTTCCTACTGGCTACTCCATTTGTTTCGTTTTCCATTAATTATATATCATTTACCACGAGCAGTGCCATAGTTGCACTGATATTAAAGATAATTTCTAATTATAATATAAAATATCAGACTGCTTACTGCTGAACACACAGTCCGGTTTGCCAGGCTGGTTTAAACGAACCTATTCCAGTTTGAAAATTAATCAATTTCTGGTGTATGACCAAGGAGTTGTTGTTGCAGTCTCGTCAGTGTCACCGAGCCCCCATCGGCCACGGAGTGTGCAATAATTGACGATCAAGCCGTTACGCTTGCTCGTCTGCAAATCGCTCCTCGGCTCGCTGGCCTTATACCGCATGTCAAGTGTTCGTGGCCTTTCAAAACTGTGTTTGTTTGGACAATCTTCCACTTTTTTTAAATGGCTAAGTACTGTCGCCTGCTGGACCTTCAGACAATTGTTTTTTCTAGGTTTTACTGCCGTGGGTCAGCTTTATATATTATATATAATATATGCTGGTGGACACAATTATTCCTTTGGGGATGATATAGGATTCTTACCAATAGACATAAACAAAACTGACGAAGGGATAGAAATTCATACTCATGAGTTCTAATCGTGGTTACTTCGGCCTGCAAAAATAGCTGTAGTGGAGCATGATGTTCAGAAAAACAAAGATATTACTTTTTAAAACTCTGATGAGACAGTGCTAACCTATAGTCAGGAGAATTTTCGGAGCTGTCTAAGAAAATGGAGTGGCGGGTAGCGCATTGTGGCGCGTGTGTTTCTGAAAGTCACAAAAATTACAATATTATAGGCTATATAAAGCTTAATAATAATCCCGAAGAAAGGACAAGAATAGGTAAACCCAAAATGAGGTGTGCTCAGTTGAGGAGTATTTTTGAAGAGGCCAGGATCTATACCGGGATGTAGAGTCAGAGATGATGATGGGTCGGCTTTTGTCATAGCCACCATATTTCCCAGTACATCATCAGAACGTTTACCATTTAAAGATGTGCTAATCATAACAGAGAAAGAATTAAATAAATTCGTTTCAGAATCGTTGAGAATTATAAGAGAAAATATGAGGCTATGTTGTATAGCTATGTATTCAGAAAACCAAGACGTTAAGAAATCCGATACGAGATATCAACATTATTCAGATTAAATTTGTATCGAATGCGTTTTGTGCATGTTTTAGATTATGGCCGAAGCGAGGTAAGTAAGTCACCATAATTTACGATAAGGAAATTAAACATTTGAAATAAACGACCGTTTTGAGAAAAAGTCTAGACATTCAAGGATGGAGAGATGAGCGAACCTCACGATTGACGTGTCCCGGTCAGTTGAACCAGAATCGATTGAATAAGTGAAAAGGCAGTGGCTAAAAGCAAGAACGAAAATGCACTTTTCAAAAAATGATTGACAAGCTGTCAAAGTTGATTATGGTCTGATGATGGACGATTGAGTGATGAATATGTAAGTATAAAATTACCCCACAACTGGGGCAGTAGAACCGGATAAGAAGCAGCTCATTAAACTTGTCTTAATAAACGTTTTAATAATTGGCCTGTTTTGAATCGGTACTTCGTATTAAGATAAGCTGGTTTGCTATTATACTAGTCGAGCAGTTTTTCTTCGAATTTGTACTACTTCTCTATCTGCCGTCCAACTATTCGTCTTCTGAGTCTTTGATATTGGAAGATAGTTACAGTTTCATTGGAGGCACAACAGTTATTAGATCTTTCAACAACATACATTATTTAGACTATGCATCGATTTGACTAGGTTAACTGTTCTTGACAGTCTCTGTCCTGCATGTCATCCCTAAGTTGTCTGCATTCATCTTGCACACTTCCTTCTAATACCTTCCTCTTTGCCGTTTTCCTTTAATTTATCCATCAATTACTTTTCTGAGCATTGTGCTTTGTGTCAAGGAATATGGTCTAACCAATGGCCTTTTCAATGGTGTCTATTTTGGACCTCTTTTCTACAACCTCGTCGTTTATAATTCTATCAGTCTAGCTTATTCTTTACATTTTTCTCCGCGACCATATCCCCATGCTCCGGGGTTCTCTTCCGTTCAGTGCTGTGCTTCTGTTGAATTGCTCTTTTGTATTTCTGTTTATTTGGGATTTGAAAATTCGGTTTTTGCGTAAAGAGCCTAGTTTCTAGCTTGGTTTCTATTACTTTTCTTTTTTCACTCACTTGGAAGCGGTTTTCTTGCGTTTCTTCTCCACAAATCGTGGTTATTGAACGTGAACAGTTTGTATTCACACAGAAATCATTTGTTTTAATGGTGAGGTTGAAGTGATTTCACCTTTCGCTTTGGAAAACACCAATTAATCGTCACTTATTCCGCCGTATAATTTTCTTGTAACGAGAGTTTTAGTCAGCGTTGGTGGGTTTCGCAGCCGCCAAAAGTTGGTTACACTTGATAAACAGTTCTGTCTGGGGATCGAACCAGTTCCTCGGGTGTTGAGTCAGAGCGGCAACAGGTTCTACCGCTCGGCCCGCCCACGCTTCTTCTAGAAACGACGATTGCCCGAAATAAATTACCCAGCTTGGAGATTATCATATGGCACCTATCATTCGCGCCTGTCCTGCATTCTGCTCGTATCTGGCTTCGATTTCTAATGATTCTGTATTCGTCGCAGTCATCATCACTGACGCTGACTGATCGTCTATTCACGTGTCCCATTCATACCGCAAAGCAAAGCGTGTCGTCGTTCATTTCTGAACATTCATTCGCGTAGTCACCGGTAACTGTGTATTCGTTCTTGATGCAGAATATTCAATAATATGAAGACAATTGTCGTAGACTGAAAGAGACCCCGATTCAGCTTGACATATATTAAGGAAAACACATTTTTCTTGTAAAGCTTAATTTTTAGAATATAGTTCGGCAGTATTTAATACGAATTAAATTAATCGACTAGAAAGATGTACTGAAAAAATATTTAATTGTTACCAGGATTCGAACCTGGACCTCTTCCTAACCGGGGAACCGCGTTCTACACTTTCGCTATTTTAAAATTGGAGTCGTAGATGATAAGTTGATAAGTTAGTCTAAAATGAATTCGATCGCTATAGCGAAAGTGGAGAACGCGCTTCCCCGAATAGAAAGAGGTCCGGTGGCGTGATTGTGCAGTTTACTAGTTGTGCGAGACAAAACACGACGAACGGACAAAAAGTGCAACAATTGTGTAACACATTTCTGCGAATCAAATACCTTCTCGTGCGCGATCGAATGCATGAGACCCGACTTGTACCCAGTTGATGTTTTTATTTTGGAGGTATTTACATTGTTATTGAGGCGTAATATTTTATGTGTTAAGATTATTAAAAAAATATGCATTATGTCCATGACAAAGAGGAGGTTTTTGATCCGATGGAGTGGCACGGTTTCCACACAGCACTTCTCATGGCCGACGCAACACAATGATCGTGCAGTCTAATAATATTTTTTTGTTGTATTATTAATGTACAGTTTTTACATCTCTAGGCATTTCTCATCTGTCGAAATTCCCAACAATACTTTACCTTTGAAATATTGCCTCGCGCACTGCTTCGACGTGTTTTTCACAAATTGTTCCGAAATCTGGTGTTGGGTCTACGGCCGTTCGCTCTCATTCTGCTGATATTTGATTAGCGATGGTTAAATGTAATCCGTTATTGTGACTATGATTGGTAACTGATTGTTCGTAATTCTTCGACCAATCACCGGTACACTGGAAACTAAATTTTCTTCTTGTGCCCTATCCATTCAACAGACGTTCGCTTAATCCCTTTATTCACTTCAAAGCTCTTCAGCCATGATCGTTTTCCTTCTCCAGGGCTACGACTTCCAGCAATCTTTCCCTACATTGTGAGGTGCAAGATCTCGCACTTACGTGTCGGAGATATTGAAGTTTTATTGTTTTTAAATACTTATTTTTCTTTATTATTAAGTTATTAAGTACAAAATATTTGGAAGATGGAAAATGTATCAGCTGTATGCGGATATCAGCATCATTTTTGTCATAGGACTTGTTGTAAGCATGCAGCTGGGTCAGATTATCACCGGAGTATTATGAAGGAAGGTGTGTCAAATAATGAAGAATGCGAGAGAGGAAATGCTTGTTGATTCGCGCTACCGTCCGCTTGACGGCGCTGGTAGGCACGCCGGTCGTCATAGCGAAAGTTAGATAGGTTCCTCAAAGGTATCGTTCTAGGTTCGTCTCGCCATGGCTGTATGTGGCTCTCTCCATCGATCTCTAGCATATCGGTAATTTTTACATACCTGGCTCAGGAATGTTTTCCTCAGCCGTCCTCTTCTCCTATCTTCACCGAACACTGGACTTAAATCCTCTCTTCCTCTTGAGGCAGCCCGTCTACTCATTGCGGTGTCACTGTGGACTATTGTAACAGCATCCATTATAAATGCGGCAGCACGGTTAATATATGAAGTTTCCAAATTCTCTCATATAACATTCCTTTTACATCAGCTACATTGGCTCTGATTCCCTGAAAAAGTTGAATTTAAATTGTGCTGGTACATGTACAAGGCGACACAACATGGCGCCTCTGTATCTTCAAGAGCTTTGTATCCCAGATAATTGTTGAACTGTCGGTCGGTTCTACAACTCTTGTTGCCAAAAGTCTAAATTTAGCGAACGGGCATTTGCGGGTGGCAGACCCAAAAGCGTGGAACTCTTTGCCCTCCGTCGTAAGACACGGTGCATCAGAGATTTTATTCAAGAAGAAACTAAAAATGTACCTTTTCAAAAAATCGTTGAAAATAACAATTTTTAATTTTGTTTATGCGTAAAGCGTGAAAGTTTTTACGAAAATGGCGCTATATAAATTATCTAATAATATTTTTAATTGCCCTGTTATATTTTGATGTTTGTCAACACATGTCGTCTCTATTTCGTTGCCTTTGTCCCTCTTTCCCACGCACGATAATTTCTGAAACAGATCTACTATCTTGATTCAAAATTCTCCGCAACACTTCCGTTAATGAAGAAATCACGAATCATTGCGTTTGTATAAATATTGCTTCAATAACAAAGTGGTTAAAAAATACACCAATCCTTTTAAGCGCTTGTTTACCGCGCGATGTACGCTGTTACGATGGTACTTTGTAATAAGGAGACGGGCTTCATTAATATGTCTCAAGTCACATCGTGGCCGTTTCGCTTCGTGTGCCCGAATCTGGACGAAATCAGTCAATGCACACACGTGTGCATTAACTCAGAGTGCGTTCATGATTGACAACTGTATGTAAACCAGATGTGTTTGAAGTGATCCTCTCGCGTAAGTGGTCTTCAGCATTGCGCACCTCTCTCCAGCTAAAGAGCGAGCTCAGCCGATGGAGTGTTAACGACTCACCCGAGCGCACGGACCGGAACCTGTTGTCTCGATTACTTGTGAGATAGTTTCCTAGTTTGGCACTCGTTCTCCTCTTCCATTACTGATGCAGACTGGAGTAAAACTATATCACTGCCGACTAGTTTCTAACTGGCTCGGTTATGCGTCAACTTAAGATTAAGTTTAAAGTTAAATATTTAAATTCTGTTTAAGTTCACCTTCTATGTATTAGGGTTAGGTTAAATTAGATGAGCTAGCTAAATTAGATACTGTACCGCTAGATCTTCATAAGTTTTATCTATAAATAATATAATATCAACCCTTCTAACAAGCTACACCCATGGCGACGATCGGCAGATATGTTACTAAGCTAGGCGCAATTAATACACCATTATATATATATATATATATATAAACTATTCTATCTAATTCACAGATTACCTTTTTTTCTCACGTCTGTCTTTCCTGTACATACCGCCGAATCGCCGCGAACTCGTTATGAGTCGGTTTATTTACAATGAGCGTCGTGTCTAATTATTACTATGTAGATGCATGGTGTGTCATGGGCAAATGGTAAAGGGTGCCGTTTTAGTAAAAAGTCCACGATTTAATAAACAAATACGTGATATTGTATTGATACTCTTTGTCTTCATTTTTATATAACGGAGAACAATTTTTAGACACGTGGAATCTTCGTCAAATCAATAAAATGAATGTTCAAATATTTTCACAAAGACCCATTCCGAAGATATAGAATTTTTATTTTTATACAATTATTCCATTGTCAGAAAAATCGGTGATATCCGACCGATGACAGATGACAGGCGGGCGGTCTTCGGCGGGTAAAGATTAAAGTTGTCTTTCCATAAACTTTCAGTTACACATTATTGATCGAACGCCGGCCATATTGATCGGAAACACATGGCAGAATAGCCCAGAAAATTCGTCACGGAAGTGATTAAACGTTTTAACCTCGTCGAGGATAATTTCGTTTTCACAAAATGTAATGTGTATTTCATGTAGCCGCGATTGCGACTCTGATGTTATTGGTCTTCGAGCGTACTGATGTATACAAAGTGTGATTTAATGATTGGAGTTTATTTTAATTTTTAGTTTCTAATCCTTGTGTGTTCTGTTTCTAATGTACCAGTGATCGCTGAATTACGAATACCTAATTATACTTACCATTAATCGATATCATTCACCGAAAACAGTCACAATCACGTGTACAAGCTATTAATGTACATTTTTCAAAATTAAGTTTTAAAAATCATCTCCTGTTTATAACAAAAATAAAAATGCTAATTTATATATCAAAGTACAATCTATTTAGAAACATGACACAATCTTTGTGTGTATGAACAATGATATATAAAAATGAATTGTTGTTTTCGGCGTCTCCTTTCGGTTTACTCAAAAATATTTGAGATTCCGTAAAAACAAAGTAGATGGTTTTCGTTTAACGAAACGATAGATGTATTAATTTGAAATGTGTAACATATGGGTTCGAAAATTTGTCGTCAATCCACTGTTTTTGGTATAACATAATCGGATAATGCACGATCTTCGGATTGGAAGAGATCCAGGTTCGAATTCCGGTAGCGACAACAATATTTTTCGATAAAATTCTTTTTATATGTATATATTTCTAATTAATATATTTAATTAAGTGAATGTATCATAGAAGGCAAACAAATGGGTGGTAAAGGGTAGGATTGTGTTGTAAGAAAGTAAATTCCTTGAGCGGGAGAAAGAGGACCACAATGTATCTCCATTTCGCACCATCACACGGGCTGCCCAGCATTTCCCATCTCGAGACCCACACCCTAATGAAACTGCGGAAAATATTCATTCTGTACCAACATATAATACATTGGGTGACTATATTATTGGAAAATAGTTAATGTTTAAAAGTTTAATTCGGTTTGAACTCCCATCTCATCTTCTACCTGTTCTTCTCCGCTTAGTCCTTTGTAGTTAAAGCCTCTCTTCACATACTATCTCCATGTACACTTAATCACATCTTAACTTTTCCCATTTTTCTTCTTGGATCGTCGCGAAGAAACGTTGTGCTAAAGCTTCCACTGGGATTGTTAAGTTCATGCCGAGTGTTACGCGTTGAACTCCCTTGAGGTTTTTAGATTTGTTGATCTTCCAGCGTCTAGTGGTGATAGTAATCTGTATCTCTTTATTTATACGTCGCAGAACATAAACAGATGCTCATCGTTTGAAATTTTGAGCATCTCCTTCGCTCGTTATTATTACGGTTCTTGTGTATTTTAAGGTCTTCCGATGATGACTGAGTTACGACACCGACTTGTCTCAGATCTCTCCTTGACTCGTGACGGTTCATTTATTTTTATTATATAATGTTGGTGATTTCAAAGGGACACTTTTCTTTGCCTTTTTTGTAAATTTTATTATCGATATTTATTATAAATGTATAATAAAGAATTATCTCACTAAAAGTATTTTTTATTAAGACACGTTAAAATTTAATTTGTTGTGTGAAAAACTACAAACCGTCCCATTCATGACTATGTGGTGTTATCGATCGAGTCACTTTATGCCATGATGGAGAGACACTTCAAATAAAATCAGCATATTTTAAACCATCTTAAAATACAACAAATCAAATCTTTTTACTACTGTTATCATCTAAAAATTTAAAATCTATTTTAGTTAACAATTTAATTAAAATATATGCGTTATACTTTATATGCACTTGCAATTTAATATATATTTGCTTCGCTTTACACGGTGAGGGTGCCTAACCCGACACAGTAGCGGACTACTGCTACTGTCGATAATATATCGAGTGTTTTTGCAGTAGGTACGCGTGAGAAACGATTTTTTAAATTTTATTACACGCCAACCGGTGTCGCTTAGCTCAAGCTTCGTCAGGGCGTATTTAAAACTAACAATAAATACAAAAAGAGTGCACTTATATATACATAAAGAGGGCGATACAATATATAATTTTAACATTAGATTAAAAGAGCTTCGTCGTTGTGTAACTATTAACAACTTTTCCGAATAAGCGAACCACGTCATGGATAATAATCGTGTGCCATTAAACTTCTCCATCGCGTCACGCGTAAAGGTAGTAAAATGAATCATTTTGAAAGTTTCGAAATAAAAAGGAATTTGATCTTACAATATTACATTTTCCAACTCGTCTCTTCTCTTCTCAATATTCCCGTTACAACCACCTCTCCACCTTCCGTCAGCAACTCAACCCCCCGCCTTCTTCTGTCAGTACCTAATTACTTGTAGGTCTACCGTCTAAGCATTGTTTCCTTTATTTGTGTGTATTTAGTTTCTCTCGAAACTCGGGTAGTGCAAGTAAACTTAAGTGGAGTTATAACATTGTTTTATTTATATCCGTCCATTTTGATGATAAAACTCTACAAAATTAACGCCGATTCTATCAATAATTTAATTGATTTATCCCGTTCAAAACTCGCCTCTTTCACAGCTACACCTTTCCCCTACTTTAGCTTGCGCTTCAGTCATTTCGTTTACATTTCGGTCGGTAAATCCAATCAGCGCCTTGCGTAATATTTTCGTTCTTCGTATTTCAATTGAAATCTTTAAATCTTTTCAAGTTTGTTGTTTCACATTTGAAATCATGTCGACCATCTTAATAGTTTACTTTTTGAATCATTTCCGACCGCGAGCGGTCGGCGTGGCGTGGCCTAGCCGAATGGATAAGTAAACTCATTAGATTGGTATCATTGTTCGGTTCGACGTGTCTGGTGAGAACCCCATTCACATTTCATTGATTTGAAGCAGTTCATTATGCTGTCGGTGGCGGTGTGGAGTGTGGGGCACAATTCAGTGGGTACGTCACAAATTATAATTGGAGAGTGTGCCGCCGTGATACGTGGAGCTGCTGTGTTTTTACCGACGACGGTTCAACTGTTTTATGGCAATTTTAACATGATGCGTTGTGTTTTATTTTCACCTTTATTAAACGGTACCGGGATCGAATACAAAATATTTTTAAAATGCAAACGTATTCGGGCGGAACCGAGTATCGATCGTCTTAGCCAAATCCTTAATAGATTATGGTGACAAATTGTCCTCTCTCTAAAATGCAAGAGCCTCGTATCGTGTTGCACAATTGTACATTTATTGTGCGATATTGTCGCATCTGCGAGAACGAGATGCAAGATTCAGAAATCAGAATTAGATTCAAGATTTGGCTTAATTAATTAATTAATTTAGCAAAATTTCCCTAAGATTTTTCGGTTTTTATTTATAATATTTTATGAATATATATTATTGGGCATTTGTCTACGTTAATTGGTTGAATTATTTCGTTTATGACGACTCAGCAGCCAACATTGGCCGCCAGACGTCCACAATTTTTCGAAATCAATTGGCACGGAAACACTAGCCATTAGATCATTAATGATGTAAATGTAATTGGCGAAGCTGATTATAATGCTATTTTTTATTTTTAGAATTGAATACAATAATTTTCATATGTGTTATTATATTCATTCTAATACAAATTTTTAATTTTATTTAAAAATTTAATAACCCTTGATGATATTTGTAATAAGCCTGTATTATTTTTATGTCTCGATTCCTCGGCTGTAGCGGTTAGTGTCCCCGCTTGTCCAGGATTCGGTTTTCCGCCGACGAAATATTTCATACATTTTAAGATGACATTTAAGTATGTAAATAACACATTAAATGTCAGTGTGAGGTACGGTGTCATGTTTGCATTTTATAGACAAGTTAATGAATGTCAGCTGTCAGTAACGCGACACCAGTCTGTCTCGTGATGTGAATACATTATATAACCTTTCAACCCGCCAAACTGGTCTGTTATTTAAATATTGTTGCATTTAGGAAGTAGTTTCGCATTATTGATCTTCTGGTTTGCGCGTGCACTCTGTTGTGCTACCTTTCACAACACGTCGTGCGTGACGGGACAAGTGGCTGCGGCATTACGTCTAAAGTAAACGATAAATCGTGATGAAGGAAAGTGAAACTGCGCTGTGAGCGAAGAAGGACAAGATGTTTCATTTGCACAGGACCTTTGAACTCTCCCTGAGGAGCAGGGAGCCCAGCCCGAAGAGTAAAGCGAGCCTCGCCATTATTCACAAACAGTGCACCGGAAAAGCTCACGCCAGCGGAAATTCAGATCCAGCTGCGAGAACTGTACTGAAATCCGAATCTAATTCTAGCATAAGATCCAGAGACTCCAGGGGAAGCGCCGTTGACTGTTATATAGAGATCCGTAACGCGAACTCTGCGTCGACAAACGGAAACAACAGAGACGTAGTGGACTACTGCAAGAGCTTCAGCACCAGCTCGGTGGAAGGCCATAGCGATACAGACTCAAGCGAAAATGCCAAATCAGAATGCAGCAAAAATGCCAGCGTGGACTCATCGGGCCAGCACAACGCATCGGATCGCCTCTATCACATGTCGACCAAGGCGTCTCTCGCCAAGACCGCCAAGATGCGGTTCTTGGACGAAGACCACGCAAACTTCTCCTGCGAAGAGTCGGAAACGAAGAACAAAAAGGATGACGAAGTTCATAATCACAAGATTGTTAAAGATTCTGTCATTTTCTTCGACCGAAAAGATGCCAGGAGATTGTCGGGCAGGATGAGTTTCAGAGAGAAAAAGATCGGTATTGTTACAGTGGACGATATTAAAGCTGATGGCTTGGCTGATGATGGGACAAAAATCATCAGTGATGATAAAAAGAAAGTACTCGAGCG
Source organism: Eubasilissa splendida (assembly GCA_031772225.1). Classification (NCBI taxonomy): domain Eukaryota; kingdom Metazoa; phylum Arthropoda; class Insecta; order Trichoptera; family Phryganeidae; genus Eubasilissa; species Eubasilissa splendida. The sequence goes on from CM062868.1 coordinate 21,498,457, forward strand.
TAAGTCGTCACTCAACGATCACAATGAAAAACGGTCAAACGGTTACGCGGAAGGTGAAAAACCTCCGATACCAGGTAACAAGCCGACGCTCGTGCGGCGGAACTTTCAGTCTCCGAACCAAAGCTCCAGGACAGGATCGTTCAGGAATTCTTCACCTTCTCCATCCTCCAGACCTCCTTGGAACAGCATCCATGCTAAGTCCGCTTCGCCCGGCTCTCCCAATCAAACGTTCGTCAGGACCGGGAGTCTGAGGAACAGCATCAATAAAAAGAAACCCAACATCATGGAGAGTGCCTTCTGGTTGGAAATTGTGGATGAAGCTGAACGAAGGAAGTTCGGCTGGGGAATGGACACCGGGAAAGATGGTCAGGGACTACTGAAGGACCTGAAAAGCATGGGAGCAACTATTGAGCAGGAAGCAGATAATAAAATGGTAAGAAATTATAATATCTTGTAATAGCTAGCTTTGTTTATATGTGAAGTATTATATTTAATTTGTATTATTATAATTTAGTGTTCCTTAATTGGTGACTGCCTACTGCGTGTTCGTGAAACGATTAGTGAAGATCTCTTTTCAATTGATATAGATTGTCAAAACTATTTTGCTGTGTATTTGTGGATCCTCACTAATTTTAAGTGTCTATTGTATCTGGCGGATTACACTACAACTTTGCCCTTTGATTATGTTTATCTTTGCAATCATTTTTTCAGGATTCACTTTCAAGTAATGTTTGAAGCTTTTTTTAGACTTTCATTTCTCAGTCCGATTATCTTTTACTTTCTCTTAAATGATGATTCCCTTGTCCTGCTTCTCTTCTAGGTTCTTCGTAGCTTTTGCGACTTCTCTATCACATATTAAACAATGCTTCTTTCCCTGCCTCTTTTTGTTTTTAATTATTTATCTTAAGGGATGTTTCTTTTATCGCTGTGGCGTTTACTATTCATCCTGTTTCATTCAAAATTCTGCAACTAAACCAATAATCATTCTACCTGAACGAATCTGCAAAATGTTCCTCACACTTCTCTCACTTAATATCACCAACCAGTTTCTCTCGGTGAAACTTGTTTATTTTTTTGGCGTCATTTTCGGCGACCACACCGCATCAATCTAATCTTCCGGCGGCTGTGCAATACGTCATAATATACGTAATTAAATCTGCTTCATTACCATTTCGCGAATTTCACTTTCCTTCGCTGTTACCACGAAACCGCTCGCTCCGCCAGTTTCTAATCTGCCGAGATCATCGAGAGGCTGTTGCGGATGGACCAGTCGGAGAGCCGATCCAGTTTGGAATATTATGAAATGATTTTTTTTTGTTAACATCGAAGATTATTTGTAAATATTTTATGAACCAGCTGGCTGCAGATAATGTGACATCACAGTGTTATATAATATCTACTTTTACAAAGTAAATATTACATTTTCACACGGTGATTTTTTTATGTAACTAAGTGATAATTTAATTAAACAAATAATAGATATCTCATAGAGACGAAGACGCTATTTTTTATTATATCTAATGGAAAATATATGGAATTATGGGTAATTACAGGGCTTACGACCTGTCTTCAGCTGGCTTAAGTGATCACTTTATATAAATATAACGTTCACCATTCTCACCCATTAATCTCCATATCTATCATTTTTTTTTTAAAGTTGTATATATGTTATTATGATAATCTTAGCTACAGACTCTAAATAATCTAACAAAAAAAAGTCGAGCCGTTCGATATTCGATGACCTTTAATTCTTTGTGTTCAATGTATAATTTGGAACCAATACTACTACGCATAATTACGATTTTTTTTTGAAATGCTTGTATCTCTGATATGGTTGAGATTAAGCGCATATTTCTTGAATATTTTCGACCAACTGTAGTTTAATCAGCTGTCCACCCATAAAATATTGTAGTCTAGGTATTTTACACCCTGTATATTAAAAGCGGTCTGTGCCCAGCGTTGCCTGGGACTCTAATTCAATTATAATTTAAATCAGGGATATATGAACAGAAGAGTATTATTATTTTGCGCAGATCTTAAATAACGGTGGATACAAAATTTGGTCCAGGCAGGTGGATAAAGAGATGTTTAGCGGTTGAAAAGGAGGGGGGTTATTATATTTCCGTCAGGATCCTAAAGAGTAACTGTTATTTCCTTGCACCGACTATTATGGCTGCAAAGAATGATGTCTTCTTGTATTTCTTGTGTGCTGGGATTTAGGGAGTCAAGGGATGTAACAACAATACACTTTATTACTGATCTGACAATTACAAGTACAATATATTAGATGTGTTCTGATCTACAATTCCGGAGAGAGAGCGCGCGCCCAAGAGCGATGCTCTTTTATCCCTTCCACGCTGCCATTCTTGCCAACTTGCGCGCGTTACAAATTCGCTTCATCATGATACATTACAGTAACTATACAAAATTTGGAGTGGATGGCGTTCAATGTATTGCATTTTTATATCCGGGGGTGGAGGTGAGATGGCCAGATGGTGAGATGGTTGGGAGTTCGAACCTCAAGAGACCAGAAAGTTAGTTAGCAACAATTGTCAGTGTTGCAAAATAAAGCTATGAGAATAATACTAGATATACTCGGATCAGTGCAATGCTCAAAGATCTGGATATGATGACCTATAAGCGGAAAATATATTTTAATCTAATGGTATTTATTTACAAAATCCTTAATAAGAAAATATCGGAGGAATTTACACGAAAAATTGATGCAAATCAACATGAGCACGAGCATCGTACAAAAGGAAAGGATAGACTGAGACTGCCATTCAGGAAGAAGGCCAAATCTCAGAAATCGATGATGTATAGTGCGATGAAATTTTTTAATGAAATGCCAGAAAACATAAGAAAGGAGGAGAAATTTAATAGATTTAAAATTAAACTGATCAAATATGTAAAAGATAAGTTTTAGTCAAAGAAAATACTTTAATCTTGTTTATATTAGAGCAAATATAGCAGTGCTTATGTTAAGAATTCAATAAATAAATAAAATACATATGTCCAAAAATATTTAATACAGAGTATTTCGGGTCTAAAAATACGACCAACAAGGCGTTTAGAGATACTTCACGGCATAATAACTTTTAGTTGTACCCAAATCCAGTTTCTCTGAAGAAATTCCTCTTCGCCCATTGTGTCCTGCCAGTGATCACGTACTAACCAAGCACTCCATATGTGACTTAAGAGTTGTCTTAAAGCAATGAAGCGCCGACCGCCCGGGACAACACTGCGTGACAAAAAACGCAACGAGCCGATAAGGTGCCAAATGAGGGATAGTGGCATTGTGAACTGGATTGCAGACTTGGATAAGACCACCACAGAGATGGGAAGACGACATTCGGAAATCTGGTCGGAGATCACGGCGAAAATTAACCTATGCCCTACCGTTGAAATACAAAATAATTTAAATTCAGAGAAAACATTAATTAACAACATAACATTCCCTAACACTTCAACTTTACTGTCCATTATACTGTACTGTACATAATATTTATTGGAATGGAAGCATGGACACTTACTGAAGAAATGATAAGGCTATTTGAAGTATTTGAGATGTGGATCTACAGAAGAATGCTCCAAATAAGCTGGACGGATAGAGGTACGAATGAAGATGTTATGGTTCGGACGAATAAAGAAAAATAAAGTATTTCAAACAATAAAAATCGGAAAACTTCAATATCTCAGACGTGTGATGAGACATCTAGAACATTATGAGATCTTGCACTTCATAATGCAGTAAATGATTGCTGGAAGGAAACATCGTGGCTGAAGAACCTGGCCAGTCTACTGTAGAGCTGCACCCGGCCGCAGTGAACAATATGATGATAGTCACGAAAAGAAGAAAAACAGGGGTTCATTGCTCAGAGTGCAATTCAATTTTCCACTTACTCCAGCTGTCAAAAGCGACGCCGTACTTTTGTGTGGAACTTTCTCAATCGTTCTCGAATGTTTCTCTACATATTCAAAGTATTTGTTACGTGACGAGTTTACGTAACCCGTGACACGCCGGCGTTAGTTGTTCATTCTAATTGATCTCCGTGTACGCACGTCATTTGAGCTCAGGATGAAGTGTTAATCTGGTTCTCGTTCAGTTTTGACATTAATCCGGGGAATGTGCCCGGGCTATCGGCGGGTCCGCACTTTGCTATCGACGGGCCGTGAAACCTGACACTGACAAGTGGCGGCGGCGGCGGTGAATTGTGCAGCGTAAAGGGAACTGCGTCACACGCTTTGCTAGTACGATTTATGGTCTATTGCCCAATAGTATTAGTATATGTTTCTAGATTAATTATGCTGGTGGATATATGACTAAATTACAATTTGAAAATGTACAAATTCTGTACTGTTACGGAAAAAAATTATGTATGAGATTTTTACAAAATCGTGTAAAGGCTTTTTAGTCTACATTTAGTCTCATTTGCTTCATATCTTAAATCATCTAACAAAAAAACCAGCTTGAAGTTTGATGATATTTTACTTTTTGTATTCAATATGTAATTTAGAATTGTGAAGGTCAATCGCCTCCACAATCAGCAATACTGCCGACGGCCCCTGAACCCGCCTTGCAGATACCTGGGTGTAAAACTATACTACAAATACGCCGGTACCGACGCAAATAACATGTGCCAATAACATGCGTTGGCAGCCGTTCGGAAAACCGGCTACTGAGATACACTCCTATCGCTCTTAAGCTAAACGCTCCTCAGTGTAGACTTTTTGCTGCATATTCTTCGAACCGTAACTGTGCTCAAGCAACAATGAATTTCTGTCAACTGTAAGTAGTTTCTCTTGTTCAACCTACACTAACCATACACGCATATGATGATCAAACGAACATGTGAGTTACTGAGTGATTTATATTGGGGTACTCATTCACTCACGCTATAGCAAATCCTTCTGATTTTCAAACATTAAAGATAAATCTACATGAAGCACATATATCGCTATAGAATAAATACATATATATTTAAAATATTTCAGTTGATCGAAATATCACTTAATTATATATTTTTTAAATGCTTATATTTATGACATGGTTGAGATTAGGCACATGCAGCTTGAACATTTTCGTCTCATATTTAAAATATGTATCTACCCCTAAAATATTGTACACTGAGGGTAGGTGTGTTACACCCGGTATTTCATTTTTAAACATGTCATATTTTGTAGATGTAATCTTCGTAAAAATATTAGACATATAAGCTATTCTGATCTGACGCGTATCTTTGACGTCCTCTGGTCGACGTTTAGGATCCATTTGCAGGAAGCGACATCAGCCCCGCTATGTTCTTTTCGATATATGTAGCGCTTAATTCCAAACCCCCTAAAGCGACTTTTGTGTTTTTGAGTTATGGTTGAAAACGTATATTTTGAAAGATTTGTTTTTACATCAGCATTATTAAAATAGACAATTGTGATTTCTTGATTGGCTAATTTCATTTTAGGAGGAATAGCAAATTATATTCTGTTTACTTTGGGGTGTTTTGAAACTAACCTTGATTTTGAACATGCAATATCAATGGATTTTGCGAGAAACAATGTGTTCTGCATGTAGCTGACGAAAAACTGCATATTTAACTTAAATTATCCGAAATCCGTTTTAGGGGGTTTTGGATTTAGGCGTTAAATATGTTCTTTATTACGAGGGTGAACGGACGCAAATAAATTATATATGTGTTTATGTTTTATTTAAATTCCTTTTTACTGAATTATTATACGAGTACAATCAATTAATGATTTCTTTTCTCTTCTTTACAGGTAAGAAAAACATCTATTTATCAACACTTTCCGAAGACCTTCCTTCCAACCTACCCTTGGTGAGTTTTTGTGATGATTTTTAAAAATATTTTTAACAGAAGAATTAACATAGCACGTTGTATATATATAATATATATATATATCACATTATCTGAGTATCATCAATTATAAAATATTAATACTACATCCTAACGCCTCCTTCTGCAGGTTAAATGTTAAATTTGAGTAACACTACAATGAATTAAATTTATGGCTACTCATCGGCCGCCAACCCCCGGAGTAACCGCCCCTCTCGCGTTCGCAACACGTGCCCGAGCAACCTTAATCGAGATATTAATATTGCTTCGGTGCGATGGTACTGGAGGCCAACCTACTTTAGTAAATGACCAATTGTAGGTACATACTCTAAAATTGTATTCATTTTCTAGAGTCACACATTTCCAATTGTAGTGTGGTGACTTTCTTCAAAGCCGTCGGGTCAGAGAGACTGTCTGCGCGAATTGCGGGTTGATCGTCGCAAATGGGGAATTATGCAAAACAGTGCAGCATCCATTTAGACGATAATTTTGATTGCCGAGTCCGGCGAAAACCGGTGCCGAGATGATCCGCTCCTCTCGAGGTGTCGGCGAGTGTGACGGATGGCGACGGCTAGCGTGACTCGACGGTTACGTGACGACGTAACCGTAGCTTTATCCGCTGTGTTAACAGCGGCTGATTGCCGAGGTGTACGGCGTTAACTATTGAATTGTTCTATGGCGAGTAGCACTCGGTAGTGACATCGAAAATCGACAAATCAAACGAAATCTTGTCACTGTGACATCATATTTTTAATAAAAACAATTAAGAAAAAATCTATTTATTAAATAAATAATCTTGATAGGTACTAAAATTCGAACCTGTATCCTCGCAATAATAATAATAATTATGGATAATTTGTGTAGCGCCATTTTCAGAAAAATTGTTATTTTCACTTATGGAAATGACTTTAAAAAGGCGCGTTTTTAGATTCTTCTTAAATAAAGTCTCTGATGCGCTGCTTCTTATGACAGAGGGCAAAGAGTTCCACGCTTTTGAGCCTGCCATCGTTTATGGTCGTTCACTAAATTTAGACTTGTCGGTCGGTTTTACAACCCCTCCTTTGGCTGAAGTAGAGGCTGACCCGAGAGTTTGACGTCTGCCGTTCAAATTTTCTGAGATACAAAGCTCTTATATATTCAACATTGAGAAAACACGGAAATATCATTACATTACATATGCATTTCGCCCAACCGATTTCAGTATATAGTAGTCCACATATTATGCATTTAAGACTAGTCAAGTGGTTCTGTTATCTTATCCATCACCTCGCCGGTCATCTGTTTACTGTGCAGCGTGACAGTCTCGTGACTCGGACGATGGACCGGTCACGATTGTAGAGCAGTGGTCGGTGGTCGGTGGTCGGTGGTCTCTCACGCCGTCGCCATTCTAGGCCACCTTTGTATCAATTTATTACTCAAACCGTTCTCGCTCGTTCGCTAGAGGCTAGGGGCGGATTCGAACCGCGATTCTTTGATCACCGAGTGCGGTTCCGTCCCGTCAAATATCAAACGTGCACAACAAGAGCGATCGGTTTCACTTTCGTCGTAAATGGAAACAAATAGACGTCGAATGCAAAATATACATTTAAAATCGTGATTTTTTTTCTTTTCTTCGCAAACAGAAAGAAAGCTCGCGGTCTGGAGTTGTGGTGACGTTATAAAGATGACCAGGTGAAATTATGGCCATTAAAACTGTGGCCTAATTGGTAGTGTAGTCGCGTGTTCCGTTATTGCCCACGGGTGCAAATTAACTACAATTTTTTTAACTGTTCAAAGGTTTTTGGTAAAACTTTGTGGAATCCCATGATTATTTTGTAAATTGAGTTGATACACTGTTTTATTCCATTATATTTCATATTATATTAAACGTTAGAAAGCTTTCGGGAACATCTTCCCATTATCAATAATACAATTCAACTAAAGTTGAAAACATTTTGTTAAACACTGTCTGAAAATTGAGTTGAAAAGCAGAGTTTCAACTCGTTTTACAAAATACAATTATTTTATACAAATTAAATAAATCAACTAGAAGTTATAATTATTCAGAACAGACAGTCTGTGATATTTTAAATACTAATTAAATATCTTAATTAGAAAGATATACATATAAAATTAATTTTATCAAAAAATATTGTTGTTGCGCTGTCGGGATTCGAACCTGGATCTCTTTCCAAAACCGGGGAAGGTGCATTATCCAACTATTCTACAGCGACAGTACTTTTGACGACTAATTTTCAAATTAATACATCTATCGTTCCATTATTTAAAAGCCATCACTTTGTTGGTTGGATAATGCACCTTCCCCAGTTTGAAAAAAGATCCGAGTTCGAATCCCGATAGCGCACAACAATATTTTTCAATATAATTGATTTTATATTAATTATATATTTTAATTAGTATTTAAAATATTTAGGTGCTACCGGAATTGGAACCTGGACTTCTTCCTATCCGGGGAAGTGCGTTTACCATTTTCGCTATAACAATCGAATATATTATTTTAACAAATTGAACTTATATTCTGTAATATGTTCTTACAAATTCATTTAATTAATTTTGACCACAAAATCTATGAAAATACAAGAAACCCTGTTTTTATATTAATGGCTAGGTAACATTAGACTTGACTTTAAATTATTATATATGCTCTTTCTGGTTATCGTTGAAATGGACTTCTTTTGTTATATGTTATTGTTCATTTTTTGGAAGTCCGCCAGTTTGCATCTCAGGTCGGCGGATCAATCTCGTTGTTCTGCTTCGGGGAGTAGTGCCCAGGCAGTCGATGTTTGTACCTGAAGGGCATAAGGCTGATATCGTGCTCGAGGCGATAAGTGCAAGATCTGTATATGTTTGCTGACGATTTATGATAAAATAATAAATCATTATTTCCAAACCGTGTTGATGTGGCGACTGGTAGCTGATTTATCGCATCTTGAAACTTCCGATAGAGAAGTAACTTTGAATAATGGTTACAAAGTATTCTTCAGATATGTCCGCCGAGTGCCGTTCCGGGCGATCGGCCCTTTGCATTGCGCAATAGATTAATATTCACGGCTGGGGCCCCGGGGTTAATTCTGGAAGTCAGGTGCCGACAGAGCGACCATGGACCATCAAGTAACATGTCACATTGTTTCAACTTTATTGCTTGTTTAAATGTGGATATGATTACTTTTTCATTCACGGGGTCACGGGGTCATATAACTCTCAGTGGATGATGCAAATGGGGGATACGAATTAATGTGGTTTTAATGTTTTTTTTGATATCTCTGTCCTCTATTCTGCTTTCACAGCGCGACTGCTTGTTTCCACTCTTCGCGATCCTGGGCCTTGTTTAGTGTCTTTTATTTTCATATCTTTTTCCTTCCTTAAAGAGATAAGTAAATGTACAATACACATTAAATGCATCAATTGTAAAGATATACCTACAGATAAACTCAATTTATCGACAAAATATTTTAGCTGCTGCCGGGATCTCTTTCTATCTGGGAAAGTGCGATAAACCAATTACACTACGTCAGGCCTTGTATCTAGATGACAAATTTTCTAACGTATATGTTGCAGCTATTTCAAATTCATATATCTTACATTCCATTAATTTGAAAACTATCACCTTTTTATTGCGAATACCTTTGAGAAATATTCGCTAAGAAACGTCGGAGATTTTTCAATTTCATTTTTATTATATTTTTGAATGTACTTGAATACAAATTATATATATTTTAAAGATAACACATTATTAATTTGTAAAGATGTAATTTTTTCGGAACATAGTTCTGTGATATTTAATAAAAAATTAAATGCATCAATTAGAAAGATATACATGCAGATAAATTCGAAAATGTGTCGTCTAGTTACGAGGTTGACTTTGTATAATTGGTTTATCGCACTACCCCGGATAGGAAGAGATCCCGGAGGCAGCTGAAATATTTTGTCGATAAATAGAGTTTATCCGTATGTATATCTTTCTAATTGATGCGTTTAATTTGTATTAAATATCACAGAGTAATCTTTATAATAATATTCCGTGTGATAGCATCAGTGACCACGATTTATATCGCTTTCGAATCATTGTTTAATCTTTTTGCAAAATATTGTACTTAATTAAAAAGTAGACAAGTTAGTCAAATCGCCCCGGGGCTCTTTTCTATTTGTTTGTGAGATATTAACTTGAAGTTTCCAGCGAGTTGTAATATGGCACAACCTTACGAGTTGTAAGGTTGTCCATAAAAGGCCTATCGGATTGCTCGTCACTTTCTCTAGTTTTCTTCGCTGCACTTCCTCAGTACTTCAACAGTCGTATCTCCATATTTCCATCGCCCCCTCACCGAAAGATCACTGCGACACATTTTTGGTGATTCTTTAAAATTGCTCATCCAAATGGTTCAAAGCAACTAGCCTCGTACTTATTTACATATTCACTATTCACTGTCGAATCGCAATTTCAATAGTAGAATTATTCTTACACGTGCAGTACTTCCCTCATAATATAAGGTTAAGATAGCCTGTTTGAGTTTAGCATTTAACCCGTATTACAATATTACCATTGTAAGTGACATCGTTGCGTTATGAAAATATGCGTGTTTTAACACGTTATCACACGTAAAGCACGCGTTTTTCATACCACGTTCATAAGATTTTCAATATAATACATTGCGCCAGAAACAGTCAGCCTACTTTCATACAAAACTTCGCAATCATCGCCTTTTGATAATTTTGTTACTTACCATTGCGCCGTTTCCCCTTCCGCCTTATCTACATTCATACAAGCTCGCCGGTTATCGTGGCTTCTTACTGGACCATCTTCCAGTATCTGGTTTACCTGGTCGTGCCAAGTCTTCCGCGGACGTCCTCTATTTCTGGTGCCATCAACACTTGCGTCATATATCTTTCTTACCATTCTCTTCCCATTCATCCGTTTCATATGACCAAACCACCTAAGTGATCTTTTCTTAATCTAACTCACTATATGTACTAAAATCTATTTTACATTCTTTTGTTATTTCTTCATTCTTTACTCTCTCATAAATAGATCTGCCACATGTACACCTAAACGATCTCATTTCCACTGCATTCGGTCTACTTTCGTTTCTCCTCACTTCCATACATCTGTGTCGGTACCAGGACTCCATTGTGCACCGCTAGTCTTGCGTCAGTTGACAAATTCTCGTTAGATATAATTCCATTCAAAGCGACAAAGTTTTTTGTAACGCCCCGTAAACGTTCAATTTATTCTTACACATGCAGTACTTTCATTATTTATGACTGTTTTGCATTCACTTTGTAAACGGGTACATAATACTTTCCATAATTGTTTTCTTATCATTCTATTATCATAATCTCTTTTTAGATCAATCAAAATAAAATACCCTTTTTATCGAATTCAACCCATTTTTGATCATGTACGATTATCACTTGTTCTACATTTGTCTAACATATACTTTTTTTCACTATTCTGTGATAGCTACGATGTGTGACATATGTAGCGCCTAAATCCAAAACCCCCTAAAACGACTTTATGTGTTTTTGAGTTATGGAAGAAAACGTATATTTTGAAAGCAAATATTACTTTTTGCAAATATTATTTGTTTTTACATCACCATTTTTTAAAGAGACAATTCTGTTATGTAAATTACTGAATTTTAGATCACGTGATCATCAACAAGCGTTGCGATTGGCTGATTTCATTTAAGGGAGTATAACAACTTGCACTCTGTCCACTTTGTGGTATTTTGGAACTAACACTGATTATGAACATGCAATATCAATGGATTTAAATGGCTTTTACGAGAAACAAAAAAAGTACAAAACTGCATATTTAGCTCAAATTATCCGAAATCCGTTTTAGGAGGTTATGGAATTAGGCATTGCATATGTTGATTATTTTTTATTTTTTTAAATATATATAGAATAACTGGTCTCACAATCATCTTTCGATTACCGAGATGAATGCTCCGTGATGCTGTGCTCTTATCAAAAACAATTCATTTCATCATCACGACGGCTGTCTGCCGTCTGCCCCCAGGGTCTGCGCGGATGATGGCAACAACAACAGACCTCTTGCGCCAGTGTACCCCAATTACTCCAGCATATATGGAGCTGTTTATGTTGTTATCGTGCGCGAGAAAGGTGTGTCGGTGGTCCGAGGATTGCGATGATTACTTTAGATCTCGGCTGCATGCTCTCCCTTTCAACTTTGCACCAGACCCGAGGTCACCGTTGTTTTCTTTAGGTTATGTTGCACACCAACGATGCGGTTGTTTCTTCACGTGTTTGTTTGTTTGTGCAGTGTTTACCAATATTATTTTCACTTCTTCTTCATGGTAAATATTTACACCAATTACTTTGTGTCGATGGCTGGTTGGCTATCTGCCGTAGCACAGGTATTGTTATCATCTTAGCAATTAAATAAGCAATTAAAATAATATGTGAGTTAAAATTAACTTTGTACCTTAGAATTATTTAGTTTTTATTATTTTCTTAGTTGTCTCATGTGTTTTGTACAATAATTGTTACGTACTGGCGTATTAGTACGCATTCGTCGTACACTTCGGTGACGTTGAAGGTTTCAGTGAAACTCTTGGTGATAATACAATATTTATTACAGTGAGGTACAATTGATAGACAAGATGTACAACTAATAACGGGACAACGATAGCGCAGAAAATCGCAGTATGATCGCTATTTTTATCCGCACATACATACACATTCACACACACACGACCCGTGTGGGCGGTCAAGCTTACACACATACACACATCGGTACAATCCAAGGATTTCACAATAATAAATGGTTATTAAGTTTGTCACTGAATAAAAAAAACCGGCCCGACATGCCAAAGCCACCAGAAAGAGTGGCTAGTCGCCGTGGCCTTTCCCTCTCCAGTCTCCGCACCTCCCTGACTCTCTCCAGGCTTCCTGGACTTCTGTTAACATTGAGTCGCGTCACACCGAGCTTTGGCGCGCTATGGGTAGATGTCACTCCTTGTCTGTCTTAACTCTTTCCAGAATCAACTGTTCTTGGACGCAATAAAATATCTGTTTTTTTTTTTAATTTTACCTTAAATGGTACAAAAAAATGGTAAATGGTACATACTAGACACTTTTACAATCTATCTAGTGTTATAGAATTTTATGTAGGCATTAATTACTACATGTTCATTGAATTATTTATGTATATTGCTGTACGCTATGTCAGGATTCTAGTATTCTCCATCATATTCGAATCGTGGTGTTGGAGATAAACAAATACTAATTTAATGTATTAATTATAAATATATACATATAAAATCAATTTTGTCGAAAAATATTGTTTTCGAACTACCGGGATGCGAACCTTGATCTCTATTTCCAATCCGGGGAAGTACACTACCAATTGCGTTATAACGCCAGTATTTTTCATGACAAATTTTCGAACCTATATGTTACACTTTTTCAAATTAATACATCTGTTGTTCCATTATTTTTGAAAGCCATCTACATTATTTTTACGGAATCACAAATACATTTGAGTAAATCGACTGCAGACGCCAAAAAATTCATTTTTATTAAATTTTGGATACATTGATACAGCTTATATTATTTCCTTAATAATTGGAGATAAACGTTTAGAATAGGCATCACATACAGATAGAAGCGTCAGTCTCCATTCTGTAGGAATTAAAAATTAACGACAAACTTTCGGACTACAGCCTGGAAGATGTTTTAAAGTCGAACATGCGGAGGGTAAAGGAAGGGGATTTTAATTTAAATGTTTCTGGCTTTGCGTCAGTTTCACAAAACCGCTAATTAAATGGTGGGTTGCAATCCTGTACGTATAAGCTTAATCTAAAAGTGTTAATTTTATTTTTTAAATTTAAAACCGTACAGACAGACATGTATAGCATTATTTGCGACGTCATTCCAATATATTACCATTTTTATCGTCACCTTTATTTCGAAGGTTTGTTTTTACAGTCCTGACATCGCGATAAGGGATCCTCCTACGTTCTCTGCGTGACAAAGATGCAAAGGAACAGTGACCCAAGACTCGGTGTCATTTTATCCAGACAATTTCCATTTTTTGAGGCATTCGCCCATTGCTTTAATTTTTAAAATACGTTAATTTAATAATTTAAATGCAATTTAAATACACATATGTTGGTACGTGTTGATGTCCTTGGCGATTCTCCTCCATGCTTATCTGCAGTCCACAGTTCAAATAGCCAGTAGCGTCTTTGATTTTAAATTGAAGATCTCCCTTTCTCTCTGCCCTTTCCTAAAGGATGCGACTCAACTTGTGGCCATCTATCTTGAATCATTCATTGTACCAAAATTGTGCATTGCTCTCGAAGACATTCTAAGCACTCGCCTCCAGCATCACATTCTCTAACTTGCTCTCAATGGTTATGTTTCTACTCTGTAGAACCACACGGAAAAGGGAATAGTCTAACTGAACGCATTTTTGTGGTTATGGAAGCTTTAACGTTGTACTTTTTTTAATTCAAATTAAATTAATCAATTAGAAAGACACGAAAAAATAATTTGGTCGCTACTGTTTTTACTTAAACGCGTCACAAATTTCGCCATATCAACCAATTACGTTTTCGACAAATTTTAAAGTTATATTCTGTAGTCTTTTTTATAATTTATACATCTATCTATTATTTTTTTTTTTTTTTACTGAATGTGCCAAACAAACCGAGTGCATAATATTAAAAAAATATACGTGGAAAATAATCAAGCTGTCTAATCTAATCTAATACATTAGATATGATCATTTCAAAAGTCATAGTTGTGCGATTATTTCAATTAATTGATTTTTTTTTGACTCTCAATTAATCATTAATTAAATATGAATTAAATGTATTAATTAGAAAAATGTACACATAAAATCAATTTTATATGTATATCTTTCTATACTTTTAAAATCAGCAATATTATCTTTGTAGTTAAGATTCATATTTTTATTTATTATCTTATTAGTTATGACATCCTGAAGAAGAAAATGGTATTTTTCGAAACCGGTAGACGTATTTAAACTCATTTTAGTGGTTAATAAAACAAAGATAATAAATAAAAATATGTATATCTTTCTAATTAATACATTTAATTCACATTTAAAATATCACAGACCGTCTGTTCTGAATAATTACGACTTCACAATAAGAATGTGTTCTCTTAATAATCATTAATTAATGAACTTCGAGTGGCCATAGTATAAAATTAAAGCTTAACATGATTTAGTAAAAATCTCATATAATAATATTTATCGTAACTTCGTCAGGTTACACCGTGTATATATTTACTAATTAGTTGTACGACGGGTTTACTCACAGAATCGTTTTTCTTGCGACCTACGGAATTCGGAATATTTGGTTGCGGTCGTGGTCCATACCTGATATGAATATTATTTTATTGCACTACATATTACGCACATTCCACTGTATCGATTAGCAAATGAGTTTACTATGCAAATTAATATTTTTAATATTAATGTGATAAGTTTTGAGGCGCTCGGCTGAGCTACTCCCCCTACCAATATAAAAATACACTTTTTCTACATCTTATTTAATATATACCAATTTTTATCTTATTTGAATTAATTTATATATATATATATATATAATTATTTTATTTATATGCAAGTCTGTTAGCCGCTTCCTACCTCGCTAGGTACATATAAAGTACCTGTTCTGAGACCATGTACCGTTAGGTTCAATTAGCTATTTATTATTGTTTTTAATATTCCTGAAAACTGATCATCAAAAATCCTCATCATTATCATCATCCTCTATTAATTTCTATCATTATTTCTGTAATTGTTAAATTTCTTCAGTACTGGATTTCTAAACCAGATAATTTACTCCATCTTAGCTCTGGTCTTCTCGAGCTCCTGCGCCATGTTGATATTGTCCCCGTGGCCCATCAACCGAAGATTTCCTTTGATAATAAGATTAGCGTCTCGAGGATTAATTAATAAAATTATTTTATAAGATTTATCTAGGTCTATCAAAGGGTCGATGTGGCATTCAGCGTTTTGAAATATTTAAAAGGTTCGGTACTATCGTTTATTTTTTTGTCGGCAAGTTAAAATCGCACTTAGAATATTTGGTACATTTTTGACATGCAGAGGGCGAAAAATAACGACATATATTATCGCGTGTCACGTGATTAGGCTTCGTCGACCTTGAAACTCGCGAAAGTACAGAGGCTTCAGCGGCAGTATATAATATTTTGTTTATTCCTCAATTTGTAACTGGTACCTGAGATTAATTTTTCCACAGTTCTTTTAACGTGTCATACCCCAATTGTCTTAAAATATTTTTACATTACTGAGACTGTTGATAGTCTGTATATTAAAATAAATACGAAATAAGATATTTGGCAGAATAGCTCAGAAATTGTAATCTGCTCTCTAAAGATGCCGGTTGCATCAGCATCAGCAAGTTACCGCATTTTGGCATACAATGGTGTCCCCTATGCGAGTAGTCAGTATATAAACGAATCCATTTATTTTAAATATGAATTAAATATATTAATTAGAAAGATATACATATAAAATCAATTCTATCGAAAAGTATTGTTATTGCGCCACCGGGATTCGAACCTAGATCTCTTTCCCAACCGGGGAAGATACATTATCCAACTATGCTACAGCGACAATATTTTTAGCGACAATTTTCGAACCTATATGTTACCTTTTTGATATTAATTTAATCGTTCCGTTATTTGAAAGAGCCATCTACCTTATTTTTACAGAATCTCAAATACCTTTGAGTTTGAGTTCTTCCCCGGTTAGGAAAGAGATATATAGAGATGTATATCTTTCTAATTAATATATATAATTCATATTTAAAATATCACAGACCGTCTGTTCTGAATAATTACAACTTCACAATAAGAATGTGTTTTCCTAATAAATCCATTTATTATTAAATATGAATTAAATATATTAATTATAAAGATATACATATAAAATCAATTTTATCGAAAAATATTGTTGTTGCGCTACCGGGATTCGAACCTGGATCTCTTCCCTAACCGGGGGAGGTGCTTTATCCAACTAAGCTACAGCGGCATTATTTTTAGCGACAATTTTTCGACCCTATATGTTACCTTTTTGAAATCAATACATTTAATCGTTCCATCATTTGACAGAGCCATCTACCTTATTTTTACAGAATCTTAAAATACCTTTAAGTAAATCTGATAGTAGACGCTAGATTTATAATTAATATATTTAATTCATATTTAAAATATCACAGACCTATGTTCTGAATAATTACAACTTCACAACAAGAATGGGTTCTCCTAAAAAAAAAAAAAAAAAGCAATTTATTATTACACTATTGTAAAACGTACGATTCTAATGTTCTAATGGAGAATAGTCGGATCGGCGCAGGAGTTATTCTATACCAGTGCTTCCCAAAGTGCTCTATATCGACCCCCAGGGGTCTATGATAACCTGCAAGGGGTCTACGTCAGCGAAAATAAAATTTGGGGGTCCATGAAATGAAAATGGGGGTCCACGATAGTGGATCTCAACATACACTGATAGTACCTATTTACTTACATTATAATCTTATAATATAAAGACATATACATTATTTATAAAAGTACCTATGAAGTAAAAAAAATATTATATATGTTTATAAAATTGTGTAAGTTGTAGGATGTAGGCATTCGCTTTGTGGTTTATGTTTTTAACTCTAAAACTTTACTAAAAATCAATGTCAGGTAAGTAGTGGGTCTACCAAAAACCGAAAAACATGGCAAGGGGTCTACGACACAAAAAATTTTGGGAACCTCTGTTCTAAACCATTCCTTTCGTATTTGAGTATTTCGTACGTTTTATAAAGTTTAATTAAAATGCTCACATTATCGCGCATTCCGAACACAACCTCGCATATTTGCGCAATGCGTATTTGTTGCACAGGTACCTAATGTATGCGACACATTTACAAATGTTGACACAACACCGCAACCTTTGTTTTATGCGTTTGGTCGTAAAATGCTAACATTAACTATGAGACGTTAATGTGGAACATTCTGTGATGCTCAAAACGTATATTTCAATACTTTGCCTCGCGTGATTGAATACTTTTTATCCTATCGGTCCACTGTGTAAGTTTAATATTGTACGATATTTTCGGTCGTGCCGAATGTCGAAAAGACAAATAGGATGGTTAAACCAAGTCTTTATAACGATCGAAAGCAAAATTAGATAAATCATACAAAATATAGTCATCGCCGGATCTCGAAACTTACGCATGCCGGTTGACAGCTTTACCTATTAAGCTACAATATTATACAGAAAGATGTAATATTTCGTCTATACGGGACGTCTACTAATTTTTGCAGCTTATCTTGCAACTGTGTTTTTTCGACATAAGAGAAAAATCCATTCTACTGGTGCATTACATTAGTGCCGGCCACACATAATACATATAATTCAGCAATTATACGAAAGTTCGTATGATTCAAATAATTGTTGTTAAAATAGTTGTTAAAATTCCAACCGACGACCTTCGTTTGAAACATTCCCAGTGTTTCATTCTCTCACTGTTTGCGGTGTAATGTACGTGGAAATAAATGAATCCCTTTTCAATCAGCTGACTGCGATAACACGCGTTGAAAAAAAAAAAAATCAATGGTCACGAATGATGCGCGCGCTGTCTACGCGTACTCGCAACCGAGGAGCGAGCGAGCTAGCGAGCTTTTAACCGACTTACATATGTGTGAGACGTATTGCGCATGCCGTCATCGCCGCGCTAGTAGGCGCTACTTTTTTTATTTTTACTTTTTGAAATTGTCACCGTGGGTTGCTCTCTTTTTGAAAACGGGACATTTCGGCGTCCCGAAGTCGTTATCTATCCACATTTTCACCATGTTTTTAATTCCAATGTTTTTGAAAAACCTTTCTGGCGCCAGGACTTCCAGCCAAGTGGTTTGGTCATGTGGTACGAATGTATGGAAAGAGGAAGGTATAACGCTAGTGATGTTTGAGACTTGGCACGATCGAGTAAATCAGATACTGGAAGGAGGTCCCGTTAGAAGTGTCAATAGGCGATGTGCATGCATTAGAATAATATTTGAATGCGGATGAGCCAGGTTTGTGTCTCAGGAAAGAAATATGTGGTGTCTTATTCTTTCTGTCAACCCCCGCGGTCAAACGGAGTGATGATAAGTTTAGGTTGATTTGTTATTTCTCGTATATTTTTATTTTTTTAACTATAAAAATGCGTATTTTATATCGTGTTGTCTTAAATGCTTCAGCATTGTTCCTTAATTTCTAAGATTATATTTGGGTCCTCAATGACTTGTTGACAGTCTGTATACGAAAAAATAAAAAATCTAATATTCTTGTTCATCTATTCAGACCTCTTCTATCATTCGCGATCTCTTGTTTCTTACTCTATTACTTTGTTATTCACGTTTCGATGGGCGTCCATCCAAGATTAATTGTTTATATGAGATTCTCTTCAGGTCTAGATTCTGGTTAACGGAGTTTAAAGCACCGTTTATTTCACCCCCTAAAGCCACACCCCACTTTTAATCTAATCTTTATTTGTTCTTTCAGTACACGTAATCTAGATACATTTAAATTATTTTTCCCTTGAATCATTCATTCTATCATTGATCAATGCCATCTTTTTGTTAGCTTGGAGATAAAATTTCTGGTAAAATATTGACCTTGTCTACAACTCGTTTCACCCACACACACACACACACACACACACACACACACACACGCCTTCCTTGCGACCTTCGAATTAATCCTGAACTCTACAAAACATTTTGTTTTTTATCTTCCACACGGTCTCCATCAACAGTCTGGTCTCTCTTTACATCTTGAAATATATCTGCACGCCGTGCTCCACCTCTCCTTGTCACTCTGAACGTCAGATTTCTATGCGTGCCGTGCGTCTCCTCTTCACGTGTCGCACGTTTCTGTATCCTGTCCGCTGTCGTCTTCCGGGAAACGATTATATCACTGGAACTGCCTCACGCTCTGCAGTCGCGACACGTCCTCGATTGTGTCTGCCGTCATCAAATTTAAATGGGATTGTGTCATTTTAAATACGTATTTTATTTATTTTAAATTATCATCGGTTTCTCGAAAGTGAGCTTACAAAAATACGCATGACAAATTTTGATGACCTTAGTTTAGTTTTAATTTAGTTTAATTTCCTTCGATTCTTATTGATGTGATATTTGATACAAATTAAATGTATCAATTACAAAGAAATACACATAAAATTATATAATGGACGGCAGATGTGTCAATTTGAAAGTGCAACGTATAAGTTCAAAAATTTGTCGTCAACTCACTATATTTCCCCGGATAGGAAGAGATACAGGATCGAATCCCGGTAGCAACACAAATATTTTTTACCTTGTGTGATATACATACAGTAGAAAATAGTAACGGGATCTGGACTATTTATATTCAGAAAAAAAAAATCTTTGTATGGATGTATATTTGAATCAGCCATATATTATGCTCAATTTTTAATAGACACAATCAAATATCAAAATAATATGTATTTTTCGTCGCTTTTTAGACTCGATAATTAAAATTTATTACCTAATTCCTTGTGAGGATATTTAGTATTGTCCTGACCTCTGTAAATTTACTGCTTTGTTTTATCCAAAGTCATCGGTCACGCCGACTGCCGCCATAAATGCTGTTTTTATTTTTTTAGTAACTTTTTTCACAAAGAAAAAATCAGTTATCTCGGCACATTCTCACTACAGGAGAGCGTAATCCAGAATTGGTTCGACTGGTAGGAATGTTGAAGAGAGGTGACGATCGCGGTACCCGCGATGAGGCATGGAAATGGTATAAATTAGCCTGTCTAGGTACCATTCGTGTATAGTTAGTTGCGATGGAAATATTGTTCTAAATTAGTTTTGCGTATTGAACAATATTTTAAAATTATTTTGCAAAGCGCCGTTCGACTGTGACAAAAGAATGCAAAAACATTTTCGGTTTGACATTTCGCAGCTCGGATCGCTGCCAGTGGAACCGTCGGGCTCCTTCGGCTCGGTGCTCAATTTTTGTTAATGATTATGTTAATCTAAATGGTCGCTTTTGATTGCTGGAATTGCTGGGTGATAAGACCATGGGCGTCGTCGTGTCCAGAAATCCGATTAGTTGCCTTCACGCGGAGGAGGACATCGCTTTGGAGAGGAATTCTTCGTACGAATCGTGTTACGAGGTAAAATATTATTATCATCGTTATTTCATTGGTTAATTATTAAACCGACTCTTTTCGAATAGCCGACACATTATTTTGTTATTTAGGATTCATATTCTATTCTAAAATTTGGTTCTACTTACAAAAATGATGACATAATAAAAGTGTGAAATAATTTAGCAATGAATACGGTTGAAGATTATTATAAACATGTTAGAATTAAAAGCAGTCGGGATAGGAGTGCGTTCAAAAGATGCTGGACCAGTGGAGCTGAAAACGTGGTGAATGGTCATTATACTTTGTACATTTTTGTTCTTTTTACGTCGCTTTACTCTCGACCAGTTCGCTACCTGATCATGATTTAGCTGAATTATTATTTTCTACTTGACTACTTGAATTTTCTGATATTGGCCAGGGATTCTTCTTCCTCGTCGCTCCCTCGCGACTGAAGATCATGATTTTTGTGCTCTTTTGACTGTACTCCGTTTTTTTTTCGGAATCCCGCAGATATTGCCTTTTCCACTTGGAAAATAACGCTGATTTACTATTAGTAGTAGAATAGGCAGTCTAGCCGCATGAGAGTATCGTAGAGTCTAAAGAATTGGAAATTGTGACCACAATAACCGAGACTCGTTTGTGCGTTGAGCTGTTCACCGTGTACATGTCTCAAAGGTATCAATGGGCACAATTCACAACTTTACAGTGGACGAATTTCACCAATGGTGTCCAACACCGCAATTCAATAGCGTCTGCGCAAACATTTACAAAATGCCATCAATTTTTAGTAGAGCGTATCTGAAGATGGCGCCTTCAGAGTAGCTGAGAAAAGAAAAATTGTATTACCTAATTAAGTCCGGACTAGATGGTGCACCGGTCGAGAGCATGCGGTGTTTATTTGACTGTAAATCTTAATTTGAATCTAACCGCCTCGAAGCCCGCGCCGTTCCGTTCTCCGATCTTGAGATTCTGCGTGTCAGCTGAATAAATTATGATGTCTAATCTGATCTAATGTTATCTTCGTGTCCGCCCGTCTACCGCTGGAATCTCAAACATGTACCCACCTCCACTGTTAACGTTTATTATATTATAATATATACCTTTAATATCGATACCCGCTGTTATGCTAATATCGCCCGTGAATCAATACTGCCATTGTGGTTGTTTTTGCGTGTCGCCTTCTTCATTACCATAAGTTCCGTTGGATTATTTATTCGAAGCGCACCTTTTCATTGTGGACTTTTGAACGGTTTTGAAAGGGTGGCTTAAGTGACGCTGTTTCGTTCCTGTCACAGTAGCCTTGGAAATTGTTGGCTCTGCGGACGAGTTGCAATGCGCGGTGTAAACTAGAAAAGGGTTCTAGTCTTATTACATTCAGTTATTAACGTATTTATACCATCACCATCATTGGTTGGCTCCGGTATCATCGTACCAGAACCATACCTGTACAGTTTCACGTGAGCCTCGTTATCATATTGATTCCAGAAGGCAGCCAGAGAGAAGCTATGGAAGTCATGCACCCCCAAAAGGGGAGGATAAACATCACATATATCCCAGAAGTCCCAGAAATTTTCCCTGTCCAGGTCGCAAGAGGATGCGAGAGCAAGAGAGCCAGTGGAATACTCCACTCTTCCGGCTTCGTCCATCCCAGCAATCTCCAGCGGGAGACCCATACCATAATAAATTCTCTAAAATGTCAGAGATAGTATGCCCGAAATATTGGAATCGTCCTTTGTGTAGACAGAGCTTGCCTCGGTTGGATTGAAACATTCGCAGGAGGTGACGTCCACGTAACACACGTACATTTTGAAATCGTCTATTTTAAATTAGCTTGTCGCTATTGCGGACTGTGTTTTGTTTGATATGACTGTCTGTGTGTGTGAGAATACTTACACACCCGCAGTATCCTCATCGACGGTGCAAACAGTGGTGCTAAGGTCACGCACCCGTGGCACCTCTCCGGTGCGGGTGTACCCAAGGTCGTGGCGCCTCGCCTCGCCCCTGTCACGATATTAGCCAACGACTCGTCTCTGCAGACATCCGCGTGCGTGTGTGTAGTCTGCCGCCACGCGCTGTACCTTGTGATATCCTGAATCTCAGCCATCGCTGCCGGTCGCCTTTTCCACTTCTCTTCGATGATCATTCTCCCGTTAAAAAATATTGCCGCACTTCGTGTCGAGGAGCGATCAGTTTCATCTGTTGCATAACAGGGAGGTCCCTATTTATTTAATAAATTTCATGTAGTCATTTAACATATCTTTTGGTCGGTTTCACCTTTTATAACTGTATTTAACCGGCGCCGGAATAGGCCCCAACAGACGAGGTCTGTGTTTGTTCCGGTTCACGGCTCCGCCACCCAAGCGCTAGGCGAAAATATTGTGTACACAATATTAGCTGCGTCGCTAATTATATGTACAAATATTATTTTATTTGCGAGTGAATGAACTAAATTGAAATATGTATTCCCCAAAATAACAGGGGCGTGCAATACATACGAGCAAAAAAACTGCGCATTACTAAAAAGTATAAATTAAATAATTGTATTAACATAAACGAAAATATTATTTTACGATTAGCGCCATCTGTGTACCAGTAGACTTTGATTGCTTAGTTCTAAAAACTACCACGACAACTCACCGCTGTACCCATGGTGCTCTTTTGTATTCGCCGCATCGAGCTATTCACATTATTCTGTTCTGTATTTAAGCTAGTGAATTTCTCAAGTCATATAAATGGTTATTTACTGAATTGAAAATTCTTTTCGGTTGATCCGTTTTGTATGGAATCGTTACTTATGCTGTTTTTTAACAGAATAACATTAGAAAGGCTTACAACTGCGTGTAAATCATTGAAGTATCTACTTCCTCTTTTACTATCTTTCTGTTTTTTACGTGTTGATTTCATGATTGATTGGTTTTTGATTTGGGAAAAACAAAATGCAATTAAAAATAATTATTTCCTTTAGTTATTACGTGAAGGATTTTCAAACAATAAATGAATCACGTTCAGTCATAGAAAGTGTTCTTAAAAATGTCCATACATTTTTTTATATGGGTAAGAATGTATTATTTTACGTTAAATCTTAAACTTTAAAAACACTATTAACAGTACTCTAAAATTATAAATAAATACATAATAGGGTCGTATAAATGACGAATTTATTTTGTCTAAGGACGTTGGTTAAACGAGAGTACATATATTATATATGTTTGTATAATATCATTGGTAACAGCATAACCTAAATCTATACCTACCGCACGCCACTGCAAAGTAATATATATATATAAATATATGTATTGACGAAATCGCATTTTTATTGATAAGTTGCAATTTTAGAACATTCTTCTTTTAGATATTTAAAACAGATTACATTTTTCTCCTACAAATATATCGTGAATATGTTGAATTATTACTGGGAATCGACCCCAGAACATTCTCTCGCGTTTTAAAATAATAGATGTGTCAGTTGAGAATTTATATATCAAATATGTATTCGTAAATAAAATGGATAACGTAATGTAATGATAGCGCATTCTTCCGGCAAGAAAAAGTTCCGGGTTCGCGTCCTGGTGGTGGCTAAATATTTTTCCTTTCCAAGCTTTTCATCTAATTTGTTCTAAAACTGCAATATGCAATATCCCTATCTGGACCGAATGTTGCATACGTCGTTT
This sequence comes from Eubasilissa splendida, assembly GCA_031772225.1. NCBI lineage: Eukaryota > Metazoa > Arthropoda > Insecta > Trichoptera > Phryganeidae > Eubasilissa > Eubasilissa splendida. The sequence goes on from CM062868.1 coordinate 21,523,150, forward strand.
CTCTTGAGGGCCCGCAGAAAACAAAATCACTGCGAAACTTTAATATTTTATACTCTTTCCAGCTATTGTTGATGGGGTCACATTTTTGTCATCAGTTTTGGCTCCTGTTGCTCTAAATCCACAGCACCACGTAACGTGAGGTCCGCGTCATTTTACGAACTCGGTCGGTCCATTTAGTTGGTGATCGACCTCTCGATCTTCGTCCTTTGCCATTCCCGGTGACCGCTAGATCTTTCATCCGACATTCAGATAAATAAACGGTCCTGCAACCGAAAAGACATAAAGTATGCCTAATCTTGAACCCAGTTATGCTAATTAATGTCTGGCCGGTAAAATTGTATTTTTAAATCATGAATAATTTACGATTATTTTCATCTAGCCCGATATATCTAAATTGTCGTATATTCGCTAGCATATTAAAGCACTATCTTCATATGTCGTAAAATCGTCTTTTTATTTTATTTAATACTGTCGACGGTGAGGACATCGTAACAGGTGGCTGTTCAAAATTGTAATAACATTGGAATGATCCATTGATTCTTACATGTGCAGTACTTTCTTCGTACAGTTGTAATCGCAATAACCCATAACATGATACGTGTTGGCTTTACCGTAACTTTTGTTACACAGCACCGTGGTGAATGAAGATATCATATCATGTATTATTCAGATTCCCATTTACTCATATGTATAATTTTGTATTTTGTATGACAACTTGTTTAACTCTTTGTTAATGTATTTTTGTACAGTGATCATTGCACTTTGTTTACTACTATACCGGAACAACACTGTCTGCTATAATACAATCAAATACTAGTGTAGCAGGCAGGGTATCTAAATATATGTCTTACTTTTCTGAAACGTTTATCTGATTATAATATATAATACACAAAATTAATTGTTATTATTATTATTATTATTAATCAATTAATGGTTTATTGTCTCTTTTTTACAGGTAAGGAAAAACGTTAATTTATCGACATTTTTCGGAGACCTTCCACTTAATCCCGGTGAGTTTTCTTTGATCAAATGTTAAAACAAAAATGTTCCATTTGTCTGCACGAGGGGGTCGGGGATAATGGGGGATGCAGGAGGGGCGGAAGGAATCCGGGAGAAGGACAAGGGAGGCTGAAGGACCATTCAGAACAAGAAAACACCACCCACATTTTGATATCTGGGTCTTCTTTTATTGGATGAACGGGTTTTATGCTCCTCTACTCCGTTGATTATACATTTCGGTGATAGCGCAAAGTGTCAACAAGCATCATGCGCAATAGTGAGAAACCGATTACGCACAAACAGTATCAGCCCCACAAGCAGCATGACGATACTTCACAAGCCAACAATTTGTTCCCACATGGCAGGATGAATTTAGCAACAGTCAACGCACCCAATGGTCGAACGATATCCTCACAGTTAAATGTTTCAACTTCAACATAGAGAACACTCCACAGCAAAAAAATGTGTTTTGGTATAGTGGATGTGGTTTTCTATGGAAATGCTACCCACTCCAGAAAATTTCGATTGTGATCTGGAGTACTCTGTATGGTCTGTTACTCAGTAAAAACGTGGTAAAAGTAGAACGTCATACATATGTTTCCATAAGTGAAAATAACGATTATTTAATTTTAAAAAACATAGATAATTGTAGAACTATAAACAGTTTATGTGTAAAGCGCCCTTGAGGTGAAAGTTTTTACGAAAATGGCGCTATACAAATTATCCATTATTATTATATGTAAAATAAATGTATTTAAATATCCCGTGGACTGCGTAGGAACCTGAACCTGCGCATTAGCTGTTATTTTTAAGATGGTGCGAACTCGATCAGAAGAACATGGCAATATGTGATTTACTTCCTTCATGTGTTCCTCATTTTGCCGGTGGCGCGGCAGACAGGTAACATCGTAGCAGTGCACCCATTTTCGGTACGTGCTGCAGATAGTGAGTCAATTCTCCAAGTTTTGAGTTTGGCGAGCAAAAGCAACCGATTTGGCAACGAATACGTCCAAAGATAAAGAGTCCATTTTAATTATTAATAATTAACACAGTGCGTAAAAACTATATGAAACTGATGACGACTGCATTAAAAGTTAGAAAAAATTGATAGTGGAATTTTCTATGTCAATTCACTTTTTTTTCTCTTCTCGAATGTAAGAAAAATTAATGAAAATCGTCGCCGCCATTTCGCACAGCATCAACTGTGTTGAATTTGATTAGTTCGCTCAAATTGCTAACATTTTGCATTTTCAACAATTTTGATTGGTGTCATTGATCGGGTCTTCTTTGTGATGGCAAAATAGAAAATTAATTGACGTGCAACGAAATCTACGTGTGAATGGCTATTTTTTTTTTTTTTTAATCAACCATTGTCCGCAGTATTATTCTAAATTAAAATATCACATTTTGATGTATACATAAAAAAATTGAAGACAGAAATTTTTCTTTTATGTACAGTTTGTCTTTTTCATTTTGGTTCGTTCGCTGCACCGACGCAACGAGCGGGAGAGGGGAAGGGGATATGCCGATCGCTAGTCGCGTCCTTGAGAATTCAGTCGATATGGAGTTTATTCGTGAATATTTTCCTGGAAAATTGATATCCCGACGAGGTGATATAGACTGTCCTGCACGTAGCCCCGAAATGACACCGATGGACTTCTTCTTATGAGGCTGCCTTAATAATATAGTAACAGTCCTCAGTCCTCGAAATGGCAGCGATCGCGGAGAATACGTGCCGAGCAGTTCTCAGAAATGTTGCCTCCCGTTTAGAAGAGTGCCAGCGAAATAACGGATCACATTTAGAAAACATAATTTTTGAGATATACATTCCCAGGGACTGTAATTAAATGCAAAGTAAACATTTTTTTTTTTATTAAATCCATTCATTATTTTATTGCAGAATTTTTAGAGATTTTTAGAACGTACTGCATCGTTTAACTGGATAGTCATGAAATGCCGCGAAAGCGCCACCGTTCCGTTGCGACCATTGTATTGTACGTCTCGTGACTCGCATAGTCTAGAAGGTACTATCAATGAGGGGGTCAAGGTTAGCATTAGGTACCTACCCACACGATGCTATAAATAGAAACATGCAATATGTTTTTTTGTGATAAAAAATGAGATACTATTTGATAGCATTTTTTCTGCTCTAAAACGCCAGTGTCGCCGTTTTCCTGCATCTTATAGTTGTTCTTAATTTTTGGGCTTAACACTTTCGACACATTCTTCTTTTCGCCTTTAATCAAGGTTGAAACGGTCATTCAGGAGGTCAACTGAGAAATGCCGCATTCACCCTACAGTCCCGACCTCGCTCCGTTAGATTATCACATTTTTCGGTCGCTCTCCGATCAAATGCGCGGCGTTACGTTCAATAACGACGATAACTATAAAACGCATTGACAAATTGGTTGAAAGATGGGATGAAGTTCTGAACAATAATGGATAAACTACACCATTTTTTTAATAAATAATTAAACAAAATCCCAAAGATTTATTAGACAATCCAATACAGTCGTCTCCGATAACAATTCGCCTAGTATTGGTTAACTTGTGGTTTTGTAAACACTGACTCCAACGAGTACGAGAGTGATGAATGAGTTATTGGGGCATCCGATACCCTCACATTAATCACATAATTTATTCGCATCTACATACATTCACGCGTTAATCCGCACGCATCATTCGTTCAACCATCCATTATTGCACTGACAACATTCCTCCCATTGTGTCGATACTCACATCCCATAGGCGTGACGGTCGGAATGTGTTTATGGGAAACATACAAATGATAGTAAAATGAAACGTTTATGATATGGGTGATTAGAGGCGAGCGTGTTAATTCTCCGATGAATCAAACATGAGACGGTCGAGTGCCACTTGATTACGGCTTCCGATAGCCCCCGCTTGCACTTGGATGTTCGATCGGACGGTGAAGAAGCACTTGGGTCAATAAACAGATAAAACTATTAATTAAAGCTCGTGAAACGCACGCCTGGAACAGACGCGTGACGTCATTATCTCGCTTGGCTGTGTATCGCTATATCGTACCACGTTATTCCAGAAGAGAGAAAGTAAAACAACGCGCGAACTACAGGTATGTGATAACTCTAAAATATATCGAAAAGTCACCTGCTGCAGGGAATCATTATTTTTAATGTTGCGGTACACGGTGAAGTCCTGGCACTGAACTGGCATCAGAGGAACGAAAGTAGAATGAATGCGGTAGAAATTAAATCACTCGGGTGTATATGTGTCAAAACCATTAATGATAGAGTACACCATGAAATCGATCTAAGTTCTGTAACAAGAGTACATTAATTTAACCTCGACTAATTTCGATACTACTCTCAGTGGGCGTCCGTCCTGACGAAGATGCAGCACTATCGAAACCGGTCGAAGTTAAATTATATTATACAAAGTTTGTTAGTTTTTTAAATTAAATTAAAATGTTTGTCACACGTATTTTGTTTGCAGTTTTTAATTTTTAATGCGTATATAAAATCGCAGAGCCGCCGCGAGTACAACCTTTGTACAGTCGTTGCAGAACATCCGGGGACACACGGTGGTCTGTAATAAAATATAAATATTACGTCTGTGAGAAAACGCAAAAGCGATGATAATTGTATTGTATTAAGTAATGTTTCAATCTTCCAAGTGCGTAAAGAAATTATAAAAAGGGTATTTTTAATAAAATATACAATTAAGGGTATGAAATTTGTTTCTGTATTATCATGTTGAAGGCAAATGACTTTTCCGATGCCGGTTGGTTTTTAATATAAATCTCACGGTTAAATACGAAGTTAAATGCTTTAATTTTATTATTCAAATTATGTTCGACCAAATTACGACCAGATTGCTGTGACCAAATTACATACGACTGGATTATTGTGCTCAAATTACCGCGCGCCGCTAATTCTCTCAGCCTCGGGTGTTGCATCGTGACGTCACAGGCCGTACACGATCGATTAATCTTTTATGATTATTATTTTTCTCGTGTTTTATACAGGAAATGCTATTCGAAACGTAAACACATCATCGCCGAGTGGCCTCGATAAATCGTGGGTGTTTCAGTAATGTCAATGGGATCTCGAATGGCGGAGTCCTCTCAGCTAATGGACCATTTCACGGAATACTAATAAAACGAATGTCACAATATAATCACTCCGACTCCGGTCCTAATTTTTTTTCCAGTGATATTATACAATCGTATATGATAGTTATAGCTTTAGGTTATGCTGTTACCGATGATATTAAACAATCATATATGATATATGTACAACAATATATGTTGTACATAGGCTTATGAACGTTCGTTTGACCAACGTCTTTAGACAAAATGAATCCGTCGTTTGTACGACCCTGCCATGTATTTATTTGTAAGTTTAGAGTACTATTTATGGTGTTTTCAAAGTTTATGTTTTAACGTAAAATAATACCTTCTTACCCATATAAAAATGCATGGATGTTTTTGAGAACACTTTTTTATGATTGAACATGATTCTTGTATTGTTTGAAAATCTTTCACGTAATAACTAAAGGAAATAATTATTTTTATTAAAGCTTAACATAGTTCTGCGAATTGCTTTTTGTTTTTTCCAAATCAAAAACTATTGCATGCACTAAATGCAAAGAACGATCGTGAAATCGACACGTTAAAAACAGTAAGATAATAAAATTCGCGAATTAGTAAAAGAGGAAGTAGACACTTCAATGATTTGCACACAGTTGTAAACTTTTCTAATGATATTCTGTTAAAAAACGACTCCATTCAAAACGGATCAACCGAAAGGAATTCTCGATTCAGTAAATAGCCAATTGAATGACTTGAGTAATACACTAGCTTAAAAATAGAAGATAGTGATGTGAATAGTTATAATTAGTCGATTGCAGCTACTAGCGCTACGGATGCAGCGGTGGGTTTTCGTGATAGTTTTTAGAACTAAGTCATTAAAGTTTCTACTGGTACACAGAAATGATTTCTTATTCAACACAACGTTGTTGTCGCGATGAACAATGTTGTCTTTGTGTGACCGGACTGCCGAATACAGAACAAGTACGCACACGCCAAGTGCATATTAGACCGGTGCACATATAGGCAATTGCACACACAGTATTAGAATATTTATCGTCATCATCCACGTCATGACAGGATCGTGATCTCCATGAACTCCCGCCCTCTTTACTATGTTCATGCAATTTTTTCGGCATTCTGCAGATCTTAGGGCTCTCGGGAATACCCAAAAATGGACCGATTCGTCTTAAGCGAATAGTTGAGAGCTTGTTCAGCTCCAGCAGAATGGAGACATTTGTGCGTCTTGCCGTTCATGGTATGCGCAACAGCACCACATCTCAAAGGCATCACTTCGTCTTCTCTCCCTTGCATTCAGGGTCCATGGTTGCATTAGAATAATTTACGATATGTTACGTTAAGTAATAAGCCGACTGTGTGCAGCTATCCGCGTGTTGAATCTTTCCGTCACGCAGTTTCCCGGCCACACCTTACCATCTTCTCGTGCATGCTCGCTGTTGCCGGACCACAGCCCCGGGACCGTCATTAAAACTGTACCCGACTAACAGGGTAACATCGTGACACACATAGCGTCCAGGGCGGACGGAGTGACGTCAGAAAACACTACATCAGCTCGCGTCCTGTTTTACGGGTTATTATCGTGGTCAGGGTCGATGTTGTTGTTAATGATCGTGATTTGCGTAAATCCGTGCGAGGACACCGCGTTTCTAAACGACCGGACGTGTGTACATCTTCAGGGCTTCCTTTACAAGTAGACATAAAATCCTTCTTGGTAGGCATTCAACATCTTGGATTTTTATATTTTTGTCAATTTTGTTAGAGCAAATCCAGAAGCAGAAATTGGCAGAATAACAATAAATATCCGAAAACTTGAATATCTCGGACATGTGATGAGACATCCGGAGAAGTACTTGATCTTGCACCTCATAATGCAGGGAAAGATTGCTGGATGTCATCTTGGCTGAAGAATAGTCTCCTGTAGACCTTTTCTGGGCCGCAGTAAACAAAGTGATGATAGCCAACGTCCATTGAACGGATAGGGCATAAGAATAAGACAAAAAAGATCACAAATAATCTAGAAAGAGGTTTGTTGACGCGTGCCTAATAGGTACCGAGTACATTTGCCGAATTATTTTCTTCAGTTTATAATGATTTTAGCTACAATTCATTTTTTTATTGTTGACTTACGGAACTTGGTCATGTTCATGACAGCAGTCACGACCGATCACCATGTTTTGCAGTTTAATCTCTTCGATGTTCGTTCATCTTTTATCTTAATATCGTCTTGATCCTGATGCTAGAGTTGCACGCTGAACAGATCGTTTCCTCCGTGAATAGGTCAGACGTTAATGCATTGAGCAGTCGTGGCTTGACTAGATTTTTGTGATCTTTAATTATGTACTTTAGCTTTACGATTTTTATTTGTAATCTTTCGTTTGAGGAAATTTTACCCTCGCATCCCTGGCGTGAAACTATTAATGGGAAGCCTTCGGTAGATCTTCTCAGCATGTAGGTGACCTGTCAGAGACCTTGAGCGAGAGTCTTTCATTCTTGTGATATTGCCGCTGTTGATGTATTTAAAGTGCGCGATTGCACAATGTAAGGTACTTATCCTCAAATTCCTTGAAAGCTTATACATTTATAGGGTCTAGGTTCATCTCGCGATATGGAGTCGAAAGGGTCACCAATACGGATTGTATTTATTGTGCGTGTCATTCGGATGGAGCGACTGAAGTTTAAGGTTACGTCGTATCAGATGGATTGTTTAAGGTGAGAACTATTCCTACTCGATTTATTGCGCATGTCTCGAGTGTTCTTGTGAGTATGGGTGTTGGTGTTGTGGCTAGAGCAGGTTGAATGTAATGAAATAGTACTTACAAAAGATTGCGTTTATTGTCAAATGATACATGAAATAAATTCATACCGTTGGTAAGTTGTAAGTTAAAATACGTAATTAGCGGAGTTCACTGGAGGTGGTGCCGAGCGATGCGTCGAAGAGAAGAATGATCGGTTCTGATGGTTTCTCGAACTGGTTGCGGCGCGATGTATTGTTGTCTGTATTTCTTACGGTACTGGATGGACTTGAATGGCCGTCAAGTGTACGGTTACGCGGCCATGTCTGTGAGGCGCGAGCAGGGATCCGCGTATTGGTCCTTGAGCTATCCACACAACGTCATCTTTATATTTCTAGAGCATCTATTCTCCTGTTTTTCAGTACTTTATGAGTTCACGTTCCAGCACCACGCTGTGGAGAAACATGTGAAAGACTAGAAATGTAACATATGCAAACTGTCAAAAATTTCAAGAACCGCTCGCTTCATAATTGGCCATATTGATATTGCGAAGTCAGTTATGTTGTCGTAGTCACGATCCTTGGCTCGGAACCACCCGACACCGAGACAGACACCGACACCGCGTCGGTTATCTCATGTACGTTTGCTTGATTGAGTGTTACCGCTGCGCATGATTACATTATTAGCGATTCCACGGTGCCGTGTCTAATGGGATGGCTCCCGGCAGCTGCTGATGCCGCTCTGCGTCCCACGCGGCTGCCCAACTGATGCAATGGTTGTGGCTGCACCCGTGGCGGCGCGAGGCGCTCCAAAACCGTCGGCACGCGAACTGTAGTGCCCAGGGTTGTGGATGAAGCTGCGGCATCACGTGACACCGTACCATCGGCCACTTGTTTTATACAAGTCAATCGACTCATAAATATGCTATTTCTATCGGTAGCCCATGTTAAGATATCTAAATCTGTATTATGTTCATGTCTAAAGATAGTCCGATATGCACTCGGTGCACATTTTCGGTGGTATCTCTGCTGTCATTGTAAGTGTTAGGCTCAATATATATTTGATGACTTCATTTTTTTTTTATGTAGTGCTCGTCGTTAGACACATTTTTATCGTCTCGTTATCTAATTCTTTAATCCACTGTATAATTAGTTTATTGAATATTGCTCCATTCGTTGTATCTTTTATTTTCATTGACAGTTTGTTGTATAATGCTGTTGAGTCATATTTGGAACGGTATTTTAAAATTTAATTGTGTATCGTGGGTTTAAATTGTGCGTTTGGGACTAGAATGTCAGTGTAACATGGGAAATTCGATGATAATCAGAGTTCAGATTGTGTTTATTTATTAGCTGCTCGTCCACGCGGCCCCTATCGCCGACCTCCTCACCGATAAGTCTCTGCATCCGCGCATGAACAAAATGATTATGATCTCTAAAAGAATGAGCGCGATGAGAGCGATTGAATCTGTATCTTCAACCCGACTGGGCCACCGTGTCTATATGATGAAGGATTCGGTGCTGTTAGGAGACGCGCGGAAAACACAACACATTGTTGGTGCTTCCGTATTTTTCTCGCGATGGTATCACGCGTGTCTGCAATACAGCTAAACTAGGATCGGAAGAAGTCATCCACGTTTATTAGCATTATTGGATTACTCCACGATCTGAAGCGGATGTCTGGCGAGGAAGCTTCGACGACATTGTGGATGTGCAGCCAAGAGTGCACCCACTCAGCGACCGAGTCGATGAGTAAAACTGGTTGAGCAGCTCTGTTAGCTAATGCGAATTTTGCAATACCATATTGCCCCTGGCTCGTGTTGTTTACCGGTGGACTTCTTACGCCCGAAACACGAAACGAACAAGCTAATAGTTTACAAGATGTTTCCACGGAGAGACTTAAACTCTTCAAAGTTGTATGCTATCAAATTCATTACTTTTTTCAATATTTTTAGACTAGTCTTGTTTTATTAGTATATTGTTTGAATTTCGAAGACGGTGGACGCTATCGGTAGTACATTGAAATATTAATAGGTTAAGTATTCTCCTGACTGGTGCGCTTTAGGTGCAGCCGCTGTGAGCCACTCACGGTGGATTAGTATTTTTAGCCGGGTTGGAACATTCCTCTTTTCGCACCTCTATTAATAACGCTGTACTCCCATGCTTTACATTTCCAATCTTTCTACTGATAGATTCCTATCTCTTTACCGGCATCCTTGAATCCAGGTGAATGTATTCAGCATTCTTTATAATACCTGTTTCTCTGTAGTCTATTGCCTATTGTTGGTCATAGTGATCCTGGATGTCATCCCACTCCCGTGGATCCTTGATATTCCTTTCTCCATTCTTACCGATCTTCTGCAGAATTTACTCCTTGATCTCGTCTATGAGATCGTGGGCATTCTTGTTTTCGATGGTGCAGCCCACAGACTGGCACGTTCCCAGCACCTCCTTCACGGTCCCGATTAGTTCGCGGGCCATGGAGCGCGGCCTCATCTACTTGGCGATACTCACGTTCTCGTCGGAAGCCAAGTTGCCTTGTGCTTAATGTCAAGTGTCCTAACCGCCATATCAACAAGCAGATATTTTGTTTGCTATTATAGATTTAGCTTGCCGCGGTTAGAAATTCTTAATCTTGTCCATATTTCCATATTCGTTCATATGTCGAATACCGTTTGCATTCTTCGTCACATCCAGTAAGCAGCTTTATGAAATGGCGCTTTTGTAATTCGAACCGCGGTTACCGGCGCCCAGGTAATCGTCTGACAGGTAAATAATAATGAACACATCGAAAGAATTGCCATTTGGATGTTGGAAAAACCTGGCGATGAATACACACGACATTAAATCAATCGTGCCGGCAACAATATGATTGCGTTTTAATACCGCAAGTGGAGGCTGCGACGATGGCATCGCGCGGCTGGATTCTCGATTGAGAGATTTCCTCTCGAGATTCTTGACCGGGAGACCTGTGAACGGTGTGTCAATAAGAAAGACTGCTGAATTACATTAAGTAATAAAGTGATTTATTGCCGGGGGATCATATTGTTGGACCGATACAGGAGCTGCAGCTCATATAACGGTCATGGATAATTGGTGAGTGATTTGCATTAATCGCTAATTTGATCCAATTTTTCCAATGAGATTGGTGCGGGTCGCCGCCCTTTCATAGCTAAACCTCTAACTTATTTTTATTCTAGTACTTGTCCCTTTGACGAGCGCTAGTGATCATGTCGGATATCATTATTTTATTTGGAATAATTGTACTATGAACCATCGCTTTAGATTCTTCAGCCAGGATGTTCCGTCTTCCACGGCCTCTTCTGCTTGCAAATTTGCCCTGACATATTCTGCGCGTCCGTTCTGATGAAGATACATTGGTATCAAAATCGATCGATACCAATGTATCGTTAAATTAATCAAAGTGGTTCGTACATAAAGTTTGTTAGTCTTAAATAAAGTATGATATAATTATAGTTTAAGTGGTATATGTATTTATATATACGTATCTCTATTTTTTTCTTAAACAGCAGGTTGGTGTATGGACGGCCCGCGTGATCGCCGTATGCTATGACGATGCAAATTTGGAAGAACTTGCGAACAGACCGGGCAGAGTGAGGCCGCTGACAGAATAGAGCGACCAAATAGTGGAGCACGCTGCCCCAAGTTTTAAAACATTCTCGATGGTTTCGTGCGATGAATTCGCACATGTGTAAAGTGATGTCAAGAATTATAAGAATAGAAGAGAATCCTGAGCTGTGACAGTAGCACCAGGTACCGGGTTAAATACAAGGTAAACGTGAAAGTTTACAAAAATGTTACAATTTTTTGTATATTGTCGAGGTTTATCGTCTCCACAATCAACAATACCGCCGACGGCTCCTGAACGCACCCTGCATATACCTGTGTGTAAAACGGGACTCTCATCAATCCAAAAAACACGCCTGGTACCGACCCCGACGGTGGTCTTTATTGTTCCACCTACTCTGGCTACACACATTTCGCGTTGGTAGTCAAATAAACATGTGAGCAAATGGGTGAAATATATTAGGAGACCCGTCCACTCACGCTATAGTACAAACCTTCCGGTATCTCGATCACGTTTTGACATAATACACACATAAGCATTGTAACCAAAAACCCAACGTGATAACACACAACTTGTCCTCACAATTCTATGTTGAAAAAAGAAAAAATTAACAAAATAAGTTCCAAAAATAGATTTGATTGTGTTCGATTTCGTGTACGTGTTGAAGACAGGGGTCCCCCAAAACGTTCGGCGAGACAGTCCCCTGCACCATGAATGAAGGGGGTAAGATAGATAGTGATCAAATTTTGAAGGCTACAATAGTCTGTAACTGTTTAAAACTGGTACCAGAAGACGAACATGTAATCCGGATAACATGTTAGCAGCAGCTTGCACGCGCAGATGTATAAATACGGACATGTTTGAACCTCATTTACCAAGTTGCACCATTAAAAACCAGGGTTTCGAACTATTTCAATTTCAATTCGGTTTTCGTTCCGGTTCAATTAAAAATATATATATCAGTGCGGTTCCGGTTTTCGTTTCGGAAAAAAAACGGTTTTTTCTAACCGTTTCCCTGAGGGGGTAGGCAGAGAGGATAGTGGGCCACACTCTTCTGTCCTCACACACAATTCTCGCCTCATCCAAGCTCGCCGATTATTGAGGTTTTTAACAGGACCATACAACAGTATCTGGTTTGCCTGGTCGTGTCAAGTCTTCCGCGGACATCCTCTATTTCTGGAGCCATCAACACTTCTCTCTCCATTCGTCAACACTTGCGTCATATATCTTTCTTACCATTCTTTTCTCATTCATCCTGATCTTTTTTAATCTTACTCATTATACTAGCTCAGCTTTACATTCTTTCCCTTTGTCTTTATTCTTCACCCTGTCATAAATAGATAGTGGACGGTTTTTTCGGTATTATTTATTAAAATGTTTTTATTTGTATTATAAAAATATTTCCTACAATAATTTAGAATATTTTGTTTCATCTTTTGTAATAAGCATACAGAGCCTTTATAATGTTATTCTGTTAAAAACAGCATAAGTAACAACTCCAAAACGGATCAACTGAAAGAAATTTTCAATTCAATAAATAGACAATTGTATGGCTTGAGTAATTCACTTGCTTAAAAGTAGACGATAGTAATGTGAATAGCTACAATCGCTACGGCTACAGCGGTGGGTTGTCGTGCTAGTTTTTAGAACTAAGCCATTAATATTTCTACTGGTACACAGGTGGCGCTAATTGTAATAAATTCGTAAATATACGTTAACGGTCCGTATTATAGATTATTTAATTTATATTTATTTCTCAGAATTTATAGTAATGCACAACTTTTTTGCTTATATGCACTGCACGCCCCTAATTCTTGGGTATATTTATTTATAATTAAAAAGATAAAAGTAACCGTAAATTATTAAAATATCTTCCAATATAATTACATTTAAAATATTTCTATTATCTCGTAAAATAACTAGAATAATATAATAACTGAAGTGGAAAGTAAGATTGTGTTAACGCGCGTTTTTGAACATGTACCGAACCGAATTCACCTCCCGTTTTCGTTTTGACAAATTTAACGGTTCGAAGCCCTGCTCAAAACGCAGCTACCATACCGGCTTTACATTTTGATGGTTGCTCTTCAGCATACGTTCTGTGTTTAGCATATGTCCATAAAATTTTATTCAAATAGCTGCCGCTTCATAATATAACCTTACCGGTACGGCAGAAGTCGTAATAATTAGTAAAATAAACACAAATTAGTTACATTGTGGGTTTTGTTAAAACTATTAATTGCTCCAATGATTCTCGGTAATTATCCAATTCGGGCCGTTTTTACTTCGTTAAATGGTCGAGGCCTCCATTCACACTCAAATTTATAGACATTAATTATACCGTCAATTATTGACTTTCTTTTGGCTAATACCGGACGTTGCTAAATAGTAAACTGACACAAATTTGTAACCGAAGATACTTCTTGTCACAGGAAAGCAGACCGTAACGATTATTTAAAAGTAAGCTTGCAATGGTAAACAATCACATGAATACGCCAACAGCTTACAATGTCCGTTTCTGTGCAGATTACTTTTATTTTGCTAGGTGGTGGTGGACCATTTGTAAAATTCGTTTGATACCCAATTTCAATAGTAATGTAATTTACCATTTCGGCTATGCACGTGGCCGCCTGGCGACACATATTCTTGACTATAGATATTTTTCTTTTTTTTCTTTCTGAAAATGCAGACTAACGCGATGGTGCGGATTACTATATATATTGATTAGTGGAACAATGAACGGTGATCCTCCGCATTGTGAGCTGGTGCCCCCATATCGGTACTTCGTGCGCTGCTGCTAGGTGAACATTAAACTTTAAAACTGTTCATTGTTCTCGAGTAGAAAAACATCATCTCTATTTTGTTCGATCTTTATAACTTAGTCATGGATCGTCGGTCGCCGTGCGCGCGCACGTGAAGATGGCTCACGTAGATCGGTGGTTCCTGTTCATTACCTACCTCACTTACTCCCTATCCCTATATCTTTTTCCGTGGTGTGTTCTCTGGTTTTTCTGGATCAGTTAATGTTAAACGTTTGATCTGACAGATATCGTTTTAACATTGGGTGCGTTGCCTGATGCCAAGTTTGTCTTTTCGTGTGGGAGCGAATTGTTGGCTTGTGGAGCATCGTCCTGCTGCTTGTGGGGCTGATAGTGTACTGTTTGTGTGTAATTAGTTTCTTGCTACCGTGCGAACCGATTAGTGCTTTTATATTGCTGTTGTGCACGGTGCTTGTTGACACTTTGAGCTATCACCGAAGCACTTTTCAATATGCGTTGAAAAGCGCTTGGTGCGGAACAACGGAGTACGTGTCCTAGAGCCAGAAGACCTATGGATCCAGTGGAAGTAGATCCAAATATCGTCAGGAGCATTTCACAGGTGGGTAGTGTTTTCTAGTTCTGGGTGGTACTTCAGCTACTCCTCGTCCCCTATTCCTGTCCCTCTCCCTAATTCCTTGCACTCTTCCTTCATCTCTTAAAACACAAAGCAAAATAATGAAAGGAAATAGCGGTAAAAGTAATCCAACAAGATCTGAAGATGTCCCGAGAGGAAGAGAGTCCAGCGAGCAATTAAATGAAGGTGCCACTTCTTACCGAGGAAACAAGACAAAACAAAACAAAAAATAAATAGTGAGTCCAGTTCACAGGAGTCGTGATCCTTGAACAGGCGCAAACATGCCGGCTACTTTCTTGATACTTGCCTTATCAAATTGGATTAATTTGATACTATTTCACATTCGTTTAGCTTTACCAGCGTCAGTCGTCTGAGGAACCGAGCTCCGGAGCTGTAGTCGTCTGCAAATAAAGAAAAAAAACATGGGATCGAATTGGCGTAGGCGCGACGGCAATGAAATAATAATCTTCCCACGGGTATAGTGCAACACATCGCGCGAACAATGAGCTGGTATCTTAGACTACAGTTGTTGCTGGACATTTTACAATCGGCGCTGGAGTCATAAATCGTCACGCAGCAGCTGTCTGCAATTACGTCGGGTGTCAAGTCGCCTGTCGGGGCTCAGCGGCGAGAGTGAAACGTTTGCAGGCTGAACCGAACGCCGTATATATGTATATAATTTGGTGATAATGCCGAAATGAAGCAATGAGCCGATCTACTGCGCAGGTGTTTTAATTTTAAAATTGCTGTCGAAGGAAAAACTCGGTGGAATGCTAGGGAGGCTTATTACGTAGACGCATTATTAAAATAATTAAGTATTTGTTTTTCTGAAAATATTAAGATAGTAGGAAAATAATTGCGGTTTATGCTGATCCTTTATTTTCATTCCAGCTTCATCCATCTCATAATTATGCTACGAGAGCAAAAAAGAATAGAATAGAATAGAACAAGCTTTGGTCAATCCTTCCATATGTTTCTGGCCCCCAAAACCTATAACATTTTCTCCATGAACAAACTCATAAACCATGTCAGGAGCTTGTTATTGGGTGTCGGCAGAAAGGAAACTGAGCAAAGATTCATGGAAATGATCACATGAACAGAACATCATTTTTCTGTTTTGCATTGTGTTTCAATCATGGGATAGCGAGAGTATTTTACTTATTTATTATGTTATTAGAATACTTTATAACCCTATAATTAATATTAATAATAGTTTTCATATTTGTATGATAGACAACCTGGATGAACCTGTCTCCTTCAGTGCAGACTTCGGTCCAGTTAAGGAGACAGAGAACATCTCTTACATGATGAAGCTTGTTCGCCTTTTGTGTATATTTATAAGAATGTCTATAATGTATATAATATGTACGTATATTAAGAACATGAATCAAATTCTAATATTTTTTATTATTCGACATTATTACTATTACAATCGTCTCATTTTTGTCAAAATTCCGGAGTTCTGGAGTTGATAAAATCCCAAAATACCCTTTCGGCAGCAGCTTCATTGTTGGAGACCTTATCTGTAAGAAGTTGTTGAAATGCTTTAATAAGTGATAATCTGTTGGGGAGATGTGATGGGCGTGGTGGGTGTGGTGGATGGGGCAATGTTCCATAGCCCACAGAGTAGAACAAAGTTCAGTTCATGCGGCACCCACTTGTCAAACTGTTTTGATTATCCTAACTGTTTTAGGTGCACCAGAACTGTTGAACGGTCACAATTTTCTAACGTAGTTTTTAGAACAAATTTCACCGGAAAAGCCTCTGAGTATGTTAAAAATACTATTGATGAAGTTAAAACTAATTTTAGTAGTGAACAATTGTTGCTCGTTAGCACTCGGTCCCATTGCCGAGTGACGCGGCAGGGTACACAGTACGCGATGTAGCGGTTCTGCATCGCAGGAATGGAGCTCGGGCCCATTTCCTGTCCTCCCCTAGATGGGCGGCACTTCCTTAAATCGTTACGTAACGCCGACCGCCAAATGTGGAGCCGAATGGGGCCCGCGCCATGCGGCGGCAGACTGCTGAATAGTCGAGTGTGCGGTCATCTGGAGTCACTGCCGAGTCTGGACAATTCTCGCTTCAGACTGGCGTCTGCCCGCCCTCGGGTCGAGGACTTGTATACCGTAAGGGTTAGATCGCGGGAGGCGTAACAACCCTACCGTCGTGGCCCTAGGTTGTGGAATGAAACGGGCAGTGAAGGTGATTAGAACAAAAGGTCGATGTAATCTAATGATTCATTTATTGATCGAAAATCCCGCGGTGGAAGTCAGAGTACGAAACAAAATCAGCTGACCATCGGGCGGCTATCGGCTGCTAGACAGAGCATGCTGCCAGTGCTTTGACGTCAATCCGGTGTTGCGCGTCTCCGCTACGACTCGCATCACGTTTAAGGATGCGGTGGTCCGTGTTGTTGATCTCCTATCGCCTGCGGAAGACTAAGAACATGCGCCACTCGGGTGTGATGATGGCATCACTTCTTTTTGTGAATGTAGCAATCATCCATGACTGGGTGTCGTGCGTTGGTGGTTAAATACGATCGTTAAGAAGAATGTGGGAGAAAGATCGCCTGTTGATGGCTAAGGAAGGAACGGAGGATTATCGCATCTTTTACAGACCATTATTGATAGTACCGCATATTATATTTGGGTATAGTAAATAAAATATTAAAACCAATATAAATATCAAGTTTATCCAAGATAAGAAGCTATAAATAAAATTCACGTAATATTGAGGACATAAAACCAAAAATATCTCGAATATAATTACTGCACTGCAATACTTATGGCTTCCAGGCTTAACGATTTGGAAATACGTGACAGTACACGACGTGATGCATCAGCGCAGTAATAAAAAAAATGCAAGGCGTCTAGGCAAAAGGGCGAAATGATTGAAACTGATATTATTAATTTTAGTACGAAATAGTTAACATTTAACAGGGTCCTCTTTAACGCTACAGGATGATCAACATGTCGAATGGAAACGAATACATATACCGTGTTTCAGACATTTTAGGGGACGATGACGCTCAGCGTTGGACATACACGATGCACAAGTTGTGAAACTTTGTTGATTATTTTGTAAATTGAGTTGAAACACTATATTTTAATCTTCCCATTATCAATAATACAATTCAACTAAAATTAAAAACATTGTCAGACATTACTTATAGGTGTGTCTGGCGGCAAGGGAGGTGGGGTTGCGGGTGTAGTTAAAATGGATAACAGAGGAGATGTAATGGGTGGCATTTGGATGTTAATTATTTTATTTTTATTAAAAATTTCTAAAGATATCTATCTTTTGTCCATTCTTGCATGTTCAGCGATTTCGGAATTTAGACTAAAACAATTGATTGCATTTTATGTTCTATTCTTTTTCCTATTCTTCCGCTTTGTCCACAATAAAATGCGTCACAATCCTCGCAACTTGTGTGATTTTTTTCTACTTGGGCAATGAATGATTCTGAAAATTGATTACTTAATTTTTCTGTTTTTTTTTTTTTTAAAGTTGTGCTCGCTAGTTTCTTTTATCGTCTCGTATAATTCTTTTAATTCATAGTATTTGTTTTTTAAATCTTTTTCCATTTGTTGTATGTATCTATTATTTCCATTAGCAGTATGTTGTAATAATTGAGTGGAGTTATATTTGATAGTTCTCAGCCCAAACGTGGACGGTGTATTTTAATTTTTGCCGTCTCGTGAGCTCAATCGTGAGCAGTTTAGTATATATTAGAAAAGTATGTATTTAGTACAAATAAAATGCTGCGTAAGTTTTTATTTCCTCCGCTGTTGTTCTTTCATTTATTTATTGTTAATAGAAAGAGACACAGCGGTCCGTAGCGCATACTCGACAGTTATCGAGTACTATAGAAATGCGGTTTGAATTCCTTCCCAGGGTTATTTTCTCTTATCGTCAGCGGCCGCCTATCCAGGTACCTACTCAGATTTAAGAGTTGAACAATATTAATTGACGGTATCCCGATCAGCCGTTTGTGCAACGCGGCTACCGGTATTTGACCGATCGAACGGTGTACAATCAATAATGCGGTGTTGTAATTTCTAATCGGCACGCGCGACAATAGACAGATTGCGGAGGAATGCGGAATCGGACCTGGATTGCTGGCCTCACATTCGGCTGTGGAAGTGAGTGCCGCCGTGCCGGCAACTAAATCACAACTCGACCCATACAAAAGATGTGATAAATAAAATAAAAATACCTCAACGATGTCTTTAGTTGTGAAGGAGGGAGGGGCGCGTGTGTCGGTCCGCGGACCGCGGGCGAAGTAGGAGGAATATGTGCGTGTTTGAGCGCGAGCTCTCTTCTCTTTCTGCATTGTCGCGATTTAGTTACATATCTTATCTTAGTATTATGCTGTTGTAAACAATATTGTATTCTTGTCGGAATAAATCATTGTCAGGTGACAAATCTATAGCGGCGGTTGTGAGCACCGCTAGAAGAACACTACATTAGTATTATTCTTCATCCTTGTCTTACTCTTAGTGAGAGCAGTCATGATCATGGACGTGTCGTCACCTATTCCGGTTCGTGCCATTCCTCTACAGTCCAGGATCAATGTTTCCTTTAAAGTGTTCAATTGTTTGCGCATCGTAGCGCTCACAAAAAAATATAGCGCGCACACAATTTTTAACAAGATTCTTCTTCACGTGCCGCCTTCTATCGAAGGTAGGCCACCGTGTTAATTTATCCTGCATAAGATCACCGACATTTTGAACATTGAACCACTTATTGAGTCTCTTCCTACCTACATTGAGTTGTAAAATATATTTTTCATTACGAGAATGTGTCCTCAGTATGCAACATTCCTTGATACGAGTAGTTATTAGTTCTCTTGACTTAATGATGCGCCTTAATTCGAGTAATATGGTCAACCTAGGCCCTACCAGTAGCCAAATACTAGAATAGTAATGTTTTTATTATTTTCTCCCCCGGCGCACAAATAATAGCAATACATTTTTTTAGGGAATTTCGGGTTTTGGATATAAGACAATTATATGTGCTGAATATACTAACTAACTTTCATAGGAAAATATGCGCTCCATCTGTGAGGACTGAAAGATATTATCCCACAAGAGCAAATAATCTTAACTAGTTTTGGCCAAAGATTATTCACCTTTCAAGTACCCAGAATGTACAATCAAATTAGAACCTTAACTGACATTAAGGCTTTTAAAAGGGATGTTTGAAATTGGTTGATGAAATTACGAAGAGCAGATACTGAGAGTAAACAATTTTATATAATGAAATAATTCTTATAACTGCATTTTGTGCGTTTTGATTTTGCATATTTCCCTTTACCTTGTATGTGTTTACATATTGTATTGCACATTGGTATTTTTTATATTTTCATTCTATTTAATTGTGTTTTGCCTTCAATGAGTTTGTTTACCAATTTGCCCTAAAACGGGCTTGCCTAGTTGGGCAATGCATTTTAAAATGTGTCTAAAACTGTCTTTTTTTTGTAGCTGCACAATGCTCATGTGTTATATGTGTCTAAATAAATAAAAAATAATAAATTGCCCATATATTTTTTATGCTGACACCGTGATCCAAAATTAGAGGGAACATCGTCCAGGAGTAGACTCTTCATCCAAACTCTAAGCGGCGGTTCATCGCATTGGCGCAAGATAATCCATTTGAATAGTAATTTTCCCTTAATACATTAACTACGAGTATCTAACTAACTTGACATCACCGCCACACTTTTCGGTCCAGATATTCAATTCTCGCCTCATCCATATTTATTCGATTGTCGAGGCTTCCGACATGACCATCTATCTTACAGCATCTGGCTTACCTGATAATACCGACGCCTCTATTTTTGGCGTAATTAAGTCATCGTGCCGCGTCATATATACGAGTTAATTTAATACGCCGACCGGTTTCGCAAAATACATTTTTCTTAATTAGGATGTCAAAAAAACTAAAACCATAACTATGTGAAATTGTTCTAATGTTT
Organism: Eubasilissa splendida; assembly: GCA_031772225.1. Lineage (NCBI taxonomy): Eukaryota > Metazoa > Arthropoda > Insecta > Trichoptera > Phryganeidae > Eubasilissa > Eubasilissa splendida. Next base: position 21,543,929 of record CM062868.1, read on the forward strand.
TCTTTTCAGATTTACTGTCGTAATCAATGATTAATATTGATTTAATAAAATCCCAGGCATGTGTGTTTGTCATTTAACGCTGTACCTGGGTAAATCAATTATAAACATATATAGAATTAAATTAAAATATGAATTAAATATATTAATTATAAAGATATACATGTAAAATCAATTTTATCGAAAAATATTGTTGTTGCGCCACCGGGATTCGAACCTGGATCTCTTTCCTAACCGGGGAAGGTGCTTTATCCAACTAAGCTGTAAAAATAAGGTAGATGGCTCTGTCAAATGATGGAACGATTAAATGTATTAATATCATAAAGGTAACATATAGGGTCGAAAATTGTCGCTAAAAATAATGTCGCTGTAGCTTAGTTGGATAAAGCACCTTCCCCGGTTAGGAAAGAGATCCAGGTTCGAATCCCGATGGCGCAACAATAATATTTTTCGATAAAATTGATTTTATATGTATATCTTTCTAATGAATATATTTAATTCATATTTAAAATATCACAGAGCTATGTTCTGAATAATTACAACTTCACAATAAGAATGTGTTCTCCTAAAAAAAAAAAAAAAATATAGAAATAATAAATTTTTCTAAAAATGATTTAGTTACCATTGCACAACGGCAACCGATTACGACAAATTTAGAAGTTGTATCTGTATATTTTTTCCATTTATTTTTCCATTTTTAAAAGCAACGCTCACAGGACGGGTGAGATGCTGCCGGTCTGATATAATATAAATCGCCGTCTGGTCGCTTAACAACACACGTCACAGCCGATGTGTTTATATATAGTTATTACATTCCGTCATTTTATGCGGGCGGTCTAAATTGATTGCGCGAAGTGTACGAGCGGTTATCGCGAATTCATTACACCGGCGATCACTCTCTCGCGGCGGGGCTCCTCGCCGACAGCCGCGTGGGTGACGGCTCTGCATCGTCAGGATATCATTATCATACCGGGTGTTGGTGACATTGTACAATACGTGTGTGTCCCAAAAGTCAACGTCATCGCTCGGGAGGGTTGATAAGCCAATAGTAAAATAGCCTTAGTAAAAAATCGTTAGTTTTTGAGATGTTTGCACTTTTATGTACCACGCTAACCTGGCAAGTTATTTTAAAAAGTCGCTCTATTAGTGTAGTTTTTTTTTTTTTTTTTAAATGTTATTACATTTGTTACGTTTTACTTTAGAAAAAAAAAAAACATATTGCTATTTTACTACAAAATGTGCTACATTGTGTAATTATTTCAATAATTAGTCTGAGTGACTTGCAGTGAAGCTATCCGACGCGCGTAAGACATACATAGTGACGCCATTTGAAATGGGCTGCATGCCTCTGTCTGCTGTTATCGTGTTTGGCAGTAAGGTTAGGTTTCGGATAAGGACCCAACCTCACCCGGAACTGCTATAGGTGTGGTTACTCTCTCGCCAGTTCCTCTCGACAAAGCAAAGCAACCATCATTTGAATGCGGTATAGATTAATTCTTTAGCTCGAAGTTAAATGTTTATTACTCCTTTATGCTAGCTTTTAGTGGTATTTATTTAGAGATTATTTAATATATTATATTGTTAATAACGAACATTATTTTATAGATTATTCAATTTTGTTTATAATTAACCACTTAATGAGTAATTTTTAAACATCAACCATTTTCTCCTTCGAGGTGTAAAATTAACTAATCAAAAAAATATATGTTTTCTGTTTTGTTTGATGTTTAAATAAAATCTATTTTTATTTTTTTTAAATTTATTTAAGATACTCTCTATTTCAATGTCAATGCCCTCCCCACTCCTAACGAGACTCCCCCCCCACCACCGCTCCGTAATTAATGTCGTTTTAATATTTTATTTTATGGAATAGTTCAGTTGTACGCCAGTCCTGACGAAGACACGCTAGTATCGAAACCGGATGACGTAAAAATAACTCACAGTGGTTTATACAAAGTTTAAATATATATCAAATTTTTAAAATGAAAGTATTTCAGTACACCCGGTGTAACACCTCACGAGCTCATTACATTATTCATCAGTAATTTTTTTTACGATTCATTATTTCATTTATTGCCCGTTAGCTAATTGAATCGGGCCGGATTAAATATTCAGTTTTAGAAACGGATCGGATAGCTCTATCTGGGAGACGATGAAGAAGGTCGTTAACGCCTCGGCGTGCTGGTGACTTCCATCATATTCAACAATATTATTATATTACCTTCGATAATGTCTTGAACATTGATGTCAATTTTTATTTTCTCCTCCGCAAAATGTGGGATACGACGCCGTAATAATAACTATCGTATAACGATGGCTGTAGTTGGAGGTAAGGCTGTTTCAATCTTAATTAATTTCGTTCTTACCAAGGCCGTTTGAGTAATTTGAGATATGTATCCTCCGGATGCCAAACAAAAGACTTTCTGCATCTCATCTTCTTAACAATACTCTGATGCAATTTTTTTTATTAATATCGGAATTAGGACAATAAGTATGAAAATGAGACTGAAATGATACGTGCTACAGTAGACCAACCAATTTTATTTAGCAATGATGTTCTTCTTCTTCCTTCTCCGACTTTCCGCAATTTTCCCCTGCATTATGAGGTGCAAGATCTCACACTTCTCTGGATGTCTCATCATGTGTCCCGAGATATTGAAGTTTTCGGATTTTTATTGTTTTATATACATATCTTTCTTTATTCATCCGAATCATCTTCATTCGTAATTCTGTCTATCTAGGTTATTTTGTGCATTCTTCCATAGATCCACATCTCAAATGCTTCAAGTCGCCTTGTCATTTCTTTGGTAAATGTCCTTTTCCAACTGAAATGTTCTTATAGAACTATTGTATTAATACAAATAATCATATATATATATATATATAATATTGTTATTTATTAAGCAGAATTGGTCACTTTAACAAAACTTTGATTATACCACATGAAATGATTCATTCTTTTCCTGGGAATGTTATACCTACTCAGGTGTAATGATGAATGATGCCTCTCACGGTAAGGATTCATATACGGTGATCACGTATTACGGTGGGCCTGTACACTGCTTTCAAAGATTAATTGTGTTTTTGATACTTACATTTCTTCATGAATTCGAAATATAAATCCGGATCGATAGGATTCAAATGAATTGCGCAATCTCCGAGTCGCGCGTCCCGCGGAATGGAATACGACGATTCCAGACGTAAATCAGAATCACCGCAGGGTAGTAGAGGAAAAGTAGGGAAACGTGGTACAGGATGAGGTCGGTGAGGGGATAGGGGTTCTAGTGGAAGGACCGGTGAATTTCGAGGAACCGGGATTCGGAAGGACTGCTCGCCTTACCTTGTCGCTGCCGAGATCACACAATGGCACGCGGATGAGCCGATTTCCGATCCCAATTGAAGACGGCGATGTCACAAGTTCACCCACGGCACACAAACAACAAACAATACGTGATCAAAACACAATTTCACAAAATACAGTGCTGGTGCACTGGAGCTGAAAGATCCACACCGCGAATGCTATCGCGATGTCGAGATCGAACAAATATCGGTCAAGTTGACGTCTGCTGGCGTCAAGGTCACAATTCACACTGAGAAGACGAGCATTAGGAAATATATGAATGGGAATTTGGACGCGGAAATGTGTCAATAACAGTGGCCGCGGCTGAATCGAAACACGCGCCAAAAGTGTACTTTACGAATTTGGAACACTTGATGACATCATAATAGAACATTGAATACCATTACTTTGTTCCACCATTCAAATAGTTATTTTTTTAAAATATGTTATATTAGAATAGAAATGAGGCATGCAATAGGCAAAAAAAGTACCTTAATTATAGTTTTACAATTTTATATTATATTATACCCACCTAATTCATATATTTCAAATAAATTAAATTTTCCCTACGCGCGACACACATAAAATGACATTGAGATATTACATAAAATAATATACTGTACTCTTGCAACACGAGTCGTGACAAATAGATCAGCAATCTAATATATCAATTCTTTCTGTCTCGTGAGAGTGTGCAATATAATGCCACGATCGATGTTTAGTGTGATTGTGCTATTTTATATGGAAATAGTGCCTACAGTTGAATGGTGCCCCTTTCAATAATGTTTAATGGGTTTTTATTATTAATTTATATCAGAAGTTGTACATAAAAACTATTACTTAGTTAATACCTAATTTACACTAATTTAAAACTTGATATTATTTGCTGTAATTAAGACAATACAAGCATTATTTTACGAAAGACAAACGACACAGACAAAGACACTTTTCTCGAATGCGAGATTTATATCGTAACTTTCATCATGATTTAGATAACTAATAACATCCTTTAGATGCTTATAAGAAGTCTAACTGTTAGTCAATTTTGTCAAATTTGTCGTTCACGAGTGATGGACTACCTGTGAAGACAGACGGCAACGGCGATAAGGTAAAGATCCTCGATGGATGGTGGAACCGGGTTGGACCTAGAATATTGTATCTGCGTGCTGCCATCTCTCGCCTAACGAGACAGATTTAATGATTTAAAAATACAATCATTCCAAAAACTTGTGGTGCACCTGTGTCGCGGGATTACACAACGACAGTTTCGTGTTGTCTGAATAACATTTGTCGTAATCTAGTGATGCCACTGAGACCATTGACATCAATAACGTTTACACGGCTTGTCTTAATTGCTGTTGCGCGATCGCTCAGCCGCCGCCGCGCCGGTGTGACTCTTCGTTCATTCTGCGAGCAACTGGATGCGGTGCGCGCCTGGGGGTGTGGTGTACTGATGAATTAAACACGGTGTCACATAACCTAACGTAATATATAGACGTACGAGTTCAAATCAAATCTTTTCGAATTTGATTAATTTAATAAAAATTCTGATTTTGTTTGTCTGTATAGATTAATCAGTTTGTCCTCCTTGGGATTAAAAGGTCACAGGACAAAGATATGGCACGAGACATATTAACCGCATATAACCTGTCGCGGAAACTATGAAAATAAGACTAACTTGAAAGCTTGCTTGGAACGAGGTTCGGATCCCCGACCACTGGATCGTAAGCGCGCCAAATTCACATGCGAGAGGTGCCAGGATCGCATCTAAAATCTTTTTTATTTCAAGTTGTATTTTTAAATGATTCCACCTTTTCGTCCGCCAGGTTTGGTATTTATGCAAAATTATTTTTGAAACGAATAATAATTTTCTTTACTGTGGCGATTACTAGCAGCTTAATGAATTCATTCGATTAATATATATAGATCGTATCTTTCAAATTAGTCGGGACCTGGCTGGGCAGTGGCGCACTGCGGGCCCGGCCCATTATTATTATTCAAGTGTTATTTACGTATTCCTAGAGCGATTAATTAATTACTTCGACTAATATATCCCGCGCGACACGGCAGCTGTGTAACACGGCTATCTTGACCTGCCTCTTAATGCGATTCGGTTACAGTGATCGGGTTACAGGTTTAAATATTTGATTTATGTTGATTTAACAACACTCGATCCTAATAGGCAGACCTTGTTTGTTCGATAAAAATTTAATTAAAAGTTTAGATGTGAAAAAACTTGTACGCTATTGTTTTGAAAGATATAGTCAAAATTTTTATAATTAATTATGTAAGAAAATAATTGCAGCTAACGACCTTCATATACAAAAACATTTTTTTCAGCTAATAATTAACTTGTGTAGGTCTATCGCCTCCACAATCAGCAACAACGCCGACGCACCTTCCAGATATCTGGATGTAAAATTACGCGAAAATCATCATCAACATGTGCCAATACAATGCGCCGGAGAAGCCGGGCCCTAAGTGCGTCACTTCTCTCGCGGCCGACTTCCTGACAAGATTTCTATAAATTTCTTACTGCATATTTTTTATCTGTAACTATATAATATAAAGTATTATTATTTAGATATTAATCAAATGTGTAAAATTCCGGAATTGCAGAGTTGATAAAATCTCGATATTCCCTTTCGTCAGTAGCTCGGTTGTTGGAGATCCTTGTAACTTGTAACCTTGTAAGAAGTTGTCGAAACAGCTGATGGGCTGTTGGAGAGATGTGTGGTTAGTATGGTGTATCAGGCAATGTTTCATAGCCCAACAAACAATGTCCAAAGCGTAGAACAAACTTCGTAACGGTGATTTTTTTCGTTTGTATTAATTTCGTGCGGCACCCATTTCTCAACACATTCATTTTCAAAACACTTTTGTTGCGAGCTCTCGAATTGTTGAGCGTCATTCTGATCCAACTAAAGCCTTCAAGTTGGTTGTTATCAACTGAAACAGGATGCCCACGAACGTATTAACCTTAAAGGCTCTCGTTCCCAGCACGAACGTTTTGAAATCGTTGAAATTTTTGAATTCCATTATGTACAGCGAATGTTACTTTTTATCGTCCTCCGAGATTTCTTATATCAATACAAAAGATATATAAACGTTTTGGATACGGACCAAATAAACATGTATTCAGGCTATGTGGTATACGCTTAGATTTTATATTTACGTACTTTTTTTATACCTGCGATTTCTTTATTTTATACCTATTTTCGAATACGGGCATGTCCTGAATGTATGAACACGCGGAAATCGTAAGTTTTAAGGCTTTCCATATTCAGAGTTTTGGCTATCCGTTCATCGCACTGTCCCCTTTGTCTCTGACCGCCTCTATTCGTTCCCTTGTACTTTCTATGCAGTCATATTAAACATGGACTGGCCAGGGCCGCCTTAGGAAGTGGCGTCCGCAACGGGAATTCTTGGTAACACTTTGAGACGCGGATAAAAATACAGATTGATTCAACAATTTTATGATGTTTTATTAGAAAATTATTCTTTCTTCGACTGTACATAAAGTAGTCTAATTACGCAAATTGAGTCCTATAATAAATTAATGACCCAATGTAGATAATGTTTCCTGTCCCATTACCTAACTGTTTCCCCCCTTCCGTATACCCAGAGCTCGACCCTTTTCTGTGGTTTGTTATTTTTGATTTTGGACCAGTTGAAATATCGTTTGTCATTGGACTGTAAAGTTGAGACGTTATCTTCCTGCCGTGTAGGAATGATAAGTTGGATTGTGAATTATCTGCGTGGGGTGATAGTTTGAACTGTTCATCTTTGCTATTATCACACTTCATGCTATCGACAAAATGTGAGTTCGAGAGTACTTCGTACGGAACCTGCCAGAAGACTTATTGCTCCAGTGCATTTATTGCATAAACTCTGCCTCGATAGCGGACCGGGGGGAGTTAACGTTAGGGTGCCTAGACTTGTTGGTTTGTCTCTCGACTACGCTCCACACTCAGTAGTCAGAGGGTTTAGGTCGGGACTGTTAGGAGGCCAAAAGTCCTTCGACCAAAACATGTCAACGTTGTCAGAGCCAATTTTGCATTAAATGGCTCGTGTGAGCTTGTTGATAGATATGCGGTCTCCCAGAGGCCACAGTCTCCATCCACGGCTTTACCACTGACCTTAGGACCTCTAAATAAACCTCCTTCGTGACCGTTTCGTTCTTCTGGAAGAAGTGCGGCGGCATGACATGACGCTCAGGACGTGGATGTTGGCCGGAAACTTGGTCTTACCCACTACAGGGACGTCCTTGGGGTTATGGGCGTCCCATACAGTCGATCTTGGATACCTGAAGAATTTTATAATTTCGGTGGGAGTTTTTCCGGCACGAAGGCTTTCTATCGTATTCCACGCACGGGTTGACAGGCTCGCCCATTTTGAGGTTATGAATGTCTTACTGACATATTTAAGTAACTTTAGCGCCAACTAGCGCCTAACTCTGAATTCAAATATAGCGGGAATTTCAAATACAATTTTGTCTGGATTCTAACGGCGCGCCTGTATATGACAAATGGAAAATAAATAAGTAGAAGAATAATTACATTTTTGGTAAAATCCTCGTGTGAATTATTTCACGATTCTTCACCACAATTGTCCGACGTGTGAACTTGCAAACTTTCTGATGATTCCACAACCGCGATTACTTCCACGGAAAGCGATAGAATATATGTTGCAGCTGTTTTTAATGTTTTTTTTTTTTTTTTTTAAAGTTTAGCCGGGCTCCGACGGGTTTATGCAAACAAATAGATTATCCGAGCTCTGAATTAACCGCGTGTTGAAAAGGGCATCTGAAGGGACATGCGCGGCCGGGCGGAACAATAACACGGGCTGTCTTAATCCGACTCGGGAGACAATCCGGCGGTTAAATACGGCCAACCGTTGCCGGCACCGAAAATTAATGTGCCGGCATTCCAAACCGCCACTCGTTCAAACATACCAAATACAAGCAGAAAGTAATCGGTTAATGTGGCCGTGGAAACATTTTCGGAAAAAAAAACTATTTATGTATTTTGAAAATTATTTTAATACCTAATGTACCATTCCGGCGACAATACGACACTCAATTCCAATACGACCTTATTCTGGGTCTCGCCGGTAGTCGCAAATAAAGCGACTTTTAGCCCGCTCGTGGTGGTGTGAGATGTGTTAATATTACCGTATTTATAATAAATGTGCAATTGTGTACCCGTCATACGCGTGTTGTAATTTTAGCGTAGTAGATTTATGTTAAAAAAGGTGCGATCACTTGTTCGTAACTATATCACCGTGACGTCACCACCGGGCCACGGTACGTGTGATGACACAGCAGACGCAGCCAGCGCAATCAGCGTCCTCCTGACACTTTGACATGTTGAAGGCGTGCTATGTTATATTTGAAAATACCGTGCCAAAATCACAATACGTTCGTGACGTTTTTCATTTCGATCGAAGACAGCAGCCCTCGATAAAATGAGTATTTTAATCTTAGGCCATAATCCTTAATATTTGTATTCAACGCACGTTGAGTGGCTCTTTCAGCTTCATGAATCTTCCATCAGGGATTCCTCCCAATTTGTCCCGGCCGATACAGGCCCGAATCACCCTGGTGGTCGAGATCCCGGCGGGCGATACGGACGCTCCGAGTGCTGCCGTGTCTGATGAATTAGCGATGCCGTCCATGCGTTCTGATAGAACTCTTCCGGGAATAGCTGTAAATGTCATGACCAAATTTTGCAATCGTCTCTGGATATAGGCGATAGCTCTCCACCCAACATTTCAAGTGAACATTGCACGAAGCTTTTGTGTAAATACCTTAGCTTTCGGTGTAGTTGTGGCACGCATATCGGGACCGTGTATACTACAGCGGAACTTGTTTAACATTAAACCACGGGCTCCGACATATTTTTTGGTGATGTTAAATGAAATGACAGATGCCGGCCTGGTCAGTAGAAATGAAGGAAACCCCGAAGGGTCCCACCGTATCCCGGAACCGGTGTGGGTATAATGCACTCCCGCTTCTGTTCCACTCAGTGCATTAGTTCAGTTCCATCAGTTAATTAAGTTACACCTTGTAGTTTTTCTTTATTACATAGTTTATGGATATACAATTTTAGAGTACATAGTGGTTACAAAAGGTATGAACAATTGAGTTGTCAATTGGTTATTTACTGATCTAGGTTAGGTCCGGTATTAACGTATCGTTAGGAGTTTTCTAAAAATATTAACATTAATCAATTCGGTGACGATGCGGTCGATAGATAATCCGGGAATTGTTTAAAATGGCAAAGATGGTGTTCGGCAGGCGGTGTCCTTGTCTATTATCAAATATCGGCCTAGTCAAAAGTGAAGTCATAAACAGTCAACAATTTGATGACGATGTGAAACGTTTTCAACTCTGCATACCTACTAGAAGTTGTGTTTATTTATTTTTTTAATGTAATTTTTTGTCTTCTCCAGGTGAAGTCCGAGGATGAGCCGGAGCAGGAGCGGGAGGGGGAGCGGGAGCGGGAGCAGGAGCCGGAGGACGGCGAGCGGATGTGGCTGTGCCACCGCGCCGGCTTCACGGGCACGCTGCGGCCCGCGAGCCAGGACCGGGACCGGGACGCGCCCGGCGAGGAGCGGCGCGGCGGGCGCGCGGCCGTGCGGCTGCAGCACTCGGGCCAGGACATCGAGGTGGAGGACGACGATTTGGAGAAGGTCGGTTCGATCATTTATTCATGTCTATTATTTTATTTTCGTAAAAAAATATAAATGTCTCCACCGGAATACGTGTCACATCAATATTCTTACTATTTTCAAATTAACTTATGCTATCAAAATAAGACTAACTTGATGGCGAGGCTCGAACCCCCAATCGCTAGATCACCAGGCGAGTATTGTTACCACTAGATCACGAGCACGTATATTGTGGGATATATAAAATTTTGATTGTTTGGGGATATCGTTTTTAGTTTAGGGGATCGCGCATTTGTCACGGAATGAATGCGATGTTGATGGATTGGGTGGAGTTGTGCTCGGGTCTGGTGAACGGGTTGGATGAAACAAGGAATGAGAGGTCAATCTGGCCGTTTATTGCGCTGATTTTGAAATAAAGATTAGTATTGGATGTGATGCATTGCCGTAGTAAGAAATTTACAGAGACCGATTACGCAATGTAAAATCCGGACATCATCCGTAAAACACGTGTTACCTCCCTAGAAGATGCGTCGAGAGAAAATGGAAGCGGAACCTCCGGGTCGCTGCCCATCATTGAAACTCGACTATGGGGTTAATTTGTCCCTGTCTATTATACTCTAAAATTGTATATTCATGTCAGTGTTGAAAAATAAAACTATAAATGAAAAATAAAACGTTTAATATATTTCATAACATGATGACGTTTAATATATTTCAATGTAGTGGTATTTATTTATAAAATCCTCACTAGTAAAAGATCGGCAGAATTTATACGAAAAATGTATGCAAATCAACATGAGCCCGAATATCATACAAGAGGAAAAGATAGACTGAGACTGCCATTCAGGAAGAAGGCTAAATCTCATAAATCGATGGTGTACAGTGTGATGAAGATTTTTAATGAAATGTCAGAAAACATAAGAAAGGAGGAGAAACTACGTAGATTCAAAATGAAACTAAGCAAATATGTGGAAGTTAAGTTGTAGTAAAAAGAATCTTGATCTTGTTTATTTTAGAGCATATATAAATATACTTATGTATGCACTATATTAAGAATGAATATATAGCTATCTAATAAAGATAAACTGTAAACTGCGAAGGGGCGCCACGAGATATCACTTAAACTAACACTTAATCTTCTAATTCATTTTGAAGGTTTTACAGATTTAACTGGAACTCGGAATGTATTTGTATTTTAGGCCAATCCCTCGCAGTTCGACCTGGTGGAAGACCTGGCCTCCCTGCGATACTTGAACGAGAGCTCGGCGCTCCACACTCTGAGACAGAGGTACGGCAGTAACCTAGTCCACACTGCCGCTGGACACAGTCTGCTGCTGATCAACCCGCCAGCTCCACTCACCATATATTCTGACAAGGTATAAAATATATTTTTAATCGAATCGGCAGTTACTTGTGGTGCAACAGACAAGGTTTATACACAACTGACTATTGTTTCGAGAGGTGCAGTCTATCAAATCATGAGTGTAAGTTTCTTTATAACTGAAGATCATATCTTTCTTACAGACTGCATTGCAATAGAATAGCCAGTAGCATTTTTGATCTGGTTGGTTTATTGAGTTTCAACTCTGGATCACCCTTTTCTTCTCTGTTCCTTTGCCTTAATGTTCCAAAATTGCTGTCCGAGGGACTACTTAAAAAATAACTAGGTATGTACATTATATAACGTGAAAAATGTAGTCAGGATTCACTTATCTAATTAAACTGCGGATAGGTATTCACCTGGATACAATCTATCTATGGAGCAATCATCAGCCTGTGTCTCATCTGATAGAGCTTGATGATGATGGTGACCCTCATCTTACCCAGGACTGTTTTACGATCTGATGATCGGTCCTTCTCATTCGCTGCCAGGCAACAGGGCGACGATAACCAGATTAATCCCTCTCTGTCCTCCGGTAAAAGCTCTTTAAGGAACCTTTAATTCGTGATATTAAATATGTATGGTTTACAAATATGTTGTCTATTCCAGGTGGCCGCCATGTTCAAGGGCTGCCGCTGGGAGGACGCCCCGCCGCACCTGTACGCCGCGGCGCAGGCGGCCCACCGCGCCATGTTGGCCTCGCGCCGCGATCAGGCGCTCGTGTTCCTCGGCCGCTCGGCCTCCGGCAAGAGCAGCGCGCTGCGCCGCTGCGCGCTCTACCTGGCCGCGCAGGCGCCGTGGGCGGGCCGCGTGCGCGCCGCCCTGCTGCTGCTCGCGGCGGCCGCCGGCTCGGGCGGGGGCCGCTCCGCCGCCGCGCAGGTGCTCAGCCTGCACTACGACCAGACCGGCTCGCTGGCCGCGGCCGCGCTGCACGCGCACCTGTTGGATCTCACGCGCGTGCCCACCAAGCAACGGCTGGACGGCGCCTTCGACATCTTCAACTGGTGCGTAGTACGCTTGAGTCGCCTTTCCCCGCGGAACGATCATCTAATACGTAGCGGACGTAACCGCGAACTCTGCTGGGAGTTCATTAATGCATGGGTGTCGCGCTGTGAGCTACTGATAGGGGAGATTCATGCTGGTGTGGGATATTAGTCTTGGGCAACCCGTCAAGGCTGCACCAGGACGGGTTCCTGTCGGTTGTGGCTTGCCGGTGTCTAGACTGAACCGTTTTTGTGCTGTCTAAATTCCCTCGAGGGCAAAACTGTTTTTTCATTTTTTTCATACTATTACTGTCCTATGGTGCCACTCTTACCTTGTTTGTCACGAGGCCGACAAAATTTGTTGTGGCTCCGGCAGATATTTCTGCATAAAAATAGATAATACCTAAGCAGATAGTGAACGGCACTTCTTTTATGTTAACTACTTCGTGTTACATTATAGCTATATAATTTGGCCTTGATTAAAGTATAGAAAAAATGTTTTAACTTTGCACCGCATTATAAGGACCAATATGAGGAGCATTCGCTTATAAAACGATCCTTGGTAAGCAGTAGGTTCCTGCTTCTCTCTCTCTCTCTCTAGTTATGTGAGTCCTCTAATTGTGCATAGTGTGAACTGTCTCCAGTCTCGGTCAGTTGTATCATTTTTGGTGATCACGGTCAGGGTGGGTGTATAAACTGATTTGCCAAATGTCATTTTAATAATTTGGGTCGTCTCTGCTTTTCTGACAACTGTATCGATGAGTGTAATACTGTTCTTCTTCTTCTTCGTCTTACTCTCTGATGATCTGAATTCACTTATTCTAGTCTGTGGCATTTCTCATGCAGTCTAGTTAATTATTTAAATTAAATTTTAGTCTAAGATGTTTAATACCCGTCCTAGGATCTCCAGTAAAACCAGTGAAAATCAAAATATAAACTATATGTATTACTGTAGTAATTTGAATACCAAATTACTACAGCACAGAGGCTTTATGGTGTTCCATTTATCAAATTTCTGACAATAGATATGTTTGTATATTATTTAGATAAATGTAATAAAAAAGTTACATACCTACAAGGAAGTTGATATTTTATTCCAAAAAATATATATTTTCTCTACTCGTGACATACAGATAGATATCGTTTTAAATTTGTGTTTAACTTTCTAGGGTCATCCACGGCTGTGACGGTAGCACTCGGCGCACACTATTGCTGGAGGGGGCTCGTGCCGGGGGCGAGGAGGCCGCAGGACTGGCCCGCCTGTGCGAGGCGCTGGCCGAGCTGGGCGTCACCGAAAAGGAGCGCCTGTCGCTCTGGAGGGTGCTGGCCGCCATCTGGCACCTGGCAGCCGCCGGGGCCGTCAAAGGTTAGACGATTGCTCTTTTTGAAGTTCTCGTGTTGTGATCGAAACCAGTCAGGTTGTATGAATTGAAATTTTACATAATTTTGGTGTTTTTTAGTTTAAGAATTCAGATTAGAGAAAACTTATTTTTAAATTTATACTCTAGTATTAAGCAATTGTGCCAATATGTACAATTGTATTATGAGTTCATGTTCATAGAATACTTAAAATTCATGTTCTTAAAATGATTTAAATAGGTGTTTAAATTTCTGACTTAAGACCGAGTGCTTTGAAATGCTTTTAACAAGTTTATCCGTTGTTTGGGTATTTTTCATATAATATTGTAGAATTTTTTGTGTTTCTAAATAATTTATTTGACCATTTTGCTGTCACCAAACACAGTGCACAAGATAACACATTCGCAATGTTTCACGTTCCAGTGAGCGGGCGTTACCAGTTTGCAGAGCCGGCCGCCGGAGCCAGGGCTGCCCAGTTGCTGGGCTGCTGCCCCGAGGAGTTGGCGCGGGCCCTCTTCAGCGGAGCCGTCGGCGCCGCCACCGCCGGAGCTAGGTTTGTTTCTTCTCATTTCATATACAAATACTTCAACGAGTTAAATTTGTTCATAACCAGTGTAAAAAGAATGCGGCGGAAATATTAGAGAAGAAAATGATTTTTTTTAATTGACTATTAAAGAATAATAGTATGATATAACTAATGAGTGTCAATGTTACAGAACCCCATCACCCACAGACCGCGGCATCGAACGAGAGATTTCTGGACAGGAAGCGCTGGAGGGTTTGGTCATCGGCCTTTACACGGAATTCTTCAACTGCGTTGTTGCCCTCATTAACAGGTAAGACTGTCGTATTAACCTCGAGCTTCACTGAAAGTGGCCGCTTATGTAGTCACACTTCTGTTTAAAAAAAACTTTTTTTTTATTAGTATTAATGAAGGAAATATCTACATACATAACTAAGGTACGATTAAATTCATCCATTTAGGGTTAAATTAGTTTCAGGTTGTTTCAGGTAGTCTTCTAATTTAATTGATTTTCTTGAATTGGTTTTTCCTTTGGATATCCGCCTAAAATATTATTTTATCTTCCTACTTAAAATGTTTTAGAATATATTTCTTTTGAACATTGCAACTGTACTAATTAATTTTTATAAACTAACAAATTGTTTGTTATATAAAAATGAATAATTATGTTCAGCCACAAAGTGAATGCTACAAACATCATAAATTTAATGAATTAATTAGAAAGATATACATATTAAATCAATTTTATCGAAAAATATTGTTGTCCCATTACCAGGATCTCTTTCTAAACTCGGGAAGGTGCATTATCCTACTATGCTACAGCGACAGTACTTTTGACGACAAATTTTCAAATCTATATCTTACAATTATTTGAAAGCCATCGATAAAATTGATTTTATATGTATATCTTTCTAATTAATACATTTAAAATATCACAGATCGTCTGTTCTGAATAATTACAACTTCACAATAAGAATATGTTCTCTTTAATAACAATAGTATTATTAGGACTTAATTTATAAAATATTTACTCAACACTGCAAACCTCTATGAAGCACGACAGGATTCTTTTTCAGCACATCGATGGCAGTCTTTCGATAATTTGAACTTTCTAGAGGATGGAAACATTTGTGCATTTTATATTCACTATTCTTAAAATCATTAATTAATATTGCACTTTACATACTAGTCCAGCTTTCCCTTGATATAAAATAATCTTTCAATTGTAATTAAATCTACCTTGGCACATTAGATAAATAACTCATAAAATATAATATAATTATTTACTACATATATTATTATCTTTTGCAGATGTTTGACAACAAATGCCCGCACCGTTTCCTCACTACTGCTGGTGGATCCTCCGGGCCTCGCCGGGGGCAATGGCGGAGTAGCCGCGGCCGGCCTGCAGCAGCTCGCCGCCAACTACCTGCAGGAGCGACTGCAGCTCCTGGCTCACGAGCGAGCGGTGCTGGCTCCGCGGGCAGCCTGCAGACAGGAAGGATTGCCCGAAGAAGGTGAAGAATTTTTTTACAAATGATAGAATATGGATGGATATATGACAGGCAAGGTTTTTTATTTCTAAACGGGGAAATGTGTGACCGGAGTCAGGATGAAGAGAAGCGGTTAGCAAGTGCTCGGTGAAGATTGGAGATCCACGCTGCACTACTGGTGGTTCCACATCCAGATCTCCTAAACACAACACTTGAAACTTCAAGTTGCCCAAATATCCAAGCTGACATGCACCATGTTGAAACTAGATTTGTAATGATGCTGGTGGCTTAACTGATTTACACCAACCGTCTGTGTGAACTATCACTTATCTTTTTACTTTTTTGTTATCCAAAGAAATAAAGTTGTATACACGCTAGTGATGGGTACTTCAATGAACTACTTTGTCACTTCAATAGTTCAATACTTCACACACACTAGCGAATAAGTTAGTTGCCTGCAATGAAACTCTCACTCACCAATGCATACAATTAACTGGGGTTCATTGAAGTGTGTACTTTGCGAAGTATCACACTACACACTTCGCTCATCGTATCACTATCACACTTCAGACACTTCATTGAAGTAGATTTAATAACTAATATAATTTATTTGGTTTGTGAAATATGATTTGTTTGCCAATTTGCATTAAAACAGGCTGGCCTAGTTGGGCAATGCATTAAAAAAAATATATGTAAAAACTTTTTTAACTGTTCAATATATATTATGTGTCTAAAAATAAATAAATAACTATTTAAATAACAACTTAACCACATTTCATTGAACTGTATGTAGTGCGAAGCGATTTCGACCTGCGTGAGGAGTAGGCCAACCAAGTATTAACAACATACTTTAAATTGGTGAATGTGCAATACAAAATGAAGTTTTGTCCTTTGCTAGTATACAGAATACGTGTCACATCAATATTCTTACTATTTTAAAACTAATCTGGTTCTATGATTCCTGGAACGAGGTTTGAGCCACCGATCACTTGATTATTAGCAAGCATCTAAATTATCTTATTGAGTTGGCGTGTTCATATTAAAATTAGTAGTTATAAAATGCAATATTATTCAAAGTACTTCAAAATATTTTATCTGTAAGTTAATTAGCACTTCAGCATCATTAGGTTCTCCTTGTAGTCAGCGACAGGACATATATTATGGCAAAGCACTACATGTAGTATTGTATAGGAAGACTTCTCACTGATTGATTACTTTTACAGATTGGATAACAGAAGTGATGAACCCGGGCCCGATGGTGGAGTTGCTGGACCGGGCTCCGCAGAGCACCATGCTGCGCACGTCGCAGGCTGACCTCAGGGATGTGGATAGGAAGGGGCTGTTGTGGTAAGTCAATTACTCCATTCGAATATGTGTACATATTTAAACTAGAACATCATATTTTGGTCTTATTCAAAATAGATTTTAGTGAACAATAATTTTTTTTCTACGTAATTAATCTGTACCATTATGTTTTCTGTTACAGGTTATTGGATGAGGAGTCGATGCACCCCGGCGCATCAGACACTAGCTTTGTGGAGCGCGCAGCTACCATGTGGGGCGGAGCTCCTCAGCAGCTGATGCGTAGGGCGCCTCACCCCATGCACTTTGTGCTGCATCACATGCAGGTTAGTATCTGTTTCTTCGATAATTATTGCTGATGCATGTCTGCTTCCGAATTTGTTCATCAAATTGACTCATCTCGGAAGTAGGAAAATGATTTTTTAACATAGAATATATTTTTCTGGAGGCGTCCTAGGTAAAACGTATCATGCGTTAAAACGATGTCTTTTGAGAAATTTACAAGTGCGGCTCTAATATGTAAATATGTTATTAAGGGTATTTAGGATCTTTGTAGACACCAATGAGAATGAATCAATTGTACAAAATAAAAAAACCCCATTTGAAATTGAAATAATATTCAGATGATGTTTGAATAGACCAAAACAAAGTACATATATGAGGTATACAACACGTTTCTGAGGCATGTAACATGTTTTTTCTGTCGCAATTTTTAAAATTCTCATTAGAAGCCAGTCTGATTTGAATGTAATTTTGGATTATAACTAGATTTTTAATATGATTGCTTCTTTTCAAGGGCACCTATCCGGTGATGTACAACGCTAGTGGATGGTTGAAGGCCAGCCGAGAGAACCCTATCTCTAGGAATGCGATAGGACTACTGCAAGAGAGCACCATGTACGTTGAATGTTTTTATTTATTTTATTCCCTACCCGATATCGGCGAATTGAGAATTATTACACGGATTTAAAAATGGTATTTAAATCTATTTTTAAACATGGTTTTATGATTTATTATCGTGATTCTCTTACAAAAATATACATATTTTAAAACATGACACATTTATGATAATGACAGTTTCACCTTTTGTCAGTCAAGAATAACCTTTTCACTGACGTTGATCGCCTGTGTTTGAATTTCCAAAAATCTTTGTATATTCCACTGACTGTAGAGCCTTATAGATATGATACAATACTGCACATAACATATTGTCTCCACATTTATATATGCGAGTCATTTGTTGAGACTTCTAATGAAAGCATCTCCCATTATCAACAATTGGGTTGTATGTATTTATTATCACACCCCTCCTCACTGTGTTGTTATTAAATTGCTTATTTAAAGTTTCTAATGTAAAACATTGTAAATTTTAAAACTATTATAAAATGGATTAATAATTTTTATTTTATGAAATGTTTTCATTTCTAATTAAGTAATGTGTATTTCTATTCTGTCTACAGTGATGATATCTCCCGTCTGTTTGTTTGGAGTCGAGGCCTGTGCGGAGCCGGTCCAGATGCTCAGGCCAGTCTCCGGAGAGCATCCAGCATCAGGAGAACTCTCACCACAGGTATGGCACATTAAACTGTCTAGGGTAATGTTTAAGTCAGTTGGTCCTCTTGTGTTCTTCCCTGTTCCGTGATCTCTTCATTAAAGGAATTGTTCAAATATTGATTACACAATGTTATGTAGATATCCGTTATATCCAGAAATGTTAAATGGTACCATATATATTATTACAGTGTGATACACCCCTCTAAAATAACCATAACTCTACAATCCGCCGTATCACAGGTGCTGTGGTGGTGAACCGACGCTCCATTGTGGCCCAGATCCAGGCGGGCGTGGAGAGTGTTCTGGGGGCCCTGCGGAGAACCAGGCCCCGTTTTGTGTTCTGCGCCCTCCCCCGGAAGCCAAACTCTTCTCACCAGGGGCCTGATGCGGCTCTGGACGTGCCGCTTCTCAGATCTCAAGTATGGAGGAATTTATTAATAAATCGTCTTCTGATTGGAGTTCTTGAATTTTGCTTACACATCAAAAGCAGTAAACTGAAAAAAATATAAAATTGTTTCACAAGTCTTTGTATTTGGTTGATATATGCGCAAAGTGCTCTCCTCTTTGAAAACTTTAATTATTTTTAGTATTTTTTCTGTGTTTTGCAATGGGAGTCTTGCCGGCAGTGCTTTAATTATTTATTTTTATTCCTAACTTGACGAATACCCAAGAGATTAAAGAATCTGAGTTAGTGACTGTTTACGAGGTAAGTTTGTAGGAATCCATAATCACATATTTAAGAATAAAACACTTGTTTTTTGTTAGGTGTTGACATAAAGAATTTACTTCTCGTTTCCTGTAACAACACGTCCCAAAAAGATTATAATTTTATCAATATCTTAATTTTTTTGCATCTGTTTGAGTTTGGTTTCAAAGCAGATTGTAACATTCTTTCCTGTGCTATTGTCGATTTAGAATTGTAAATAAATAAATGCAAAAATAAAAATAAATACTGCGACACGACTGCTGTTGCAAAACACCAAAAAGTTTTAGTTTTCAAAGATCAGTGTATTTTTCGCATGCGTTAAAAAATACATAAAGACTTATTGGGTCAATGTGTTATTATGGTACCAAAGGTGAATATTCTACATTTCAAGGTATAAGGGCATTCAGAAGCAGCTACTCATGTAGACTTGTGTCCATTGATTTACATAGGCGTATTATCCCCTTTCTTGATATACAATTATTTTTATCATAATCCTAATTTTTATTAACTTTGACAGTTCCGAGGATTCCAGATCTTGGAAGCCGCCAGGATGTACAAACAGGGATTCCCCGATTCGCTTCCATTTGCTGAGTTTGCCAGAAGGTTTGTTTGTTTTGCAGAATCAAAATAAATTTAAATATCAAGTTAAATTTAGTTTTATTCTGATATGCGGCATGTTCAATAGATGTAGACAGAGAGAATTATTATATATATATATTACACCATGCATAGCAAAGATTATAACGAATTCAGGACTAATTCAAAACTGCCATTATAAGATTATTTCTTCATCAGGTTCCGTCTTCTGACGTCTCCCCATCATGAGAGCGGTGACATCGCAGCGGCCCACTCATCGCTGACTTCTCTGCCGCAGGACGAGCAGAGGAGGATCGTGGAAGAGATGCTGAAGTCCATCGATTTGGACCCGTCACTGTACAGAATCGGGCTGAGTCAGGTAGGCAATATTTTATTTTTGAATGTGAATGGATCCTGATAATATTGTTTTGTAACAGATACCTGAATTGTGATGGAAACACCAAGGTTTGTTTTTCTCGTTTGCGAGAAGGTTCGGTTTGACGTTGAAATTTTACATTTCAAAATATATATTTTTCTTATATTGGTTAAAGTTTCTTGCAAACGTAAGAAATATGCATATTTCAAATAATAATACGGCGCTTCCGAACATTAGATTTATTTTCAAATTTTATAAAAGCTCGGTTATCATTTATTTATTTACTGAAAAAATTGAAAAGGAATGTTCCCATATTTTCTTAAATTGACAATTTAATCAGTATCTGTAATTAATTAAGATGACATCACTACTAAAAAAAAAGGAAGAAAAATTTTAAATTATGATGAGAATTATTGGTAATGAGATATTGAAGGGAGTGGAAATAATAATGGACTTCTTTTGAGCTTCATTATGATAATGAAATACTTTCATGAGACCGAACGGCTAGTGGCTAGCGGTGCCGTCTGAGCTGAGCTTTTCATGCCCAAGCCTTTTAGATATTAGGTATAAATTACATTTTTTATTTAAATAATTTTGCCTCATTGACATTGACAAGGATTATATTATAATAATGTTATACACAATCGATATACAACAATCGATATATTTTAATTCACAACGTGACTGTCATATATGCCGAGTGTTCTAATCCATGTACATATACATGTACATTGTACATATATCAATGGTTAATTATATTGATTCATGATATCCTTATAAGAAGTTGTAGATAATACATTTATCATTTAAAAATTGTGAAATAAAATATCTTCAATTTTGAGAATTGGAAATGCTACCATCAATGTTTCGCGTACATTCAAAAATATCGCGCTCTACATATCGGTGACATCTACGACAAATTATTATAGATTGATAAATTAAAGTCAAATAACTGTATATAGATGTCTCACAGAGACGAAGCTATTATTTTTACATGGGAAGTATGGAAGTCTTGGGCATTACAGGGCTTATGATCTATCATCGGCTGGCTTAAGTGATCACTTTACACAATGTAACGTTCACCTATTTACCCATGCTACCACATCTTTCAAATTTTTGAAAGTTGTATATATGTTATCATGTTGGAACATTTCAATTATTTATTACCAACTATGCTGTCGCCATCTATGATTTCTTTTTGAAAATTTGATTTTCATTCTTATGGAACAGTCTCATGTAGATGTCGCTGAAGCTGAGACTGTTTTTTCCTGAAGTTAGGGCTATAACCATTATATATTCGTATCTGTGAGACATCTATATCTTGATGATAATCCCTCAGGGGATAAATTCTAGTAATTGGTTCCTACTCGTACAAAGATTTAGACATACTCAAAAATATTGTCAAATAACTTTGTTTAGATATAAAATGTCCATGTTTCCGGAATAATGTTGTATTCCTCAGGATGAGTTGTATACTCAAGTTGAAAGATTGACATTGGGCGAGAGTTTGAGAGAAAAAAGAGGGGGGTGAGATAAACCAAAATCGGTGTAAGAGGAGTTAATTAGAGATTTACCTGGCCATTAGGAGGGGAAGAATGGTTAAGTGGGAAAATATTCAATAGAGGATTATTTACAAGTTTTATAATTATATTTGACTTAATATTTACACTTTTTCTATTTTCTAACATTTATAAATTGTTAATCTGCGAGGCCTTATAAACCTGTATGTATTATTTTTAACTCTACGGTATACAACTCATCCTGAGGAAATATGCATATTTTATATGGAAAATAATAAATAAAAATCATAATAAAAGTATAACAAAAATTTAACCACAATGTTTTCTCTGAAATAAAACTATATTTGATACAGTGAAGACAATTATTTGAAAAGGACTTATTAAATAGATAAATAGTTTATTAAGACTTTTACGCTGCAAAATAAATTATAAAGCAATGAGAACTTTCCCCTACAGAAATACTAAAAAAACATACCAGGGGAACGGGAGGGTGAGGGAAAAGGTAAAGAAAAATGGGATAAAATCTGTGCGATGAAAATAAAATGAAGGCCATTAAGGGTTATATGTTCATTACAATGTTAAAATTTACCTTTAGAAGAATAATCCTTTAAATAAAATTGATAGGTAATTTACAATTTTGTCACACGTGTTACATTCCGGCTACCCACCTTCTTATACTTCTTACTTAATACTATTATTTATATTACTATTACTACCTAATAACTTTACGTTTATCAAAGTAGATGCAATTTATACAAGTTAAATTCATACCTACATATTATAATTGATTTGTTTCTGTTTTTACTTTGAGTAACATGTCAGGCCAACAAACTCGGTTACTTGGAAGCCCACTTGAGATACTGAGGGTCGGTGTTTAGGTTAACCAGCGGGTTCAATGAACTCATCAAAACTGTTGGGACTAAAATCTTCCCTTAAAACAAAAAATGTTTATATTAACCAAGAACAAAGGATTATAGGATTAAATGCCCAAAGCCGTAGCTAGCAAATCACTGTGTTTTGGGTATCGGTCATGAGAAGTTCTTCTTAAATAAATTCATTATTTTCTCTCGCGAAGTGTACAAAGGATGCATTTCTTTTAACTCGGCACTACGCTAGCGCGAGAAATATAATTCGTACTCTCAAAATGTTGTTAGCGAAGACACAAACGTCTCCGTCCCTCTATTGCATTATTTAAGAGCGAGATTTTAAATTCCCGTAATCGCCGCCAGGCGGCGCGCGGAACGATAACGTTACGTATTTAAATAATTTTAAACATTGAAAAAGGTGCTGTTTAAAAAAAAATTAAAATACCGTTTTATTAGTGGAGCGGTGGCGAACCTTTTGATGCGGATAATGTAATAATTAAATTTAGTTTGAATCGCAATTTTTTTTTACTAGCGGTAATAAAATTCGTTCAGCGGTGGGCCGCTGTGCAAAAGTATAATTTATTATTTATGATTGCAGTGTGTTGTATTTTTTTATACGTAATTATATATTGCGTTTCTAAACTATTAATATCCCACATGCGGCTACGGCGTCGTATAGACGTGGGCGGAGCAAAGCTTTTGTGGGATAATAAAAACTTCGGTTTAAAAAAAAGCATATTTACATGACAAGTGTAGTCGCCGATTGCCGCCGCGACAGCACGGGGCGGTGCTCGAGCAAACAGCAGTTAGCGTTTGCCACTTAAATACTACCAGTAATATAATTGATCGTTTTTTATGTATATATAATATAATATTTTTATGTATATATAATATAATATATTTATGTATATATAATATAATATTTTTATGTATATATAATATAATATTTTTATGTATATATAATATAATATTTTTATGTATATATAATGTATTTATGTATGAGCGATGTTTATAATGATATTTTTACAGAAAGATCTGCGATCTTCTGAAGGTCCCCGTATTATTTGGATGGGAAGTTTCTGATGTGATAATAAATATGAATGAATTATTTTTGATACTGACTGAACATTTTGAATTGAGGCGCGCTATTTAGAGTACAGCGAGAGCTGTCATCACTCGGGCAATAACTAACAAGTTTATAAATGTGATATGATTTACACGACACGTATACAAACTACGTCAAGTTTTAAAATGTAATTGTTGAACATTTTGGTAATATTTGTTTACTGTATCGTAATATTTTTTAAATATTGCAAAGTAATGCGGTGTCGCCCACTCAGTTGTGTCCGGTTACACAAGGCGTGTCGATATTATGTATATTTATGTTTCGGATAAAGTGTACACCATCGTACAATGATTTACATCGATATTATGGTAATATCGGCACATCTTCAAGATCCGGCCGTGGTACAATGGGCTAAAGTTTAGATTCTGGAGGTGGAGGTTCAGATCCTACCTGCTGCACATTTTATTATTATTTTGTATATTTAACCGTGACACGCCAGGTTGGCGAGACCGATAACAGATGTCGCAACGTCACAAAAAACTGCTCATTATTTATTGATTATTCAACGTGTTTCGATACCTTTGGTATCTTCTTCAGGAAACAATGTATACTGAAATTAAAAATACAAGCATAGACAAAAACAAAACTATAAAGTGGTGAATAAGTTAGAACTAATATGAAAACAAATTTAATTTCCGATTCAAGCTTGAGTCAGGTCGACGATTCAAAAAACCTTTAAAAATGTTGACTTCTTTCTTCGAAAGTCACAATGCCAGGAATGTGCAGAGTCGGCGCGCGGGCGGAGCTGGTTGCCATCTGGATCCTTCCCATCTGCCCGCGTCCTTTGTGTGCCGGCTCCACCTCGCTGGCCATCAATCGATGACTTAACGGACGCAGGATTAGAAGTGGATTTTTTTGAAGACTCGACGCTGGCTCCCCATATATGGCCGGGATAAATTATTATTATATTGTCTCTGAAGACAGCGCGTGGGCCGGGATCGAAGCGGCATCGGATTCGCGTGAAAATATTTTTTGCTCAGTATAACAGCGCTGTTCAACTGTAACCAGTATTAATCTGATTAAACTGAGTTTATATCGGGTCCATTGCGGACCGTCCTGTCTTTGATAATATTATTTAATTAAAATTTGTACTGCACGCATAATTGTTATATTTTCGGGAAGAGCAGGCCCTCCCGTCGACATGTGTAAATATATATTTATAGATAGTTATTGATAGAATCATCCCCCGATGCTGTGTTTGTGTGGATGTTCTCTGTCGATCACGCCATCGACACTCGCTCATATCGTACCTCGGGTATAACATAATAATTATGAATAAATAAATAAAATATTTGGGAGTCGTCATAGGTTCAAAATTAAACTTTTCGCAAAATATAAAACAGATCTCACTTCTGGGAAGGATCAGAAGACACCTCAGTGCTAAGTCTTGTAAAATAGTATACGACTCTGTTATTATTTTTGACTAATGTAAAAGAAATGCAATAATTATCAGTACTGCAATCTTGTATCTTGGAGTGGTCTTGTTTTATGTAAGGAATTTATTCGGGTATGCCTACCTCACACTCTCCATACCTCGTGTTTTGCAACTCCGTTAGTCTGTCCGTGTAAGTGTGACTCAATCCACGTTGTGTCTCGTCCACTGTCCCTCTTTTGGGAGTGTTTTTGATGAATGGACCCCTGAGTGTCTGCCTTCAACTACTGCACCTTAATTTTCCATCTGTATATATATTCTAAAACTATGTAATACGATTATTTATGAATAAAGACAGCACTTCAGGGTCTAAATTTTAAATCTTAATTGCTAATAACCACATTGAATTTCTTCTCCTTTTTCGTTTTGCTTATACTTAAATATGTTATTGAATTAAAGTCGCTAATTTTTATTAGCTTTGATGAGTGGGACTGAAATAATGAAGCCCTAGCTTCTAAACCGGTCCCGGGAAAGGGTGGGTCCCTCCTCCCTCTCCAGCTGTCCTTTTTTAAAAAAGTACTGCAAAATAAAGTTCTGAGATTAATACTCAGAAAATAAATATATACTCGGATCAGTGCAATGCTGAAAGATCTTAATAATATAAGATGACATTTAAATAGAAAAAAATATTATGGTATTTATTTTTAAAATCTTCACTAAAAAAATAATCATAATTATCACTCACTGTTGGA
The DNA here is from genome assembly GCA_031772225.1 of Eubasilissa splendida. NCBI lineage: Eukaryota > Metazoa > Arthropoda > Insecta > Trichoptera > Phryganeidae > Eubasilissa > Eubasilissa splendida. Next base: position 21,569,827 of record CM062868.1, read on the forward strand.
TGAAGGCCTCCCCAAGTGTCTCATTTTTTTCCGTCAATTGTTCGTCAACGCAAATGCAACGTTTCTCGGATTAAACTTTCAGCGAAACCTGCCAAGTGGTCTGTGTATAATACAATGTATGAAATCGATTTAGGCTGGTCGGTACGTGCGACAATTTTTCATCCGAAACACCTGGTTTTCGGATATGTCGTGATTGTTGGCCACACGCGTGCCGTGTCGGTGTTCTGTAATATTTTTGAATTATAACAATATACGGCGAATGAGCAGCTGTTCCGGAATACCACCAAGTTAGTACTAAAAAAATCATTACTTTTTGATTCATAATAATAGTAACACAAAATAATTCCTGGTAGACCATTGTATTAGTGATGAGCACAAAATCACCAACCGTGAGTCAATCACTGATATCTTTAATCACACTCACTATCAGTGATTGAATATCTGGGAATATCGTGATTCAATTTTTAAATTCTATTGATTTTCTGACGCCGCTTATCAGCGCCATCTACATGATTTTACGTAATTTGATTAACGCCATCTGTTTTTGTTGGTAATGTTTATGCTATTTTGTTCGTATTTTTTTTTTAATTTTGTAGGTATGTGTATGTATGTGCAATAATTTCCTATTAACTATTCTAATTATTTATGCTAGAATATGTTTTTTACTCAAATAATGTTTTAATATTATAAATAAGTACGCTCAAAATTATGTTTTTTTTTAAATTATTTCGTGTATTGTGATATCAGAAACTGTGATCACAGTCACAGTTTTCAATCACTGATATTATCGAATACTAATCACAATCACACCAGTGAGTCAAGAGTAGCATTTTTTCTCATCACTAGATCATTTAGACGTATGCAAAATCTATTTACGATAAAGTAATATGTGCTTGTGATATAGTGATTTAATGGTCTGCGGTACGAATCTCGTTCCAAGAGTCCATCAAGTTAGTCCTGTTCTCAGTTTTCATAGTACAAGCGTTTAGCTTAGTTTTAAAATAGTAAGAATATCGATGTGACACGTGTTACGTGTGCGCGTCTCTATTGTGTAATAAGAAATAAAATAAAATAAATAAAGAATGGAAAGAGTGGTAAACTGATCTGCGGGTGTGCGCGCGCACACAAAAAAATATAGTGCGCATACAATTTGTATTAAGATTTCTGTTGCAATACGTTAATCCATCATGTATAAGATCGCCAACATTTTGGATATTGATCGACTTTCTGATCACGCAGCCAAGATAATCTCTTTCTTCAGTTGTAAAATATCATATTTTTTAATTGCGGAGAATGTGTCCGAAGTATGTGACCCTCCTTGAAGGTTGTTATCAATTCTCTTGACTTATATATGCGTCTTAATACATCTTCATTAGTGATGTGGTCAACACGGGCACACCTTTTTTATCCGTGATGCAAAATTAGAGGGAACCTAGGTTTGCACGGTGAATAGAATTAAAGAAAATCACTTAAGTCAAAAGTAAAGAATGATAAATGACGCAAGTATTGATGATAGAATATAAGTATGTTACGCTTTATCCACTCTGCTTACCCCCTTGGCGAACCGGCGTGATGTAAGTTACAGGTCAATTTTTTACTCATGGCACTGTACAGTCTTGCCACTGACGAATCTGTCGCTAGTATATTTTTATTTTATTATTACAATGCAGGGTGTAACAGACCTAGTGCACAATAGTTTACGAGCGGATACCTGACTAAATTACTAATCGAAAATGTTCAAGGGATATGTGCCCAATCTCAACCATGTCAAGAGATATAAGCATTTCAAAAAAATCGTAATTACGCGATTATTTCGATTAATTGAAATATTTTATTGATTTCAAATTATATATTTTATATTAAAAATTAAAGTTATCGAATTTCGAGCGGCTAGACTATTTTTTGTTGCATGATTTAGTACCTGAAGCAAAGATATAGATTAATAACGGAACAATTTCGCATATATTTATTTCGAAAGTACGTATACTTCGAGCTTAACACGATTTCGTAAAAAATTCAAACAATAATAAAGGATAAGGACGATATTTAAAAAAAAGTCTACAAATTAATTTGCAATGATTGCAATTATTTTTATATAGGTAAAACTTGCAGAAATTTTGATGTTAGAATTAAGGAGCATTTGAGATGCCTAAATAGCAACAACCATTTAGAATTTTCTTGCGTGAAGCGGTCATATAACTTTGTCTCTTTCTCGCTTAGATAGCGCTCACGCACACAGCGACGTGTACCGGTGCACAACACATTTTTGAAGTGGCACGACAAAAAAATCGTCCGGCAGTTAGTTATCGAATTTTGGTCGCAGGCCGCCAGTTGTGTCACCCTGATCTATATCATAACATTATCTTTGTATAAACCGTTCAACCCACATTAATTTTAACATTATTCCGTTATATGTTTTTTTAAAGCATACATTTTTTTAAATCCTCTCGCAAGGTTGTTCGGCTATACTTGCTAATAATATAACTTCCTCTATAAAGACGTGCATGTAATTACCCGGCACAATAATACATTTGACGTGGTGGTCTACCTCTTCCTCTAGTAGATTCGCGTACGTCGCCGATCACCACAAGGGTATCTTCAGGGTGTCATATCTTCTAGTGGCGTATTCGAAGTATTGAAGAATATGTCTTAGGCACATTGTTGTCGGATATTATTCTCCTGCACCATATTTCAAAGACATAATTTTTCTCATAATAATAAAGTTTTATCAATGTGTTCAAAATTTAATAAAAATGAATTGATAATTCTGACGTTTGCAATCAGATTACCCAAAGGTATTTGAGATTCCGTAAAAATAAGGTAGATGGCTCTTTCAAATAATGAAACGATTAAAATGTATTAATATCTAAAAGGTAACATGTAGTTTCGAAAATTTGTCGTTAAAAATATCGTCGCTGTAGCATAGTTGGATAATGCACCTTCCCTGGTTTGGAAAGAGATCCAGGTTCGAATCCCGGTGGCGCAAAAACAATATTTTTCGATAAAATTGATTTTATATGTATATCTTTCTAATCATTTCTAATATTTAATTCATATTTATATATTTTTTTATTTGGATGGAAACGTATTAAAGTCTATGGAGGATGAGTTGTGTGGTTATGATATCGGAAGGATGAAATGGGATTGGCAATCCGCTTCCATTGTCGGTTTATCATTCTGTAAGTATTGCGAAATTTATCTTGATTACTCTTGAGATGACGATTGGCTGTATTGACAGAAAAGTTAAATAGAACAATGAAACAATTACTACCATCATTAAATTGCAAAGATTGAACGATTCTATGTATGAACGCTGTTGACATATCCGAGCCCAAAAAGCCTGGGGAGCTGGCGGCGGCCGTCGGTTGCTGACGCCCATGCTGCCAGTGATGCGCATCTTGGCTATGAAACGCTTTGCTTGGCGATTCATAGATGGCGGCAGGCATCCGTAACAAGCCTTATTTTTGTCACTTTGGATATATTCTTCGATTTGCTCATGTCTAGAAAAGTTTTTAGCTTTCTTCATCAATTCGTTGAAGCGGGTCATTTCCCTCTTGTGACGGGGCGATTATTGCAGTATTTTGAGTTAGTATGAAGAAGTATTGTAATCCTTTCCGTACGGGAAGCGTCACATTCAGTGGCGTATCTAAAAAAATCGGACTCCAATCCAGAATGGGAGGTCCCCGTATACATGTATTGTATTTGAGATATAAGTATATTAGGAGTACGCGGTTTTATCTATTAAGGACAAATTTGGCGTGTGTTTTTTTAATAATATTCGCATTTTAGGCATTTATATAGATTTGCAATAAAATGAGAAAAAATTCTCTATTTACTTTGCGTTCATCCATACTTAAAACTTGCGGCCCGCCAACGCCTGAAAAACATTTATTATCAGGAACGTGATTTAAAAAAAATTGGTATCTTGAGGTGCGCGCGAACAATCAAACCAAGTATCGCATGATTTTCCAATCGCAACAAAAGCTATAAAATATGGTATATATATTTCTCAAGAAAGGTTTACGATATTTTTAAAATATTTAGCTGCCTTAGCCGAGGAATTTATCAAGAATTGTTCGTTGCTTATAGAAAATCCCTGGCACCTAGAAACAGCGACTATAACACAATTAGCTGCATTTGGGATATGATTATGCAAAGCTATTTGATGAGTTTATCGAGTTTAAGAACGACACTAATCTGAAAGTTATTTTTAAAGAAAAGAGGGAAAGGAGTACATCGATTTTTGGAAATTAGTCCCTGAAAAATATAAAGATACGCGAAAAACGTATACGGAAATCGACTTACCGATTCTCACTTTGATGACGTATTGAGTGTAGCATGTAGCAATTATAAACCCGATTTGTCTAAAATAGTAAAAAAAATATTTTAGTATCAAAAATCACACTAATTTTAAAATAAACGCTCGGATACACGTTAGTTTTGAGTTTTATTTTTTTCATTATTGTATTTTGAAGTATAGTATACAGATGTGATGAAAAAAAATTCATATAGGGAAATACGCTGTTGTTAATGTTTGAATTGGTATTGGCTGGTATGCTGATAAGCGATACATATTATTTTGTATTAGTAAAAAAAAATATTTATTGATTTATCAAGTGTCCTATATGAATTATTTTTTTCGTCATATGAGTATAATGTTGAGGCCCGCGTAACTTAGCAAACATACGTATGTGGCCCGAAGAAACATAGGTTGAGTGTGGCTGGTCTAACCTAACCTAACATGACGAGATTATTATTATTATTTTTTAATTTTAAAATTACATTTCTTGCTGTGGTAGATTTTAAAAATTATTAGACCACATCAGCGCTGTGAAAAGTATCGATACCTAATATATTTTTTTTGCACTTAATGCACTGCATCGGTTGCATTAACATAGTTACGCCACTGGTCACGGTTGCGAGTATTGATTTCCTGAACAACCTCTGAGTGCAGTCCAGCATACTGTAATGATTATACCGGAAGCTCGATACCACGCCATTAAATGGGCCGTGACTGTAATGCTGTGGTCAGCGTCTCCTCGCGGGCAGCGCGTCTCCACCGCTGCACGTCCTCGTCTCGTGCGTGACCGCTTCTCCGCCATCTTCGGAAAGCAATTTGAATGAGATCCCATCATCTCTTGCGGTGGTCCTCGGATTGAACGGCGCGTTCAAAGCAGAACGGTCGTGGAATGTTTCCATCTCTCCGTGACTCGGGCTGATGGATCCCCTTCCTCGCAGCGGCAGCTCGGTAGGTGACGTTGAGCTGTCCATTAGTTAATTAAATTCAGAATTGATGATAATGATTTACCATTTTGGCCATATTATAGAATTTATGTAATGACAGATGATAAATGAAGTGATCGGTTGCAGCTTAGCTTTCGAATATTTTTAGTATTCGCTGATTGTTTCGTTTCAGATATTCAGATGGATGCAGTTTTCAACAGGTTCAGACAAGTCATTCACATTAGTGATGGTTAAATCATAATTTAAACCCCTTTCTAAACAGTTATGTAAACCGTCGTATAAGCCGTTATTTAAAGCGTTATTGTAACTGTAAAGTGAAGTGAAACAACATGTTCTCATCTAATTATTTGTTTCCTTTGTTGTATTTCATATTATAATTTTTTTTTGTTAATTAAATGTATTAATTAGAGAGATATACATATAAAATCAATTTGATCGAAAAATATTGTTGTTGCGCCACGGGGATTCGAACCTGGATCTCTTTCCAAACCGAGGAAGGTGCATTATCCAACTATGCTACAGCGACATTATTTTTGACGACCAATTTTCAAACCTAAATGTTACACTTTTTTTCAAATTAATACATTTATCGTTTAATAATTTGAAAGAGCCATCTACTTTGTTTTTACGGAATCTCAAATAATTATTTTAATTACTATGTGAAGGCCAATCCTTGCCGTAAAACTGTTCTGCATTTTGGAAAATATTACAAATTATAATGTGATACGTACCTACGTAATAAAGTTATATTAAAAAAAAATTCGTTATTCTTCGAGCAATGACTGACTGTTATACTAGAAACATTTAAATCTTAGTTATCAATCATCGTTAAAGCTCAGTTATCAATCGTCATCACAAACGCAGTCAAATAACGGTATACCATCACTAACTCAGACGGATAGACTATCAAACGGATAGTTTTTGTTTCAATCGGTAGTTTCATTTCAGACAATCGGCTAGATAGTCTTCGTATCGTATCAGAGATAGCACAGCCTAATGCAAAAATGACCCACGGTAAATCTACGATTCCACATGTGTTGTTATTTGGTTCGTGTTATGAGAATGCTCCGTCCACGGTGATGCCATGGAAGTCGTGGAAGTCGTGGCGAGTGATGAGGCGGCTCCGCGCTTTCTACGGCTGTTACCCCGCCTCGGAGCAATGTCGATAAACATCATCCGTGATATTGATCATTCCACGATTGTGCACGCGAGGACAGGCGCGGAGGCAGAGCCTCCAGTGAATAAAGAGAAAAAAAAGCATGTTTTATTTTATGCGAAAAAATGTAGCCGCCTAATTCCAAAACCCCCTAAAACGACAATTTTCGAACCTATATGTTACCTTTTTGATATTAATACATTTAATCTTTCCATTATTTGACAGAGCCATCTACCTTATTTTTACAGAATCTCAAATACCTTTGAGTAAACTGATAGCAGACGCCAGAATTATCAATTCATTTTTATTAAATTTTGGACACATTGATACAACTTTATTATTTAGGAGAACACATTCTTATTGTTGAAATTGTCGCTAAAAATATTGTCGCTGTAGCATAGTTGGATAATGCACTTCCCCCGGTTAGGAAAGAGATCCAGGTTCGAATCCCGGTGGCGCAACAACAATATTTTTCGATAAAATTGATTTTATATGTATATCTTTCTAATTAATATACTTAATTCATATTTAAAATATCACAGACCGTCTGTTCTGAATAATTATAACTTCACAATAAGAATGTGGTCTCCTAAATACAAAGTGTTTATTTAAAAACAAACAGCTGATGTAAACATCAGCATTTTTTAAAGATATAATTATGTAATTTTCTTTTCTGTATATATCATTCTGGCAGCCGTACTGGATTTTAGATCACGTGATCATCAACGAGCGTTGTGATTGGCTGATTTCATTTTAGGGGCAACTTATATTCTGTCTGCTTTGGGGTGTTTTGGAGCGTACCCTGATTTTTAACATGCAATATCAATGGATTTAAGTGGCCTTTGTGAGAAACAATGTGTTGTGCATGGGGAACGACTATCGGGATCGAGCAATGCGTGTATGGGAAGAACACGGTAACTCTCTTAGATCTTATTATATTTCGATCAAACTTTTTCTAAAATATCGATCCTGTAAATATAACAGTTATGCACGTTAGCCAGTTTGTTTCAAAATGGCGGCTGTTAATTTTTTTTTAAATTCATAACTCACTTAATATTGGTCCTGGAACAAAAAATAAAATGTCCCCAAAAATGGCTACAGGATACTATAAAACGGGAAATTTCACACATGGACGAAATACAGTGCCTCTATGGATTTTTTCCATTTTAGTCCTTTCGACGATTCACCTTAAACACATACGTGAGATCTCTGTAAGGGTCCAAGTTTTGGCCCTGTAGATCAGATATCTATTGCAAACATGAATGAGGAGATCAAGACACTGGAAAATACTTTTTTTGAAATGCTATTTTCCCGTTATTTTGTTTTTTTTTGTGTCTCTATTTTCCAGTATCTTATAGTTTTTCTTCATTTTTGGGCTTAAATAATGGAGTTTCATGTTGTGTAAAACGAACATTTTACATTACAGTCCCGATCTCGCTCCGTCAGATTATCACATTTTTCCGTCGCTCTATAATCAAATGCGTGGCGTTACGTTAAATGGTGATGTCCTCAGAAATTGGCTCGATAACTATTTCCATACCAGACAAGGCATCGACACATCGGTTGAAGTCCTGAACAATAATGGAGAACACATCATTGATTAAAATGTTGCAATTTTTGTTTAATAATTTGATTATATAATAAATAATATAACAAAACTGCAATTAGTTATTAGACATGTCAATACATTTCTGGATCATTCCACAGCTTTCCTCGTTTTCATCACTACTTTTCTTCATCACACCGTCGACATTGATGTACGTTGGGGAAATAGTTGTATGCTATAAATAATAATAACAGCGAGGCCATTTTACGTCTTGATCCGCCCCTGGAGAAGGGTACCACCTTCGCGATGACTGCTTTCTTTGCACTTGAAAAGCGGTCGTGTTTTGTAAAGGTGCTATTTCGCGTTAACACCAGCTGATAAAATAACAACGCCGCGTAGAAATGTTACATCTATTTGTTGGGTTACGTTTATCTTACAATGTACCTTTCTAATGATTTTCCTTGATGAAGTCAATTTTTTTACTACGCGTAAGTAGTAATCTATTGTGTTGAATGAAAATAAATATGTAATGTACGTGTACACATCACTCGGTGTTGTTTCAATGTAGACACACTTTGTAAAAAGAAACTGTTCATCAAGCCTGCGGTAGTACAGGTGTATATAAACATTAACAAATATTTTTAATTATTAATTTTTCTGAGTTTTTCAACCATTTAATAGAAAAAATGATATGTGTACTATTTTTGAAATTTGGAAATCACCAATGAAATTTCGATTTTAGGATCATCTAACAATGACAGAGCTGCAATGAGACCAGCTACGCAAGTTATTCTACCAGGAGATGAGTTTTCTTCCTGCATTAATATTTCTTCCTGTCTGGTGCTCTCATAACATGCCTAGTATTCTCTTCTCGATGGAGTCAGCACTTCTTTATTTTTAAATTGGTCTTCTTTTCGCTCTACTGTGGCACCAAATTTCGTGTTTGCTTGGTTTAGCCCATGTTTCGACATTGAATTTTTTGAGGACGGCGATTTAAATCCACTGCCATCATCGCCGCTTCCAACTGACCAACGATACAGGCGACATCTGGACCCGAGGGCGAGTTTCGATCCGACAAGTGTTTCGATCTGCCGCGTTCTAATTCGATCCTCTGACTAGCTTAGCTACATTTTTCTACGAAGCAATCCTGTTGTATTTCAACTACTGTTAAATGCAGTAGCAACAATGGAGAGCTTAAATTAAGCTAATTTAGAAAACATTAAAATGTCAATATTTCATTAAATTATCCCAAGATGCTTAAAATCAGTGGAATTTCGAGACGGTTATTGACACTAGTCAACTCATACAATGTCAAAATTAGATTTACAGGCTTCGAAAAATTAAACTTCACTGGGTTATATATACAGGTTCCACGTCATAAAATATCAATTTTGTATAGTTCCAGTTAAATTGTTGAAGATATGACAATGAAAGGGTTGTTTCGATGAGTCGGACGTGCACACCACACCGAGGAGTCTGAATGATAAAAGGATAATTGGGGACATTACACTGTGGAATGCGCCCGAGGACGATACAAGATGGCACGTTATTAAGGACACCGCGTGTCATCTTCTACAGCGGAGGATGCTGCTTATTGTATGGATATTGTATTGTATTTCAGGTATTTCAAATGCAGTCCACGTGAGTTTTAATTTCGATCCAGGTCCGAGTACATTATTTTAAGTGTCTTTGATATTCTTAATTGGCTTACCTTTTCTTCTGAAAGACATCAGTCTGAATTGTGCCAGAATTTTGCATCTTTATTCATTTGGTGACGGACCTTTTCAAGAAACACGCGGGAGAAAGACTCTTACTTTGTGGCATATTGCCAAAAAGAACGTGAAAGTATCGATCAGTTCGTAATCGCAGAAAGTGATAGATCAAATAAAGGAGTCAACAAGCTCCTCTTTAGAAGCTGCTATTAACATGGTTCAAGCCCGAGAAGAATTTGATGTATTGTCAGCGAAATTTCAGACCACAGTGCTCGGCATTGAGCGTACAATAAAAATAAAATATATCTTCTATCATGTTCTCTCAATGATGGGTAGGTTGGGCAATGTTAGGATGAGGTTACTTCTCTAAATGGTTGAGGCCGCCAAGTTAGTCCTATTTTCATAGCTGAGTTAAAAAATAGTAAGAATATTTATCTGACACGTATTCCCTGTTGCTCACCATGCGTCTCTGTCGTGGACACCGCCAAGATGTCGTCTGTAGATAGATGTGTTTTTGTCTTTCTCAATCTTTCTTTCAATTATATTTCTGAGGTATGCATTGTGTCTGACTGGGCGTTCTTTACAGATTTTCTGTGCTGTCTGTTATATACCTCTTTACATGCACTCTTCTCAGAATCTATTCATCTCGAATGCTTCCAACCTATTTATATCTCTGGTTTATTGTTTCTCGCATTCTCTAGTTGTAAAGAATTTCTTTTTCATAATTTTCTTTATTTGCGAGATTCTGGTATCGTGTGTTATTCTACTTGCCCCCTTGCGATGTTGATTCACCGGGCAGTGCGCCTTGAAGGGAGGACCCGAGGGGAAGACACTCCGACGCGCGGCTCAGTCAATTAGACAACTGTCCCGGGTGGACGACTGGTAGCGGGTAGGTACCAGGCAGGTACCACCCGCCGGACGCGGGCCCGGCCGCCGCCGGTGACACCGCTCAGTGTCGAGCCGAGTCCGCGCGCGCGCACACGGCCATTCGCGCCGGCGGGAAAAACGGAAGTCGAGAAAACTTTCCAATTGTTTTCAAATCCATCAGCTCTGATGCGCCATCCGTAGTTTTCTTTTGTTATTGTTTATTTTATTTCTTCGATTATTTTTTGCCGTCTTTTCTCCGCGGTCTATTTCATCGCTTTTATTGCCGGCAGTTTACTATCGTTTGAGTGATTCAGATTTATTTTGTGATTTGTTTGATTGACGTTTATTTTTTGAACTCGAAATGGTGGCCTGTTATTATTTTATTTTTTGCAAAATGTAAGAATGTATTTTTTTTTTATATATATTAATGTTTCCACATTTAAGTGTTAGATTGTGATATTAAAATGATATTCGACATGCAACCATATGTTTATAAACATATTATACATACTGCGTATCGGCGGCTCACAACCGAAAAAATCTCGCTATTGTTTTTGCAACTATAGTTTTATACAAATTAAATTAATCAACTAGAAAGATATACAGAAAAAAATCTGTCTATCAAAAAAATATTTAGTGTATTTTTCGATACGTAGATTTTAACCGTATATCTTTAATTTTTGTGATGTTGTAATTTCTTCAGAACATTGTTAATGAAATGAAATTGAAAAATCTCTGACGTCTCCTAGCGAATATTTCTCAAAGGTATTTGCAGTAAAAAGGTGATAGCTTTTAAATAAATGGAATGTAAGATTTATATTCATGTTTTGAAATGGCTGCAACATGTAAGTTCGAAAATTTGTCATCTAGTTACATGGCTGACGTAGTTTAATTGGTTTATCGCACTTCCCCGGATAGAAAGAGATCCCGGTGGCAGCTAATATATTTTGTCGATAAATTGAATTTATCTGTATGTATATCTTTCTAATTGATGCATTTAATTTGTATTGTATATATGTCTTTCTAGTTGATTAATTTAATTTGTATTATTTTCCACAGAATTGTGTTATGAAAAATGCAACTTCACAATAAAAATCTGTTTTCTTCAATAGTTTTATATTTGAATTTTAATAAAATTACATTTTATGTGTGATTCTACGATTGTTTAGATTAGAACATAGTCCGTGATAATTAAAACGAAACACACGAATAATGTATGTATCGAAAAAAGTAAATAATTAAGCTATAGTGACACTGTACAATGTTGACACTCATTTTACACATGATTCCATATCTATTTTTTTTCCCGTTGATTTTTGAAAAATATTACAATTGAAAAAGTGGTCGCTTTGAATTATAATATTATTTTATTTTAAATTATAATAGGTTTTTGTAAAAACTTCAATTCAAAAGGGCATGAAACGGTGACACAACTACATCTTCTACATCTTACAGGCTTCTTTTAATATCCAGGCCTCGTCGCCATAAAGCAGCTCGACATTGCCCACCAAGGGATGATGAAGCCATGAAGATAAAAAATCCGTTTTTACATAATATTTTTGTACAACTAAATTTAACTACGAGTCCCATTCTAAAATTTTTTCCTAAAAATTATTCGAGTAAATTTGTATTAAGTAATGATTTGAGTTAGGTACTAAAAAAAAAATTTTTTTTTTTTTTTTTAGGATTTTTCGAAACCGGTAGATGTATTTAAACTCAATTTAGTGGTTAATAAAACAAAGATAATGAATAAAAATATAATATATTTGACATAATATGAATTCTTCTCTAAATACAGAATCCCCCTCAACATATTATTTACTAATATTGTTATTCCATTCAAAACGAAGACATCTCCTGTAATGTTGTACCATTATGACCCGGCTATCATACTTGAACCCAAGATTCTATTATCTATTGTTGCGTCCGTCCAGCTAATATCTTTACCTATTGTGTTAGTGCATAACACACATTGTGTCTATGTAAACACGCCTCTCCAAGGAGATGTTCCCAAACATACAAGTATTATGTACTCCAATTTGTGCTCGTGTGTTAGGTACTTTGTTAGAGAATTATCGTCACATATCACTCGTCGGCCATAATTACAAATCGTTCTCCAGAGTCGTAACACATAGATTGACCCGCAGACTGGACGAATTTCCACCTCCTGAGCAAGCAGGCTTCAGCACAATCGACCACATCCACACATTCAGGAGAGTATCATTTGCCGCTACGAGGATTTCGACTCCGTAGAATTCTGGCCAACTCTTGAACTTCCTAGACGAACGACTATCGATAGATTTGAGGTGTTAAAATGTCTCTACACTAAATGGAACAATTTGTTTTGAAATGATACGCTTAAATCTCTTCACATCGAAAAGCAACATATATCTGTATATTATTTTAAAACTCGAGAACGGCCGAACCGATTTTGATGCGTTTAGCTATATATCATCACGGAATGAGGCGTATACGCGGCATACACCCGGCGTTGCACGGGTAGAAAATATAGAACCCTCGAGGGCCATCTAAAAATTTCACGAAACTTCTAGAACCATATATATTATTTTCCAAAAGCGTCGTGAAGCAGTATGCCTTTACTGTGCCCGTAGAACCTTACGTCTCGCCGAAGATTTTCTATATTGGTACTAAAAAATATAAATATAAAAGCAATGTAAGAGAGTTTTTGTACACGGTGCCACTCATACGTTGGTACATATAATATCATATATTCTAGAGCAATAGACAACTCTTAATAATATAGACAAAATCTGTAATCAATTATATCGTGTGAAACTGTACAGATATAAGTCAATTAAAAAAGTTAATTTTCGTTGGTTTTTAAATAAATAAATATGATTAAAATTGATAATATCCCATCTTTAATGACGAGTAAAAATAAATATTTTCTCTAAAACCTGTAAAACATTAATTTTATCGTACATTTGAAATGTTTACAATTTTTACATTACGATAATCTAACGATGTTTATAGATTTATAAAGGGAATTTTAATTTTTTTTGTCATCCAGAAATTCATATCGTAGCATTTCATTCAAAAGTATTATATTATATATATATACGTCAGGCCGCGCTTGTCGCCAGGGTCCAGTATTAGTTTCACTCGATAATGGTCGTGGTTTCGTCTGAGTGTTAACACGCGCTTTGTGTGCAGTTCACTCGGAAGGAAGGAATTAAATTTAATTTGTTAGATAATAGTTACTTGTACTTTTATTTAAATTCTTATTTTGGTACCGTGTAGGCGCTGAACTCGCAAAACATTATTTGTATTGTAATTATTCGAAGGTGTAAATTTCTAAAAAAGTATGTTTAACTTTGTGGATACTGATTAAAATATGTAGTCACCATGGTAACTTGTGTGACGCCCACGTAACAGTATGAGGGCGTGAGCTGAGATATTTCATTTATCTTACAAAAATGTGTCAAGAAAGATTGATTTTTTACATAGTGTTTTTTTTTACCTAGTACGTTTAAAGAGGGATCGTCAGGTGGCTCAGAGTAGAGAAGAATAGAAAGCGTTCAACAATTAGGTCCAGATAACCCAGTTCACGTATTTATGGCGTCGTCTTAAAACAGCGGCGATCAGCTGTGAGAATGACATCAATTATTTTTGTTCTTTCTCTGGACGCTTTTGTTCGTTTTAAATCTGTGAGATCCGAGACAATTATTATTATTATTATTATTGTTGTGATCGTCGAAAAAATATATAAAAGTTGCACATTTACGGCCGTACACGGTACACGGTACACGGTACACGGTACACGGTACACAGTACACATTATTGTCTCGTGTTTGCTTTGATCTGATGGTTTATTCGGGCGTTTCGTGAACTTAATTGGAAATCTCCCACGGTACATTTTTTCGCTGATCTGACTGCTTGCTAATTATGCATTATTCACAAAAGAATAGTGCGCAATGAGGCAGACTTCAGTGTAGTGGCAGAGATAATTTTCGTCCAGGTGTCAAGTTAAATAAATGTGATTTTAATAAATCTTAACTGAAAAAATGTAAAAGCGACTCGAAGCAACAGAAGAATACTCGAAACAAGCTGGATGGACAGAGTTACGAATGAAGATGTTACGGTTCGGATGAATATAGAATAATAACTATTTAATGCCGCGGACCACCAAATATTTCACTTTGGTGTCACCCACCTGATACCCCACTTACGCAATCAAATAGCTCCGTGACTTTTTTTAAAAATATGATTCGATTGAAACGAAAATTTAAACGCTGACAATATAATATGCATTAATGCACAAAAATACGCCTTTGTTTACGCAGAGATTTAATTTTGGAAGAGTAAATACTTTTACATTTGCATAAATGTGTCATAATCTATCGGATTTATGTTTCCACCAAGAATGTGTGCAGAATATATGTACACTTCATATCGTGTCTTATTCATTTACTAGTTTGTGATTTAATACAATAAAATTCCATAAACTTCAATATATCGGATGTATAATGAGATATTTAGAGAAGTACGAGATCTTGCACCTCATAATACATGGAACGATTGCTGGAAGTCAGGTCCCTGGAAGAAGAGGAACATCATGGCTGAAGAACTGAAGAACTTTCCCCCCCCAACCACCCCGCCCCCCGCAAACTTACTTCGTTTTACGTATACTTAATTATTTACCCAAAATAATCATTAGAAAATATTTTTTTATATTATTTATTATTTTAATTTTATTATAGTTAATGTAAAGTACAAATGGGTGTCGCTATTATTGCTATCCTAAAACTATTAGATTTATTTGTTTGGATTTTCAAAGGTTAATACTACTTGTTGATGGTACCACGAACTAATTTTCTATTTTAACTTAAGATATATTTTTTATTTCAACTTTATTACATATATATACATTATAATTTTATTTTTTGCCAAACTGCATGCCAGTTTATACATAGTTACGAGTATTATTGAGCTTCTATAAACATTTATTTTTTAAATGAAATATAACAAGGGAAAAAAAATAGATAAGATGTCTCAGCTTCAGCGACATGAGAATGAATATCAAATGGCGACATATATACAACTTCCAAAATAATTGATAGACGTGGTAGCATGAGTAAATAGGTGAACGTTACATTGTATAAAGTGATCACTTAAGACAGCCGATGACAGGTCCTAAGCCCTGTAATGCCCGAGACTTCCATATATTTCTCATGTAAAAATAATAGCTTCGTCTCTGTGAGACATACCTAATAAGTATGTTAATATAGTATACAGTTATTTCTATGTAGAGTGGTGGGTCACGCTTATAAATCGTGTTATAGTAAAATTAAAAGAACTTTGATGAATTACTTAGAAATTTTCGAAAAAATTAACATTTCTACAGGGTGTAACAGACGTAGTCCACAATATTTGATCGTTGGATACCTGAATATAATATAATATAACAAGGAAACGAAAATTTAGATAAGAATATGTTCTAAATATGAATTAAATATATTAATTATAAAGATATACATATAAAATCAATTTTATCGAAAAATATTGTTGTTGCGCCACCGGGATTCGAACCTGGATCTCTTTCCTAACCGGGGAAGGAGCTTTATCCAACTAAGCTACAGCGACATTATTTTTAGCGACAATTTTCGACCCTATATGTTACCTTTTTAGATTTTGTTAGATGGCTCTGTCAAATGATGGAACGATTAAATGTATTAATATCAAAAAGGTAACATATAGGGTCGAAAATTGTCGCTAAAAATAATGTCGCTGTAGCTTAGTTGGATAAAGCACCTTCCCCGGTTAGGAAAGAGATCCAGGTTCGAATCCCGGTGGCGCAACAACAATATTTTTCGATAAAATTGATTTTATATGTATATCTTTCTAATGAATATATTTAATTCATATTTAAAATATCACAGACCGTCTGTTCTGAATAATTACAACTTCATAATAAGAATGTGTTCTCCTAAAGAATATGTTCTTTTAATTTGTATTTTAAGGTGTCGCGTGAGTCTCATTATTTATTTAAAATGTTTAATAAGTCTTGGTTCGTTCCTCCGTACTTATTCGTAACTAAGATTTTGATATTGCGATTCGTAGGTTCGCCTTGTTCAGCCACTAACTAGTCTAGCCACACCACCGGTTGAAACTGTGTGAATATTTAGTTTTTAGATTGTGTTGTGATAGATACAAGTGTAGTCTTCTTACCCGCGCTATTATAATATAACAATTTCCACGAGATCTGGCTGACTTTCTCGGCGGTATCGGCGCCGTCATCGCGTACACCTACTCGAGTGAAATTTGAGCATTGTTGTCTATGGCCGCCGCCGCGCCGCGTTGTACATTTTGATTAGTCCCCGATAATGTACTTATTTTTAGATTGGATTATTTACCGTTCTGCACACCCGTAGTAACCCGACCCACAAAATGTTATATCGATCGGCACGAAGCGCAGCCAGCGCTGGATGTTCAAACCCGTTTGTTCCGCGCGCCACTCGGAAGATTATCCGCGTCACCAGATATTTAGTTATTGCAACCTTGCCGAAGTTTTGTTTGTGAACAAGATTTGTTAATGGTCCAGTCGACAGCACACTGATTGATCTCTAGAGTAAAGATTCACGCAAGTACCAGATTACTAAGGAAGCATGAAACGTTGAGACTAGATGCCTATAGCACATTCCGCAATATTGCGTTCTTTAATTTGATTCAACGAATGTGTAGATTGTATAATAAAGGGTGTATTTTTAGAACGCTTTTTCCAACAACAGCCCATTTGACACCTGATTTGTGCCATTTCACCATGAATAGACTAACGCCAGAACAACGCGTGAAAATTTGAATGAATATCGTGGTTCAGTTCGCGAAATTAACGTCCATTTTACGGTCGACGTAATTGTCCATCTGAACAAGTAATTCAAATAACCATCGATCGTTTTCGCACCACGCGTACTCTAATTGATAATACGCATCCGCAGAGATGTCGTACTGCAGAACGTTACAGTCAATGGAGAGCGCTATAGATCCATGATTACTGACTTTTTCGTTCCATAATTGAATAGCATTAATTTTGGAAGACCTGTGGTTTCAACAAGACGGCCATTTATTGAAAGAATCATTCGATGAGCGCATCATTTCTCGTGATGGACCTGTGAATTGACCTCCAAGATCGTGTGATTTAACACCTTTGAAGTCTTTTCTGTGGGCATATGTGAAGTCGCTAGGTACGCCGATAAACCGGATACCATAGACGACTTGGGAGCCAACATTTGTCGCGTTATTGCCGATATACGGTCCCCAGCTGCTCCAGAAAGTGGTCGAAAATAGGTCTTCCAGATTCGTAAAAATTATATAATTATCTTTCCAATAAAGCCAATACCATGGCTATTACCTCAATTTGTATGTATTTTTATTTCATTTTAAGTTCTATACCTGTAAAAAAAATAAGAGTTGGTCATATTTTCCAATTACTATGTTACAAAATAGACACTTCTTTTTTACTTTTTTCTTTAAACTATATTGTTATGTTCCTGTATGTTTCTATGTTCATCTGAATTATGTTATGCTTTTATGTAATTTGATCAGATAGCCATTCACTATGGTCCCTCACGACTGAGGATCGCAATTTCCGTAAACTCCCACCCTCTTGACTTTGCTCAGCATCCTGCAAATATTAATGCTGTCACCAGAGAAGTGCATGTTGCCTGTCCACTCGGTCGGTCCAACGTGTGGGGGATTTTCCTCTTCCTCTTTGTCTTTTGACGTGGCCCACCACAACAAGCTATCTTCCCTTCTCGCAAGATGCCTAATACATTGAAGGATTCGTCTCAGATTGCAGGTTGAGAAATCTGTCCTTGATGTTCAGCTCCTGCAGAATGGAGACATGAGTGCATCTCACCGTTCATGGTATGCACAGCGTATGTCTCCAGCAACAATCCGTCTTGTCTCCCTTGCCTTCAGGGTCCATAATTCCACACACGATATGCCTTTGTGGACATTGTCGCTCCATTTTAGCTTTTGCCTCCCCAAGGTCTTTCATCTGGTGTTCAGGTAAAATATCGATTGTTTGCTTTTCGCTCATCCTCCCAACTACCGAAGTTCGACTCTTTGTATAAAATTAGACGTTTAGTTCAATATTGTATTAATATACTTAAAAAATCCTTATAAAAAGTTTATTTTTATATTAGAACTGTGTACCTTCAGAACGGAATGGTAATCAATGTCTATTTAATTTTTATTACAAAGGAATCTGACACTTCACTCTGGTCTAATGTAGGAGTTTCCTTTTAAATTTACTATTTATTTCTATATTGTTGCGCATAAGCACAGATGCCGAAGTATACGGAAGGAGTTTGGCGCTCATCACAATCCGGATTCTGCTGGCACCTCCAGAATGTGGACTGTACGTTTAAATTCACTATTTCGTCTTAGGTTCCTCTAGACGACGACGAGTTTCGACACTGCTGTATAGACGTGAAGTCTCAAATGAGTATAATATTGTAATGGTATATATACCGCACTCGTTCAAGGTCGCCAATCGACTGGACGGCGACGGACTAGCTGGATGGGGGGGAAGGCACAGTACATTATTTTCGTTCAAGAATAAATATGTATTTACACAAATAAATATATGTATACACGATTTTGTAACAATCTTTTATAATAATATTTTCCGCAACTGTACAGAATTTGTACATACTCCTTGAACATTTTCGACTCTTCATTTAGTCAGGTATCCACTCTTAAAATATTACAGACTAGGTCTCACTATTTAGCACAAATGGACTGCCTGCCTGCCTGCCCTCACAAAGCTGGATTCTCTGCTGCTCTTTTAATAAACGCACCTACGTGACAGAGTATGTCTCTCAATCCGACGTGCAACTGTATTTATTTACGAAACCTGTCGTCCGAATACCAGGTTCATCAATGCCACGGCACCCGGTGGCTGTGCTGGTTCATTTGTACGGGTCGTGATGCGCCAGGGCGCGCCGGCGCCGTCCTTTCGGCGGAGGGTCTCCGGATCGGACGGCCGGCTTCGTTCTCTTCGCCCGGCTGGGACGGGATTACCTGTTGTTGTTATTGGTTCATTTAACGGTTCCCAGTCACTGTGTCAGTCGGGCGGCGGGTGAGTCCTTACCGACGGCGATTGTGACGTCACTTGTGCAACGCGAAACTTTTCGGTCATTTATTACCCTAATTAATCATCAAAGTGAAGTCTTTCTTCAGCGCTCCCTTGCTACGAGGATGATGTGTGCCGCGGTTTATCGATCGTGAGTCCGGGACAGATTTTCCTCCTTTTCTCAATTATTGCACCAGTCTTCACGCGGAATGTACGTCTGAGAAGAAAATGGTGAAGATAATATATGAGACAATATGTACGGAGGACGTTCGCGAAACACATGATACATGTGCTGTAGGACTATTAGAAGCTTCAACAGCAACTGATGACAGAAGTGATTCATGATTGTTGTAACTGATCGAATTTGAACATATTAAATGAGACAAATAAACTTATTATTTTAAATATGAATGAAATATATTAATTAGAAAGATATACATATAAAATCAATTTAATCGTAAAATATTGTTGTTGCGCCACCGGGATTCGAACCTGGATCTCTTTCCTAACCGGGGAAGGTGCTTTATCCAACTAAGCTATAGCGACATTATTTTTAGCGACAATTTTCGACCATATATGTTACCTTTTTGATATTAATACATTTAATCGTGCCATCATTTGACAGAGCCATCTACCTTATTTTTACAGAATCTCAAATACCTTTGAGTAAACTGATAGCAGACGCCAGAATTATCAATTCATTTTTATTAAATTTTGGACACATTGATACAACTTTATTATTTAGGAGAACACATTCTTATTGTGAAGTTGTAATTATTCAGAACATAGGTCTGTGAATTTAATTAATATTTAAAATATCACAGACCGTCTGTTCTGAATAATTACAACTTCACAATAAGAATGTGTTCTCCTAAATAAAAAAAATATTATTGTATTATGACCAGTTTACCGCTCGTGGCCAGTATGACGATGATAAATTCGTTTCGACGGCACATGACATTGATGTGAAAAGTTCACCGTGAAAACAACGAAGACGTCTATCTACCACTTGAGGGGTTCAGAAACTAATCTGCCCTTATCCAATAGACGAAATTGAGATAAACATGTTTGTAACAGATTTTATAGCCAGAATGGAGAAAATAAAGTTGTTTTTTTTTGATAGAATGCTTCTAGAACATGCAAACATATTTTCAAAAGCAGTTATCAATTGTAAAACTGTCACCGTTTAGATCAATTGGATACGTGTAGCTTTGTTTTAAACACCCCCTCACTTGAAGTTGCCAGAAGTGAAATAATATTTTTATCATTTTAAAGTTTTCAAGAAACTTTGTGTCGATCTTGTGATCTTATCTTTCAAGCGCGGTTCTCTATACTATACTGGACGATCACCATCGTCGTACGGTGCTGCGGACCATTCAGGTCCAAGGTCGGCCGCATCCTGTCTCGAGCCAAACGTACCTGCAATATATCAGCATCTTTCGTCACTGTATCCGACTATCCCATTCTGGGCTGGCCTGATGGGCGGTTTTATCGAAGACCCTCTGCAAGTTCCAAAGTTTTTTTATTATCATTTTTTTTCTCTATTGTAGTTTCGGGAGGTGCAGTCACTCTCATCAGTTATAAATGTTAACTTAGCTAAATACACTTTAGTACCGACCTATTCGGATGTAGGTGTGGTTTTTACCGGTCGTTATTGGGAATATGGACAGTAGTAATTAAGTATTAAGAAGCGAATGTTGTTAAAATTGTTATTATCAATTATAAGTTTCACTAGTGTAATAACAAAATTCAGAGAAATATATATTTATTTTATGTAATGGCGATGCTATTTTATTCTCGCATTTCAGTTGTACCTATTAGCAGAGAATCAATGGGTTCGCTTGCGGCTAGGCCCTGCGGGCGCCATTGCGGCCGCTGCGCGGTCAGGATTTCCGTACAATCTATTTCAATGCACCATGTAGTGTCTTCATTTCTAGTAAGAAAAAACAAAATATTAGTGTATTGATACATTCTATGTACACCTAGAGCTATCCTTAATTGAAATATTAGACATGAGTGACATCTATTGCACAATGCGGAGATATTGTAAATTAATATCAATATTTATAATTTTTTTGTTAATCTGTACTGCCATCCAGCGGATTTCACACGGACACAACGAATACGAAAGGCAATATTATAATAGATTGGTCTATGTATTTTTTGTCGCAACTATAGTAGTGACAAGATGACAATTCTAATTTGTGTGTAGTACAAAGATTAGTTAATATTAAAATACTAACTAAGGAGAACGGAGAAAGTTGTAGTTATTCAGAGGATTGGAAGAGATCCAGGTACGAATCCACAATGTCACAATTTTGTACTATTTGATGATCTGTTATGTTAAGTTATGAGTTGTCCGGTGCGAAAACGTCACCGGTCGTCGATTGCAATCGCCGCGACATTCAGCGGAGGATTTTGTCTTGACGCATTTGGGCGGCCTTTTCTTGTCATTGTGGACGATCGCGTTTTGAAACCGGATCGCTGAACGGCTAACGGGCCATCGCGCTTGTCCGACATTCGACTCCTGCCCCGCTGCTTATCTCGAACAGCCGTTCATCACTGTTACAGCATCTTTATTCATGTTTGTTGTATGGATCCGAACCGTTCCACTCTGGCTCTTTTTATCGCCTTCTTCTTCTTCTTCATATAGTGACCTCAATCAGATGAGATTCGGCTCGTAATGCACCTTGACATGTCCCGCTCCAGGATCTTTCCAGCCAGACGTAATGTTGTGGAATTATTACAGCTTTTCTTCGTCCCACAAGGTTGTGCCCTTTCTACGCATAAATGAAATCTTCTCACAAATGAAACAATCTTTTGTTTACTGTTGTGGATAGGGCTTGCTGCGGTTGGATTAGTTGCAGGATTGAGGCGTGCTGTCCGCGGCATGCTCCACATCATTCTCCAGCGATACATTTCTGTTGCGGACTGTCCCAAGTCATCATTTGTAAAATGCGATGGATATAAATAAAACAATGTTATAACTCTACTTGAGTTTGTTTGCACTACTCGAGTAGAACACAGATCACTAAATATATGTATAGACATGAACTAACGCAAATTTCTTGTTTCAATATTTTCACTTTGGTTGCATTCTATGAAATTCCAAGACAGTTACATAAAGCAAGAAATTAAAATTATATTATTCTTATAGTCGGTTTTGTCGAGTTTCATCATCAAAGTGGATAGACATCACAGACCAGTAAACGAATAGACATGAAATAAAGTGTACATATAGGAGAGGGGTTAGGGACATTCTGAACACATTCTTTGTTGAAGCATAAATCCGATGGTTTATGATACATTTATGCAACAGTAAAAGTATTAACTCTTTGAAAATTAAATCTTACACGTATTTTTTATATTAATGCATATTATATTGTTAGAGTTTAAATTTTCGTTACAATCGAGTCATATATTTAAAAAATGTCGCGGAGCTATCGGTACCCCAGTGTTCACGTGAGTGACACCAAAATTAATATTAGTTCCTGTCAATATATTTGGTAGTTTGTGGAATTTTTGAATAAGAAATAACGTTTAAAATCGAAAATTTGACGTGATGATGTAATTGGTAACTGGGTTCGAGTCCTGGTGCTAAATAATAAGTTTTTCACTAGTTTTTTTTCCTGTTTATTCTTTTAAGTGATTCGTCTAATTTGTTTTTATAAAAAATAATAATTTCAATATGATGACATAAGGCGTGTCGCCATTTTGTGATCTATATAGACATCAAACACACTCGTGCATCGCCATACTTCAGTGAGCCGACGGAGGTACACCAGCACCATCCGCTACCGAGATGCGTGCGTAACACAATATGCACTGACGCCATAGTTCGACGTTCGTTCCGCATTCGAAAATCGAAAACGCCGTTCGAATTTTAAATCGGGGCGTTCCAAATTTGAAATTCGCGCGGGGTTGTCGTAAATCATACGAATTTGGCGACACCAAACATGCCCCGCACATTGTTAATCAGACGGTGCCCAAATTAGTTGTGACATCGACGTGCTCGTTAGTCTAGCGGGAAGACGCTCGCTCGGTGAGCATGATTACGACGGTCGGGGGTTTGAGGCTCGTTTCAGTATCCTGATTTATCTTGTGCAATATGTATTAAGACATTTTGAATGTTATGAGGTTATGCAGCCAAGATAACCTCTTTATACCAACAGAGATCTGAAATCTCATTATCCGAAATGTGCAGTTTACCGTGGATTGAAAGTTGTTATTAGTTCTCTTGAATTATTCATGCGTCTTAGAAACTCTTTGATTTTTAAAGTCAAGGTAATATCATCAGTGCTATCGGTTGATAAGTAAACAATCTCAACATTTTGTCTTCTGATCGTCAAGTTAGTCCTGTTTTCCTGGGGTGTGTAAAAATTCTGCGCGTTACTAAAGATTCTGGGAAATAAATACTTATCTTCTGAAAACACTCTGTAAAAGGAGTGCTAGAGTTTTAATTCCGACACTCTTTCGCGTGCAACGTCATACCGATACTGCGAGATAATTGAATTACTTGCGTGCATCCAATTTGTTTGTTCAACGCATAACAATCCTACTGAAGCTCTTCTTCACGTTTGCCAATTTTCTGTTCTTTTCAAGCTAATTTTCTTACTGTACTCTGTTCGATGGAGATCATTTTGACTGAGAACTGCGTGCAATAGCACCTTTTACTAAACCAACGTAAATGATGATGATTTAGTAATAGGGGCTATTGCAACAAACGAAATACGAACTATGAAATGCGTAATTCGTATTTCGTACTGTGTTCGCATATATGAGAGATATGTGCGTTCGTCAATTATCTGGCAAGCGAGCGAGTTAGCATTTTTTGTATAGATTTAGAAATAGTGTTGAAATATATTTCTTTCTATTATACTATTTCGGTTATAGTTATTTTATTAAAGCTATTTATTTTTCACCACTACCTTAATGAAACAATCGAAATCGTACATAATACACATATGCGGAGCTTAATAAAACTTGTCTTTTTTGAAGTAATGAATTCATTTAATTTGATAGAATTATAATAATTTTTGTATACCTAATTACCATCGCCGGTAATAGCATCATTGAAGTTTGCGCCTACTGCACGCCACTGCTATTTTCATGCTCCAAGAATAAGAATGTTGATGTTTTGTTCAAAAATAATTTAATATATATATATTAACATTTTTTTTTACAATTTCTGCTAAATTGTGCGATTTCATTCGATCAAATCATTAAAAATACCAACATATATACCAACATAAATTTATATACATTTTAATTTGAAACATGACAGCTAGGCGACCATTTTGCGCGATCCCGTTTTGTTTTATCGCCCGCAACTGACTTAATAGGCTTCGTAACAAATTGATTATTGCTTTTCGATATTTCGATACACGGAATAGATTGTGTGCACCGCTTTACGGGTCGATCACTGCTCCGCGTTGGCGCTCTTTAATCATTTTATAAATGTATGCGATAATTGGCGGTCTCGGATGCTTAATGACAGTCATCTGTCGTGCCAATTATCTGCCAGCATGTTGAAGTGTGCAACTATTACCTGGACTTGTATCTCTATAATGTGAGATGAAAATAAAAAAATCTGATCGTTTTCGGCTAAACTAAAAACTGTAATAATCGGTTTTGTTAATAATAAACCATTACGTTTTTATATTTGTTACAAAAAAACTAGATATCGCATTGATAGTACCTACTCCGCTATATTTTAAGTAGAATTTGTTTAGAAAATGCGTTAGAAATAGCGCGTTAGGAAATTACCCATTTGCAATTAAATTCTTAACAACAAATTTTAAAACGTTAACGGATGCGGCACGAGAAAGAGAAGACATAAAGCGTAACACAGATTGCTCTCTTCATTCATCAGCTCCAAAGAGTAAAATAAATATGTTATGGATAGTATTGTTATGTTATCTCAAAGAGACCGTAAGTGACTGCCTTCATAATGAATGAAAAAAACTATTGAAATTGCGGGCATTACTGGTAATGAAAATATAAATACAATTCATCCAAGTCTTGTCGCGTGCAGCGAAGAAATGTCTTGTATCATAATGCGACGTGCGCGCGTTTTACCCAATTAACAGCCATTTTGCGTGGGCGCATTATAAAGCCGAAATTTGCGCAATCCCTGCGACAAGATGTGTTCATTAATGGCTGCAAAATGGATGCTGTAAATTTAGAAACCGACGCGACGCCTCCCACAGGCTCGTTTTTCTCTTCTCGAGAGTTCAATCAACCCGGCCGCGTCACGGCAGGCTGTATTTCTTTCTGCATTGTCACGGAGCGCTCTCTGCGTTGCACGTCTCTCTATCTCTCGGTCGGTGTACTCGCGTACAGAAGGATAGTGACATGATTGTGAACAAGCAACCGAAATGATGTCTCATCTTCATGTACGAGTATGCAGCGGAGACTTGGACAAGCGTAAAATAGACGGTTTTGAAATGTATTGCTGGAAAAGGATGTTCAGTATTCTGTGGGCAGTACGACGCGCAAATCCTGGAACATATTCAACCACGGCGAGCTCTTTCTCCAGTAGTAAACACATTAGATGGATCAATATAAAATAAAATTATCCTGGACACAATTTTAGGACGAAATAAATTCGTTGCATTTGACTGTAGATACGGGTTAATGTTACGAAGCGTGCGTGTGAGGACAGGTGCTGGTGTTGGTGTTGCGGCTAGAGCGGGTTGATGAAATGAAACATGAATTGCAGTCGGTTGCGTTTATTGTCGAATGATGCACAAATAAATTTACACTGTTTCCGTGTTAAATTGTAAGTTAAAGAAGTTAGTGACTAACGAACTAACGAAGCTCACTGGAGGGGTGCCGAGAGAAGCGTCCGAGAAGTGAAAAAGTGCTCGTTTCAGCTGGCTTCTCGGAGCGGTTGCGTCGCGACGTATTGTCCTCTGAATTCTCTCGGTATTCAGCGGCGTGTAATGATTGTAAAATGTTTATTAATAATTAGACAGAATACTTTGTTTGAACCACTATTTATTGATTATTCTACATGTTTCGATACCTGTGGCATCTTCTTCAGGAAACAATGTATACTGAAATTAAAAAATACAAGTATAGATAAAAACAAAACTATAAAGTGGTGAATAAGTTAGGACTAATATGAAAACAAATTTAATTTCCGATTCAAGCTTGAATCAGGTCGATGATTCAAAAATCCTTTAAAAATGTTGACTTCTTTCTTCGAAAATCACAATGCCAGTCATGTGTCAATACTTTGTTTAAACCACTATTTATTGATTATTCAACGTGTTTCGATACCTGTGGTATCTTCTTCAGGAAACAATGTATACTGAAATAAAAAATACAAGTATGGATAAAAACAAAAACACGTGGTGAATAAGTAAGAACAAATATGAATAATAGAAATAAGAAAAAGTGTTAATAGCAAGCTAAATATTATAAATAACCAAATTCTCTTTGCAAATACTCACCCTTTAAATTTGTTTTGTTTTTGTTTTTATCTATGCTTGTATTTTTTAATTTTAGTATACATTGTATACTGTATCATTTAATATAATTATTAATATAAAATGGGGCCACACAGTAATTTTGCAAATATTGAGGAAGTGTAAAATGTTTGTTTTGTTTTGACAGAGGCCACTATGTTGTAATACTGTCAAGAAGGAAGAATGAAGTTGACGGAAGGGTCTATCTATTTATATACGTAGTTTAGTACGTTCTGTACAAAATATCAAAACCTGTTTTTTATTTATTCTCTAGAAGGTATAGAACTGTTATTTGGTATACAATTTTTTTTAAATCAAAATGCATACAGGCGGTGTTCTCCACAGTCGGCAAATGAGCTTATTACGAGTCTTTGAACTGTGATGAGTGTGACGGCTCGTGTCGATCCTGGTTCGTCTCCATTGTCTGTGGTTCCTGAAAATGTCTGTTCATCATTTACATACCATCGTCGCATACCTCACCAGATTCCGAGAAATTATTTATCATTATTTAAATATTAAAACAATCGCGTTCGCCCTCATGCATTTATTTATTTGTGATTGAATCTTTGTCACATTAAGTACGCGGTAGATTTTTTTTTTTAAATATGTTCCTACCTTCATCGTGGTCATTGGTTTTGTTTGCAGATTTTATTTATTCTTAATTCTTCGTGCAATTATTCTTCCTTGAAGGAACACCTCTGTCTCTGATCAAATAATGAATTCAATTTTTTACGAACATTGCAATGGACGTCCGGAGTCATACTCTTGTATTATTATCGGGTCATGTCTGTCTGTGGACTCATCGTCCACTGGTGCCGCTTCCCCTGAAGAATTCCAATAATCTAGGTGTACGCCACTCTTCTGATGTCGCCGCTCCGTCGAGCTTTAAGCTAGGCGCGTACTACAATTTTTAATCGCTGGACTGAGTTGTTGTTGGATCATATGGCAGCGCGCATATTGTCGACACGATGAACAACTAAACAGTTTAGTGGAGTGGTAATTGAGCGATTCATCGATTTGGACTCGATAGTTTGGTCGCGGTGATAATCTAGTATGTGCGCCTAGCCTTAGGGCAATCAATTCTTCTAGGACGAATGTTTTCATAATTAAATTATGTATCATTATTATGCAATAATTAAGAAGGACATTACTAAAAATATAAGCTTTAAAACATCTAAATGGGTTATTTTCAAATAAAATTTCTCATCTACAATAATATTCGTATATATAGACGTAACGAATCGGAACAAAAAGGTCACACTAATGCTATAGCTCTGTATGAATACGAATATGCGTTCGAAGTGTGGTGTTGGCATCGCATGCTTCGCACACCATGGACTGCGAAAAAATAATATATATAAAATAAAAGGCTCTCCAGAAATATGTAGAGATATTCAGGCCTATTCTCAAAATTGCAATATTGAAATGAAGGTGATTGTTACACCAACCCTCAAAAATAGACAGATAGTTTTGACAGATTATGGTACGTTTATCTCCCTCTCTCTTATTCAAATATAACACTATTTTTGACAGATTATGGTACGTTTATCTCCCTCACTCCCTCACTCTCTCTCGTTCAAATATAACACTATTTTTGAGGGTTGGTGTAACAATCACCTTCATTTCAATATTGCAATTTTGAGAAAAGGCATGATTGTTTTATATACATATGTAGTACCTAATTCCAAAACCCCCTAAAGCGGATTTTGGATAATTTGAGTTAAATATGCAGTTTTCTAGATGTTTTTGTCAGCCACATGCAGAACACAATGTTTTTCACAAAAGCCACTTAAATCGATTAATATTGCATGTTTAAAATCAAGCTTAGTTCCCCCTGAAATTAAATCAGCCAATCACAACGCTTGTTGATAATCACGTGATTTAAAATCTGGTATGGCTGCCGGGCGATATATACAGAAAAAAAATTACATTACAGAATTGTCTCTTTAAAAAATGACGATGTAAAAACAAACATTTGATACGTGATCCATAACGCAAGTTGTTTTAGGGGGTTGTGGAATTAGGCGCCACATACATTATATGTATAAATTAAATTATCGCTGGTTTTATTGTACGTTGTGGAAACCCCTGGCAGTGCGTGCGGTTTTACCTGTCACCTGTCATCTGTCACCTGTCACCTGACTCACTCGTCGTGCCGACAAGGGAGGTGTGACCGCGCGCATATTTGGACACGCTGATTGATGCCTCTTTTATTCATCCATTATGATGGCGCATTTTTTTTACTGTCAAAATTTTATTGAATCGAGTTATAAATAGCCGTTGGATACTGAACCCAGTATGGAGACGTATTATTGTTTCGGTTGTTTTTTTCTTCGCGGATGACCCGAGTGGTGTGCGGGTTGGGTTTGCTCGAAGATCAACGATCGAACATCGGCACTTGGACCGATAATGCGATCCCTCTCCAATTCGACACTCTGACTAGTAATATAGATTTGTCTTATACACGCTGTCCAGAGACAGTCATCCGAACGGAGCTTACGGTTAGGGGACATCACTAGCGATCTGTTGAGCGTCAATTCTTTAGAATTTATTCCAACTTTATTGATTATCGAGAAATTTGAAAATAAATACTCAACGTATTGTGTTGAAATTTAGCACTTGTGTTGTGATAAAGTAGCTTCCACATAAGCTACCAGATTTTGTTTCTGAGTAATTAAAAAAATATATATTTGAACGTTTTTGAATATAAAATAAATTTCGAATAACCCTATTTGAAATTCAACGGGTCGCTTGCGATCTCACCTAACCGTTCGGACGACTGTCTCTGGAACATCGCGTGTTTGTGTCGAGAATGGAGCAGGCGTCAACTGCTGTCGCGATGTTTCTCTTCTTCCAAGTCGTTTTCTCATGACTTGTGGAGACACGGTATTCTTAACGTGCGTCTCCAACACCACGTTTCAAAAGCATTTAATTTTTTACGCCGTAATCATCCGTCTCTTCTCCGTAAAATGCGTCGTTTCGTTCCATTTTCACATTTATTATCTAGTTCTGATTTCGATAGTAATATTAAAAAGTACATTTTAAATTAATCATTTTGAAAGATGTACAAAAAAATTTAACTATGTATCTTAAAAAAAAATTGCTGCAAATTGATACAAATCCGGAACTTTTTCTTGAACTGAAAAGTGTCTTATATTGCCTTCGGAAAAATCTGGTCGGTTTAGTAACAACATACTTTCGGTGATTTGCTTTCTATTTTATTATTATCTCACTTCTTTCAGTTTTTTTCATTAGTAATATAACATGTCATTTTTATATATTTTATTTCTTATCTAAAGTTTAAGTAATACATATAATAATAATCATAACGCACGATACTACTGTGTACTACGTCTATTTTATGTTGGAGTGACGTCTCTGTCTACCGCTGCGTGTATATGAAATTTGAACGTCCCAAATACAATCATAATTAAGACATCTTAAAATATCCGCACGTTGACAGGTGTTGACGTTGCGCAACAGCGGAGATAACTCCTCCAAACGAGACTATCAGAGCGCGCAGCCGACTGACTGATGGCCGAGATGACGGACGTGTTGTGTTTACTGTTCCGGTCCGCGGTCCCGGCTCTCGTCTCGGGATGCTGCGGCGTGACGGATTTATGCTTCCGCCTTCGCAGACAAACACTCTATTATTAGTTTTCGAGGATAACACTATCTCGTGTAGACATTTCGATTGTTACACGTTGCAGCGTTCGGTCGCCGGGACGCCCCTCGCCAGAACGCACCGAGTGCACATATTTCATATTTAAAAATGGCCGACAAAGTTTAATGTTTACTGTCGGTGTAATCGGTCTAAATGATAATACTCTCTCGAAATGATTCGCTGGTATATTTCCTAATCAAGGTTGTCATTCGTATTAATCGAATATTTCAATAAAATGACTGTACGGAATTCTCACACACAACTTGAACATTTTAGACGCAAATCCACATACGGCATGTTGTTATCTAAAGCTGATATTTTAAGTAGATTTCGATAGAGTGCTCGATTAGATTTCGATAAAACTTTTATAAAATATTGAAATATGTCAAATTTGATTCGTTGCTACTGGGGTTCACCTAAATATTTGTGTTGTGTATATCTTTCTAATTGATTAATTTAATTTGTGTTAAAATACCACAAAATTCAACTTCATACTAATAATCATCCACGTCTGTCTCTCGCTCTTTTGACTATACTCTTCCACTACACACTCCAAACTCAATTCTCTTCTCGGAATATGGAAAATATGGTTGAGAGTCTCCTATATGTATAGTGTGGAGACATTTGCGCGTCTTCGCTATACAGAAATATCGAGTACGTCACAGACTTCACTTGATCTGATTGTTTCGGACACACCTGACGTTTGCGGCGAGTGATGAAATGAATTAAAAAAAATATTTATATCGATATTTCGATTGAATTCGATTGTGAAAAAAATGAAACTCAAAACAGTAAATTGATTAGTTTTTTTTTTTAATTGTATGATATATTTCTCACGCTGTAAAAATTGCAACGCATTCAAAATAATACAACACGCATTTTTCACTTGCCGCCATCGTGTCACGGTTTATGCCTCGTTAGCTGCTTTTATTATATTTCAAATTGACTTAATTCACAATTCACTCGCTCGCGTTTCGTTTTACGATTTTATGCGAAATATATTTTTTTATTCGTCGTAAATAATCGTTTGAATGAAATAAATCATTAATTTCATTTTATTTCACTCGAATAATCACATATTTCGTTTTGAAATGTGTGATTATTTGACGTCACGATTTCGTTGTTGTATTTTATCTCGAATTATTGAGAAAATTATATTTCATAATGTTACTAAGTATTATTTTATTTAAACTCTAGTTGTCACATATAATTACATTTTCAAACTGTTGTTTAAATCCTGTCCTACAACATTTACCGTGTGCCGCATTAACGGCTAAAAAGAACACCTGCAAGCCTTACTCGCAACTGAATTCCCACGTTATATCATGCCTAAGGATACGTGTCCACCGCATAAAGTAAATAGCACGTACGCGCCTTATATTTGGTTATATAAGACGCCGGTAAATATTTTGCAACCAGTTTTCTTCTATAAATCCAACGTGAAACAACTTGAGTTTTTATTGACGGAGAATATAGAATACGAAAATGAGGAAAGGCTGTCTTTATTCAGTACATAATAATTCTATTATCAGTACTTTTAGCGTGATAGTGGATATGATTTAAATATATTTCAGTGATTAATGAATGAACTGACCCATTTACATCGGCAGACAGTGAAAATCATTCATGTATTTTATTATTTATCTCTTTTGATTGTTTAACCTTTTTGAAGCTCGCAAATGCCGATATCTTGGCTCGGCACAATGTTGCAGTGTAGCAGGGTTATCTCGGCTTCTTTGTTATATCTTAGTTCAAACGGGATGCGTTGGCGTCAGATATTTTCTCTGCAAACATGTTTATTTTTAATTGACACAAATTGAGAACACTTTCGAGAATGTGAATAATCTCTTCTGCAATTGTGCTATAAGCCATATATACCCATTGGAAGGCAGTACAATGTTGTATCATACCCACGACGCTCTGTACATTCAAGGTCCGGACGTTATCTCCTGGGGGTGACCACATTACCAATGAAGAGGTGGTAAGTCGCGTGCATAAGTCAAAATAAATAATAGCCTATAAAACAAATGAAAGCTATAGGCTTCGGACACATTTTCCGCATCGAAAAATTGATATCTTATGCAGTGGAAGAAGCGTAGTTTGAAAGATCGTAGAATCAACAGTATATCAAGTCAGCATACCAGCAATTTGGTCGCCAACTTTTGATTGAAGACTCCATACGAAGAAGAAGTAATTGTTTTAAGTAGTTGAACTAGTATGGTATGGTTAATTATCGTTTTAAGGATTTATTTTTGTTTTTGCATCCGGTTCTTCGCATTATCATTTGTATTCCTATCAACTCTGCTAATTTATAGAAGCCATTTGAAGATCCACATCTGCTTTAAGTTAACACTTTCTATGATATACAATCTTTTCTTATTCATGTCAGTGTTGCCTCAATCAGATGAGACTCGGCTCGTAATGCAAGTCTTTATTCCGGGTCTCATCCAAGCTCTCCAGCCAGATGTTTCTTCGGTCCAAAGTTGTTCCCAGGATAATCTCACAACAATCAACAAAATTTTGTTCACTATTATTGATAGGGCTCGCTGCGATTTGATCAGTTGCAGGATTGAGGAATTCGTGCGTCGTGCTGTCCACGGGATGCCCCACATCCTTCTCCAGCAATACATTTCTCAGGCGTCTATTTTCCGCTTGTCGCTATTGCGGACTGTCCAAGTCTCCGCTGCTCCCGTGAAAATTGGGAAGACAAGAGTGCGAACCGACATAATTTTAGTTGCTAGCTTGATGTCACTGTCTTCCCATATTCTCTGCAGTTGGTTCATAGCGACGAATTTCCTGTTCACACTCAAATCCTCGCAACTTTGTGGTTAGACATCATTTAAAATTATATTTAACTGTTATATTAAACCGATCGCGCTTTCTGTCAATCACCCCCCCCCCCCCCCACTCTTACCGAGACCGTAATGGGTGTCGTTTAATGTTCGAAAGTGGTTTAAACAATATTTTATCTCAAATCCTGCTGGTTGGGAAGATTTTTGCGATGCGCGATGCACACGGCTATGATTGTCCCTTCACATTACAATTAGATCCGTGTAATTAATTTATAATTTGGGTAATGGCGCTGAGGTTGCCCGCGGCCCTTCTTCTCTTTTGATTCCCTTCGCTATCTATCTTCTGATCGCCTCTGTACACACCTGATGTACATGTGTCGTGTATTCGGCTTATGTATTCAGGCTGCACATAACGGGGAGTGCGTTGCCTTTCCATTTTCACTTATGTACAGTTTTCTCCGTTCGGAGGTCAGTGGGTCACCAATAAACACTCGGCAACTGCAATAATTGCCCGCGGTGTTTGTCCAATACTCATCGGCGGTGTTTTATTTTTGTACCGTGGCTGAGACGTTGCACAACACCCGTTCACAGATCCAAAGGTCGACGGTGCGTTTTCCGAATTCTGTATCTGTCGGTTCATCTTCTTTTTTTTGCTGGACCCGTGACTGTTATTATATCGAAATTGTATGTACTATTCATCGCAGTAATTATATTTATCTATCTAATAAAATAAAATAAACTATGCAATAATTAATTCACTGAAAATACAGTGTCATATACATGTGCATTAAATAAAAATTATTTAATAATTCTGAGAAAAAAATAGCATAAAGATAATTCATTTTGTTTCACGCGATTACGGCGCACTTTGTGTGATCTTGTGTGTTTTCAAACAACGAAATCTACTACATACAGATTGTGTCGAAAAGTATCCAAGCGGCGCAAGATAGAGGAAGATGGAAGCGCCTCCGACCCCCACAGGAATAGGATACGAAAATGATGATGACAAGTAGTATTTTTTTTTGTAAGAGTTTGACGTGATGTAATAATATATTATAAAGCCTGAAATTAGCGTGTGGAATTTGTGAGCGAGCAGAGGGTAGTAAGGAAAGTATTAGATGACAGAAAAAGAATTGGTCCGCGAGAGACATGGCACGATCAGATGAATTACTATGAGTTGGACAAGCACGCGAACTTTCCATTGAAAAATTCACTTTGCCTGTGAAAGGAATTTTCAGTCATGTCATCACTGCGATCTATTGTCACACAGCACTCGCGAACCGTCGTCCACCTTTCAAAAGCGCGTATCTCGTTTTTTGTTAAAATTGACTCGCGACTGGGTTTACATCGCCCGAACACGCCCCTTAATCCGTTTAAATAAGCACATCTGAATTTTATTCCAATGAAGTAATATTGAATGAAAACTACAAATGACAGAAATAAGTTATATTTATAGAATGTCTTTAAATCAAAAAAGTATCCGTAGAAATCGGTAAGATTATTTTTTTATCGTCTATCACACACTTTGTTATTGTATCATCGCTGTAAAATCAACTAATTTGAGACGTACCTTTGTAAAATACCGTTATTTTGTCCAAAGTCAACTTCGATGAATGTGTATTTGGCTCCCATCTCTCATCTCTCATCTCTCGTGGCAGCAGGTACAATCTGGCATCTCCACCATTGCACCATCGACGAGTCGAAGAGACGTTGTGTGGTGCAGAGAGTGTGAAGAAAAAACGCGCAGTCGATGTTGCTTCACGGAACATGAATCGAGCGGGTACTCGCTCTGCTGATTGCGGAAGTAGTCGTTCCGTAAACCATTGTACAGGGGAGCGTTTAGCGGTCACACGCGTCGTGTACGGTAATTAATTTGTTGAGGAAATCACGCCGGCTGATGTGTCGGGATGTCTCCATCACTTGTGGAGCGAGACCGGCGCTGACCGACTTTCAGCCATTTGACTTGAAGGGCTGCTCATTCTCCACACACTGTCCGCAAATATTCCCCTTTCGACGCCTTTGTCAATACTTATTTGTTGTATTTTTATC
The DNA here is from genome assembly GCA_031772225.1 of Eubasilissa splendida. Lineage (NCBI taxonomy): Eukaryota > Metazoa > Arthropoda > Insecta > Trichoptera > Phryganeidae > Eubasilissa > Eubasilissa splendida. Next base: position 21,605,426 of record CM062868.1, read on the forward strand.
TCCCGAGTTGGGGTTGGATGTGATGACGAGTATTAAACGCTGTTATGTAATGTGACAATTTACTGTATTACAAATTATCGTAGATCTATATTCGGAGAGTGACGCGGAGCGAAAAGAGGCCGGGCTCAGTTGCCAGTCTTTCATATACATGCTCCTTTGACAGGCGTCTTCATGCTCACATACACACACACGCACGTTTGATTCGAACACGCATGCGCATGTCATTCAATCATGAATGACAGGTTCCTGTTTATATATGAAAATTATGATTTACTCCTGGTGATTAGAGGGATTGCACGTCTTAAATTTATAGTAGTGACTAAATAACCTGACGTGTGTGTAGTACAAAGATTATTATATTTAAAAAAATAAATAGACGACGTGATTTAGTTTTTGGTCGCGGACCGTTCCGAGTGCACCGCTGGCTGGTAATTTCACGCGGACACCACATTTGATATAGAAATATACAACCGTACTGCACTTTCGATTGTCGCGGTTGTTTGTCAATAATTTCTGACTGAAATTCTTCAGAAATACGGCGGTTCTTTGTGTAATAAAAAAAAATAAAAAAATACATCCGATGACACTTGATATTTTTATTTGAATCCGGGTCAGACGGTATATTTCTATTGTAGTATACTGTCGCTTTGTCGGCATTCTTGTAAAAATTATATTTTTAAGTAATTGTTGTCGCCGACGGGCGTTGCGACACGGTGAATTCGCCGAGAAATGAACAACTCACACTGTCATTAAATCTGTTCAAAACATTAAATTACAAGTCTGGTAAAGTCTAATCCGTTCGGCTGTACTTATAAAATGCACGATTTGCATATCCGACATGCTATTCGTGTTTAACCGATGGTGTGATTCTAAAATAGGCGAAACTCTTACAGACATGTGATAATCATGTGGGAAGCATGTGCAGACATGTCGTTTTACAATAATAAAAAAAACAGTCGCGTTAGATGCTTTTTGCTTACACAGTAGACAATTCCAAAAAAGTATCTTTCATCAAAAAATACACTGAATCTACGAGCATCCAAACGTTAATAATTTCCGGTAGATGACGTCTTCGCAATTTCGCCTGGTTAATTTTCTGTTACATATTCTGTTTTAGCGGGGTCACCATATTTTCCTCAGGGTCCTAGAGTCGCAACTGAGCAAGATTTAAATCGGATGGCATTCGATATAATAAATATTTATTTCTTGCGGATGTATGGGGCGGCAAGGGGAAGATGGTTATTTTTCGCAAGATCAGATTAAATAAATAAATGTCTTTTTCTGTTGAATCTGACACTTTTTAATTTTTATTAAATAACACAGCAACAGCACAGAACTGGCTACTTTAGCAAAGTAGCCAGGACAATGCTTTATATATCAGAGGTGGATACCTACTGCATTCCACACAGTAAACTAATAAGTGAATATATAATTGTATGAAAGAGAGTATATTAAAAAAAATAAAAAATTACGTGAACTCAAATGGTAACGTGATGAAACCGCACGTGTCGAATCGATAACAAAAGACGGGGAAGAGCAGGAGCGTCATGAATAGCTTCAGTGAGTCGAGCGAGAGACAGAAAGATTTGTGCGGTTCAAAAGAATGATTAGAGAAGCCTTCGGATGTACGGGATAACGGAGAAGACAAAGAAGATGACGACTCGTCAGTTTGAAATGTTACAAGTCGTAACTGATTATATTAAACGATGAATCTAATAGCTTTGCAAATTTCATTTGTTGAAGTCATCATTTTCACTTTTGCGGGCAGCTTTCAGCGAGTAGCATCAGTGCGTGACCTTGAACAGAGTGAGGGAGAAAGTGGACAACGGGACCCCGGTGCGCTTTTCGTCGTGTTTCAGGCTCGTAAAACAAACAACCGCGCCACTCTCTAATTATTGCTAATTTATTAAATTTAATATATTTTCTGCGGCGCGACCAAATTAGCAACTCGTCAAATTATCCTACAACTTTCGCCCATTTTTATAATTGTACAAAATAAGTTCTTATCACCGTGTGATGTGAATATTGCCGGTGCGCAGCGTCTACCGCGGTAGCTACTGAAAAAATTATTTGAAACATATTTAGAAAGTCGTCACATTTCATCTATATGTATATTTTTCCACGTGACAAATCTATTTTTTTCCTTTTTTCAATATAATGTTTTGTGGTTTGAATCCGTTTTAATTATCATTTAATCATATTAATGAATTTATTTGAATAATTTTACGACTCGATATGATACACTATCTAGGTGATAGCGGGTGGGGCCTAGTGCGGTACTATATATACACTATTCTTTCTAATATTATTTTATTTGCAATTCTGTATTTTGAGGAGAGCTTGAGAACTTGATTGAATTTGTAAAGAAATCCTCAATGAAGTAACTTGGATATTTAATAGAAAGATCATCAGAAATAGAATATATGATACGTGGAGCTGTATTCAGAATATATTGAAATCCATTTCTTCTTCTTCTTTCACGGCACTACAACCCTCCTTCACAAATACTCTCCGCCGACTCTGACCATTTTTCTCCAGTTCCTGGACACTCCTACTCTGCTCCAGTCTTCTTCCACGCTGACAAGATCTTTGATGTCCTGTCATCTGGCATTCTTTCAACATGGCCAGCCCATCGTAGTCTTTGGTACCTACAGAATCTTACAATTGTTTCTTAGTGAATTAAGTTTTCGAGCTCATAATTCAATTTTATTCTTAAGTCCCATTTTCTTGTGTAGGTTCATAAATTTTTCTTAGTATTTTGCGGATCGAAATCCATTTATCTAGATGAAAATATTACTACGTCAAATGACATCGCAAATAATAATGTTTCACACAATAATAATATTTCGCCTTCGATAGCTGGTTCCCAGGTTTCCGATTAACAATAAGCACACATCTGATGTATGAACTGCACTAACCTATTTCATTTTGCTGTCTTTCTGGTCCGATGTTGTTGTCCTTTTTGCTGGGTTGTCTTCTTTATATTTCGACCGATCGAAGCGCGCACTGGTGGTTTATTTGGACCGCTGGACTGGCACGAAATGTAATAAGAATGACGCCTCGGTTACCGTCTTCTTAGATTCCGAAAAAAGGGTGGCAATACTCACACGCATGTACATTATTATAAACCGGGAAACTCAGTGATGCCGATCGAAGTGACAAGGCGCGTAAACAGCGGGTGTGATAAGGACGTGGCTTGTGATTTACTTCTTTTGTCCATTTTGTACCAGTTCCTAATTTGTGGCCGACTTCTGCTTGTACTGTTCAGTCGTGGATCCGTCTGTCGTCTCGTTTTACACGACCAGCATAGTTCCAATTCAGCTCTGGACAATGCCATCAACCTTATTTGAACTATTTATATGAATATATACATATTCATGGAATACCGTTAATGTTCATCGAGCGATGTTATTATTTTGACGTGCGTTCATTCGTAGAATTGTAAAAAATGCTAATGCGTTGTTGTTCTTCGTTCTGTCTTTTTTTTTTGCTCGTTTAGTGAACTGCTACCGAAGTCTAATTGCCTTCAGCATGTAGGCTGCATCTAATTATCGTCAGATCAGGCTTCAGTGCGTAGTAATTGCATAGGAAAAGACTACTTAATGCGAATGGTTATGAAAATTATAGGTTATATTTCATTGAGCAAAGAAAATAAGGATATTTGCAAAAATACAGCTTTAAGATTTGTCTACAGAAAGATTATGGTTGCTTGCGTTATTTCTCTGTTCGCGAGTGAAATTTTTAATACGTTCAGTGGTTCAGACTAGTGTTACATATTAATATGTCGATTTTGAACGTAATTTCGTTGCGAGGAATCCGGTCTGAATGTTGGAGCATCGAGTGTGCTGATCTCTGGGGTATTGCAAATTAGAGTATTGCGTGTAAAAAGAGAAATGGCATGGATAATTTTTTATGCACTTCAAGCGAAGACTTATCATATTAAAAAGATAAAACAATCCATTATTGTTTTTGTTTTGGATTTACTACGTTTTGTATCCCATTACTTGTAACTATGTAATCTGTTGTAGCTGATGCCGTGCGTGTAATTATTTACATATGCCTACCGTATCATTATCGTGTCGAAGACAGCGTGCTGTTTTCAATACGGTATCGTTCATTTTTTTTAGCCCTTAGCAAAACTTTGGTTATCTAGTTTATTGTTTCTGTATTTGTGCATGGTCCTTGAACTGTGCAGCAATGCTGATGGGTCTCGGCGGTATTGGCGCACACGTGCATTCGTCACGCCTCGTATTGAAATAGTTGCAAATAATAGGCCACCATTTGAATAATGGCTTCACCATTGGCAATAATAATTGTATCGCGAGGCTTCCGGCCGCTGAAGAAAGAGACGACTATTACAATATCGTTGCATATTTATTTTCCGTAGCGTGAACACATTTTGTTATTAGTAACATTATAGAGAGCTCTCATTTATATTGGATTCATTGACTTTCTGTATTTCTATTTATTTATTCGTTTTAAACAATACAGTACAAAGATTGACAAAAGTTGCGAGGTTTGTGAAGTTATTATGAAAAGTGACCGAAACTAACTACGAGACTATGGTTTTAACCCTCTTTTTATGAACTCAACCCGAAAGAACATGCCCCAAGCAAAAGTGCAAAGTGTCCCGCAATTGCCGCCTTGTCAGAAGAATCAGCCGAAGATTCCTCTGAGTGGCATGCAGAAGTTCTACAAGAATTTCAGCGTCAGCAGCCAAGACAGCGCCGGGAATCAGAAGAAGTCGCGGGGATTCGTGGCGCTCAAGAAGAAGGCGGAGAAGTCCCCGGACGCCGGCGACGACGACGGCGGCTTGACCATCAAGCTCAACCAGAGCGCCGTGCAGAAGTTCCTCTCCCAGATCAGCGTGGTGCACGTCGCGGCGAAAGAAAAAGCCCACAAGATCGCGAGGAAAGATAAAGACTACGATAAGCATATTTATGAGAACATCCAAGTCGGAGAAAAACGCGTTGCGACAAAGATCTCGGAAAAGAAAGTGTTCTCGCGAGACTCCGTCAGCTCGGACCGCGCGGATGGGAAGAACGTTCTAGTCATCAGAGTCGAGGACAGTCGAGAAGAGAGCGCCAGCTCGGAGAGTAGCCTCGTCGCGGAGACCGACGCCAAGTTGTCCAGGGCCCTGGAGACGTTCGACAAGATCCTCTCGGAGTTTTCCGGCTCCCAGCCGAACAGTGTTTCCTTTGTTCCCGTCAAATTGCAAAAGGCCAAAACGTGCAGTATCATAGAATCGCGATGCATTCTGAAAAAATGTATATCTGATTCCCAGTCGATCAGGTCGGCGAGTGGCGAAAGTGAACCGGGCCACCGACCTCTAGACAAAACGAAGAGTCTTTGGAACTTGAACGACATGGAGGATATGCAACTGAGCTCTAAAATTCCCATCTTCGCGCCGTTTACGACCGGTCCGAGTTGCAAGGCTTCCGGCAAGTACGGCACGTACAAAATTTCCGGTAAAGAACAGGCGGAACCGGTGGACGATGATCTCGGGAAACTCGACGTCAAAACTAGAATTTTGCGGAAGACCTTTTCGAACCCCCCCACCGCACCGGTGCCGGCGATTGCGAAAACTAAGAAAATAGAACGGAGAACCAGCGATCCGCATAAAAAATCGAAGACTCCGCGATCCGGAGCCGGCAGTGCCAAACCTGTCTCGTTAATCAAATCCAAAACCAGTGACCATATTGAATTTTCAAAAAGCAAGATGCAAAAGGCGAGGAGTATCTCCGAAATAAATAAAGTGCTGTCACCCAACAGGCCACTTTCTAAGACAAAGTCGAGCACCTCTCTCAGTGGATCTTCCAGCAAGATACCGGTAGTCAGAGGCCAGGTCTCTCAGAGCAGGTTCTCTTCCACGAGGGCCCTTTTCTCCTCCACTCCTGGTGATCTAACGCGGGTAGATCTCTGTAAGGTCAGTGGAAGTGGTCTAACCCAAACAAGCAAACACTCATCAGAGACTACTGGAATTAAAACGACACTTACCAAAAAGGTTGATAAATCAGACATGAAATTCAAAGGCAGTGATAAAATTCGCGGTGTCAATTTAAGTCACAGAAATTCCAACGAGTTTAATGAGATTTATAAAGTCCGCGCCAAGATCCAGCAGAAGAAATTGGCTAAAAACGGAGGTTTGATAATCGAGAGGAAATCGCAAAAGATCGAATCTGCGATCGAAGATGCTCCTTTGTCGCCGGTGAAGACGATCATCAGCAAAATAGAGATGCACAGCGCCAAGGAGACACGAGCGGAACCGGTGCAGCTCCAGAGCTGCAAGATCCTCGCGCCCGTCAAGGACGCCCCCTGCGTGGCGAACGTGGCTCTGCACAACAACCTGATCGTGCTCCCTAAAAGACAAATCAAAATTGCGGACGTAAAAATCGATACTCGTGACAGCAAAGTCGAAGGTCTGACTGACACATACAAAAGCCCCTCGGTGAGTCCCGATGAGAAGACCTACGAAGGGCATTCGGACTGCAGCGACGATTCGGGTCACGTCTCCAACGAGAGCGAGCACCTGACGAGCGACTCGACACCGAAGTTTGGCACAAAATTCGCTTTTGAAATTGACGAAGTCGACGCTGAGATTGCTGTTCGCGGTCAAATTGAAAAGAAAATAGCGACGGACGTTTCTTGTAAACGAGTCGGTGAAAATGTGAAAATAGTTCCCGGGGTCAGACCTGATCTGATACCGGATATCTCGGCGCTCGTGGACGGCGAGAAATCGGCCCTGTTCGAGGAAGACACCAGGCTGCGCCCGTATACGGGGGGAGATGGATCTTGCAGCGTTGCCCCCGTACCGGCAGAGAGACGCTTGCAGAGTAACAAGAATCCAGAGTCGAAGGTATCGTGTACTATGTTATCTTTTATTATTCTATTGTGTTATTGTAGTAACGTTTTCTCGGGATGGAAGAATTAAATAATTAAATAATTGAGAATGCGGATCATAAAAGGAAACCCCTGAGGGGACCACCCCATGTCGCGTGCATTATCTAATTAATTAATTAAAGCTCACGGGGAGATTATTGTAAAATGAGTTTTCGATTAGTTCTGTTCCAACCGTTAGTTAAGGTGATACCTTGTGGCGTCCCTTCACTCTCTACAGTTTTTTTTATTACATAGCCTGTTGATATACAATTTTAGAATACCCAGTAGTTACAACGGGCGTGATCAATTGGGTTATCATCTGATGTTGGTTGGCTCCGGTATCATTGTACCACCGAATTAGTGATGATAAAATCGTTATTTAAACTGTTATTTTAACTATGATTGTGTTCGATTGTAACGAAGATTGATATAATTCTTCGAGCAATGACTGTGGTACACTAAAAAGTGAGCCTTCGACAGTTAAATCTTAGTTACCAATCATCGACACAGTCACAGTCACGTCGCGGTTTACCATCGCCAGTGCCGAAGCCGTGCCTGTAATATTTATATAGTAACATTGTATCAGTGCGGATCGTATGAGAGAATCGCCTCTCGTAATCAATGGCTGGTTCAGATTATTATTTATAATGGATATGATGATAGCGGATTGATTGCAGAATAAAAATGTTCCGGAAGACTATGAATGATGGGAGTAAGTTATTATGAAATCGATGCGAGAATCTATATATAATACTTGTGGTATTGAATTATTCGCCTTGAGCGGCGTAAGTACGCTAGTGCAAAGCGGTGCATTGGGGCCCAGAAGGCCTTCAACATTTTGGTATAGATTTTTTCAGCACTAATATATACTAATACTTGTTTCATCTTCTTTCCCTCAACTCGCCACATTGAAGCTATATAATAGCAAATTTCTTGAACGTAAATGGTATTAACTTGTAACGCAATATTCCCTATTCTGTAATATTGTTGTACTGCTTTCTATGAAATAATGTTTTTACCTGTTTAATGGCACAAATCACCCTTGAAGGGTGGATTGCCTGTTTGAAAGAAGAAGAAGAAGAAGTGAAGAAAAGTATATTTTTATGATGGTGTAAATATTATAGGAGATGAATATTATATTTTATGTACAATACACTTTTTTTTATTTTGAATTGGTGCCCAATATTTGTAGATACGCCACGCCACTGGTGATGAGAGGTGAGCTGTGATTTTGTGTTCTGTGTTCGATTCTAACGATGATTGGTAACTTTATTATTCTGCTATAAATGTGATGTAATTTGGCTTCCTTCACGGCGGTACGCTAGAAAATTTGAAACGATAATTCGTTACAATTGGACATCAATCGTAATGTCATTATCATCATCGAGTGGAAACATTATTGACTCGGCCGTTTGAGAAATCGCCCATGTCTACAAAAGAACGAGTTAAAAAATATAAAAAGAAGAGAATGATTTTAAATGTATGTTTTTACATAGAATTAAACATCTTTCGTGGTGATTTTTGTATTGCTGAAAATGGACTATAATTTAAATTAATTGGTATAGATAGATAGGTTGCTATCCATGCATTTGGTTTGCATAATTTTTGTATACACGAAATATATATTATACACATTGCAAAGTGCCTTTCTCTCGCATTATCCAAAATTACACACCAGCTCAGCTCGGTCTATATTCATACTAGGTACACCGGCACACTTGAGCTAAATTACTAAACCTATTCGACCAATGAAACGGTATTGAGAAATTTCTAATTGACTCGCGTCTGAATGAGGTTTTTCCCATTAAAATGAAAATTTATATCCGATTTGTGAACGAGAAAATTTCTCTCGTCCGCGGTTAATTCGTAACATGTTATTCGATAAAGGCACGGAAAGAAAGTAAAACAATATACGCTGTAAATTACATTTACGAAAATAAAAAATTAAAAGGCTCCGTTACAGTATGTTTATGTGATTCGGAAAATCTATTCATAAATTCGATATGGCTGGGAGCCGAACCTCAGGAATCAGCAACAGTAAAAATCGTCATCCAAGTCGGTCTCTCATGACTGAGGATCATGATTTCCGTGAACTCCCGCCCTCTCGACTATGCTCCTCCACTCCATCTTGGAGCTGTCACCAGAGAAGTGTCTGTTGCCTTTTCTAATTGGCCGGTCCGAGCTTCTCGCAAGATACCCAAAAATTGAAGGTTGAGAGTCTGTCTTTGATGTTCAGCTCTTGCAGAATGGAGGCATTCGTGCATCTAGAGGTCCTCGGTATGCGCAACACGTCTCCAGCGCGACATCTCAAAGGCATAGAAGCATAAAAAAGTAAAAATAGTAGTTTAAAAATATCTCGCAAGATGTTTAAATAAGATTAAGATGACAAAGTATTTCAAAATGATACATCGATGCATTAAATTCACAACACACAAAAAAAATCAGCATTGTATACTTATATGGCAATTTTACACCATTATATATATATATATATGTGAGACTCTCCCTGTAACAACACTGTACATCTTGTTATCTTGGACGATACAGTGTTGTTGCGGGGAAACTCGTTTAGAAATTGTGTATAATAGTATTATATTTGTATTTATTTGATATGGTCGTTTAATAGACCATTGGATTCCCGAGCCGATATACAGTGTTGTTGCAGGGGTGGTCTCGTATATATATAGTGCATTCATATGTATATATTATGTAAGCAATAAATTAAGAATAAATAAAAGTGTGACGATTTTTTTACATTTTTCATGGAGAATTTTACCCGGGTAGCCTCTGAATAATTGTGAAAATCATTGACAGGGTGAATGATCGAAATTGCCTTCGATCGAGCCCATCTTCGTGATGTATGTAATCACAATATACATTATTGAAAAGTATAATTTAAAAAATCCAAAATTATCCCATCGGTTCGCCTCCCGAGTCCGCAGCGCGCGTCTACTGGCCGGGCTCGGGGTATTCCGTCGGAGGGTTTGTATTTGAATAATGGTATTATATCTAAGATCGCGCCAGATTCCGGTCACGTGCACTCCGCCGACGCATGCGCGGGGCGCGGCCATTCCAGGCGCTCCGTGCCGGGCGCACTGCGTTATTACTGCCCTCTGCATTCGTGTCTGTTCCCACTGCGGCCTGCGCGCGCCCATGGCGGGCCAAGTCTAATTATATTCATATTTTTACTGTATTTTTACTTTATGCCTCAATCTTGCTACAAATCCAACCTGGACATGGACATTATCGTAGGAGTAACCTCGGCCCGACGAAGATCTGGAAGAGTGCCACAACGATAGATAGATACGTTGTATCTGGCTGGAGAGACATGGCCCTGGAGCCAGCAGTCAAAAAGAAATATGTGAATATATGAAAATTAATTGGAAATTCCTTCAAAATTTAAGGACCAGACTATGAGGACTTACGAGAGCCGGATGGGACGACTCGACTCATCCGATGATGACGCTAATCGACGTGGAGCTCACAATCACAAATTTGCGTTGCACAACGAGACGTTTGCGTTTTCACACGAGTACTCTTGACGCGTATAATTCCACTAAATGGTTGCAGTGAGACCGAAAATCCACTGCGAACTCGGCGATCTTCGAGAGGATTTAAGTCAGAAATGTGTGTGTCCACAATGCAGCTTAGTGCGAAAATTTAACAATATATCAATAATGACACGAAGGAGGAAATAAGATATTATATTTTAACTTATCACTGTAGCAATTGTAAAACATTACATACACCTAGTTGTATTTTGTTATTTTTTATTAAAATAATGAAGCAAATTAATATTTTATATTTTCGCCGTGAATTGACTTGGGCCGTCACGGCCGTGAGCCCCGCCCCGCCCCGCCCCGCCCCGCTTCGCCTGTATGCAGAACGAATGATTATATTTTGATAGATCGATTTCCTCCGATATTCCGTCACGCGGCTCCACTGCGTTGGCAGTGCAGCGCAGTACACTCGCAGCGGAGAGAAACTAGACCCGCGGCGCATGCTAAATAATAACTATAATAAAATAATAGAAAATCGCCATATCCCGACATATTGATATCATTTCTCGCTCCGATATTTCGTTAATATTAATTATTTAATACACAAATAAACACCGGATGCCGTGGATAAATAGACAAACGGCACTTCCGGCGTTTAAAATTTTCACAATTTTTAATTTTGCTGCAAATGTCGGAGGTTCTAGTTTTGTTCTACATATTAATATTGCATCCGATCTTCATCATCGTAGTACAAAGTTTAGCCAGAATATTATTATCTACTTTTTAGGTATGTCGTGTTCTTGCTACGAGATCCGTATGTTGAAGCCTATCGAATTGGTGAAGGTTGGAAACCACTCTCGCCCACTTATCCTGTTCTTGGCGCTCCCGAACAGATCACTGATCATCCTTGTTCCTGCCCTGTTTCCCACAAGTCCAGTCTGGTGTGGACTTCTCTTCGAGTCAACGGAACGTCTGATCGACGTTTCGATATTATGTACGAGGGCTGTCTGAAAAATTTCCCACCCCAAGACGAAGATGGCAGCACTCGTCAACAAAAGTTGGGGAACATGTTTGCACATGCTTTGATAAGTACTCACCAAAATTTCAGCCATTTGGATGCGCAGTTGTTGTTTGACAATCGTTTAAGTGAGTCGATGAAAGTGGGAAAAATGGAGTATTGAGCTGTCATTAAGTATTTGTTTTTGAAAGGCTATACGCCTACACAAATTAAAGAAGAGTTGGACGCTGTGTGGGGCAGCTGAATTTAAACGTGGCCGTACCAGCTCGGGTGATGATGAACGTTCGGGACGGCTAAAAACTACAACCACTGACGATAACATCGCTCAAGTTCACCAAATGGTGTTTTCTTTTCTTTGTTTGGTCTGAAACTTTTCAGGCGGCCCTCGTATATGCCATGTATTATTATTTATTTTGATCTGTGCCGGGAAGCACTGCTCGCCAGTGCCTTAATTGCCGATGAATTCTTCATCCCAAATAGAGCCTTGGATTCCTTCATTATTCTCCTCTTTGATTGTCGTTCTGCTGCCCGTTTCCATTTATCTACTAGCTGCAGGTCTTCGATAGCTTAACACCGAGAAAAATACTGTGTTGTTCCTCTTTTCCAATCGGTTCCCTTGTGACCTGCCAATGCTTTAGACGAATTTCACAATAGTATAGCCAGTATCTAACGACGTTGTAACATAACGTTTAAAAGACATTAAATTAAACGTTAGGGATAACCTGTAGATGTTACCGTTTATTTTTCGCTAATAAGGGTTTATGCTTGTTGCCTGTATTATGTTAATGATTATACATGCTTGGCAGATGAATCAGAAGGGCCCCAGTGCTGCCCGGCTCTCACTGTGTTCATTATATATGATATCGCGGAGAGGAACAGATAGATGAAATAAGATAACAAGTTAAGCAGTTGATGGCATTTATTGAGGTATGATGCACACAAGTTGAGGTGAAAATAAAGATTAAGTCTATGGCGAGAAGCGTTTACTGGAGATGTGTTCTGATAGCCGCTGCGATGTATTGTTGTCTGGATCGCGGGTCGGTACCAGGTGTACCTTTAAGGTTGATACGAGCTGGTTTGCCAACCAGGTAGCTGTGAGGCGCGTTCAGGGCCTCTACACGTCTTTGAGGTGGTCGGTCCATCGGGTTGAAGAATGCCCTATTACATGTACTTTGCAGTCACTGGCTTCCCGCGTTATCATTCCCCTTGCGATCAATGTGTCCGAACGATTGGAAGATACATTTCAGATCTGTCGTGGATAATCTTCACCCTCAGTCGTTCCATAATTGAGGCTTTTATTGCTGCCCGAAGGATTCTCAGCATTCAGGGAGTGCGGGTGTTGTTACAAGATATACAGGTTGTCGGATACAATTTATTTCCGTAATCATTTGTCACTTTCATCAGTTGTCACCCAAGATTGACGACTTCTTCAACATCGACGATCACATCTTCGACAATTATTAATGTTGTTACTTTCACCTCTGTCACTGTCACTGTGACGGCCACATTTCAATGTGAAGGAGAAAAATGAGGAATTTGACTCTCTCTCTCGCTCGCTCGCTCATTTGTCAATGTAATGTGTCTGAAAGTGGTTTATTTATGTGACCGAGGTAATTTATTTATTTATTTATAATCTTCGTATGGATAATTAACGAGGCAAATTCACCAGGATGTTGAAGGTTATTTTACCAAACGCGTAAGGCGTGCTATTTGAACTGGGTCATTCAGTTTTCAAACTGATGATATATATGCAGGCCTGCAATATGAGGCTTATATTTTTATCTTTGCTATAAATTCTGTAATATTTTAATATTAACATAAGTCAGGACATGCCGTAGTATATCAAGACGTTAATCATTTCTTCACTATCTTCTATAATGACTAGTGGTGGGATAAGATTCCGTGGACTGTATCGATTACAATAATGATTAGTTGACGTAATCCGAATTGGATTCAAGAGAGGAATATTGGCAAATGGATCTGGCCTACCTTGATCTCGTTCCTGGATTAGACGTCAAGTTTTCACTTCCAGTTGACTCGCGTCTTTTTAGTAAAAAACCGAGATATCACTGCACTTCCGGAGCTGTTTAGAACAACGCGTAGCGTTTGAACGTCCTAGCGTTACGCACGGCGCTACTTTCGAACGTTTAAAAAAAAAAAACAGATCTAGACGGTTCGGTATCGGAAGGCAATCTGTCCCCCTGTTTGTGAAATCCCTAAGTAATTAGTCGGTTTATATTGGAAGGACAGAATGCACAGGGAGTAGGTACTCGACTTGCGTCAACAACTAGGAGACCTCGAAATTGTATTTTTTAATTTTTTATACAGACTATTAACAGGTCGTTGAGGACCCTGATAGATAATCCTAGGTATGACATGAAGGCACAATTTAGAAGAATTTAAGACAGTTGGAGATATGACAAGTTACAAAATACACTATTTTATGGTTAAGAAAATTAAAAATACTGTAAAAAATGATAATTGTCAACGAAATCAATTGCCGACAATCCTTGGCTATATATAGCGGATTGTATGGACACGATAACTCCTGCAGTTTTATTTCATTATAGATTAGCCAGCTGGATCCGTCATCTGGTTTCAAATTGGCGGCTTTAAAATTATTTAAAAAAATCTAAGTACATTAATAACTGATACTAGAGAAGAGTATAAAAATTGTATTCACAACTACAGCAGAAATATACTTTTCTTTTACATACATACGAAATCTACCTGATCATTGCAGGGATTCTTTAAAGTATACATATGTATATGATTCCTTGTTGGCTCCTTATGACTGAGTTAATATTAATAATGGTTTAAAATATATAAAAAAATCATTATCTTCGTGCAGCTTTCTCCCGGAGCCGATGACCTGTCGCCGGAGTTCAGCGAGCATCGTCCGCAGTTCATTTCGGATTCAGAGTGCACCGTCGGTTCATGACGAGCTGGTGACACGTATCTAGTTCACCTCGATCGCAGCCCGCGCGGATTGCCAGAATGCGGAAGAGGCGAACATGAAGAGTTTTCTGCATTCTTCTCCACGCCTTGCTCCCTGCGAGGGGTGGAGAAGACTGGGGTTGTACTTGTCGATCTGTGACGTCAGAGCCACAAATACACTCCACAACATCATTCGCAAGTTATAAGAGAACGGTCTTCTTCGGGATATATCGGAAATTAAAAAAAAATCAATTAAGTGACCAAAGTTTAAAAGGCTTTTCAAAAGGAGGAGCTCTGACACGAGTGAATAGCAGCGTTTTAATTTTCACTTTTAGGTCCGCTTTAATTAGATCCTCGGCATCGTCCGCGATCAATTTGGAAAAAAATGTTAAATATTTATACACAAAAAAATAGTTGCGTACACGGAATGCAGGTCCATATATTTTTTAATATAGTGAATGATTCTTAGTTGGCGGCCTTGCCGTGTTGCATTACAACAAGACTGCACTGCAATATAGCTGGGCTATCATGCAGGTTTACAAAAAGTGCCAACCTGGCGGTGAATGTGTAGGAGTGATATGGGAGCTTTTTGTCGTAAGCGGATGGTCGCCATTCGCAGATCGATACTTTCAAACTAAGTAATCACTTGTATTATAAAAATTAGACTAACTTAGAGTCTCGAACCCTCGATTACTTGACCACCAGGCAAATTTGAATTTGCCGTTAAATTTGAGGTTGGATGAAAGGTGCAAAATTTTGATTTGAACGTTAAATTTGAGGTTGGATGAAAGGTGCAAAATGTGTTAATATTTTGATGTCATACAGAAGTATTGTCAGCTGACATAGTTTTGGCACGAATACGCCAAATATTTTCAACAAAGTGTCGCCCTTTAGGCGAGCCAACAACGTGTTCACATCTGAGAAGACGCGCAGTGAACGGCCGCCATTGTGCGCGCTGCTCTCACGAGATCATCTCCGGCGGGCTATCTCGCGGCAGATCTGCAGCCTGCCTCCCGGCCCGTGGGAAGCTGCTCCCGATGACCTTGCCGATAGGCTCCATCCGCACCGCGGCGGCCGTCCTGAACATGACGTATCAATTTGATGCTAATTGTAATTATGGGATTGCTCGTTTTCTAAACAACACAATAGTTCATATATTATAATTAACGCCATAATGCTACTGTGTGAGAATAAATATACCAGGACCGCGATTGCTAATTAGCGTAGTGTCTTATTTTAAGGTCACCTTGGAAGAGAATTTATTATTTGATTGAAGAAGAACTTCTTATGATCGATATCTGAAACACAGTGATGCATCTACCGCCGTTTTGGGTTTTTCATATCCTGAATCCTTTGTCTACGAGTTAATGTGAACGCTATTTATTATTTATGGCAATAGTTTTAGGGGTAACCTAAACAATTTGACGCGTTCATTAACCCGGCTGGTTGATATAAATATCCATATCTTTATTCTTGGATCTTTTTATTCCAAAAAAGAGTCTAAATTACTCTAAATGTACATAATGCGTTTCTTGACCTGACTGGTTAATAATCTACGCAAACGAACACAATAAGGATTTGTATTAAAATAATTTATAATATGAATTTTTTTTTTCAACCAATCTGTACCCTTTAAACAATTGTTTTGCACTTTTTTTTTTCCTACTGGCAACATCAAGTAACAGTGACAAATGTCAAACCATAGTAATGTTGTATCGAATTGTTTATTATATTATGTTTGTGTCCTCGCTTAATTTTTAAGTCCTGAAACCATGTGGTAGGTTTTACTTAAAGGTATTTTGAAAAATATTTAATAAAATATGACGTTATTTATATAAATGAAGTCTGACGATAATTTATTGTCACTATGGCCGTAAAGCAATTTACTGGCTATTTTTTTTCTCTATAGATATACTCTTTCTATCTAGGTGATTTAACTTAACCACTGTAAAACCTTGCACAATATCCTCGGATCGTCTCCAGCGGTTAATTCTTAAGTAGTTCCAGAAAGTTCCAGAACCTTACGAATCAATAATCATGTAATTTCCTCGGCTGCGCCTTGTGCAAGCAATCGGACTCGCTTAATACTGCGCCTAGATTTTGGCAATTTGTCCGTCACTTGTGATACATGCATTGAAAATGGTTTCGTACGCGATGCGTTAAATACGTATATTAAGCCGCTGGTTTTAGAGCACACTGGTCACAGATGTTGTTTGGGAAGATGGGCGTGCACTCGTGAAGGGAGTGATTAATTGAAGGGATGAATCAACTATTTTTTTCCCCCGAAAAATGACATACATATAAAATAATGTACGATAAACTAAAGATTAAGCTCACATGTATATGTATTTAGAATATGATGTATAGATTTTTTTTATACGTGTGTTTTTAAGCTTAATTGCAATGATTTTAAATTTAAGCCTAAATTATAGAGTATTTTTTTTAAATATCTGTGAAAATGTAGCTTTTTTTCCTTTTCTTAAAATTGTATACGTACATTAATAATTGTAGTGATTATCAATTAAATACCTCCGGATCATCTTTGAGTTTTATTGTTACAATTGAGTGTTATTGGAGTATATGTCACAAATATTCTTACTATTTTTCACACTGAAGTTGTATTATGAAAAATAGGACTTATTTAATAATTTATTATTTTTCCCTATTCATATATTAGGCTTGTAGTCATAACAGAGTATTCCCCAAATTGATTGTTAATTGCGGTTGTATTTTTTCAGGTTCTCCTGCGCGCCGGCGCCCTGCTGTCCCTGGAGGCGCGGCGGGACTCGCTGCTGCGCGCGCGCATCGTGTCGCTGCAGGCCGCGTGCCGGGGCGTGCTGGCGCGCCGCGCCGCCGCCCGCCTACGCGTGCAGCACGTGGCCGCGCGCTGCGTGCAGCGCAACGTGCGCGCCTTCCTGGCCGTGCGCGACTGGCCGTGGTGGCGGCTGCTGGTGCGCGTGGCGCCGCTGCTGGCCGTCAACCGCACCGAGGACCAGCTCAGGAGCAAGACGGTAATGTCCCCCCCGACTCTTTAACCGGTGATGAGATACACTGCACTAGAAACTAAACCTCTAATCTTACAGTCAAACCATAATCACATTTTATACTGGTCTGCCAATGTTTTAGTTCGTTCGATTACAATCTATTCTAAATGCGGCAGTATGGATAATATATGCAGTTTACCAATTTTTTCCTTTCGCGTGAACTACATCGGCTCTGTTTCCTGATCCTGTTTGATATACAAAGTGACATGGCGCCTCTGTGTCTTGGAGAGCTCTGCATCCCGGATAACGTTCAACTCTCAGGTCAGCCTCTACTTCAACCGCAGGATGGGTTGTAGAACTGGCCATACGCGGGAATCAGATATCCTATCTAAAGAGCTCACCTATATGGCTTTGGATCCTCAGTTTGTTTGGCCACCATGACACCATGGAAAAATTGGTGGTTAAAGGGAAGGTGAAAAGAACTAGACCCTGGAAGAGTTCAGAGCCCACTCCTGGATTGACTTACTAAATTACCATCACGCCACGCAGTGTAGGCAGAGAGAATAGAACGCCACCTTCTTCTGTTCTGGCACACGCCTCGTATACTTTTATACATATGCTAACACACGCTATTCAGCTGTTGAAGTTTTTGAAGCCTATTCCTGGAATACGCAAGAAATGCTACAGACCGAAATAGGTGGCGACAGATTATCCAGTTCCATGATTACGACTATCCTGAGAGTAAGATGAAGATGACACTAACAGGCTTAACCATCGGTTCTGTGTACTGAGATATGATTCCGTCTATGTTGTTGCTGTCTAAGTCAGTAAACAGAGACTGCGCTCCCCGCAATGGCAGAATTCCGTATTGCGTCACGAATCAATGTGAATAAATGTGAAACGTTGTCATGTGTGAGTTCGTGCACCAGGTCTGCACAAAATAGGCCAGCTCGATAGAGCCATTCATCCTTTGCTCTCTTTTACAATAATTATTAGTTGACCACATTCTCGACTTTCAGCTTCCGTTTAAGATTAAGGTTTCAGGTTTATTTACTATTTTTATTTATTATCTTGGTTTTATTAACCACTTAATTGACTTTAAATATATCTATCGGTTTCGAAAAATACCATTTTCTTCTTCAGGATGTCGTAACTAACTAAAACATATATTATTGTTTCTTTACCAGAATCTATTAAAAAAAAAAAGGTATTTTTCGAAACCGGTAGATGTATTTAAACTCAATTAAGTGGTTAATAAAACCAAGATAATAAATAAAAATATTAATTTTAACCACAAAGTTAATATAGCTAATTTAAAAAATATTATTTACTATTTATTGCTTTAAGTGTACATTAAGGTAATAGTACAATAATACAAAATATACGATAAGGAATAAGGTAATACAGCAAAAAAGTGGAAACATTTAAAAAAAAATTATAGTTTCTTTTCATTCGTCGATAATTATATATTTTAATGAAATGAGTATCAATCAGTTATGGTTACACCTAAATTCGCAAGATGTTTCACCGAGAGTAACCACTCCAGGTAAAGGTTGGTCCTTTTCAATTGATCAAATTCTTTTTCTGAAATATGTACTTTTAGTATGTACACAATTTTTCCTTAATAAACAAAATAAAATAAATATAATTATTTACAGCGGTTTCGTGAGTTTTCTCAGAATTTGCGGTGGTTTATTTAATTGGTGATTTACACAGAAATTAGCCATTAATAATCTGCCACCGCTCGACCAACGACGGAGCACATTGCGTAATTGATTTTATTGGATGTTTCTTCATCCATTCATTCTTGAAAACTACGGCGTGGGCTTCGGCGTGATTTATTTACGATGCGATACGAATATTTTTTTGAGATATTTGTGTCATTGAATCGGACCATTAAATTGTCTGTGTCGTACTGCAGAATACGACGGGGGACGGAGAAGTGCGACGACGCGTGACTAAGACGAGAGAACTAATAACAACTATAAAACATGTGAAATATGATCGGGAGAAGCCGAATGGGGCTTGGCTGCGTAACCTAAGAAAGTGGTTCAATATGCAAAATGTCGGAGATATTAATTTATCTTCCAGCAGGGAGATTTGGTACTAGTGTATTGAAACAAGCAGACTTTCAGTTCTTTCTCGTTTGATTTTCAGATTAGATCTAATCACTGAAGAGTTTTTCTACAATTTACAAACATAATTCTGAAGATAGTGCTCCTCTGGGAATAATAAGTAGTAATAATGGTTTTTCCTTTTTCAAGATGATCGATTAAGATCAACTCCGTGGTTATCCCAGAAATCAGTCGCCATCACTTTTTTTTTTTTGCCTTTTTTGGAGCCAATTCTCCCTTTGCAGTCCACTGTTTTGACTGTGCTTTCGTTTCTGGAGTATAATGGTGTATCTAAGTTTCATCTACAGTAATTAATCGGCGCCAAAACTCTGATTTATTGGAAATGTTCATTCGAACACGTTTTTGGTCCGGAGTGAGCAAACGCGGCACCCAACGTGCGGACAGCTTTCGCATACCTAAATATTGATTCAATATGTGGCAAACACGTTCTTTGGATATGTTCACAGCCTCTGCTATCCCTCTAACCTTAATTCGACGGTCGTCCAGCACCATTTGGTGAACATGAGCGATGTTATCGTCATTGGTTGCAGTTTTTCGTCGTCACCCGAGCTGATACGGCCGCGTTTAAATTCAGCTGCCCAAACTTTTACCGCGGTAAATGATGGTGCAGAGTCCCCGTACACAGCGTCCGACTCGTCTTGAATTTGTGTAGGCGTATAGCCTTTCAAAAATAAATACTTAATGACAGCTCGATGTTCGATTTTTTCCATTTTCACAAAAACACTCACATCGACTCACTCAAACGATTGTCAAACAACAACTGCGCGTCCAAAATGAATTTTGGTGATTACTTATCAAAGCAAGTGCAAACATGTTCCCCAACTTTTGTTGACATGTGCTGTCATCTTTATATTGAGGTCGGAAATTTTTCAGACAGCCCTCGTCTATGTTTATAAAGAACATAAAATAGAACATAGAAATAACTTACAAATATTTTATGATTAGACAAAAATATTAAAAATTGTGGTTCTAACTCATAACATTCCTCGAATCTGATATTGTTACCGAAAGTGTATTAGGATGTGGTTCAACATTAATCAGTATAATACTACATGATGGCCAACCTTAGGCAGAAGACGATACATGAAGAAGAAGACGAAAGAAATTATAAATATATAAAAGCGTTGACAGAATGACAAAGCACTATGGGAGCAAACATTATTTAATAACATAAAAGACGTTCTTACTTGAAGAATAAACATGTGTACATGGCAGTAAAATACGGACCTTTAGCCAAAAGGATAAAATTAATTTTAAGAGCAATAAACGGCGAATATTATCTTGGCGTTGCCGCTGTTTAGATTACTCTAAATGTAGCTAAATACCACAGTTCGTGTCGGCTCAATACAGAGGTTAAGATATGGCAGGGTTCAAAGATTTAAGCGACATAAGTCACAACGACAGTTTTGATAAATCGCGGACGTTGTAAGCCGCTGTGTGATTAATGCACGCGCTCCAGACGGCGGCGCGGTCAGCAGCCGTCGCGTGAGCTAGCGAGGAGGAAAGTGGTGTATCGCCACACTGTTGCAATAATCCATACAATACAATCAGATATAACAGAAGAAGACCGTCATATCAGTCGTGTAATGACCTGACAGATTATATTAGAAAGAAGAGTAGACAAGAAAATACTATTATGTATTTTATAAGTTATTCAGAAGTGAGAGCAATCCGACCATACAATCATGATCGCCGACTCGGTTCGCTGAGTAGACCGTCTGAATAAACAAAAGTTGATGTTAGACGACACAGAGGAAGGGTGTGACCGAAGCGCGTTGAAAAAGTAATGACAAAGACCGAGAACAACCAAAGGTTGCACTGAAAAGAACACTGTTCCTAAATATAGCCTGGTATCGAATATTTTTTTACTCTTTTGTTTTTCAGTACAGTGAAACCTCGGTTTGCGAACTTAATTCGATCCGTAAAACTGTTTGTAAACCGAAACAATTATTCCTATAAGAATGAATGTAAAATGTATTAATCTGTTTATGACCCCAAGAAAATGGCTCTTTAGCATCTATATTTTCTATTTCTTGTTTTAAATCCTATAAAAGGAATCACAATTTAGGTTTTTAACTTGTCTTACAAAATATGTAGTAAAGTGTTAGTGTTCAGAAGGGGACTCTCATTCCATGAAAACATCGGGTGCTTTATAGGTTTCTATCTCACGGAAAACCTATCTGACGATATTTGTTTCTTCTTACATTTTATAGTGTTGCGGACATGAGGCATGACATTATCATTAAACAAATATATAACACGATTTTTGATATCAGAATGATATTTTTCCACAAAACTTTGCACTCATTCCACTTCGCGTAAATGTCGCGGATCGAGGACCTAGGAACATTTTCCATTCATTCATTAGTCTCTGAAAATAATATTTCCTCTGTCACCGTATTTTGCTGCTCAATAAGAAGCTTTTCCATTTCTTCAGTTGTGAATTTTGAGACTGCCTGCCTGTTCGTAAACCGAAATTCTGTTCGCAAACTAAAACATTTTTTCGTTAAGATTTTTGTTCGTAACATTTTGACATTTTTGATTTATAACGTTAAAGTACTCGTTAAACAAGATTGTTATATTTTGTATTCTGTATCCACAGGAGGAGCTGGAAGCGCTGAAGATAAAGACTGAGAAGTTGGAGTTGGAGAGGGCTGCCTTGAAGCACGAGAATGACAAACTGGAAAACAAGGTAAGAGGGAATATCACATTATTACAAGTAGAAGAGCGAGGAGTGTTTAACACGTTTAGGGACACATTTCACGGGGGCTGATGCTGATGATGAATAATACCATACAAAAGTCCGTTTTCCGTTTTCCACGCTCCGCCTCCCCCGAATGTTCGCGACCCGAGGCAGCCTTCGCCGTGCATCGAAATCTCGATGCAGCTCCGAGAGTTATCTCATTTTATCTCGCCGTTACGGATTTAGACCGCTTAAGCGGCTAGTGTCTGCCGATTTGTTCGCGTTTAGTGTATAATTACACCTAGTCTCAGGCGGACCCTCGTCGCGGCGGTCCAGCCGCCCAGCCTCCGATATCGCCGCGATCCGCTTCCGAACTCTTTCGAAGAACTTTCGGCCAACGAATCGCAGTGTATTATCATTGTTTCTATGTTGTTTGACTTTGTCGTCTTGCGCCCGAGTGCTTAACCGCGGAATTTAACTAAAAATAACTTTGTTTTTAACTACTACATTTATATTTATATATTGCGACCGTTTTAGAGCGATCGCTCCATCTAAATTTATCATTGTATTACTTATATTTTTTCGGTCTACGCCAATCACTATTAATTTTTTTTGTGATGTGTATCTAATTTTGAGATTATTTTAATTTGTGTTCGGTCGCTCTTCCTCTTTGTTTTCTTTTCTTTATCTTTCATATTTTTATTTTTTATCTTTGTTTAATTTAATTAAACAAAGATAAAAAATAAAAATATGAATCTTAACCACAAAGATAACATTGCTTATTTTAAAAGTATTTTCTTTATCTCTTTAAATGATCTATTTTTGTCATTATTTTTAATTATATTTCATTACTCTTAGTATATCATTTTATTTATTTAATCATTCTGAACGATTTTTTGGGCGATACTAATAGCTTAAATTTAAGCCTGGTGTAGCTGTTCTTGCAGTGTAATGGTGTCGCTGCTGAAGTACACCGTTCGGTCTGTCCAGGTTCTATTCCATTGTTCTGTCAATTATCTCAAGGTGCAGATCTAATGAACGGCTTAAAACTGTCTCTGTGGCTATTATCGTTTATGGAAAGTACATCAAATTTATTTGATTTATTATTTTCAACGGATGATGACTCGTCATGTTAGCTATCATTATTTTGTGGCTTTGCAGTGGACTCTGCAAACCATTGCCACGATTTACTCTTTATTCCGGGGCTCCAGTTTCTAGTAATCTTTCTCTGATGCGATCAAACCATCTCCAAGATCCTTTATTAGTTCTGCCGACTGCTACAAGTATACCTTTCTTCCTTTAATATTTAAGAACTATGTTTTTGACGGTGCAATGTTCGCCAAGCGTATCTGTACTGGATACCATCCAAAAATTGTCTGCGGCCATTCGCCTTGCTCATTTTGTCTTCTTCCCTCGATCTTTCTCTCAATTTCATTTCTGAGTTAGGAGTAGTATCTAATACATAATGTGTTCTACCTCTATTCTTGCACTCTTCCACCCTTATTACTTCCGTGCAGTGCTATGCTCCAGGTACGGGCTTTTTACGTCTACTCCTACTTAACTTACTTACTCCTAATTTGTCCATTCATTTTCCGCACAAATAAATCCGTTGAACGCTTTCTTTATTGAAGAAGGAAAAAAAAATGAATTTACCAGAAAAATGTTTCGTTTTACCGTTTGTTCAATACTGAGCATCGCGGTCCCCTGAAATATCTGGAACTTGATGCATTCCTCCCGGTCTTGAGCCATATTGATAATAGGAATTTTAAAAAGGACCCTGTTAACTCCTGTATTTGGTCTATCCATCTTGCAGGAGACCGTCCTCTTGCTCGCAGGAACATCACATGGGACACAATATGTCCAAATTACGTAAGAATCCTTGTCCTGCATGTTATCGAAAGTCTTTCTATAATCTTTAAGTCCTGGGAGATTGAGACATTTCTGTACCTTGGATCCGAGGAAGATGTCCAACATATTATATCTAACGTTTAACGCTTCCGTGATGCACTCCCGACGTTGATTGATTCCATCTGCCTTGTAAGCTGCAGTTTATTTGATGTAGTCGATGTTCGTTTCGGTTTTGTTGCCAAATTTCTTTACGACCAAGTTATATCGTAAACTTGTTTTATGAGTGTACAACCTTGGAAATCATTCGGCCGCCGGTGCCCATAGAGATCGATGCGCAGTTTCTATTCGAGAAGGCGTGCGATGCATTTGATTTCTTCTGATCTCGCGATCGTATTTTTTATTTTGTATACATTATCGAATGTCCGTATATCTTTGTCAATGTTGATATGCACGCCGTGCCTGGCGAGACGGAGGATTCTGAAGGGCTTGCTTGGCATAACTTTTCACGGCGGATATCATAATTGAATACCTCGTCGTGGCATGCATATTTGAGACGTGTACTTCAATATTTCGGACTTCTCACGTGGATCCAGGGATGCAGGGTGCGATAGATCCAACAGCCGAACCGACTGAATACAATTTTCTACCCGTGCGACGGTTGGGTTACATATCGACTAGTTTGAGATAAAATAAAAACTCGCAACAGTTATCTTGGAAACGTGCGTTTAGCTAACCTCATTAGTAATTGTTCTCTTTTCACTCTTAAACACTTGTCCGATTTTTCCAAATCTTTTCCAGACATCGGGTTTTCCAAATGCACTCGTAGCTTTTTACTGTCGTCAGATGATAATATAATTTCTTGCTATATTGTAATGGCCAACATCTTTTAACTAGGGCCGTATCCTGGTGATTGAGAATCACGATTCTGTGCAGCCCCTCGTCTGATCTTTCTGACGACATTCTTTCATTCTTTCCGGCATCCTGCTGCTTTCAGTACTGATATAAGTGAAGAGCCTCCTCTCGGTAGTCCCAGTGGGTGGGAGATTTCTGGATTCCCTACGCGTTGCCGACCACTCTAACATTGACTGTTTGATGTCTTGTTAGATGTCCTTTTAGGTGTTTTGTTAGGATGGGGGTTCTTAAATTGGGTAAGTTTGGATCGCCAAGATAATGTATGATTGTGCATGTGGTACACGTTGAATCAGAAGGATTTTGTGTTGTGATTAGTCACATTATACCTCTCTCACTCTCGCGTCATGTATTATGTATGTCGCCAGAGCGAGTTATGAAAACGATAAACTACTTACGGTCGACATTTGATTTATTGCTGAACACAGTTTACAAATATAGAGAAGTTAACCTGTACAATGTAGTTACTACGCGAAGAGTTTTAGGAGATGATTCCCGGAGCTGATGGAAGGTGGCGGCAGAAAGAGTGGCGCTCGAGAGACGGTTGCCGTCCGCATGCTGCACGACGACGGTACTGGGAGATTTCACGGCTGTCGGGAGCTTTGTTTCATGCACCGATGATATTTTTTGGATGCGTTCAGTACCGCCGGGTGGCGATGATATGAGTGGAGGCGATTGATCTTTTGTTAAGTTTAATTAGGTTAAGTACAGTTTAACGAAATTGACTGATTTTAAGTAACTTTCCTGCAACCAGCATTTTGATACTTGCTTTCCTCCTTCTTGAGCATCACATCCTTATTGACTAATTTGATGACTATTATTTTTTTATACACGTCACGTGAATATTTCCATTATTCTTAAACATTGCTAAGCGTTGACAACATTTTAATGAGCTCTGGAAGGTTCATTTCTTATTGCTCGAAACTTTGCCAACATTTTTGGCTAATAATATCTTTAACATAAAGTCGCGGATTAAGTTTATTTCTGTTGAGTGGAAGCGATAAGGGAGTTCTAACTCTTCCAGTGTTAAGCGTTTGTGCTATGAACATAGTACCGAGTTAGCGGTCGAAGGACGAGGCTCGACATCCCGACGAGAGCCACTAACTAGATCAAACGAGGCCGCGAATCATTCTTGGCCTCGTCTCATTCGATCCCGTTTGAAAGCTGCGCTGGACCGATGGATGGATCACAGTATTGACTGCTGCACACGAGCTGACTATCGGAGCCCGAAATAGCATCCGATCACTCGCGACGCGGCTTAGTTTATTTACGATAGGTTAAACAGGTCACCGGTTAATGGCAGCTCCGCGCCGACGCGCTGCACCGTCCACCGCATCGGCGGGCGACTGATTTACTCGGAATGTCATTTTTCGTCCACCGTCGCGCCGCCAGCGCCAGGAATAGAACCGAGTCGATCCGTCAACTTTCTTCGACTTCTTTCGATATCTGATAATTTTGTTGTGTTCGGTTTTTCCACAAAATTGGAGCCAAAAAATATCTCATACCGACTGTCTGTCGTGTTGCGCTTGCCAACTGTCTCCTCTTGCAGGAAGGGGTCGAGTAATCATTTTGGAACTGGTTACATCTTCCACGCACCTGATATTTTTATTACGCGACTCTCAAATAAATTCAGGTTCAATTCAGTTGTTTCATTAAATATATTATACCACTTACTATACTATCAAATTAGTTGCAGTCTGTAATATGCCTCATTATATAAATCTATATATATATATTATTTCTGTCTTCAGCCTAGAATATTTATTTATAAAATCCATAAGGAATATAAAATCTAAACATGAATTACTTAATAGTCTAAAATGCTTTGTTAAACATAAACTGGAAAATATTGAGTGCGAGTGCGAAATAATTTTTGTTTGTATCCGTTTAATTTATTTGTGACGCATTGTTTCGCCTCGTAAGGGCATTATCGATCTTAACAATTTCAACTCCAAAATTTGTATTTTCGTAGAAAGCGATCACTTTGTGGTTTGACATATTATCGTAAATTAATTTATTCATTAGCCCCATATTAGGTATGTTTCCTTTAAAATCAATTTAATATCTGTCAACACTGTATTTTCCCATTCCTTAATGTTCCGTTTATCTTTATATGTATTCTGTCTCTCTCTTTCACATGTAATTTTATATTTTATCTCCCTCTTTATGTATATATATGTGCACTACTTTTATATTTATGATCAGATAAGCGAAACCGGTCGATGTATAATAAATTTCGTGGTTTCATACAAAGTTATTGTAATTTTATTTAATATCAACAATTTGTATTTATAACTATAATGGAGGACAGCGCTTAATGTCACGTCAATGTTGAAACTGAATGGTTACTTAGAATAATTAGAAGCATTCAAAATGTATGAAAATCTTCAGAATTCCAATGAATAATGTTGTCCCTTTTTATCTCATGTAAATAAATTGTATAGCTGTCCCCATTATAGTTATAAACGCAAATTGTCGAGTTAAAATTATTAGATTGATAATGCCCTTGCAAGGCGAAACGCGTCTCAAATAAATTAAAAGAGTAGAATAAAAAAACAAATGTTTATTTTTCACATATGTGATTATGGAGTTCTACAAACTCACCTCGGAAACAGTAAACATTTTATTTTTAACTTTATTCTGCATTTGAAATTAGGTTCGATAGTAAACGCTGTACGACAATTAAAACCGTTTAAATTTTATAAATCTAACTGTTAGATCCGAAGTTATAAGCGATGTAACATTGCGTACTCACTCCCGCTACTTACTGTACTTAATTGTGTAATAGTGGTTGAAGTAGAAGGTGAGGTGACAAAAGGGAGCGGTAGCTGCGAAGCCAGTGCTAGGTCAAAGGCTAGTTAGCAGTGAATTCTGAGTTCATTTTCGGTACCAATTGGTTTCACTATCACCAAAACATGCCTTATACGAGAATTCTTTCATTTGATGAAAATGCAGGCGTTCGGTGAGTCTCAGACCGAACTGTCCCAGTTTCAAGCATACTCTCGGATGATGGAGCCTGTAATTGTGTCGTCCTCAGAAGACTGTCGACTGTGATTCCGAACTCTGGCTACCGTCGCAGAGTAATATTTTTATTAAATCTTGGATCATAACTTTGAAGAGGAATGTCGCGTCGGAAGAGCCGCATTCTGATCTAGTTATACCCGCCGCGGTGCCAGGAATGCTTCTGCGACTTGTCAACAAGACAATTTCAATTCCTGAACAACACAAGTTTAGTGTTTTATATAACTTCTCAGCTGACACGCTCGGCTTTCTGCACCACCCACCACCCTCCCCTATATCTTCGCTAATGACCAGAACCTGTATGCGATCCCCTACATTTCAACCCCGTATTTCTCAGATCCTTGCAGAGATTTTTGGAGTTCAATCTTCATGAAAGTATAACTCTTTACATTACCATTAGAATCTTTCACGTCGCCAGGCATCCCGTGCATACATCTTATGTACAAAATGTTGTATTTCATTTTTTTGCAGCGTAAAATTCGTTTCAAATTATTTAATAAGTCTTTTTCAGATTATTGTCGTTCACTGTTTCGAGCTATTGCTATTTAAGAGAAAACATGTAATTTGTTTACATCGATTAACTGTTTGTTTTACAAATAAAATAAAATAAAAATCCCGGAGTCTATCTGCGTGTCACACGTAGAGAAATCGATACATTTCATTGGGGCGAAGTGTAAGAAATGAGTGTGTATGATTTTTTTGTTGTTTTAATAGTAGGTACATTTTCAAACGTATTTTCAAAAAATTTAAATTTGGAACACTCTAAAGCCGCTGTAATAAGAATATTCTGTATTTGGATCTTAATATTATTTCATAATGATCTTTTTCTAATGATTAAACTGTTTTTTTTAAATATGAATTAAATATATTAATTAGAAAGATATACATATAAAATCAATTTTATCGAAAAATATTGTTGTTGCGCCACCGGGATTCGAACGACCGGAAAGGTGCATTATCCAACTATGCTACAGCGACAATATTTTTACCTTTTTGATATTAATACATTCAATTGTTCCATTATTTGAGAGAGCCATCTAACTTATTTTTACAGAATCTCAAATACCTTTGAGTAAACTGATAGCAGACGCCAGAATTATCAATTCATTTTTATTAAATTTTGGACACATGAATTAATTATTATCCCGGTGGCGCGACAACAATATTTTTCGATAAAATTGATTTTATATGTATATCTTTCTAATTAATATATTTAAAATATCGCAGACCGTCTGTTCTGAATAATTACAACTTCACAATGAGAATGTGTTCTCCTAATAAACTGTTTTTTCTTTTCTCGCCGATTATTGTTTACCCCCCTCACGTCACCGACTGTCCACTCTCCGGCGTCAGTTTGAAGAGTCGCCTCTTCACGTTCATCGTGTGAAATTTGAATATTGTTTTGTCAGAGTGTTGGCTTATTTTCAGATAAAAAAAAATATATAAAAAAATTGGTATCATTTCACCGGCCACCGAGGGAGGACTGCCAAGTATTCGGTCGTGTTGTGCAATCCAACCCGGCCGGGCCGGAGCACTCTGCGCCCGGGAACCGCTCGGGCCAGATGTGAGTTCGGACGATTCGTCGCACGCCGGCAGCGCACGACCAATGCTTGACCGATCTGTGGAATTGATCGAATCATAGTTTTGTTTACAAGTGTATGTGTAAATTCGTGTACGGGATTTGATGAACTCGGTGTGTTCATCGCGGTCCATAACAGTTTTAACTGTGAGAAAAAAAAACACACTTTCATTTACGTTTCGATCTTGTCAGAACAGATGCGATCACCGTATACGTTCAACGTTATACTTTTAATGAACAAAAAAAAAAAACAATTGATTTAAGAAATCTATCGATTGTTAAAATAGGTACATTTTAGCAAGGTTAGGTTAGGTATTTTTTTATTGAACAATTTGTGAAAGAAACTGTTTATTTTAATGCGTTGTTTAAATCGCACCCGTTAAAATGTACAGTTATCGCCGGGATTTTAACTTTGCCGGGATTTTAATTGGAAATAATAAATGTCTCACTTTGGCATTTATGAATAAAGTTTAAATTCGTCGTAAAATTGCACAGTTGACGTATAATCGAATAGATATAGGACTATTGTTTGACCGGTTGTCGAAAGTTAGCCATTATTATTTTGTCTGCTGCAGCTCGAAATAGTTGGAGTGTGAACTTTGCCTCGGATTTTTCAGTCAGAATGTTCTTTTCTGCTCGCAATTTAGGAGTTTTTATTGTTTTAAAGAGTTCTTTTTCATTCAATAATTATTTTTAGAAGTAGTCTGTAAAATCACATCTCAAATGCTTCAGGTCGCTTAACTATCGATTATTCCATTCCATATAAAAGTGCAGTTAACACATAGCAACGTATTATTCTCATTCGAAAATTTATGTTTAGGTTCCGTAACTTTCGTAACACAAAATTTCGTTTAATTTGTCGGTTTTTGACGATACATTGATGGGATCTCGGATATTTCAGAGAATTTTTTAGGGTGTGGGTGTCCCGCTGGGGCTTGCTCGGGTGGACGATGCCGGGAATAGGGAGACCTAACGGAGCATTCCGCTGGGTCTCCCTGGCACCCTCTCGCGATCTGGACAGGGTGAATTTATGCCGCACTGTGGTCGAGTTCTGCGACTTCAACACATTAATGTGACGTTTACCCTCCCTTTTTGGGTGTGCATGACTGGCTTCTCTATGGCTGTCTCCTGGAATCAATATGATAACCAATCTATATCAGTTAATGAGCAATGGTAATAAATATGTATTCGCTAATTGTGATACATAATAAATAAATAAAAAGTAAACAAGGTATTAGGTAACTAACGTCGAAACGTGACTAATCGTGCTTAACTTTTTAATACGAGGGTAAATCAAAAAGTATCACCGATGGTATACGCCCATTCGCTAGAACCATCTCTCGAGCTTCCTGAATCTTGTCGTTCACGGTGGAGATAGACGGGCGTCCTGCTCCCTCTTCGCGTGTCACACTCGTCCGGCCACTTTTAAACTTGCATTGTCCCCGTATTGTGATAAAAATATACGATGGAATTCTTCTTCATCGGTGCAAACTGCCAGCGGAGCGGACATGTTTACACTTTAATATTCGGAAGGCAAATGACGCGATCGGGATCAAATTTAGCATTCGTGACCTCGGTCGTATCAACTCTAAGCACGCATGCGCAGAATGCGGTGTGACAACCTTGAAGGTGTGCTATGGAGAAACTGTAGATAATTATTGACCAGCCCTCGTATATTCAGAAAATCTTTGAAGATTTTGTTAACTAATAATGCACGCGTTACTTTGTTAGGTCGGAGTTCACAACTCTACTGGGACAGGGTGGGATTTAAATACATCGATAGGACGTTTCACATGAACAATTGAAAGCGCCTATTCGAACCGTTTTAACTCGTGATGAAGTACAGCCATTCTTCCGATGCGGTAGTTGTTGCCCTCTAAATATATCCTCACTTCTTCAGTGGACGTGTTTTGTTTGTGCAACTTTGTATCCGCGATCAGCTGTTCCCGCGAAATACGTTTTTATGCGTGTTTTTAGTGTCCAGTGAGCCGATGTTAGCGCGTTTGACGTGTCGTTTCTCATACTTGACGTGTTTACGCGGCGGTTCGCGGCGTTTCAACTCGCGCTCGGCTCGGCTGTGCGCAATTGTGCAAAATTAACACGAGATGTTGTAAATGTTACGGCCGGCGGAACGTTGACAGGCCGCCGAGTGTCGGCGAAGATTCAAACTGAGGAATTTTTATTCATACGAAATTTACACGCTTTTTTGTAACGTCATCTTGTGCGGTGGCTTCGCACCGGGTGATTTAGATTGCGGTGCTAATATTTATGATGTTAAAATACGACGGACAAATGTGTAATGTACACGATTTGATGCTCTCGAATAATGTTACATTTATTTAAGGTGAAGTATTGTATAATATGATGTACTTAAAATGACGGACAATTAGTGTATATTTTTTTTCACCTTAATTTATTTAAAAGTCAACGAAAATACAACAGAAAAATAGTTTTCTTTATTTGACGCGATAACCGCACACTTTCACGCGATTGACGGCATATGTTGTTTGTTTTATGTTGCTACCCGACATGTACGGATGGATGTAAAGAAATTGCACGTGTATGATGGAATGGATGTATTCGAGTCGTCTTCGAATGCAGATTTGCGTTATGTATTTGAAAAACGTACATTCGGGCGTGTCGAGTATTACGGATAGTTCGTATGCGTTTGAGATTGATTTCGTGAAACATATACATAACAATATTTGGTATTTATCTCGCAGAAATCATAGTTACGAACGGCCCTTTTAATTGTACGGGGTGAACGCCCCTGGTGAATTGCGCGACCGCGAAATTATTATCATTTGTCAATAATTGCAGAAACGCGCTGAAAGTAATTGAATGCATAATTAAATAAAGAGTCCATTGTCCGCCCTCTCGCCCGGGCCGAACAATAGCGCCAGTGGGAACCGATCACGCAATGAAAGCGCCAAGTGAAACTGGGTCGCG
Organism: Eubasilissa splendida; assembly: GCA_031772225.1. Lineage (NCBI taxonomy): Eukaryota > Metazoa > Arthropoda > Insecta > Trichoptera > Phryganeidae > Eubasilissa > Eubasilissa splendida. The sequence goes on from CM062868.1 coordinate 21,637,868, forward strand.
GCTGTGACACCGGCGCCATGCCTCTAGGCCCGTCCGTCCTGGCCAACGGCCACTCCAGGCTGAACGGCACCAGTGGAACGCGATCGCCGCTCCACGATTCTGACCGATCATACGCGGTTAGAAACTTCTCCGCTGCCATGAGTCTGCTCAACCGGGGCCACCGCTCTCCCGCGACCAGACCGATCCTCCCCCTGACCAGGTCGAACACCTCTCCCCTCAGCTACGCGACCGAGGGGAGAACCGATCTCAGGCCGCCCATCCCTCCAGTAGCGAAGATGAACAGAGGTAATCCATTTTACACGAAACCGCTGAGAGAAGTGCACACCATCACTAGACTCCAAAATCCAGGAAGTGACGGAAGAATATTAGTGTCCCGCTCTCCGAGCCCGGCCATTCGAAGGAACGGGTCGTACACCAACATTGAAACCGGGAGGATAACAGACCTACCGGGGAGAAAGAATACCTTCGTTCCGTCGGTCATATCGCGATCTCCGAGTCCGCTCTCCTGCTTGAGCAGCGTCAGAAGCACGACTAGCCACTATTCCACCTGCAGCTCGGCCTTTCAACCTCCCCCGAGGGCCATGAGCGTCTGCTCAACGAGAGTCGAAAAATCACCAACTCCTCGAAGAATATTTCCGCAGAGCTGCGATTACAACCTCGGCCTGGACGTCGACGAGCTGAAATCCAAAGAGCAGGCCCCCGTGGTGTTCGACGCGAACCTGACCTTCGTGCTCGGGTGCGAGAAGCAGAAGGTGAGGCAGAACGTCCGGCCGGTAGCGGCGCACCTGGACGACTCCACCGCGTCCAACTACCTGAGCGCCAAGATCGAGGACTTCCTGAAGAGGACGGACCACGTCATGGACGAGTGGAGGAACCTCGGTCACAGGGATGACGAGTCGGGCATGGGGCTCATCGGCGCCAACGGCCGGCGACTGGGCAGGTCCAAGAGCGCGGCCAACATCATGATCAAGGGTTTCCAGTATTTCAGCCGGTCCGGGAGTATCTGCCGGTCGAACAGCCACATCAGAGATATCTCTGAAGACAGAACGACTATTTCCGAAGAAGATGAGGTGAATATGTTTTTCTTTTTCTTTCTTGTCCCTATCTTTCCTATTTCTTTTCAAATGTCTGTACTTACTCTGCTTGCCATTTGTTACAATTATTTCTTAAGAGATGAATTTTATAATTTTCTTTGAGGCTTACCTTTCAATAATAATTAATATTTTAACTTTTTTTTTTACGAAAATGTAGGTTTTTATTTATTTATATCAGAAGTTGTACGCTAGATTGAACTTTTTTAAAACTATTACTTAGATAGGATCTTTATACTAATTTAAAACTAATAAACTCTGTTATTTGCCATAATTAAGACAATATAAGCATTATAAGAAAGACCGCGCGTGCCACAAAATTGTCTTAATATTAAAAATTCTTGCATATACGAAATATATATTCTTATAATCTTGAAGCCAAGATTATGGAGATAAATCTGGATTCAGACAATCAAAATTTAAAAAATTAATAGAGTTATAAACCGTTCAATTTGCAAGACATATGATCAATTTTCGACGTTTTTAAAACACTTTGTGTTAGTGAAAACAAATGATATTAAAATGCATCTGACATAATACTTTTAAATTTACAACATTGATTTAAGCGACCATCTAAATACAGGTATTCGTATGTCGGTACTTTGCTGATTTTCATATGTATGAATTAGGTATATAATCCAATAAATTATTTAATTTTCGATGGATTAATTCAAATGTCAACACACATGTTATTTCATTCCATCCAATTAATATTAAAAAAACGTGGAAAAGACACTTTGACACTTGTCACGAATGCGAGAAAATCAACAATTTTATGTTTGTCTCTTTTTATTAAAATCTTCCTCTCGATGGCGTTAAAGAATGATATACAGTTATTGCGCCATCAGCTGTTAAACACGGCATAAAGTATTTGAAGCAGTAACTTTGTTGTAAAGCATTTTAGAAGATACATCGTTTAACCATGACAATCAACACTAAGGGTTGAGGTATCAGGAACAGAGGGCATCTGCGAAAGACCCGGTGCGATCAGATAAACCTGAGGCGATAAGGCATATGTATGGAAGTGAACGAGGCATGATAGATATGGCGGGACAGTAGAGTGCGGCATTCTATCTTGTCTGCCTACCCGTGTGTGGTGTCTGTTTCATATTTAATAAACTGTCAATAACTAAAAATGTTAACCCCCCTTTGCAACAACACTTTACGTCGGTTTGTATAAATTTTGATAAATAGACGGAGCGTCGGCCATCTCGAATGATATACAGTGTTGTTGCCGATAAGATCACTTAGCAATTGTGTTTAATAGTAATTTATTTTATACGGATGATTAATGTAACAAGTAGATATGCAGTGTTGTTGCAGGGGCGGTTTCAAATGTCAATATTTCTGTCGTGATGGCGGTTCCAACACTATTAATAATAATAATAATAATATTGAATAATTTTTATAGCGTCATTTTCGTAAAAAATTTCACCCCATGGGCGCTTTACACATCAACTTCTTTGTATTTAATATTCAAAATTGTGCGTTTTTAGTTTCTTCTTAAATAAAGTCTCTGATGCATTCATTGTTCCTTATGACGGATGGCAAAGAGTTGTACGCTTTTAGGCCTGCTGCATCAGGAGGAAGATGTGAGCGAATACTTCTAATCAGTCTCAGTTGATGTCAGTTTTGCTCGCGGTCTCGTGTGTTCATTGAAAGATCTGATGATTCAACATGCGCGCACCTTAAATCTGAGCACACAGATATTACAATTGACGACTGAAAAGTTCAATGACACGTGTGTACAATTGCAATCAAAAAAACATGTTTGTTGACGTTCCGCGTACAGTTGGCGTTCGATGATTTTATTTAATTCAGTCCGATCGAAGGAGCGGAATGCTCACAGACCGGTCAATATCGAACAATAAAATAGACTGTTTATTTTAGTTAGGGTATTATTACTCTTTCAATTTCTGAATTTGAATTACGTCTTTCGCAAACGCGTAACAAGAGTGTTATTGCGGTTTTCTGATTCCGACTCGGAACAGCGAAGACCTTGAACGTACTCCAAATTTGCGACACAAACCAGGTGTGCGACGACATAACGCGTCATAACACTTGCCCAGGAGGCGTTTTGACGTGCGACCATCTTCGCTATGATGAGTCGCTAAATCTTTTTATTGTAATCTGTCTCTGTCTATTTTTAATGAAGAATACATAACTGCATTAGAAATTTTTTATTATATTTTTATATACTTATACATAGGTACTTTTATTTTCACCTTTACCGGCACCGCGATCGATACCTTTCGATGTTCTACATTATTTTTTTTTTAGCCAGAAAAATAAAATCATCAGCGATGAAACAGAACGGTTACATAGAATCATTAGACTAAACCAGCTAACTTACTATCGCGTCGTTTCTCCGCGGGGGTAGGTAGAGCGGATTGAGCGACACACTCTTCTGTATCTTCATACGTCTTCTCATACAAGCGCGCCGATTATTGAGGCTTCTAACATGACCATCTGGTTTACTTGATTGTGCCAAGTCTTCCGCGGACGTCCTCTGTTTCTTGCGTCATATATCTTCTGCCAGCACTTCCATATATCAGTGTCGGTACCGGGACTTCATTATGAGGATTAGAAGAATTCAAAAAATTATGAATTTCCTCAGAATTTCAATGAATGACGTTGTCCCTTTTCATCTCATGCAATAAAATTGTATAGCTGTCCTCTACTGAGTTAAATTGTTAGATTGATAATGCTCTTACAAGGCGAAACGCGTCTCAAGTAAGGTAAACCGGTAGAATGACTTAAACACATTATTATTGTGAAGTTGTAATTATTTAAAACATAGGTGTGTGATATATTTTTTTTAAATACAAAATTTTTTACAACTTCACAATAAGAATGTGTTCTCCTTAATAATATGTAAGTTGTATCAATGTGTCCAAAATTTAATAAAAATGAATTATCAACTCTGTCGTCCCCTATCGGATTACTCAAAGGTATTTGAGATTCCGTAAAAATAAAGAAGATGGCTTTCAAATAATGCAACGATAGTGTATAACAATTTGAAATGTGTAACATGTAAGTTTGAAAATTTGTCGTCAATGCAATGACTGTGTCGGTGTAGCAGAATCGGTTAATGCATTTTATGTGTATATCTTTCTAATTAATTAACATTTAATTTGTATTAAAAAAAACCGAGAGTGGTACGATACGCGCACGTGAGTAGTTTGTCCGACACCTCGCGCCGAGTGTCGAAGCGCGCATTTAAAATTGACATTGTCGCTGGCATTGTTCTGTGGCTATCGGTCGTTTTTCGACAACCACTTTGGTCGACACGATTTTAATTAGGGGAAAACGACATTAGCCAATTTTCAATAAGTTTTTTTTTTTATCGTTCTGTGCGCGCTACGCGGTGGAGAACTTTTTTCCGAAAAATATTCTAAATATTTGATGATTAACTCTGGCTCCGGTCCAAGCATCTCTCCGGCCTTTCTTCTTCGCTGCGATCTGTTTTAATGACGATCGGGAGCAATAAATAATGCGCGCCACATTCGGATTCTACATTTGCGACATTATACTAGTTATTTTTTTTATCTCCGATAAAAATAGCGACATTTCCGATCGTTATATTTCAATGCCGCATTCTGTGTACCGTGACTCAATGTTTTTTTTTTTTTTTGTACACTCTACGCGCGAAAGATGTTTTATTTTAAGTGAAAACATCCCCGACCGGACGAGGATATATGGATGTCAGAATTTATTTTACCTTGTGTCGTTTTTAGGTCGATATTTGTATCCCATGACGCGACTTGTAGAAAATGTCAATGCGCTTTCTTTGATCGTGACCGTGAAATCTCAAAATCATTTTTTTTAATGTACGTGCAATATAACGGATTTTGTGTTCTTATCAGATTGATGTTGATAAAACTTTTTTGAACAAATTTCGGCTAAGTTCGTTAACCAGCCTGATCTTCGATTGTGATCAGGTAAACTCCGAAATATAACGGATTTTAATTTACGTAGTTTTAGTCAGATTATGATTAAACTTTTCTAAAAAAAATTGACTTTGTAAATATCTCGGTCGGTAGCCTGATTCAAAATGACTATTCAAAAACACATTCCGGACGGTCCTCAATTCTACGACATGCCTAAATAATTGTCTAATACACATGACACTACCAAATAAACTGTCATCCCCTCAAATATACTGAAAATCCCTGTCAGACCACTGAGACCTCCAACCCTATTCTTCTCCCTAAAATGCTAAATTATTACAATGAGATCTATCCGCCGAGATTGTATCGTATACGGTTGATGTACACTCGAGCGTGTAATACGCGCTTACCGCAGTGTCAAATTTGTACTGTTGTGTATTGTTACATACCTGTTTCTATATCTTGAAATAATATTGAAATTGTTAACATACATAATCGGGCCTATTCTCAAAATTGCAATATTGAAATGAAGGTGATTGTTACACCAACCCTCAAAAATAGACAGATAGTTTTGACAGATTATGGTACGTTTATCTCCCTCACTCCCTCACTCTCTCTCTCCCTCTCCCTCTCTCTCATTCAAATATAACACTATTTTTGAGGGTTGGTGTAACAATCACCTTCATTTCAATATTGCAATTTTGAAAATAGGCCTGAGTATGTACAGTGCGTGCATAAAAATTAATTTTATCGCTTTATAAAATTGATTATAAATGTATTTTTGTTTAGGAGAACACATTCTTATTGTGAAGTTGTAATTATTCAGAACAGACGGGTCTGTGATATTTTAAATATGAATTAAAAATATATTAATTAGAAAGATACACATATAAAATCAATTTTATCGAAAAATATTGTTGTTGCGCCACCGGTATTGTATTTTTGTTAATGCTAGTACCTTCCAAACATACGACAAATATTGTATCGTATCCTCTACGTGTAAGAATGTCAGAAATCCATTTATATTACGCGATTGTAGTTGACGGCTGAATTTTTAAAATCTAGCCTAGACACGACCGGTCCGACTGATTTTTAACGAAATATGTGCTCAGTGATGGCGGTTGGCGCCGGCGATGATTTAGTGCCATTTAATTTGATTTACTCTCCGACTTCGACCGGTTCCAAGTATTTTCGGCCGCTCGGCAGTCAGCTGCGTAGTCGGGCTGAATTAGTTCTGCTGGCCGAGATAAATACATACACTTTTATGACTGCCGAACGGAACAATTGTCAATCTGATTATGCGCTTTTACAACGGTTTAATGCTCTATTCAAATTTATGAAATTATCTGGTCATTTTGAAAAACGGCTCATGCAGTTTGTTGGCGGTCTTCTTCTTGTTGACGTTTGCAGCGTTGAATTTGTGGTTAAATATAATTAAAAATTGTGTCTATATTTAACTTTGTTTAAGCCACTGTGTTGTTTTTACGTCAACCGGTTTAGATATCTTCGTCAGGACTGGCCGTACAACTGAATTATTCCATAAAATTTAAACATCTGTTACGGGGTGCATGCGAAGTCTTGTTAAGAGTGGGGAAGTAATTGACAGTTTCTTCTTGATCAGCCATTTTGCATCGGTTTTTGAATATGATCTCTCACTGTTTTATGCAGTTCTCATCCGTGCGAGCCAGTATTTGATGACTGATTTCTGGAATGTTGAGTGGATATTTCGTGTACACCGGCCATCTGTATGCCAGGTGTATACCCATATTTTCTGTCTGCTCGAGATAGAGTAGTTATCTATCGAGCTTAAGTCTAATAAAAGTTCAATAGTACGTAATTACTTTTATCCGGTAAACTGTAAACTACGTAATTAGTTTTATTCAGTAAAGTGTACATTATGTAATTGGTTTTATACAGTAAACTGTAAACTACGTAATTAGTTTTATTCAGTAAAGTGTACATTATGTAATTGGTTTTATACAGTAAACTGTAAACTACGTAATTAGTTTTAAATATGAATTAAATATATTAATTATAAAGATACACATATAAAATCAATTTTATCGAAAAATATTGTTGTTGCGCTACCGGGATTCGAACCTGGATCTCTTCCCTAACCGGGGGAGGTGCTTTATAATATAAATATGTGCATATATAATATATGCTTTATAATATAAATATGTGCATAAATATCACAGACCTATGTTCTGAATAATTACAACTTCACAATAAGAATGTGTTCTCCTAAAAATAATTAGTTTTATTCAGTAAAGTGTACATTATGTAATTGGTTTTATACAGTAAACTGTAAACTACGTAATTAGTTTTATCCGGTACTAGCGGTTCATCCTCGATGTTACTCGGGATTCAGATTTAGTTATAATTTAATATGAGGATTTTGGCGGAGGGTAGAAGAGGGTGTCTTTGTTTTACGCAGGCCATAATAATAGTGATATATGCACAATTCGGTCCGGGCAGGGGGTGGGTGAGATGTCTAGGGTAGTGGGATCACTGTAATTATCCCAGGATCCTATAGTGCAACTGAACAATATTTGAAAAACATTCGATAAAGCACGTATTTATATCTGGGGTAGTCAGGGTAAGTTATCATCACAATTATTTACGCACGTCCTAAAGAGCGACTATGCAAAATTTGCTTTAGTTCGGTCAAAGGGTTTAGGATTATATCGAAAACAGACATTCAGTTTTATATGTATATAGATATAAATATACGTCACTTGAAAAACGTGACGAAGCAACATTCACACCAGCCAAATGTTTAATTATGAACATTTGTAAAAATGTCAGCTCCATCCGCACGGATCTTACGGACGATGGAACTCAGTCGAGTGTGAATATAGGAAATCGCTTTTTAGCCAGATTTTTTTTTGTTATCGTTTGATGTTACGGAATTTGTCAGTTGAACCGAGAAATTCTAATAATAGTACATTATTTATTTTTGTAACACGTCTCGTGTCTTCTTTATATTCCCCATCGAACGCGCTCGTCTCGATCTTCCGCTCCTCAGAGCTGTCACGGCGGCTCTGCAGAGACCCGGATCGTGAAGTGGCCGCCCGCCAGCTGCCGGACAACGGATTTAACTCATCACAGATGATATCGGTGAAAGTGACGGCACAATCCGTGCATTGATGCTTTTCTAGTCTTGTCTCGGGCCTGGTCCAGTGGCTTTGTTAATTGTTACTTATTGTCGTCTTTCGAGGGTTCTTGTTTTTCTTAATTTATTACTTTGTTTACGTAATGCGTCGAAGCGCATTTCAGAAAATATTCTTCTCCTCTTTGTTCTTATTAATAACTGCCCAACTTCGATATATCATATTTCATGGCTTGGTCCAGAATTTCCAAACAACACGCAGCATTGTTCACGATTACGGTGTCGACAAATTATATATTATATTACCCCAAAAACACAAGCAAACCAGGTGGTGCACGTTTTAGTCAAGATACATAAACGTGCGACTGACCGCGGCCGGGTGGGCTAAGATGACTTTAAATCAGATTCTAGGTGCGCACGTTCAAATCTTACCGGTTGCAACTTTTAGCTTTTGTATTTTTTAAATATGAATTTAGAAAAAACCTAGGAGCGCGAGTTCAAATCCAGCTGGCTTATAATTATTTTAACTCTGTATATTTAGCCAACACGCAGGCAAGTTTGGGGACGAAACTCCGAATATAATCTGTCGCCGTTTTCACGTGTGTCGCCGGAACGGTAAATTACGCATTTAAATCATCTTAATAATATTTCTGATTGTTTATGTTAATCGGTCAAGTGAGTGTGTGTTGTGGTAGACCGCTTTAATTTTATTTTTCAAATATCACATATATTATTTACTGTTTTCGAGGCGAGTTTGTAGAATTCTATAAATAATAACATATGTGAAAATCTTATTTTTTGGATATCTGTAATATCCCTCACTTTAGATATAAATACAAATTGTTCAGTTAAATTGTTTCATTCATAATGCCCTTACATTACCTTCAATTAAACGAGTATGTGATTCAGATATTATGGTGAAAATTCGAAACTTTAGAATGTAATATTTTTTTAAAAATGTATTAGCAACCGAATAAATCTCTTTTGATTTTTGAAAACATGGCACTCAATTCTACAGGAAAAAATATATTTTTTGTAAAATACCTATAAAACACCCATATTAAATTAAATTAAATTTTTTGTATTCGAAATATAACTTAGTATCAATTGATCACGTAAACTAAGTGGTTTTTTTAAAATGCAAGATGGTTGTATCAAGTCACACGCAGGTTGAATATTTTTAATATGTATTTATTCCTTATTAGCCTGACGACGCTCGCATCAGGAGTGCTTCTTACCCAGTACAGTGAAACTATTGTTACTTGGAAGATGAAGCGTTGATGTCTTGAGAAAGTATTAAAGCAAAATCATTATTTTTTTAACGGTTTTGCGACTGCTAGCTGTAAAAAAAAAGCAGAGCCACGGGGACAGTAACAATTTGTTTATTATTTAGAAATTAATTTTGTTCAGACTCGGCGGTAAAACCGACGGCAAAAGAGGATCGAACCGATATCACACCAAATAGTACAGTTACTTTTTCTGGTGCACGCTTTTATCTGTCGCACTTCGCGCTCGCTAATTGACTCGATGTAAGTAAATCATCACTTTCTAAAATATCCGCGAGGCTGTGTTATGCGGGCGCCGTCATCGAGTCCTGCTTTTTGCAGTGTTATGATTTTATTCGCGGCGGTAGCGTTACACGTGCGGTTGTAATATATGGACTCTCGATTCAGAGAGATTCAAAAACATAGATTATAATAAAGGGGAATGGATATGTATAAGAGAACATACGAAAGTAGTCGATGTAGTAGAAGAAAATTAATAAAAATGCGCAACACCTGTTACGTTGGTTCTCTGCTCAATTAGGTAGGTACTAGATCAAGATAGGAGGACGGTGCCTATGTATTGCGCAGGGTCCTGAAGATAAACTATGCAAAATTTGATTTAGTTCAGTCAGATGGAGTAGACTAGAACCGACAAATAGACATTCAGTTTGTATGATTAAATCTTTATTTTATTTTTTTATACATGTATACAAGTCCGATGATATCCACAGTTTTCTCTTTAGGTGGGATAGTAAAAAGGGTTAATCTTTTTTTACCGTCGCGTTTACTAGTGTCTAAACACTGGTCACGGTGTTGTGTTGCGGTGCCAGTGTTCATAGCTCGATCGAATTCTGTTCCCACGAACGGGCAGGTACGCGCGCACCTGTGCACCTTCGTGTTTTCAATGTTAACGCGTTTAGAATTGAATTATAGTCGGCTCTGATTCACACTGATGCTGGCTGCGTCTCGCTGGGGCAGAGGATCTCGCTGAAAGTAAAATGATTCATTCGCACGATTCTTTAAACCGTTTTTTGTTTCGTAGAATAGCTGATCAATAATGAACGGGCAGAATAGCTTTTTCTCTTGGAATATTGTGTTAATTTCTGATTTTTTTTAAATATGGTAATGGTACTAATGTTGCCACACTCGAGGAACAACACTGCTTTTTTGAGAATACCTCTGCAAAATTGAGAGCTTAGAGAGTGAGTCGTTAGAACTCTCCTAAATCTAGCTGATCGTAATTATTCTGAAACGAAGGCGGTTGCTCCACATCAGAGGGCGTGATTCGAAGAGTTGTGACACAGAAAAATCTCATTTACACTTTGAGCTTGCAGACTGCTTTTGGTCAGTCTCCAGGATCAAGTCTGGGCCCACCCGTGCAACGTTTGATACACTTAAAAAGTCGTAAATTATTTATAGTTCAGTCAGTCCTTTTCGTGTTTAATAATTGTTTGGTTCATAATTATAACTAATTTTTTATGGAATATGATTGAGATTCTAATAATCGTGAATAGTACCAAAGTTCAATGTAGAGAGCGATCTAACAACAAAAGTGGTCCCGGATTCAAATACTTATGGGACACCATTTTATTTTCTGGAAAAAAATATTCGCATTTATTCGACAAATTTTGTTTTTTTATATTGTGAGATGTCTCTGGCACTTATCTGTCTCTGGCACTGGTCTCTTACCCGTGCGTGTGTTCTTGAAAGTTAGCATTCCTCGATTGCGCAACGATCGGCCGGCAATCCGAACGTCCCTCCCATGACAAGGTTCTTCGTGTGTTCACGCTCTGGTGCATTGCTCCAACCTCGTTCAATATCTTCGCTAATCCAGGTGGCACTTTGTTAAAAATGCCACATTTTTTTCACTAATCTCTAGCTAACAATCTTCGATGTCTACGTCGCCTCTTCATATTGCTGGACTCTTTAGCGATGCGTGTTCATAAATGTGTGAATTGAATCAGAACGCTACTTGTTGAATTGATTGACACTTCTTAAAAATGTTTATTTACATGTGTTGCACGCGATTTGATTTAGTAAAGTAAATTAGCAGCTTTTTACTTGGTTTCTTCATTTTGTCAGTCTCTAAAGTTGCCATTGGTTCGAAGATACTTAGATCCAATGCGTTTTGTATCGTGTCTTTTGATAGTAGTCAGTTGTTTATTTGGTCATAATTTGATTCGCCTTATGAATATAGTGCAGCATGGTCTTCGCCTCCTTCTGTTTCTCCGCGATCTGTTTTTGTTTTGAGAAAGTTTTCGAAACGATGGCAGTCTCTTGTTTTGTGCAATTGTCGCGGTAAGTCTTCACACGGATGATTTGTAAGTTTTTGTTCTGATTATTGTTGTACTTCGCTTATTTTTTTGCGATTCGGCGAGACCGTCGCTCTGCTTAATGATCTATGACTTGTATTGAAGTGCAGATGTGTGGCCTCGTTCTGGTCTCCCGCTGTCCTCGATCTATATAAGTTCATTTTCGACTTTATTTTAGCATCTTCATCTCATTTCCATTCGGATTAGAATTGAATTGATCCAATCGTTTCCGATGACACTTCGTCCCAATGTTTATTGCCTTCTGATACTAATCGTCTTCTCTATCCGTTCTTCGGACGTGTGGGAGATCTTACTAAGCTCGTGTTTATTTTGAAAGCTGTTGTCAAAATCCGTATGATTTTTCGAAAATATCAGTAAGACTAAAATATTCTCAGACTTCTTTTAAATCGGGCAGATATTTGTACGAACGCTTTTCAATTTAAAAAACTATCAAATATGACTTGGATTATAATATATAATAATTTATGTTCATGTCAAAACCACCCAGATTCTAAATATGGTATGATAATAAAACATACATATAATATATTTAAACAATCCTTAGGTACGTATAATAAATTTATTTCTTGTTATTGTTTACAAAGATACTGAACACCCGTAACAATCTTCCCGAACCTCCTACGAACTGTTCCGAAAGTGTCTGACTATTTTATATGCGCTATTTATATCGTTTTTTTTTAATGTTCCGGGCAACCTCCGAATGTTTATTATTATATATTCTATGTTAAAAGATAAGCACATTTTTATTAATAATTAATTTACCAATTCACATGTGTCGTCAGTATTACATTATCATTAGCTGAGATGGCAAAAAGTTCACGAAATTTTCAAACACATTTTTCGCGTAAAATTATTCTCTGAGACACTACATTAAATTGATTATTGAAAGATTTCTCCGTGTCATCATCCTCGGCATCAGGAAGCCGAAACAGTAAACCCTCGCTCACCGACTACGCGTATCCTGAGGAGCTGCGTCACTTCACCGCCGGACCGAAATAAAACTGAATGAAACGGTTTGGACATACTCCACATTACGTGCGCGCGTTCTCCATTTTTTTTTGTCGCGTGTGGGCACCGCGCTCAAATAGCTTCTCACATCAGAATATTATGCGTCGCTCCTGGAGACGTTCATGACGTGTTTGCATAATACGCCGCGAAGGTTATTCATCAACGTGCTGTCGATCGTTATCGTGCAGGGGCGAGCCACTCCAGCAGCCTGTCGCCAGTGTTGGCAGTCTTGGTCTTGCAATATCACAGAAGACTGAATATTGCACGGTGTATTGTATTCGCGGCATGACTGATTCGGTACGTTCGGAATGGAGTCTCTACACGCTATCGGAGGAATATCTTTGTACGCAAGTGATGTTGGACCTTACTAGTGGCGCGAGTATACGCAGCATGTGAGACCAAAAGCTCCGCGCCATTAAATACATTTAATAACGATATGGACTAATGATTTTTGAAATCCACCACGGCAAGAAATAGAATTATAAAATAAAAAAATCATTTCTAACATATTATGAAAATACAATATTATCGATGTATACGATAATAATTTGTTGAAATCTCGGGGTTCTCCATAGCTCTAAATGGGTTCGAAACTTGGACCCTGAGCAGGAAAGAAAGGAACATGGTCGACGTCTTAGAGATGTGGTGTTGGCGTGGCATGCCGCGTGCACCATGGACTACGAAACGAACGAATGTCTTCATTTTTCAAGAAGTCCGCGCTAAAGAAAGGCTTTGTATAAACCAATATGAAAGAAATAATCTTATTGCTAGAAGAGACAGTGGTGGAATAAGATCCCGTGGATTGTATCCATTACAATATTTATTAGTTGACGCAATACGAATTGGATTCAAGAGAGGAGTATTGGCAAATCTCGATCCTGGATTGGACGTCGTTTTCACCTCCAGTTGACTCGCACCTTTTTTAGTGAAGAACCGAAATATCACTGCACTTCCGGAACTGTTTAGAACACTACGCGGGCCCCAAGATCTCCAACAGTGGAGACAGGCAGTTCGTGCTGTGGAAGCAGAATGGAGGAACGCGATGCTGTCATGAGCACATTGACCGAGAAAGAAAGACGGTAATAAGTTGGGTTAGGGATCAGACCATCACTGCAAAGGGAAATATGTTGTTTTTGATAGTGTGAATGTCATAAGGGATAAGAGATCAATTTAGTTCCTACTATTTAATAAATGCACTTTCAGTCCATTTTGCACCGGTGCCCGATTGTTTTTGTTACGCCACTGGATCTCTTACACTTAGTGCTTACTTCTGCAGTATATTTTATATAGTTTTTGATAAGACTTCGACCATGGTTGAATTCAAATCTCTCCGAGATTAGTTTTATAAATGCATATTTTTTATTTGATTATAACTGCTTCTCAGTTGGGGGGTATGGTTTTCACATTTAACATTCTGGTCTCGTCCAAGTCGTCACAGCATTCCGCAGCTTCTTCAACCGTATGGTCTGCGGATGGTCATCGTTGGGCATTCATGACGCCCGTAATATGAAAATACGATATAAAACTTAGAACTTTATTTGCCAGCTTGCTTTACTGATCATCGTCAAATTTGATATTCATATCTTAATTTTTATTGAGACATCTATTATTTCCAGTTGAAAGCAACCATAATAATGCTCTTAAGTGAATTTATTTATTAATTCAAACGTCGTAAAAAGGAGTAATGACAATATTTGTAACGCAAGACGCCAATTTAAAGCGTGATATCGACAATAGAGTTTGGTCCAAGATTTTAACGCCAAACCATTGGATAAGGTTTCCTTGACAGTTGAAAGTGAAACCATTTAGTCACCAGCTCGTGCATCAGACAACCATCCATATTATAGATGTATAGCTACTGGAAATACTGGTGGTGATTGTATTCTTTGTTTCCTACTCATAAATAACATGTCGCAACTGGAGCGAGGGTACCCTTTTCAGCAACTGAAATATATGACATTTTATTGTGTTTGAACATTACTGATGTTGAATCTTTTTCTCGTTCCAGTTGTCGGAGATGACGGCCGAGCTGGCCGTGGAGCAGTCGGCCGGATCCCTGGCTGCGGAGAGACTGGGGGCGGAGACCTCCGAGAGGCTCAGGCTCGAGAGGGACATACACGCGCTCAAGTCCACCAACACGGCGCTCCAGCAGGTGATGACTTTTTGCCGCTAACCACATTTTTGTAGTCATGTCAATCTTACCAAAGCCAGTTCTTTGAATTGTTTAATACATCATTTAAATTACTAGAGTGGCTATTGGATCTTGCATAATTTTTAGGTAATGTATTGACTTCTACAATACTACTCAATACAAAAAACATATATTACAATAGTTTTCATTTTATTTCACTCTCCTAGTCAATTGCATTCAAAACTTAGTTATTGTCAGTTGCGTTCAAAACTTAGTTATTGTCAGTTGCGTTCAAAACTTAGTTATTGTCAGTTGCGTTCAAAACATTGTTACTGTCAGTTACAATCAAATCTGAGTTCATTGGGAAATAAATATTCATCACTGATTTATGTTGTTATATTTTAATAAATAAAAATACATCTGTTATTAGATAAAGTGAAATTATGTGATTAATGTTCGATCGTAGCAATGATTGATTGGTAACTGAGATTATTCGTTCTTCGGCCACCAATCATCGGTGCGCGCACACGTCACACTATCACAGCTTATCTTATCCTGTCACTGGAACAGGTAAATAATGCTATATTCGCTTCTCCAGTCTTCGGAGCGTCTGGAGACTGAGCTGATGTACTCTCGCGTGGAGACCAGCGCCTCGGGCGGCAGCGGGGAGGGCGGCTCGGAGGAGGAGGGCGGCAGCGGCGAGTCGGGCGGCAAGTACAAGCGCCGGCTGCAGGCGGCCCTGCGCGAGCTGGAGGCGGTGCGCCGGCAGCTCCGGCAGCAGCACGAGGACGACCTCGAACAGCTGGTCACTCTGAAGAAACAGCTGGAGAAGAAGGTAAGCAACTGCATATTTTAAATTAAATTACTTTTAATTTTTGATGTTGTGATTATGCACAATATAGTTTTTTTTGAAAATTAAAACAAATTAGAAAGATACAAGGAAAAAGTCTATTTTAGAAATATAGCTGCCACCGGGACTCGAACCTGTATTTTTCTTATATGAACCGGTATGGTGTTTTGCCGATTAAACTATAATCGCAATCGTACAATTTTATCGCTACGTTAATATTTTTAATGAGACACGTATAATTTTTCAGTTGAAGGCATCCATATTTTTATTGCTGTGTTTTTCAAATATATTTGATTAGAACTTGTTGCACTGCACCCTGTTGTCTACGGTACTGAGTGAATTGATTTGATATACATTTTTTTAAATCATTTAAATTAAATTTAAATCAAAGTCTTAAAAGCATCCTTGTTTAAGACCATGATGGTAATCTCAATATTACAACTTAATAATATGAACCCAGTAACCGGATTCAAAATATTGGCATTGTTACCCTTTTCGTTTTGTTTAGGTGGCGGACGCTTACGAGGAGGTCAACGAGCAGCGCCAGATAGCCGCCCAGTGGAAGCGCAAGGCCCAGAAGGCGGCCAGCGACGCCAACGACCTCCGGCTGCTGCTGGACGAGCAGGGCGCCAAGGCGGCGCTGCTGGAGAAGCGGCAGCGGAGGGCGGACGGCGAGGGTCAGCAGCTGCAGGAGGAGGTGCGCCGGGAGAGGCAGCTGCGCGAGCGTTGCCAGAGGGAGCTGGACCAGCTGCAGCAGGAGAAACACCTGCTGGAGCAGCAGTTGGCGGTGAGGATTCTAATCTCCAAATGGAGAAATGATTTATTTTGTTAGGTTAGGTTACAAGTAATAATATGGTGGTGAGTGTGGTGGATGAGGCTCTGTTTCACACCACGAAACAATGATACTGCAGAAAACAAACTCTGCAATATTTGAATATGTCCAAGAACACACAATTACTGGATTTTCACCTACAAAGAAACAAATAATAGATGTCTCATAGAGAATGAAGATATTTTTTTACTATATTTAAAGGAAATATATGGAAGTATGGGTAATTGTACCTGTCTTCGGTTGGCTCAAGTGATCACTTTATATAAATATAACGTTCACCATTCTCACCCATTGATCAATCTCCATATCTATCAATTTAAAAAAAAAGTTATATATATGTTAATATGTGGACTCATTTCGAGTACCACTACCCTATCGCCATCTATGGACTAAATTTGATCATTCATTTCCCTGAAACAGCATATATGTCACAGTGAGAATCTAATTATCATTTTTTTTAAATTACTTAAAGCAATATTATTTATTTGTAAAATGTTTTTAACACATTATACTAGAATACGCCTGAAAAATCAATATTTTTTAATTTTTATATATTTTCTTATTTTGACCAGTATATTATTAGCAATATTTGAATATGTCCAAGAACACACAAATACTGGATTTTACGATGATCTTTTGGTTTTCACCCATTTTTGAGCTTTTTTGATTTTTCTAGCTGTTTTAAATGATCCAGAATTGTTGGATGACTAATACTTAATATAAGTGCAAGCTCTTGAATAGTTGTGCGCGGTTCTGATTCAACTGTCAGTTGTGTTCTGTACAGGAAAACGAGAACTGTTTTTTCGGGTTGACGATGTCTGTGCATGCGCAGGGTCCAATCCGGTCCAAAATCGTAGTCCAATGCAGCAGCCAATAGTCGAATCCGTTTGCAAGAGTCCAGAGTAAAAGCAAGTGTAGAAAAATAAACGACTGGCGTGTTAACTACTAGAGCGCGGCGGCGAGAATGAGCTCTCTCGGCCGCCAGTGCACTATTTATTCACCAGGAACCGGGGCTGGCCGTGCGAGGCCGCCAGTTTCCCGCCGGACCAATTTATATTCATTTTTCTGTTTTGCATAGTGTTTTAATCATTGGGTAGCGAGAGTATTTTACATATTTATTATGTTATTAGAATTCTTTATAACCTTGTTTACTTCATTTCTAATATTTTTGGTTTAGATAAAAAAAATATGTTAATAATAATAATGATTTTCATATTTGTATGATAGACAACGGATGAACCTGTCTCCTTCAGTGCAGACTTCGGTCTAGTTAAGGAGACAGTGAACATCTCTTACATGGTGAAGCTTGTTCGCCTTTTTTGTATATTTATAATGTAGTATAAAATAATGGGAGCGAGCTTACAAGCCTCGCTCCGCCCTCATGCGGTCCAGTGCTGTCGCTTCCTGGCGGCGCAAGGCGACAACTGTTGGCCATTTTTGGGTCACAGCGCCCGGGCCGGCAGATTCTGATCTTTTATTATCATGCTTGGCCGCGATTCCTCACATGTTTTAAGCATGGGCGATCGCACGGGTTTTTTTTATTTAACATTAAAATATAATATTTATAAGCCAAGCCTTATAGAATATGGATTTGTACAATATCATTTCCGGGCGATCACCCCTTATGCTCTCTTTATTATCATCATATATTTCTACGAAATAAAAACATTGATGTTTCCCGAGCTCGAGAGGGCGGGGCCGCCAGCCACCCGGCGACCGCAGAGCTTAGTGGCAGCCGCCTCCAGTGGTGCGGTGTGGTATTGCGGCTCATAAAAGATCGTGATCTAAAAAAGTTATTTTTTAAGGCCGCGGCCCGGCATGGCCCCGCGAGGCGCGATCCTGTGCGGCACAATTTGGTTATTAATTGAAGAAGGACGCTTAATAGGACTTTTAATAGCTGGTGAATCATTGAAAATCAAGATGAGCCAGCAAAAAAACACTTTGGTACATGCAATGCTATCTGGATGACTGCCAGATGTGTGCATCGGGATAGAAGATTTCCATTATCCTGGTTCACGGGTTCTTCATTAGTGGCAATTAAGATAGAATGTATAGAAATATTGATGCAATAGCAATTATCCCATTTTAGAATTGGATCGCCAGTAAGAACACAATCTTAGTCATATTCTGTTAAACTTGTTTATTTTTCTAATCCTTCTTTTGTCCCTAACAGGATACTCGCATGGAGTTAGAGATGAAGGAAGAACGTCTGTCGGAGGCTCACAAAGAACTGCAAGAGTTGGCGTATGGCGGAAAGGGAGAAGAGGAAGTCGGAGCACTGCGAAAGGCCAAGCACGACCTGGAGGCCAAGTGCCACGATCAGGAGGAAGAGCTCGATGAAATGGCTGGACAGTTGCAGGTGAGCGAGGGACAGCTGTAACTAAATATCCTCGGATATTGATTATTCTGTTTAAGAGATTCTTTGATCTTGAATCTAAATGTTTTGTGCGATTTCTCAGCTCCTGGAGAGTCACAAGGTCCGGCTGGAAATGTCCCTAGAGCAGCAGAGGAAGGGAGCCAGGCTGGAAGCGGCGCAGCGGGACGAGGAGCTGGAAGAAGTCAGGGCGCAGACCGCCAAGAAAGTCAAAGGTATAGCCAGCATCATTATTTATCTTACCCGGTGACTTGTCATATTTTTATTGCACTGTCACAAATCGCAGTTCAACTTGAATGAGTGCTTAAACTCAACACGCATTTATATGTAATTGGTGAAAAATAATAAATTACAAGTTTATTTATATCTGTAGATAATTGATATACTTTTGGACATATGTTTGTTTGTTATGTAGAACGAGATGGGGAACGGTAAGTCTTAAGAAGTGTGAAATGATTGCAGGCAATACTAATTAATAAAATTTGAACGCATTGGAATGGAGTGAACAACGAAAGCTGCTGACAAGTCCGCTGCCGGGGGGACCCTGATAGCGGCAGCCGTCGGTTGGTAAATGACCCCATGCGGTCAGTTCCTCGCCGTTTGGTGTGGCTAGGTACTGCCGGTACCGGGCGGGTTCAGAAATGGCGGCAAACATCCACCACATCTCTTCAGTCTATTGCTTTTGGTTGTTCTATTTTATTTATTTAATTATTGGAATTAATTCAGATATAAGTATATTGTTGGCATTGGACATTGAAGAAATAAATGGTGACAAATAAATTATATCTCACGTGGACAAGAAAACGACGGAAAAAATCAACATTGTAGGTACTATGTAAAAAAGTTATGAACATTAAAATAGAAACAAGGAAAAATCATTTACTTGTTGCATCGAAAAATATTGTTAATGAAATAGAAAATATACGACACATTCTCACTATAGAAGAGCGTAATCCAGATACAACACGCTGTATTAAGTCCACTATAACTATAGGAAAACACACCCCTCTGTTTCTTATACATTAATTTATGACGATTTAAAATATGCACATTCTGTTTTCAGGACTGGAGTCGCAGCTGGAGACGGAGCACAGCGAGCGCACCCTGCTGCTGCGCGAGCGGCACGAGCTGGAGCGCCGCCTCGCCGCGCTGGAGGAGAGCGCGCGCGCCGAGGCTCAGGAGCGGGACGCCAGGGAGGCGCGCTCGCGCAAGGACCTCAAGAGGGCCCGCGCGCTGGCCCGGGACGCGCAGGCCGTGCTGGAGCGGCGCGAGAAGGAGGCGCCGGGCAAGCAGCAGATCCGGCAGCTCAGAGACAAGTGAGTCACCGTCTTATTCTGATGCGAGACGATACATTGTTTGGAAGATTGAGGTTGAGAGTACTGCTGCGTTCGTATTTTAGTCATTACCTCGTACTATAGAAGTCTGCTGCTGGGTGGGTCGCGTGGCTCAGTGCACCGGGTGCATTGAGCGACGTCGGCGGTTGCTCGGCACAGTTCACCACAAGAGCAGTATCTGAATATCTAATACACTAAATTAGTTTTGTTCAGCACTAGTCCCGTACACCGTTATTAACCTTAGAAGTAATTTTACACTGTCGTTGTTGGGTGTACCATGAGCCTAGGAATTCGTGGGCTAGAACGCAGACTAGCGTGAATCATATTTCTGTCACACTTGTGCAATTATGAGGTGATCCAACGTTTCTATTTCCTTTCAGACTGGACGATACGGAGGTGTCGCTGCGCGCGGCCACGAAGGCGCGGCAGGCGGCCGAGGCCGAGGCGGCCGACGCGTCCTCGGCGCTGGAGGAGGCCGTGCGGGGCAGGCGGGAGGCGGAGGCGCGGGCGGCGCAGGCGCAGCGCGAGGTCACCACCACCACCGCGCAGCTCGAGGAAGCCGAGGAGGAGGCCGCAGAGGTCGGTGTCTGTTGGCTTGAAACTCTACAGGCTAATTATTCAATAATACATATCTAAATATGAAGTAACATTATTTTTTGCTTAGATCTTACCAGACAGAATAGTTTTTATAGAATGGAACGCGAATAAAATTGTTAATTTTTAAATTCACGGAATACATGTCACATCAATATTCTTACTAAGCTAAACGCTTGCGCTATGAAAATAAGACTAACTTGCTGGAGTTCTGGAACGAGGAGCGAACCATCAACCACCAGATCACTAGGCCAGCGTCTTAACCACTACACCAACGAGTTACTCCAAAATTTAATATTTTCGCATTCGAAACAAGCTGTCAAAATGAACTAATTTCTAGAGTTTTATCCATGTTTTATCATATTAATATTGTTTAATAAAACAATAGTGTGTTGTCATTTGAATTAATCGATTGAAAATTAAATAATTTATTGAAATACCTAGTTCATATCTATACATTTGTTTTGAGATCAGTCAAAGCACCTACATACACCATCAACGATGTTCCGCATTCAAAATTATTGCGACAGCTTTCATTTTATTATTTTGTTTACAGAGATCGATGTAAATATACCACGTTGCCGTTTTGTGGTCTATTTGTTTCATAATTACGTAGTATTTTTTAATTTTTAATTGATAGCTGTATTAAATATATACGTAATATTAAATTGCGACAAACTTACAAAATGACATACATGAAATGTTAACTTTATTTAAGAAAACGTTTTCTCTTCAAATTAATGAAATTTGTAACGAAGTTTGTTGTGAATAAGTTCAATGTTAATTCATATTGCAGCTCAAATCTGCCTGTAAATATATCTTATCGACGTTTATAACTCTCATTAATTTTTAACATTTTGTTAATACGGTATATACACATTTGTCTCCGTAATCTTGGCTTCAAGTTGTTAGAAAATATATTTTGTATATGCAAGAAATTGCCACAATAAGGTAATTTTGTAGCACATTGAAAATTAATTAAATAATATTAGCCTTATTACTTTTGCATTAGTATAATGGTCCTATAATAGTTTTCAAAAAGTCTAATCTAGTGAAAAATAAAAAAAATGTAAAAGGATTAATTAGTTTTGAAAGGGTCCCTAAGAGATCTGATTTTTTTTATTTTTAATGTCACATTGAATTCTGTGTTTTATTTTTGATATGTTCTTGATTTGTTACACAGGTGTTATCTACGGAACACTTCCTCCATACCAGCGTTATCACCAGTTTTTCTATTGTGCTTGTGCTTTTTGTAACATTCCATTATATTGTGGTTTCTCACTAGTGAACTTTAATGCTAACAATTTTTCTCAGATATGCAATCGAGCCTCACTATTGTGTGTATATTAATAGAGTCCTTTTGTTCCACCAGGTGATGAAGAAGTACCGCGCGTGCGTGCAGACCCTGGGCGAGGAGCAGCGGGCGGCGCGCGAGGCCAGCGCCCGGGCGGCGGCGGCCGAGGAGGAGGCGCGGGGGGCCAGGGAGAGGGCTGCCGAGCTGCAAGCCAGGCTGTCGCAGCTGGACCTGGCGCACACCCAAGGGCAGACCGCGCACACTGACAAGTGAGTCTTATTTTTTTCAGTTTCTTCTGTGCAGGGGCGATGTGATACATGCAATGTTTGCTGTAATTTCCATTAATATTTCGAAAACATTTAAAACGGACAGTGTACGGAGAGGTAACTGAATTAAACCATAAAGTAATATAATATTCTATTTTATAGGTTGGAGCTGCGCAGTAAGGAGCTGGAGGCGCGCCTGGAGCTGGAGCAAACGGCCAGGAGCCGACTGGAGGCGCAGACGGCCAGGGCCAAGGAGGCGGCGGCGGGCAGCGCCCAGGCGGCAGGAGCGGCTCAGGCGCGCGAGCAGCAGCAGGCCGAGGAGATGCGCAAAGTCATGCGGCAGCTCAGGTGAGACATTCGATACTGGATTTTCCTACAATAATGTTTTAAGTGTATTGGAAAGAATGCCGTTCTCCACAGCGTAGGCGAACTTCCTCTTCGATCCTCTGAGGCCATCATACCTATAATTCTATATATTTATGTGATATACATCTAGACGTGGATAGTAAAAACAATTCTTTTGCAGAGAACTGCGCGAGGAGCTGGCGACCGTGACGGCGCGCATGGAGGAAGCCCTCCGCGCCCGAAGTGAAGTGGAGGCCCGGCTAGAGGGGGAGAGGGCCGAGGGCGCCGGGGCTCGTCAGGAGCTGCGGGAGGCCCGGGCCCGCATCGCCCTACTGCAGCAGGCCATCTCCGACGAGCTCAGTCCCGGAGACAACAGTGACAGGTGACCTCAATATCTCCTGTTATTAGAGATTTTTGCATAGTTTATTTATCTTAAAACAAATAACACTTATTTATCTTAGGCCCAGCCGAATCACTAGTGACTATGTTTTTCAGAAATTTAAATAAATAAAAAGTTTGTTTGGGAATTGAAAACACGTGCATGTTAGGGATTAAAAACACACAAATGTTTGGTGATTGAAAAATCATGCATGTTTGGGAATTCTAATCATTAAAATGTTTGGAGATCGAAACCGCAAGTATGTTTGGGCATTGAAAATACACAAATGTTTGGAGATTGAAACCATATATATGTTTGTGAATGAAACACAACGTTCGATAAACACAACTGTTTGGATTTAAAACACGATGTGGAATTTAAGTGCCATGTGTTGTATATAAAACACGCTTGTACAATTGTAAGTGCCATGTTTAATAAATGTCAATTGCCTGTATCGCTTAATTTCGTGACACTTTATTTATTGTTTTATTATTTTTTACAGTGACAATGACAGTTACAGTTCAGACGAGTCAATCGACACCTTCCTCGCCAATCACAAGATCAGCCCAGTCGCCAACTCTTTCACTGGAAACAATTCACCAAAGTAAGCAATCCATTATATTAATACAAATAAAACTAGGTACATTTTATGTTCTAGAAACAGTATCTTTGATTGTTATCAAGTGGACCCACCCTATAGTCTCTGCAATGGAATTAATTTTTATTTTCTTTTTAATGTTATCTTTCTTTTAATTTATTTTGTTGTCTCCAGGTCGACAGAAGGAAGGCAGAGCCGTTCCAGCGTCAATTCATCCAAGCACAGTCCGAGTAAAGAGTCGTTTGCGTGAGAATTAACGCAGTGGGAGGAAGCCGGGGCTCGGCCGCCAAATGTTGTCGCCGTGCCCGGCATCTCCCTCGCCACCATTGGATACCTGTGCTGTTATAAGTTCACGTGAATCAAACAGCTATTCAAATCTTTATTCGGGATCTCGATTGTATATTCCAGAGCATTTGTGAATAAAATAATGAACCTGTTGTGTTTAGAATTGTATGTAGTTTCTTGTTTGAGGCGGACATAGTCATCCGATCCGCTTTGTTTATTTGTTGGTCTAGAAAATGTTTTATCTATGGATTCAATGACATTATGCCAAAAATATGTTGCATCGTTTTATCAAAACAATGTTTTTGTTCAAACAATTATTATTGTTGTAAAATGTTGGCGCGTACGTGCCGAATAATCAGACAGTCGACAAATGTTTGATAAACCTGATTTATTTATTGCGCACGAGGACTGATTCTATAGTTTTCAATTGAAAATGTTGAAAATTATATTTGATATACGAGACCGTTACACAATTTTGCGAGTCTATTTGTTCTGTTTATGAGACACAACATGTTTAGATGCGTTTGCAAAATTTTATTTGCTAATTATAAGATTGTTGAAAAATTGTCACGTCGTCGTTAGTTGTGTTTGGATGTCTAGGCTAAATGCGTGTGTAGTGGGGCAGATCCACGCCCGTTAGCGAGACTAAGGCATCGTTGGAGACACTTTAAACTGAGATAATAATATTGAGCCTTGTCGCAATGCCAGTGATGATAAAATAAATGTCCTACCTCGCTGAGTGGCTTTGAAATTTTTACTACGACTTTTATACCTGCAAAAGCTTTTTCTACCAATAGAACTGTTGTCTTTGTACAATACCGATTCTAGTGAAAATTTGTTGACACAAATGTTTATACTTTTATCGATGCGCTTACGGAGAATTGAGAAATAAATTGAGATGTTGCGATCCTCTAGGGACGTGGGAGTCTTACCATGATTATCTTGTACGCTGTTTAAGGTATTATTTATATTTACATAATTAATTATAAGCTAGTTGTTTTTAGGTAATTTATGAATTGAATACGAAACATCGGTGTTTATTAAACTATTATAGTTTTCTCACAAATGTCTACGACTTTAAATAACAAAGAAACGAGTATACAAATTTGAAACATCTAGATAGTTCCAAGACGGAAAGTTAAATTATTTTTAAATATCACTTTATCACCGGTGGTTCGTATTTTTGTAGTTAAATTTTGATGTCTATATAATCCAAATTTACAAGGACAATCGTGATCATTTGTCCAAACTTTCCTCCACATCTATCTGAACTAAACCAACCGCAAAAAAACTGGCTTTTTTTTACTTGTTCGTAAAACACGGGACGGTTTAATTCTCGTGGTGAGAAAATTGGTAATTAGCGATGTAAGTGAGAATATGTCTGTATTACTGAGACAAAATCATTTTCCGCACCATATTTGTGATCTTTGAACCTAATTTATCCATAAATATCTTCTTGTGATGCAGTCACCGAGTGACGAGGTAAATTGTAGCAACTCCAGACTAATTTGATGGAATTCTTTAATATATATTAACTAGCAAAGTGTTTGTGAGTCGTATTTGTAAACCTTATATATAGATTATTTAAGATGCATTATTACAAAGCATTTATTCGGCCTATATGCTTAAAAAAAACAAATACAATGTTGTGTGTACATTTGACGGAGAGCCGGATGAAATCATTTTTTTTCAAACACATTTTACATGATTTCGGTCAATATTATTTGAAAAAAATTCTTTGATTACACAAAAGCTTAAATTGAAGCGTACTAAAATATAGCATTTTTAACATTGTTTATTTAATTTGACATATTATACAGTAGCATTTTTATTTTTATTAACTTCTTTTAAACTCACCTTTGGGTTATTTTATTATACAATGTAATTAATGAAATAATATATTATAAATAGTTTATAATTTGTACACTTACAATTGTTTTTATTTTAACTAAGTCATTCTCCGGGCCCTGTTTGGGAAATAGTGTATATCCAAAGATGAGACGTGTGAATACTTAGCGGAAAAGCTAAAATATATACATTATAATCAGAGTAAATTTGTCTTTTATTAAAAAGACTTGTTATGCTGGAAAAGTTTTTTTTCATCACAAACGGGTAGCGAACAGGGCCCCCAAATATCTGTCACGGATTGATTGTAACAATATTGTACACAACTTGTAAATATTTCAACATTTATTAAGTTATTAATTTCTGTTATGTAAATGTTGTTTATTTTCATATTTTATTTTATTTCATTTAACGATTAAGGTAATCAAGACGCAGTCTGGACTCCGACATTTGTTCAAAATAATCCAGTTCCCCCCCTCTCTCTGCGTAAGGTTTCTCCGATTGATTTATGTCGAAATGAAATGCTGCCAAAATGTTAAACATGCAATACTGTAGAGAAGCAAGATAGTCGACCATAAGAATGCAATTCATTTGCAATATTAATAAAATGTTTTTATTTATACGCCATTTTGTTTTATTTTTTTGCATTTCTTCCAACAAATTTAATTGCCATATATACTCACAAAATGTCTGTGATGCGAAGGTCTTGAAGAGGCGCCATGTACATCAACCAGCATAATTTAAATTCAACTCTTTCAGGGAATCAGAGCCAATGTAGCTGATGTAAAAGGGATGTTATATGAGAGAATTTGGAAACTTCATATATTATACGTGCAGCCGCATTTAGAATGGATTGTAATCTATCCAGCTGAAACATTGGCAGGTCAGCATAGATGCTCTTACAATAGTCCACACGTGACACCATAATGAGTAGACGGACTGCCTCAAGTTTTACTGACTTGTGTATTCATTGAAAGATCTGAATCAACAACTTAACTGCAGATTTAGCATTCACAGACATTGATTCCTGTATATGTATTCAGTTTTGTCTTCTAGGTGTTGCTGTCCATAGTATTTTTAATATATAATTCATTTTATATATAATATCATTTTAATTATGATTTCCAACAAATTTCTATCACAGGACAGGAAAGAGATAGGTAAGGATAAATTTAAAAAAATAATAAAAAAACAAGTTATTTATTAATTTAATTAGTTTTATTCAATCCAAAAAATAAATGGGTTTGAATTAAACTAGGGAGAGGCAAGAAGATTTGCCAAATAAAAATCAAGTAATTAAAATACATCTTAGACATTCATAAATACAGTGCAATTTTGAAGATAGTAACCTAATAATAAATACATATTTTTTACTTAGAAATACGGTAACTGCTCACCAACCAATAATTTGAGACAATCTTTATATTTTAGATAACAAACTTTATATAACTGGTTTGCGTTTCATTTATCAATAGTTTTCTCTCACTCTGGTATTAACTGTCACTTTGCTTACAAATGATGTGTCGTTATAAATTGAATAAATCTGTACATTTTGTGAGCGTAACAAGTGTGCCGTGATATACGAGGCACACGCGACCATAAAGGTACAAATCAACTGCTCCTCACATCTTCCAGGAACACAAAATTTCACAATGGCTCGGATTGCAATGTGACAACATTCAAAATGCAATAATGTTTTCTTTAAATTCTTTTAAATGACCGGAGTTTTTCTGGAATGTGGTCGGCGAGGAATTACCGTGTGACAATTTGGAATTATCTTTCGAAAGGAACTGTAGCCGTGTTTATTGAACACAAATAAACTACTCGCAGGGAAATAAATTAGCCTAAAAGAAATAATACTGTTTATTACACAAAAGTCTATCAAGCAGCGAGATTTACACTAACCAATTTACATACTCAAGTAGTCTGTTGTGATGAATACATTATATATATAAAAATGAATGATTCAATGTTAAATTACATTAAAAATGGCATTTTAAAACAAAAAGGACTAACAAATCACCACATGCATTTAATAAACTAATTAAGTATGTAGATTACTAAAAAAAATGCATTCCATGTCTCAGGCACATGCATCATACCACTCCAGCATAGAATGTGTTTTTCTGATTCACCCTGACCCACTTTGTATGTCGATCAGAACCTCATAAAACATTACGCAGTTTCTTGACACATATTATCAGGGAAGTCTCCATCCAAAAAAACATTCCATGTTAAAAATTATCATAATCATTGATTTACCAAGTATTGAAATGTACAAAAATCAACCACTCCCATCACACTCGGCTCATATTAAAAAAAAACCCTACATTATACATATCACCAAAGTAACCAACCGAATCAGCACATCCCCAGCATTCTAAATATCCAACATCACCACCTAACCCAAACCCATACCCTCCACACTTCCTACCAAACACCTACTGCTAAACGAAACTCCAGTATAGAACAACTCATACCCTAGCCAAGACAATACAGCCTGCAAAAAAACAAAATAAAACACGACAACAAAAATCAGAAACAAAATACAAAATCTCAATAAAAACCCCCCCACACACTATCCAAACCCTAAACAAACCATGAACATGCCAGCCCGCCCCAAGTAAAAAAACCCTTGAAACCAAGGTATATGAACACCCACAACCAAAAACCGCCCAATCCACATCCCCCCTCATTAAAAACCAACCACCACCACCTATCACCCACACCCACACAAAACCCCTTCCCCAACAGCCCGAACTTCCCTCCCCAGCTCTACCATCCACCCATCCAACCAACCACATAACTCCCACGCGCAACCTAACCATCCCCCTATTCCCCCCATCCATCTTAGGCGAACCGTTGACTCGCGTTGCCTCTAGCTGACAGCCCCTCGCGTCCCATGTTGACTGACGACCTGGAGAGAAATGCTGGTCTTGCACGAACGAGGACTACACAAGACGGGTGCTGGCAGAGTTTGCAGGAGGCCAATACACAAAAATGGGTGCAATATAGT
The DNA here is from genome assembly GCA_031772225.1 of Eubasilissa splendida. Lineage (NCBI taxonomy): Eukaryota > Metazoa > Arthropoda > Insecta > Trichoptera > Phryganeidae > Eubasilissa > Eubasilissa splendida. The sequence continues at coordinate 21,666,710 of CM062868.1, forward strand.
ATTCATTAGAAAGATATTGATACTATAAGATTGATTTTATATGTATATCTTTATAATTAATATATTTAATTAGTATTAAAAACATCGCAGACCGTCTGTTCTGAATAATTATAATTTCACAATAAGAATGTGTTCTCTTTAATAAGCAATATAGCTGATGAAGAAGAATGACAAATTTAATATTTTATGTTTTGCTTATTCAGAGTAGAATGACCAACTGTTACATACCGACCTTTACGGCCAAATGTCCCTGATAAAAGATTACTTCTCACAAACTTTCATCCTATTTTACAGTTTGGAAACATATACAGGCCAGTCTAGATGGTCATCATAGTTTTTTAGGGACATATATCTCAACTTGCTATACATTCAAATGCATTTCACGATAGTTGTATCTTTTACTACATAACTTTATGTGAACTATATAACTTTTGCTTTAACTGTCATTTTTCAGATATGGGTACAAATAACCTTAAAAAATGGTAAAATTCCGAACAATACATCAAAAAATGCCATTCTCGTAAAAAAAAATACTATTAACTATGACCCTGCCATTGCTCGGACAAAACGCACAAATATTTTTTGACGAGAAAAACATACATAAGCACGCTTTCAAAAAATAAATAAATTGAGAATTGGAGTTGAGAAGTATTTCATAAGTTGGCATATTAAATTTAAACATTGTTAATTAATATTAAAAAAATATTTCCTGCACCAAAATTAAGAATAATAAATTAATGCCAATACACAATTGATTTACTTAAAAACAATTATTTTTGTTATAAATAATATTAGAAACTATAATTTTAATCACCAAAATAATACTTTTAACATTTCACACAATGCCAACATTAATCCTCTGGGCTATTTCGCCACCTCTTTGCAGATTCTCAACGGCACATTAAAATACCTGATAACATTTTTTGCTCAATCTTCAATCATCATTAATTATTACTAAATATATCATACCGTATACACCAGATCTGACCTCCCGAAATCATTAAACGTCAAACCAATCATCAAATTTTATTGTTTAAATAAATTATTAATTTAGGCAAGTTTTCACCATTGAAGGCAAGAAACCGATCGATACAATATAATTTATATTTGAATATAAAATGCAATGAATTTTATCTTTTCTCGGTTAACAGTTCATTACATACGAGATCACCCCTACAACAACACTGTATATCAGTTTTGGGCATCATCGAGTACATGCCAATCCCGCCACACAATCACTTCCCACAACCTATATACACAAACCATACTAAACACAATTTAACCACCTCATAAACACTTTATACAGATCCACCTCCAGTCATTTCAACCAAGAAGGCCAACCTCCGTCAAAAATATCAACGAACATACACATATCCCCTATTATAAAAGTAACATGATGAATCACAGTACATCATTTATTATATTAATATCATATAATAATTTTTAAAAGACAATACCTACCCTAACTCCCTCCGTAACACATAACACATACCCTAACCAACATCAATCACCCCCACCACCACAAAATCTACCAACGCTGACACCAACCCGACAACACTACCCCAAAATATCCCACCCTCCCCCCCCCACCCCCTTCTATCAATTACAATACAACTAACTACAAACCGCACATCATCGTCACAACATTATACATATCCACATCATCCATTAACACCACCACTCCATGACCAGTCACAACAGAATGCCACTCATCCCTTCACATCATTGTTGTGGTCCTGTCTACTGGACACCACCTCTCGCCCCAGACCTCCAGATTTATATAGACTTCTGACATTCCACATGTATTTTAATTCTTATAGCCGGCTATCACTCCGCTCTAACGTGGATGCGGTATCACCCCTCCGCATAACCCTTAAACTCACTAGCCATTACAACACTGAAGAAAAATTTTCTTCTCTGCCACACACCAAATAAAAAAATTACACTATTAACTTACTACAAATATTTTTCATCGAAGACAATAAAATGTCGCAAAATAATTTTACATTAAAATATTACAACCCTGCTCGGACCGATAGTGCCGGCATATATTAGCCAGCAAGATAAAATAAAATAAATTGAGATATGATAAGACTAATAATGCGGCTACGTGCTATGCAGATGTTAGTCTGGACAACACCATAACTTACAGTACAATATATGAGAAGTCAAGACGAAGCAGGATATGTAGTGGGAGTAAAGACTAAACTGATGGATGAAGAAACCATTCAATTGATATTAAAACCTCAACCCGCTCAAAAAGTAAATAACCGAGATATCACACTCCATTCTTTTCATTTATCTATGGTACTCGCCCGGATGCTCGGCCTGACAGGTCTCGAGTAATTTTAATCTACATACTGTGATCTAATAATGATAAGAAATCTGTAGCAAATTGTTTTCTCGTTATTGATATATATAAAAATATTAATTGTTAACTATTCGAGTCATTTCAATCACGCCATCTCAGCTTGAACAGAAATAACGCACCACGGCCTGGCCACTCGATCGCCAGCACGAAATGGTGACATTTGAGGTCACCAATTTGCACACACATTGGTTTACATATTTCACTTTAAACAATTGATCTATTTAACAAGGCAAGACGCTTCAATGACAAGATCACAGTCTACTTCCAAACGACTGTGACATCAGGATCATTTTCAATGGTGTGCTCCAACTGCGCCAATCCCAATTTTGTGATGCAGCAGAGTTTATCGATGCACAGGGCGCCCGTAAATAGCGACCGCAATCCTTCAGGCCGCAACTTATCTCTATCTCCAGTAAAAATGGGATATTTCTTCAGACATCTGATCATCTTGTGCAGTACACCAAACGTGATGAGTTTCCGCTCGTCGATGAACTTGGTCTGCGGGGTGTACCTGACGCACACGGACTTGAGCGTACTGCCCTGCAGCAGGCCGCAGTAGATCTGGAGGATGTTGCGAATAGACGGGAGGGACGGACCGAGGGCGACAAAGTTGACGCATTCCTTCTGCAGGTTGGCATCCTTGAACAGGCGCGACAGTCCAGGTGTGCTGCGGTACATGTTGCCGTATTTGAGAATGGGCACCAGCGCTACCTGAAAATTAAACACGTTTATGAATATCGGCCCGGGACGAATGCAATCAAAATACTAAAAACTTTTACTAAAAAACGCCTCCAAGTGTTTGCGTACCCGCACCGGCTGCTTATGAAGTATGAGAACATATATGGTGGAGCCACGGTAAGATCGGCTGACCCACGTCTAACAATAAAAGTACATATATCCAGGTTTGACAATTTATTACACTAAGTACATGGATGTCTTTTCTATATTTGTAATATGTGAAACAATAACTTTGTGGATAGATATTTAATAATAATTATCAGGCAGACCTTTAGTTCTAACTCACACATGATGAATTTGAAATGAGATACTCACTACACTGTAGTAGACAAGGTTCTGTATGCAGGACTTGACGAGCGTGCTCTCCACGTTGGCCTCTGCCGCTATTTTAGACACATGGTTGTAACCGTCTATGTATGGCACCACCTAGAACAATCCTATATTGTTTTTATCCAAGAAATACAGCTTCCATTCGTACGGAGGTAGGTTATGATAAGAATGATACGCAATGATGATGAACTGTCTCCATACCTTGGTCCTTCATTCATGTTCGGATATTACAATATTCACATTGGTCAACAGTAAGAAAAGGAAATTGCCATAATAGTTAAATGTAAACGAAGGTACAATACTAGAGAATACTTAATTTATTCAATGAAATGAGCATTTATAATTTATGAAAAGAGTGAAAGATATTATGCAACGGGAGATTAGAAGTGTCACACGCGACTGGCCCACTGGTGGCACTGGCCGCACTTTCTGACGTCATATGGTGCTAGTTTGGAATCGATTTGAAAAATGATACTCTGTGTCCAGGTTGTACACTGCCACGACAATGACGATGAAATTTGCGGTCCAAAGATCAATAAATAGTCGAGGGCAGATAAAACAAGAGGCCGAGATCGCCGAGACAATGAAGTATGTCGGCGGGCCAATCTACGTGATTGAGAAGGCCAGTGGAGAATTTGAAATATTCACGATCACGACTCTCAATGAAAATGCACTGACTGATCAATTACGAAGATAATTGGATTCATTGTATGCTATCATGGTTATGTTTTCGAAACTGACAATATTACTTTTTACCAATCTCTGAATTGCCAGTTTGAATATGAATGAATTAATTATTGTTTTAATAATGTAAAATATATTTAAATATGAAATATTAAACAGCATTTTATTTCATGAAAAATAATGTGTGCCAAAGTCGGCCTCCTATCTAGCAAGCGTCTGCGCTGCCCTCGTCACGAACACGAGTAGACAATCACATTAGCGCATGTGTACAATCAGTATTGTCAGTAATTAATGCTGACCTGCGCGGTGGTCAGGTCCCACTGCGCCTGGGGGTCGGGTGGGCGCAGGAACACGGGCACGTCGTGGTCCCTCACGGGGGCCGCCTCGCGCCACTTCTCCACCACCTTCAGGTGTATCATGGTCTCCCCTTCTGTTGAGATTACAGAACATTTGGTCACCAAATACTCTCACAAGAATGAATAATATATAAACAAGACGGACTCGATCACTAAAAAAAATCGGGGCATGATTTGTATTTTTAGTTATGAATGTATAATTGATGATTCATACAACGAATGGAAGGATTACAATTATCTAATGTGATCAGGGGTAGGCTGGAGGGGGCTCGCGTGATCAGCGAGCTTCTCGTATACTCTGATTAGAGTATATTCATTTAATTAAACCAGTACCGTTTTATCTGTTGAATATAAAATTAATCCGCTTAATATCAATACCATCCATACTGTGTATCTAGGTAGACACCATGCTGTCTAGCAATAGAGATGTTAATTACATTTTCTGATTAAATAAATTACTGATATTTTAATAAAAAAATATTACAAGCCTCCCGCAATTCTGTTGTCCTTGGCAATGATGGTACATTAAAATATTACATTATTATAGGTATTGCTAGATTGCACACGGTACAAAATTATTAAAAGATCTGCAATATGAGTAAAATCTAACAACACAAAAAAGAACTAAGATGTTTGTAAATGCAAAAAAAAAAATATTTTTACTTTTCCAAAATTTGGTAAAGTTTCAGATTTTCACCTGTAACTGCTTTCACAGCGAGGTTCGCGCACATCTCATTCGGATGCGAATGTTGATTCTTACCAACGATGGAAGCCTTCTGATGGGTGTTGAGGTCATGCAGCAGATGGGCCAGCAGCGTGGGCAGTTTGCTGCCGCCCACAGCCACGTCGGACAGGAAGCGGTTCTCCTCCTCCATTATCATCTAAACGGGCAGCAAAAATAGAGTCAGTTATTTTAAGATCTTATTGGTCTCCAGGCAGTGATGGTTTGTACTGGCAGTTAAAATCCAAAATCTCCATTTGTGTTGTTGAAAATTTATAACAAATTAAAACAATGAGACAATGTTTTTTCGGATACGTGAGTGGAGAGATAGTATATACGAGGTGAGTGTCGAAAGGAAGAGGGTGTACGCAAAATACCTGGCAGGAGCAGATAAACAACATTTTGGAAAACAGCCCTTTTAAAAGCTTCAACAACCGAAGAGTATGAGAAGATGTTTGAAAGGAGAGTGAGCAAATAAACTGGCTACTTTAACACAGATAACACTTTAAAATAAAAAGTCTGGACGAAGCTGAATCTTCCAGAGGTAGATACCTCCTGCAACCCACTCAAAAATTAATAAATATATAAACGAATAGTAATTTATTTGTAACAAGTGTGTGATATTGTAATAAAATGTATTGGTGTGCCAGAACAGAAGAGTGTGGCGTTCTATCCTTTCTGCCTACCCCTGCGATGAAACAGCATGATGGTAAGTTAGTTAATCTCTTTCAATGCATTCAATGTAATTTTTGAAATTCTTTTGAGAATGTTGAAATTATCAAGAGAATTGTAATGTGCTATTCATTTGAAAAAAATGATATTTCCAACAGTCAAGAACAACAACTAAACTTAATCTTAATTTAATACTCAACAATGAATTGTGCAATACATATTTACAAACACATTAACTTTATAACAAGACGTATATTTAATTAAAACATATAATTAGCGAACCTGTTGATAATTTTATTAAGGTATATCATTGTCTTCAGGGATGAGGATTAATCCCCAACGTCTTACCGCTGGACTAAGCAATGTACTATTCTGTATCTATATACAGGAAGTTTTCTACATGAAAACTTTCAAAGAAAAAAATGTCCGTATCAATTATTTAAATTCATTTAAATAAGTGCAAGACTCCAAACTGTATCGGAATTTCAAATTAGGTGGCAGCACATAAAATTAGGTGCTATTTGGCAGTTTTCCATAACGTTTACAGTAGTCACGGGTAATCTTTAACAAGTATGTGTGTGATTCATTTCAACTCCAGCACTGCACCGTGTCATATGTTAAGCGCAAGAACAGTCGGGATTATTATGGTAAATGCTGGATTAACCTTGTTCAACTCGACTTGCAAACGAGTTCTCAGAACCAAACTCATTTGTTTACATAGGATTTCTGTACTTACAATGGAAATCCTAACATGGTTACAATCACTTAAAAGTAAAACCTGTTCATTTTATGGTACTTATTAAAAATTTATTATTTTTAAGAATTGTCGATGAATTTGAGGGAATAAAACGGGTATACACAGATGAGACTTTTATCATTCCTCTCAAAGATTTGTCAGTAAAGGTCGGTATGTATTAGTTGCATACCAAATACACGCAGCAATGAATCGTAGATCGCATCTCGTTCAACTCTATCCAGCCATTATACACATTCAAGGTAATGTCTCATCTGCGTACACGCGTCATTAAGTAGATTTATGACATCAGGATTATTTCTCAATAATTAATCAAGATTTTAATAACTCAACCATGTTTTTCTGCTTGTATAGTGATAACAAAGATCTGTTTAAATAAAATACCACAAATGTGTCAACGTGACATGTTATATAATGATAAGGTATGGATGTTGCAGTAATGATAAAATATTACATCTATGATACCTCATAAGGATTTCTTAACATGTCCCATTTCAGAATGAGCGGCGGACATTAAAGATGCTATATGGTCATGTATGTGAACTATGAACAATTTAAAATGATGCATTTCTTTGATTACATTAAATCACGCTAAAAACTAAACATACCTAAAATAAATTGCGATTGAACCAGCAGTAAATGATAGTATGTATGACTTTTACAAGTAGTAAAGCTCATAAAACGAATTTTACGAGATTTTAAGTATTTAAAAAAATGCTAAAACGTAATAATATATACATTTGCAATATAAAAATGTCATAAAATATTTGATAGCAATCCACGACAATAGTCAAAGAACTTTTAAATTTATAGAAAAAAACAAATAAAACATGTTGCATATCACTAACACGTGTATCGTACCCACCCCAGCAGAAATATCATTGTATTTTGTTTTGTCTTTTCAAACATCGTCTGAGTTCAGACAACGTTATTTTGTTTTGTCAAAAATAAAAACAAAATATATTTTATACATTATCGTATATACTCTGTGATTGGTTAGTATCAATAAAGATACTAAATACACTAAATACTGTTGTGTCACATTTTACCCGATAAGCCTCTGCAAAAACATATTCTATGTTAATAATTCTCTGGTGTGAGCCTAAACATTTTGATGGTGATATTTCAGATCCTAGTACATTGTCCACACACCATCGGGACTGGTGTCACTGCCGATAATTTGAATATGCAATTTGTAAGCAAGAAATGTAACAAAATTTAATCAATATGTATGGAATTTGTAAACAAAGTATATTTTAGCCATCTGCTGAAACTCCTCGTGCTGATCTTGATATTGAAACAAATTGAGATGCAAATAATATGTAAAATATATTCACTTATCATATAATCTCTGTATATACAATTTAGACCGTCGGTTGACCAGACCAGACGGTTAAAATGAATGCCTCATGATGGTCGACTTATAAATTAGAATTTGGAATAAAATTTATTTGCCCGGCGAATGTCAACCTTCCGGTAGACATTATAAATAATAATGGTAATGATTCAAACTCACCAAATGTTCCGCCAACTTCTTGACAACGGGCTCGTATTGAACGGTGCGCGCCCACGTGTCGCACACGAAGCACAGGTTGAACATGTACGCATTGCGCTCGTATCTCGCACTCTCGATGCGCATGGGGTAGCCGATGATCTTGTGTCCGAGGGCATTTCTAGGAAGATAAAACACATACAAAGTTAAATAACAATTGATGGGAAAGAATGGTAGTAGGAGCGCATGTGCCAACATTACTGGTATTTGGTTATTCATGATCTTGAAAAGAATATGCCAAGGTTCATAATAAGACACGAGTCTACGGTGATCAGGACACAGTTCTGAACACATCTGCCAGAGCAGCGAACGACCACCACTGGGGAATGTCAATGCATAGGCTGAACACGGCTGCGCATGGCATCCAGCCTTCATTTATTCTTTGCCTCTTGAGCCAACAGCAATTTACAAACCATGCAAGTATCGAGCGTTTAATTCTACTCACGCTCCTGTCATAAATCCATATGGTAAACACCTATACACATCAAACATGAATAACTCTATGGTTCTATTATGTTGTTGAATATAAAATTAATAAAAAATAAGCCAAGTTTTGAGGTAGTTTATCAATCCGCTTTTATGATCCTTCTGATCTCACGTAGCACTTGTATAGCAAACACACAAACGCTATAACCTTCAAAAGTCTATAGAGACTCATGGATCATGAGACAGTCTCCGTATTTCCAGCGATACCTCCCGACTCTATTATTCTTATTATCTGTCCGGGAGCATAAAACTAACTCGTCATTAGCAAGAAATTATTGCATAATTTGTTAAGTTTTCGAGATGAAGAACTCATCAAGCCAAATTTGAAGAGCAAAGTCGTTATTAAAGGAGATGCATCGAAGAATGTTGAATAGAGTGGAAAATATGAAAATCTGACAAAGTAAAATCAGGAAAATAGGGCGGATGTGGAATAACCTCCCAATCGAACTCTTGAATAACCACTTTTGTAATGTGTTACAAACGTAAATAAAAATATTATCCGAGAATTCAGGTGCATCTACCTACAAACAAAAAAATATATGATACCCCATGTACAACATTTGTTATGTGCCACATATTTGCAACAAATTCTCATATTATTTGTATGTAAAAACATTGTTCTTATGTATAATATAATGAGCCATTTATATCACATCCACCACAAATAAATGACTAAATATCACAGGAAATCTACCTACATAAGACACTGGTAAATATTTTGTAACCAGTTCTCTTGAATAAATCTAACATGAAACAATTTGACTTTTTATTGTCGGAGTACATCCTGAAATCTTAAAATATATAACCTTCACGCATGTCTCTTCAAATCATTATCAGTGAATTAAAATATCCAAAAAAAAAAAAACAAGCACCTGAGAAATACGAAAATGAGGAAATACAGTCTTTATTCTGTATGTAATAAAATATTTACAGAATGTGGACAGGTATTATCATGCTTAAATATCACTTGTTATCATCCCGGTAGTTTTTCAAGGGAAGAAATTGTTGGCAATATACCTTAGAAGTGACGGTTACATTCCTCAGAAGCAATTCATATTAGTATTCAATTCGCGCCTTAACTTCTGGATTAAATTCAAACAAAAAGATATGTCGGAAATATTAGATTTTTGTACTTGATACTCCAATTTCTATAGGCAACACAACTAATACAAACTTTCAAATCAAGATTTATTCAATAAAACAATACTAGATAGCATTGACATGTACAACATTTAAAAAAATTCTTTCCAAAACACTCTTGCCTTAAAATAAAAACACTACGAACTTATGCACCAACCCAATAACTATATGTATTCAATACGCCTTGCGTTTTATTTTTACTTTCTTGTATCGAGGGGATTGAATATTTAAAAAATTCTTGGCATACAATATCTTCACAAGAAACAGTGAAGTGGACTTACATTGTCATGAGACATCTCTGCAGGGGAGGCTTAGGGATGATGTAGACATTGATGGCATCAAAAATCTCCTTGGAAAGGTACTCATCAGGAAACTGAACATCAGAAAAGAACAGGATGAATTTCAAATAAAACTCAAACAAGAAAATATACATTTTAGAATAAACAAAGAATAGTATTGATTTATTTCAATCAATGAAATGAAAATAAATGGAATTAATTTATTTCAACAAATAATCAATTAACATTAATGACTCATTATTATAATATACATTTGATATTATATACATATAAATATTAAACTCGTACACATACTAAATTATCTTACGCAAATTTCTTATAACATAATTATCGTTAGTGTGCTTTACCTCAGAAAAATAAATAGTTTAAGGTTAAAACAGTTAAACGCCAGCGCAGTTGACGCGCAATAAGCTTCTGGGAAATACCATCCTTCGTGCCGAAAATGACTCACAATTCTCGGAAACTTGAAATATATCGCGAACGTTCACTCCCGTTACGCACGCAAAAAAGTGATATAATCAAATAACTGATTTAAATACATTCACAAATCTCCGAAGCGCTTATTGATTTCATACAGGTAAATTATGCAGACTAACCGGTAGAATAATAATAATTGATCAATTAAATACCTGGTAAGTTATCTTTGGTCCTTCAACCGGATGAAATTCGCACAGGAATATGCACCTGATGGGGCCTTCTCTGCCGCATCCTTCATAAAATCGAGTCTCCATTTTTGATTAGTTTTTGCGCAATTTTAAAACCGAAGAAAATTCACTTATGATTTGTTTACCGTTTCATGATTCCTCACTTGTCAAAACGTCGATTCGATTACGTTTTTTATGTTGGCTGCAGTGATAATTTGTTTAGTTCGTTCTGTTGGCCAAGACGATTAATATATTTGGCTGTTTTGTATGTAAAGATTTCTTATTTTCGAGTTCTTACTTTTAAATATACATTTTTTTATTGCAGATGCATATATTTTTGTCTCTTTTAAGGTAATACAAATTTAGAGTGAGTTTTCTAGAAATTTATTATTTAACAGTTTATAAAATATTAAAAAATATATAGCAAAACAAATAATACTTCTATTTCAGTCATATTGAATACATTCGTCAATATGTTTTGCCTGCTTACTAATAACGTGCTCGATTAATAGTGATCAACTAGCTGATATACACAGGTAGCAAGTAATCCTCTCGCATCCATTACTACTCCATTCTTCGCTACCTGCTTCTTTTGATAGGTCCATATTATTGTGCCTGTAGAATCTTACATCTATCAGATATAATATGTATATACGTAGTCAGATACCAGTCATTTTAAAATACACATATATATATGACATATTAAAATATATTTCAGGATCATAAATAAAACAACATTTACTTTCAAGGCACTTTGGGCGGTGCCCAGGGGCAGCATGCTTCTTGCTCTCCATGTTCGGTTATCAAATATTAGTGATCATATTGGCGATCACAGCGTATCTCTGGGAAAATAAATAATTACTCAATCTCTCGGGTCTACAAGAGCCCCTGTGCTAAGGGGCAATGTTAAGATGGTCTTGTTTACTTTTAATCGCAGATAATCAATACAAAGTGTAAAGACTTATTCAGAATTTCATAAATGTACATAATGTATGACATATTCAGCCCTACAGTTAACTATTGAACCGTGACCTTGTTTAGCCAACAAGGAAGAAGTTGTATTTTGAGACAATTTTTGATATGTCGTATAACATAGCTAACGCCTCCAAAATTTCGCACTAGAGTAATCTCAGAAAAATATGTGACAAAAAAGTGTCCAATAAATACTTCATACTCGTTACCAAGGCGACAACATATTTTATTCAGTACATAGCTGCAATGCTCGCACATTTGAAAATTAAAATGTCTTTTCATGTCTCGGTAGGTTGGTAAAATATTTCATCAAGACAAAATAACTAATCATAATTGGGTAATCTCGGTAGTTAAAATAAATAGAGGCATTTACAGAATATTTCAACTAATCATTTACAGAAACAGGGAAATTGATTATTATATAAGCACCTTTAGTTACCAATCATGTCACATAACAGTTTCCCATCACTAATACCAAGCGTTTTTTTTATAAAAAATAAGGTGCCAGAACGCAAACCATAAGAGTGCCAATTTTGAATCTATCCACATTTCATCTGGTTCATAAAAACATCATGCTTTATCATTTGTGCGAATTATATAAATATAGATTGTAATTGCAAAAGAAAGCACTGCTAATACCCACCTAGTATAGACATAGATGTTCGTCCAGCGAGCAGTATTGGTGTGCCGGTGTGTTATTTGGCAATAGGTTGGTTTTGTGAAAGTCGTGCCAACAATTTCAAATAGAAGCGACTTATCTATTTCTGAATACGATGACAGCAAAGAAGATAATTATGGATAATTTTTTGATGGACAAATATTTTTGTAACAAAAGCAACCATTTTTAATAAATGTAAATTTAAAATATCAAAAATATATTTCTTTCTTTTATTCATTCTCAGCAAACTGTACACATAACACACATACATTGTTTATGCATAACCATGAGAGTACTAATTGTACTCGTTCAATTTTTTTTACCACTGGCCTCACTAACGTTATTGAAATGTTTTTTTTTACCATTGGCCTTCATCAAAATAGACAAGGTACACTTTTAAAGAATTGAGACCATCCCTACAACACTATATAATTTTTGGTCAAATCTGAATTATGAATGCCACAACATTGTATATCTTCTTGGGCATCCAATGGTCTATGAAACAATCACATCAAATAAATACAAATACTATTACACACAATTTCTGAGTGATTTTATCTGCAACAACACTATGTCATCCAAGATGGCCGACTCTCCATCTATCTAGCAACATTTGTAAAAACCGATATAGTGTTGTTAGAGGGGAGATTTCGATTATTTCCAATAAAAAAATAATCAATGCATTAGTCCAGTGGACAACAGTGAAAATGAAAACATCATCAAATAAAATAGTTTATATTATTAATAAGACTATGACTAAACAGATGCATAAAGAAATCGGTCTATCCGAGACTAATCCCAACATTCTTTCACTCGCAGGTGAATTAGCCGATCCAGTATGGTGACATCCTCTTTGAACTTGAGCATTTTCTTGTCTCGATTTCTGGCAATAAATGCTTCGTGCTTCCCCAAAGCTTTAGCGTGCCCGAAACTCTGCTCCTGGAAACAGAGATAATTAAATTAGTACATTTTATAATGTCAAAAATCTTTTCAGGCAACTAGAGTGGGAGGAGAAAAAAATTTGTATAAATGGCTGTTAAGTTATCTTCATTTTGCAGATACGGTGATCTTCTCAAAATATTCAAGTGACCTTCAGAACAGAATACAGGAACTATAAATCAGTGGCAGAGCAGGATTGAAGTTAAATGTTTCAAAGAAAAATAATATATGTTGGGTATCACACTGAGACACAGGAATAAAAAGTGGATAACAGAAATGAGTAGTCATTATAATATGATAGAATACTTTCAAGAAAATGAAATAGCAGTGGGCAGGCCATATCTCTTGAAGAATGTATGATCGTTGGACAGATGCAGTCATCTAGTGAGAGGAATCAAGAGGCTGACAGGCTAGCCTAAAACTAAATGTCTGGGATGTAGATATAAATCAACAGAGAACTAAAATGACATGAAATTTCCCTTAAGGAGAAACTTTAACAACATATAATTTTAGGAAAGTAATTTGATATCCCCAACATTTTATAACCCAGAACATTGACAAACTGGGAATTCTTATCAAACAGAAATTTCATATCTTTATACAATAAAAATACATAAAGTTATAATAAATGCGAATATCATATTTGAAAAAGGCAAAACTAATGATTACGGTAACTTCTTAGATTTTTGCAAAATGCTTATTTTCTGGTCGAGTTGAGTGGTCTGATTTCAAAAAATAAAAAATCACTCTTGATACGCAGAAACTTCTTAACACTCAATACGCAGTAACTTCTCAGATTTTTAGGTTAAGTTATTTAGTCATTATAATTGTACAATCCAATGGTGCCTAGACATGTGAACGAAGATGTGATAAATATGGAAGATCAATTTGATTTTGATTGAGTTTATATTAGTGTTATTTGAATTTTTTTTCTTTGATTAATAAACAGTTTTGCACTAAACTTTTTAACTATTTTCGACCAAAATGTAATTTTTTGGAATCAGGACACTTAATTGTACCGGAAAACGTACTTTTTGCAAAAATAATACATGTTTTTTGTAAAAATCCGAGTGTACTAACAGTACACCCAATAATGAAAAGATTATTACAACTTTAAAATGTTGACATTAGTTAAATTTACAACGAATTTAATTTAAAGATAGTGAGCAAATATTAACGTACTTCACTTAGGTAAGGATATCTCAGTAGGAGCATGTTGTTTTCTTCAACTTCATAGTTCGCAAGATGTATTCTCATATGAACTGGCTCAACTTTCCTGACCAATCTATCCTTTCCTCTGAATATATGTCCATTTGGCAAGCGATTTCTTCGAAAAAGAATATCTGTAAGTCTCATTTTATAATAATTTTGAGCACAAGCTTATGAAAAATTCGTTGATTTGAAGAATACCCAGACGAATAAAAACTGAAACGTCAAAAAAACTAGAGGTTATGTAAATGTGACCATAAGAAATATATAAGTATTCATTATCTGTAAGAGGAAATATTGATAGTGAAATTACAACACTGAATTGTCAAATTTCTTGTCAAATTTCGCGGTTGCATCACGCTTTGTCGCTCTCGAAACAATAATATAACGAATATAACACTTTAAAACGAAAACGATTCTCCGAGAGTAAGCGTGTTCGGTTGAAATACTTAATATAAGTATTTTAAAGTGAGGAAATGTGTAGCGACAAAACAATATGAATTTTTCACATATTTTCCGTTCCCTCATTTTACCGGCGAGTTCCGTGGTGAACAATGTTTTCTTTAAATCTTTCCCGCAGAATAATTTCCGAGTGTTTGCCAGGACTTTTATTAACAAACCAGAAGGTTCATTCAAATATGAGCGTTGGAACCGATCGTGCATTTTAGATAAAAGTCAAGTGTACAATGTTTCTTTACAAAGATGCGCTTCTTCCGTTGAGAAAGACAGTACTTTAGAGGGGCCATCGTTGAAGAAGAGAGTCCACAAGAAGCGTTATGTTACCGACACTGATCCTACTTATTTTGAAGAAGGGAGATACTCTGTTGTGGCATTCGCAACAGCCAAGGAATATAACCTTGAAAACCTGAGAGTGGCACTCATGGAACAAAAATTATACAAACCACAAAGGTGAGTGAAGTCTGATGCACAATATACCAACTAATTATTCTTAATTTTCAGCTTTTAATATGTGCATTTATTTACAATATTTGGCTTACAAAAGTATTAGAAATTTATTTCTCTCTTTTGGTCGATGTGCTAATGCATAGAAGTGATCTTCTAGACTACACGCGCCTTGTTTAATGTGTTATGTAGCGAGGCTCAGGTCATGTCTCGGACTTGGTCTGTCTATGTTGTTGGAGATCGACCTCTCATCCTTCTCAGTGATCACCAATTTCTTTTTTTATTTTCTTCTCATGCTCCGTGTTTTGACTCCATGTGATGTGTTATATGTACATTCTTTGAGATGGAACAGTTTTTCCAAACAAAATTCTCGGCAAAATACTTAGACCGGTGTGGTTAATAACCGATAGTGTAATCGCACATACAATATTTCGTGCTTGGTTTTTATAAATATTTCATAAATTTTATTATATCGTTATATGATTCATTTGAGTCTCAATTCTTTTCAACTCTGGTAAAAACATTTTTTATCTGACTTCCAAACCGCACGGTGAGTTTTTTCCCGTAACATTGGTAAAGCTGTACTTAGGTATTTTGATTCAGTATTCAACCTCAAGATATTGGAACTATTTAATTTAATTCAAATAATGCCTAAATTGTCCATTAACTGAACCAATGGTGACATCTCTTATTCACACACAATATCAGTTATTTTCAAATTACTACATCAGTCGATATAGTAGAGTTCTATGGTATATTTCATTGGTATTTTTAAAAATAGATCAAAAATTAAAGATCTTTTTTCTTTTTAATACATTCAATTGTTTTCATTTTTGCTTCTGGTTGCTTGTTATTTTCATCCGTGTCGTTGCTGCAACTCTTTTAGAGAAGTTAATTGTCATTATACAAATATTTGCCTGACAAGATATCTGTTAAGAAAATATACATGTGTAAATATACAATTGGCTGAAACAAAATATCTGAGGTTTACTAATATCGAGAGGCATCAGATATATGCTGACCTTTTGACAGATTTACAACTGATCCTAGCTAGCAGAAGATACTAATCTAAGACGATATTTCCAAGAATCGAGAAATCTGTTAGAATGAAAATTTAGATGTATTTTGTAAAATTTGTAGATGATTTTTCGCATACGTTAGAATTACGCATTATGCATTACGCAGAAAATTATTTACTCTAAAATTAGGCAGTTTCTGTACTGCTTTAAGACAAGCCATAAATGTTTTGTCACTGATAACAATTTATTGTGTAAATTGTAATACATATTGTTATGTAGTTAAAACAAATCATTTATAGTTTACAAATAAAGTGAATAACTGAATAACAATAATTAAGAGCTTTTCTCTCATGCGTGGAGATGTTTCCTTATCTATGTTTGCGTAACACAATTCTAACATTTCATGGTTAAAAATTCAGTACATGCTTATTATAAATGTTGGATTTGCTACCTTATGTTACTGTTTATGTGCCTTGTTACTTTGATTGGCCCCACTGGGTTTCCTGGTTTATAATAATGTACATGTGTGTGTGAGTTTTGCTGCCTTTTTTTTGGAGAGCTAAGAAGACGGTAACCGATAGTCGTTATTTAATTACATCCCGTGCTTCAACCAGCCAGAGGTCCAAATAAACCACCACTACGAGCTTCGGTTGGTTGATATAACAGGGGGTGATGGGAAAGGAAGGGAAAGATGGAAAATGTGGGGGATGGGTGGATTTCTTTGATATTGAATGGACCAGGTGTGGGGTTGACACTAAGGGCCGGTTGTGTGATCAGTAGTAAATTTTTACTATGGTAACTTTTTATAAACGCCTGTGGTTAAAATCATTTGTGAGTTGTTAGAATGTTTAATTTACTATTTTCAAAGCATAGATGAGTGTCTATAAGCGTGACAAATAATCATGGAATATGCTTTATCTATGGATTTTTTCATAATATGTGCTAATGTATATTTAACGAGATCATCATCGGACGAACTCTCATCACTAAAATAGTGGGATATTGAATGATTAATTGTCGTATAATGCAACTTTCAAAGTATAATGAATTTTTGAACAGCTGTGAAGAGTCTGCCATGTTTAACTATCGATTTTCGTTTTTATTATCGAATATCGGAAAGTAAAATGAGTTAGTACTAAAGTAAAAAGTTACTATTGATCACATTACCGGTCTCAATACTCTGATGAGTACACTTTCAATATTCACAATGAGCCCAAAATTCCATGTTTTCTCAGCATTTTTCCAAAAGCCCAATAGCTACACTTCGAGCTGAACGGTAGACTGGGACTGAGGATAGGAAGGAAGGAAAGAAGGTGGCATCAATAAATTATGCAACATTACGTGCATGCGTGAATACGCAAGAAAAATAAATTCAATAGGAAAAGGTCCAGGTTCAAATCCCGGCAGAAACTAAATAATTTTTTGATAGTTTTTTTCTGTATTTTATTATATCTCTTTCTAATTGATTAATTTAATTTGTAATAAAATACCACTATGTTCTGAAAATGCAACTTCACAACAAAAAAAAGGGTTCTCCTTAATAATAAATTTAGTATAAGCGCATGGAATATGTATGAATTGTGTGTCCACATAACTATTGTTAATATTGAAACTTGAACCCGACTAACCATTTATTTTTGGAGATTTTAGACTGGTGGACTACGAGGCTCCCGATGTGCTCCTGACAGTGGCTAACTATAAGGTGGGCACTGAGCCGCGCCACATGTTCTTCTTCCGGGAGGGCAGCGTGGTGCTGTGGAACTGCACAGACCTGGAGATCAGCAACGTTCTAGCCTTCCTCAAACCCTTCGAGGAGGAGTCGTACACTCAGACTCTGGTCACCCGGGAGACAGAGCACATGTCCTACAAGTATTATCTGGACGGGTGAGTGAAGATTATCCAATATTGTTTAACATATTTTTCTTTGGATTGTCGGAAGCATCCAGCAGTCATTCGATTTATGATGCTGTTCATGCTCTTATATTTAAAGAGATATTATTTTAAATCCCGCTAAAAGAAACATAGTGCATGATACGTCTTCATTTCTCCCGGTCTTGAGCCATGTTACCATGTTAACTGATTTATTTGGTCTATTGACATTGTCGATTTGTTTATATATGTGGCGCATATACATATCGCTTCAATATTCTTTACTTGTATCATATTAATACAACTCGGTATGGTTCCAAAGAATTGAAGTACCATAAGATGTTAGAAACGATCCCTTAAAATTATACAGACTGGGAATAGCTTCGCAAGTTTTTTTTCAGTTTTACCAATGCCGATAGAAGCCAGTCTTGACGTCTTCTTTTCAACGAATTCTATTGTTTTACACTTGGCAACAAGCGAAGGACAGTGCGCACATGAGTTACAAAGACCTTATTGTTTTGTGCAGTAATAACCTGACAAGAGCTGTTCATTCTCACTACAGCCCTGAGGGTTTAAAAGCCAGACCCAGAGGCTTTCATGCCGGCATGCAATTTTGACACCTGTATTATGTGATTTAATTATTTTTAAAGTATAAGTAAACCAATCTCTGCGAGCTATAATTTATGCAGAATTGCCAACTAAAGCGTCCGACACATCGTTACGTTAAAGCGCAAAGACCAAAATCTATAATTAAAATGTCTGTACATGTTTTTACTGATGAGTAATCCAGTATATTTCATATTAATATCTCTCTTGTTTTAATCAACTCTCTCTGGGTTGGTTGCACTATTGAGTGGAAATATTAATTGTCAGCTGAAAGCAATCGGCTGTCGCCGTTTGCCATTGTTAGGCCCTGCGGGTGCATATGGTGTCTGCCATGCCACCATGACCACATGTCTCCTTTATCCTTTTGTGTGAGGTCCCATGAAAGTTTTAAAAAATGAACCCATTTTATTACATTTCAAATCTATCGAGCACTGTGTGACATTTGACGAATCACATTAATGAAGTATTCTCATGAAGTTTACAACGGACACTAAACATGATCAGGGGTCTTGAGGTGTCATCAATTGTTTGTCAACACCTCTGTGTTATCATTATTTTTACTATTTGGAGGTTCATAACCGGTTCACTGTAAAATTAATTTCATAATATTGTATCTACCTTCATACGATTATAGAAAATGGCTGCTATATCACATCTTTAAACATGTTAGTTATTGGGTGCGTGATGATCTGGTTGCTGTTGGCCGCGCATGTGTAAATGAATGGCCTGCCTCAATTCAAAATCTTCTGTCAGAATCAATAGTTTTAGTTAGTATTTATCATTGTAGCGTGAATTTCTAATCAAAATTGTAATATAATATTGGAGCTCACCTTCATTACAATCAGACTGGATGAAGGCATACTCGCTCATACAGACATACAAACAAACTATTATATTAGTGTAGTATAAGAGATATCTAAGTCTATTTTCGTACAACAATGAGATAAAAATTTGTCTTCCGTCTTTGCATTATATTATTATTTTCTTATATCTTTTTCACAAATATACAAAACATACTTTCATATATCTTTTTTGTTAGTTATACCTAGTACACATTGTGTTTAATTAAAATCATACAATTCAAATCTTACTCGTATTTAAAATTATTGTAATTTAGAGATCACATCGGCTCTTTGGGCAGCACAGTGCAGGAACAGATGGATGAGGTTCATAAAAAAAGATGCATATTTAAAATGGCTGAAATCAATTTATTCCAGTAAAATAACACAAAAAGCTTGACAATTTAAAAATCATTATCTTTCCAGTAAGAAATGCAGCCTTCAAGGCTCCACATTCATGCTGAGCCCCGAGCCTGAGAATATCCTCGAGAAGTACACATTTTCCAATGCGATGGCCCAGTCTGTCAAGCTGGGGATATGGGAGGCAACGCTGAACCGGTACGCGGACTCCATAGCCGATGTGACGGACGATTTGCAGAGGGGGAAACCCATCATTATGAACAGAAAGCAGGTGAGTCATTGAGTGCATGTTAATGGTTCTTGTACAGAGTCGGTAGACATATTATAATGATTGTGTGTGCGGGGTCGTTAAACAAGATGGTTTCACATTATATAGTCGCCTCTATCTTTCCTTCTGGCATGTGATCTGGTGATCTGCTGATGCTTCCAATCTACCTTGAACAATCAGTATTTCTATGCTATTCTTGCGTCTTAAGACCAGTGGCGTGCAGTATGTACAGATTTAGGTTATGCTGTTATCAATGATATTATACAATCATATATAATATACATATATGTTGTACACAGGGTTATGAACTTTCGTTTAACCAACGTCTTTGGACAAAATGAATCTGTCGTTTACACGACCCTACCATGTATTTATTTGTAATTTTAGAGTACTATTAATAGTATTTTTAAGTTTAAGTTTTAACGCAAAATAATACTTTTTTACCCATATAAAAATGTACAGACGTTTTTAAGAACACTTTCTATGACTGAACATGATTATTTTATTGTTTGAAAACTTTCACATAAGAACTAAAGAAAATGATTATTTTTATTAAAGGTTAACGTAGGAAATAGTTCTGCCAATTGCTTTTTGTTTTACCCAAATCAAAAACAAATCCATGCACCAAATGCAAAGAACTATCATGAAATCGACACCTTAAAAACAGTAAGATAGTAAAATTTGCGAATTAGTAAAATAGGAAGTAGACACTTGCATTGACGCAGTTGTAAACCTTTCAAATGTTATTCTGTTAAAAAACAACATAAGTAACAACTCCATACAAAATGGATCAACCGAAAGGAATTTACAATTTAGTAAATAGCCAATTGTATGACTTGAATAATACACAAGCTTAAAAATAGAAGAGAGTAATGTGAATAGCTACAATCGACGCATTATAATTATTAGCGCTACAGCTGCAGCAATAGGTTGTTGTGGTAGTTTTTAGCACTAAGCCATTCAAATTTCTACTGATACTCATATGGCGCTAATTGTAATAAATCCGTAAATATACGTTCACAATCCACATTATAGATTATTTAATTATATTTGTTTCACAGAATTTTTAATAATGCACAATTTTTTTGCTAGTATACACTGCACCCCCGCTTGAGACATAACCATGCGTGGTTTTAAGGCGTGTGCGATTGTATAAAAGAATATGAATATTGCTTAATTTAGAATTTCTATAGGATCGATACATTACTTATAGAACACTATATAGTGCTCTATGAAAGATGGTCGGCGCTGGTGGCCCCTATTGAGCTGCGTTCTGGCAGCGTGCGACGGATGGTGCCGGGTCGGTTATATTTCAAAGATGTCACCTTACTTTCTACTTCACTGCTCACTTTATTTGCTATTAAACAGCTTTTACACGAGGCTTTGTTAAAAATGAATGCATTTTTAGGTGTTGCAAAAGACTGGTGCACTTTATGCATTGAGGCACCACATAAATCTGGAATCAGATCTGCTGGACACTCCTGACTTCTATTGGGAGCAAGCAGAGCTGGAGAGGCTCTACATAGAGACTGTGGGATACTTCAGCATCACTAAAAGGACCAGGGTATGATAAATTACTAATTTGAATATTAATTGATGAGTTTTATATTATTGTATTATTTGAACTGTCTGATGAAAAGTATTCTTAATAAATATTTTTGAATGTTTCAGATTTTGAATGAGAAATTATCTCATTGTGCGGAGCTTGTAGAGTTGGTGGCTGCGCAGCTGAGCGACCATCACCACGTGCGGCTGGAGTGGATGATCATCATTCTCATCATGGTGGAAGTCGGCTTCGAGATTCTCCACTTCTTAGATAGATATTGGACCATCATTTTTAGCTGAAGATGTGTCCATTTGCAGAGCAGATTTGTTGACATATTTTAAATGATGGCATTTAATATTATTTTTTGAATAAGTAAATACGTTGTGTTTAATTTTTGTGTCACAAATTCTACCGATTGTTAGATTTTTCATATATTATCGATTTAGTATTATTTTTGTGACGCCATATTGAATAAATAAAGATATACTATTTTTCACTCTACAGTATGTTAGGGAAGTAAAATTTGAAAAATATATTATTTTGTTATACATATATATCGACGGTGGAAAGGTAAAAGGTTGTAACCCTCAATTTGGTTTAAATCAGTTTATTACACAAACTGAAAGGTGCCATTCACCTGGTAGGAAAGGTAAAAGGTTGTAAGCCTCACGTGACTGTAAACATAATTTGTTGTAACCCAAAGGAAAGTAAGTAGGAAAAGTAAAGTTGAGGTTTTGTGTGATACAACGTTTTACTTTTTCACCGTCAATATATATTGCAAAGTATTACAAAATGAGCCCGCTAGGGTTCCACTTTAGACGTCTGTCACGCTTCACAGCCGAAACAGAACAGCCGTACAATGCCGTAATTAGGGTTTTCGTAACCAAGTTTTCCTTGGCAGCACTTGACAGATATTGGGAAAAATAAACTAAGCAGTTTGATCTTGGCTAAACATACAGGTATATTCTGTACCTCTGGTGCTGGCGAGTGTAATGTAATATATGATTACGCAAATTAAATTTGAAAGTGATTGCGAACACTATAAAAATGATGTCACCATGACCAAAACTATTTGGCCTCAAGTGAGCCATAAAAACATCAAAAAAACTTGCTTAACCTAAACTCCCATAGGGAATCTGATTTCTAGATAAACACCTTGACCACTATATCATGGCTGCTGATGTGAGGCGTGCGGATATTACCATATTTATAATTAACATGTTGACATACATATAAATAAATTTAAAGAATGCCCGCTTTCATTCAATATTTCTGATCATGCAGAAGAAACAATTAGTTTTTATATCTGACGAAAAAGCTAAAAATAATTATACTTAGTTATATTTGTCTAGTTTAGTTAAATTTCAGTGAAATATCATTATATTTGTTAAATAATTTAATTTAATTTAAAATAAGTAATATTTACATGGTGGATTTAAGTTTTAATGGATTGCAAAATGTGCAGCCTTATATGTACGAAATTATAGAAATATACAGGAGGTTCAATTGAAGATTAAAAGAGAAAAAATTAAATGTGTTTATGATTGTATTTACAGGTTACATATTTTAATATAAATAAATAGTACCAGCTTATTAATAATGGTAAGAGTCATAACTATGAATGGAAAAATGATTTTTGGAGTGCGGTGCGGAAAACAATTGTGCCACGGATCTTCCGCCATGATTAAATGTTAAACATACACATGATTATAATATTATTGGTAAATACACTTCAACACTGAATAAATATTTAGCTTACGTCTATAAAGTTTACATTTGGTCTTGACAAATACACTTACAAAATACATAAATTAAATTAAAATTGTTAAATCATTGAAGACTTGTCAAAATAAAATTAATGCATGCGTTACCAGCAAGATGTGGTAATATATGTATATATGAAATTTCTAGGCAATTTATTAAATATCTTAACTATGGAAATCCATCGCTAGATGTCCTGAATAGAAGAATGTTAGATTAGATTAATTAACTCAATTATGTGGAGTGGTGGCACTATTGGCAACACCAAATACTGTCTTAAAAGGATGCGCTATTGCCCAACTGCGTGGAGAGAGAAATTTCGACAAACATGGTCAGAGCTTACTGCCTTGGCGCTTATGTTCAGAATTTCAAACTAAGATTAATGTAAGTAGCTTTTACTGCATTTGCCTATCTTTCATCCAAATCCTTTATTGAATCGGCTGGCATTGCTAAGCTGGAACACCGGCCCGTGTTGGCCGATAGTTGGGGTAAAACGGTGTCATAGAACAGGGGCCCGAAGTGCTGAACCGATGACATAAAAATAAGACAGCTGAGAGGGTGGAGAAGAAAAATAATATAATAATTTATTAAATGCTCAGACAATAATATATGAAAGGCTTTATAATATTAAATATTTTATAAAATGCCTAGAAACAGAGTTTTTGTTATGATTTTTGAAAAACCTGGTAGAATGGTTTGTTATATTATAATGAAATTGTTGAAATATGTACAAAATGTTAATATAATTATACCTTCAGGAGTAATGTGACATTTTGATGGCAAATATATACTTATAATATTTCATATACATATCATAGGTCCCTAAAAAACAGTCTGTAAAATAAATGCAATACATTATATTTTTGATACGTTGCGAAATAAGTGTGGTATTTATTAGTGACGGTTAAGTCATTATTTATGTGATCGTGTTTGATTATAAGTATGATCGGTAAATGATTATTCATAATTCTTCGAGCAATAACTGGCATACTAGAAAGTAAACCTTTAACGGTTAAATTTCAGTTAACAATCACCGTCACAGTCACAACGGTTTACCATCACTAGTATTTATACAATGATTTACAACGATTTGTGATTGATTTCTGTATCACTTGACCAGGCATTAAAATTAGATTTGAGACAGTACATACTTTATTTCAGTCTTGTGTAGTACTATACGCACATAAAAAAATGATATATCTGACTAGAAGACACAAAGTTCACGATATGTACATAAACATTTCCTGGGATATCCACATGGCTCTTCGTCAAAGCAATTCTTTACAACAACCGCATGATGACGGTGATTCTGAATTTTTCCTAAATAGTTATGGCTACTAGATGGCACTCTTTATACAGGTCAGACGATACAGGGGATGTCAGCAACCAAAATAAATATTGTAAAAAATTATTAAAAATATTTGAAATTATCTGAATACACATATATTAAATTGTTGTAGATAATAATATATAAAAACCAATTTAGATAAATCACCGGTATTTTAACCCGGAACTAGAGAGCTTTAACTGATTAAGCTACGATGTCTTATGTGGAATTTGGCAAATTTCACATTCATTTGTTTGCACGAGGCATATTTTTAATTGCAATGTTTCTGAAAAACCTTCTACATGGCGCTGAGACTTCTGGGTCATGTTTTCTCTGTAAATTTTTAAATGATTTATCTAGTTTTGTTTTAATTATCATATTTTTGAAAAATCTCGACTTCACAAATAAAATGTGATTTTATTAAAAATTAAATAATCAGATGGCACTCTTGGTCAAGCGATACAGGGGATGTTGATAGCAAAAATAAACATGATAAAAAAATATTTGAAATTGTTTGAATAAATATTAAACTGTGGTAGATAATATATATAATATTACCCAAGTCGTCTCTTGATAATTTATCGTAATTAATACATTAAATTTGTAATTAATTAATTTATTGAACTGAGTCAGAATAGCTAATAATCTAATTAATTATAAATATGTTGGTTTAACCGAACGCAATATGCTGTACGGTAATACCCTGTTATGTTCAGGGCACTTCTAGATCCATGTCACTCCAAACCGCCTCCGTTTCGCTCTCTTCCTGACCGTTGCTCGTGTCGCTGGGGAGATTGGGCTCGGCCACGAGGTCGTACGTCGTGTCGCTATCCTCCACTCCTGAAAAAAAGGTTTTTAAACAGTTTAAAGTAAGTGAAGTAGTTTTCCAATATAAGGATACAGGGCAGGTAAACCTGTCTATTTTTTTTAGGCCCCACAATATTTTTTAATGTTCTGGTGACTGAATTACTGCACGACCTAGAATATTGTTTGGAAGCATGGTGCAACACTCTGGAGAGAAATGGACCTCGAATCGGTAGACGTAAAACTTAATAACACATAATAAATGTTCATTCTCAAACAATTGAAAGAGTACAAAGTAAATTTCTGAGATTTGTCAATCATAAACTGAGTATACTACAAGAGCAGTTAAATTATGATTTTTTCTTACGTTCAATATACTTATTAAAGTTGAGTGAAAGATGAATTTTTTTTTATCTAGTATGTCTATTTAGAAATTCACATCATAAAATTGATATCCCTGATTTATTGCGGTTAATCAACTTTCATGTAGCTGCCAGAAATACTATAATCATTTTACCTTATTGCTGTAACAATACTGGGACAGTTGCTCATTTTAATTCTCTATTACATAGAATTTAAAACTTGGGTAACGAGTATGCGTATGTTGCTGATGTATGGAACACAGCATTACCGAAATACAGAGGAATTCTAATGTGTTTGTTTATGACTGATCGGACGAACCGAGACCAACATAAGCTACAAAGAATGTATGGTGGTGCTTGACAAAATTTCTATATTTGTAAACATTATATGTATTATTTTTATTTCCTGCATTTTTTTTATGTATTATTTTTGCCATGTATTTAATGATTTTAACTTTTATCATGTACTTATTGTTATTTTTATCCTATATTCTTCGTTTTTGTTTTACTTTATGTATTACTGTAATATATAATATATTAGTCATTAATTTAAAAATAAATAAATACATGAGCTGCGCATTCCCATCAAATGAACCAATAATGCATGGAGAGTACTAATAAGTGCAGTGAAATCAATTAAAATCTAACCCCAGTGGGAATGACTTCTGAAATATAATCAACATGTCTTAGATAAAGTGGAGATCTTGTGCGATAAGACAACGGTAAAGTGTACTGCTTTGCTCTACGGTTTTAAATGTTGGATTATTAGAAGTCAAACAAAACCAGATTAGTAGAAGGCAAACAAAAATTGCGAAGTGAAGATACCGAAATGGGCTGTGGGTGTAGCATCGAACACAAGATAAGAAGTGAATACGTCTGAGGTAGCTTCGAGATTGTCCCTATCCCAGAAAAGGTAATCCAGCAGGACATGGAGTGCTCAGTGTCCTTGGAGAAAAGAATTACAAATGAAGATAGTTACTGTAAGCCCCCTGAAGCATGAAGCAGCTGAATGCGGATGACAGAAGAAGTAGGCTAAATAAAATGATACACAAATCACTTTTCTTGACTCGAGAGGTAGATGATTCTAGAATCATACTACTAACCGGGGTGAGCCGCACTGCTGGCCGTGTGTTGAGGCGCCCTGTCCAGCTGCGCCAGGGCGTCCAGCACGCTCCGGCTGCCCGGCTCCAGGGCCAGGGCCGCAACGTAGTGCTGCAGGGCGCGCTCCGCCCCGCTGGGCCCGCCCCTGCGAGCCCATGCCTCGCCCAGCGCCTGGTGCAGCGCAGCCGAAGGGCAGATTGATACCTGGGTGAAAAGATAATAATGTATAAGTGCGTACCATTTTTGTATTTTCTATGATGGATGTTTCCATAATGAAATGGTATGAAACAATTAAAGCAGTATTCTCGAGAATCTATCTCTCCATCTTACATTAAAGATTATTGACATGTAACTTTTATTCAGACCCTAAGTAAAACCGCGTTAATTCGAAAAGCTGCTAATTTCATGAAAAGCATACATATTTTAGCAAATTTTGCGAAATCATCTCAAAAACACAGTATATATTATACTAAAACAAAATCCTGATGTAATTTATTATATGTACTTCTGAAACTAATTAGGGTGAATAATAGATCTATTTCTCATAATAAGTAAAGATCCTATCTTAAAATGTTCTTAGGAAATTAAACTATCATTAAATAAAATACTCAATAACTAATTACTATGTATATCACTAAATTGAGAATAATAAGAACAAATTCAAACATTTTTAATTGTCAGCCATGTTCCGGCTTGAAAAAATCATCTATTTTTCCTTGTCTCATTTTTTGACACTTCCGCAAATTATCCATGCAAATCAAAGCAACTAACTGAAGAAAGCGTACCTGGAATTCCCCAATTTAATTGGGACATAGTATAAAGGAGGTTGCACACAAAGTAGGCTCAGACGCGCGTTGTGTCGGCAGTTATCGCGAAATACATAAAGAACACTTCATACGGGCGCGATTAATTTTGTTAATTTGGTAAAAATGTATTGCTTTATGACGCGAGGGCCTGAAAATCATGTTACGGGGTTTTTGTGTTAGAGAGGTTGATTAACTGACAATTTGGGCATTGAAAGTGTTTGAAAATTTTGAATAAAATGGGTTTGAATTAATGCGGTTCACTGTATATCTCAGGATTTCAATGTACTCAAATATTTAACACTGCTTGACTACAAAATTGACAAAATCAATCAATTTTATTAATGTTTGACATTTCACCACTGCGGTATTCCAAAGGGTCTAAATGGGATATAAAAGCATCTTCCGTTACAATTGTCAAGCAAATAATCTTTCAAAATAAAACGGTTCCATTTCAAATAATCGAAAATGAAACTGAGAATAAAAATTTGAATGCCTTTTGATAAGTACGTGCGTACCTGCTTCTCTAGAAGGTCTATTGAGGCCTGTGGATCCTCATCAGTGTCCAGCAGTCGGGAGAGAGCCAGCGCTGCGGGCAGGTGTGTCTCATCCTGGGCCAAGGCCCTCTCCAGCAGGGCTTTGGCCCTGACGGCACCGCCTCCGCCTCCTTCCTTGATCAGCACATTAGCGTACAGCTGGAAGATGCAAAAATGCATTTAAAACATAAAGTTTTAATAATTTGTCATTCTTTGCATCTTTATGGGAGAATGACATCTGTAACTTCATTGATGTTATTTAATAACAACTCTGTTTTGTTCTGTTTTCACCGCCGAAATGAGACGGAGAACAATTTGGCTTTTGCACTTCCTTCTTGTGGTAATCTGTTCTTTTAATACCAGCATTTAAATGGTTTGGATTAGTATTTGAGATATTCATTAATCCATCAGCCACCGTTTAATTTAAAAATTAGTGGTTGTTGTATTTCTTTAATATGCTCGGAAGGACTATTATAATAATTAATATTTGCAAGTGGATTATCAAACTACTGACCGTGAGGGCTCTAGGGCAATTGGGCAGGGCTTTACACGCACTGGCGGCCACGGCTGCAGCGTCACGCGGCCTCCTGAGGGCGAGGTGCGCCTCAGCAAGTCCAGCGTATGCCTCGTATCGTCCCGGAGCGGACTGCAGGGCCTCCCGGAAGTGAGCAAGTGCCTCGGGGTACTTCTTCATGCCCAGTAATATGTTGCCTGCGGAGTGATACAAAAAATTGATAATAACAGAGAATATGCTTTAATTTACTTCAAAATAGAGGTATCAAGTATGTTGGTCAGCACGCCAAGCCTACAAGTTATCAGATTACTTTTAAGTATGTCTGAATCTAAAATATGCATACATAATTTGATTCCAATATCAAAAATTGAAGTAACATTTAGTTTTTATTTTTTAAAAGAAATGCATACATGTCACATCAATATTCTTACTATTTTAAAACTAACTGGCTATGAAAATAGGACTAACTTACGGTCTCCTGGGATGAGGTACGAACCCTCGACTACTTGAGTACTAGGCGAGAGTGTCTTGCCATTAGACCGACCAACTGTTATATCTCTTTTATTTATGGCTTCATAATTATACATATCTTGTTTATAACTTTAATCGCAATTGTAAAACAAATACAAAATAACTTTAAAAATAAGTACAGCAATCCAACAATTTGATGTTCTTGTTTGGTAGTAAGATATTTGCCGAGATCAAGCGATTGGGGATTAGAGTCTCTTTCCGATAGACCACCAAGCTAGCTCTTGATCTTAGAACTTTAGTTTGAAAATAGCAAGTATCGATGTGACATGTATTCTCTGTGCATCCTGAGAGAAATCTTATAAAAATATAATGATCAACCTTTGAGCAATAGAGCCTCCGGATCTCGGGGGTCCATGATGCAAGCTTTCTGTGCAAAGTAGGCAGCGCGTGGCAGCCTGCGCTTCTCAGCGTGCGAGTGCGCCAGCACCAGCCACTCCTCGCGCGCATATTCCGAGGCAGGCAGTGATGGCGGCACTAGACGGGACTCGCGTTCGCGGAGCCGGCCCTCACGCGCCAGGCATGCGGCGTACAGGCCTAGTCCGCGGCGCATGAGCGGGTCAGCCGCATGAGCCTGAAAGGAAAATACATTGTTAATATTATTTCAATGTCACAATGGTATCACAATTCTTTGGGAAGTTTGCCGGGATGGTAGGAATGAATCAAAATAATTTATGCACGCTTTATGGCTGCTTACTTGTCATTTTTGTCTAATTAATTATTTTCCTTATGACTGTTTTATTATACTGAGTAATGTCATAAAATTCCTATCTATTAAACCTAACATTGAAATACACATTACTGATCATTTCAAAATTTGACAATAGCATTTTCATATTGTTATTGTACAGTTAGTATTATATAACCGATACTTTGGAAATACCTAGTCTTAATTTACAAATTAAGGGCACACTGCTTTTTCACAACTGCTGCCGGTTTAAATATTGACTCGACTGTTAAAATAATCTCTCACCCGTTGGAATGTGATGATGGCCTGCGAGGTGTCCCCTGAATAGTACTGCACCTCCCCCAGCGCCACCAGCAGCATGGGGCAGCCCCTCAAGGGGGCCCCCGGCTGGTCTAGCACTTTGAGCGCGCGCACGCTCGCTGTCCACTCGCGCATGTGGAAGTGCGCACGGGCGTTTAGCCAGGCCGTCACCAGCGCTCCGTCAGGGCCAGTTGCAACTGCAAACAGTAATGTGTGAACATTGAAACCTCGATGCTGGAAATCCTCGATTGCCATCCAGGTCTTTTTGGTACTAAATTCAATTAAGGATATAGCATTGTCTCTAGCAAATATTTAGAAAAAAAAGTTTTTTCAGAAAATGTTATGTATGTTGCATTTTGTAATAGAATCCGACTCTGGAACTGTGAAATATTTTAGTTACTGATACATTTGTAATACACACCTTCGTTCACAATAGCCAACACCTCAGCCGGTCTCACCATCAGTTTCAGAAGTCTGTCGGCCGCCTCTATGGCCAGAGGGCACGCTCGCAGCGCTTCCCTGTACGCCGTGGCCGCTGGGCGCACCAGGCCCACTCGCTCGTATGCCTGACCCAGACACATATTTATCTTGGGGGTGCGTTGTTTTGCTGCGTAATTAAATATATATATGTATCAGAATATAGTTGTTGCAATGCTACTACTGTTACACTTTCAATAAATATAATTTCAAATATATTCAATTTTAAAAAAAACAAATAGAAAGGGTGACTAGATAACTGCACATGTGGCAAATGCACTCAAGACAGGTACACACAAAGTAATGGAATGGTAGATTACCTCATGACAGCTTACATTCCTTTAAGTTGTTTATGTGTGCACATGTCTTGTGTGCAGTTGTTATGGAATCCATAGAAAGGTACACAGAAAAAATGGTATCTATCGAAAAATTATTGAAACGTCTAGTATTTCCTATTGGATTTATTTAATCCATTTTTATTAATAATACTATCTGTAATATAATAGTTTATTTGTATTGCCCTCATTCATAGATAAATTGCAATTAAATTTTTAGAAAAAAGTCTGCTATTTTCTGAAGACTTACCCCCCATATATGGTTTTGATAAAAAAAAATCATGAATTATTTATAAATTTGGAATTGAAAGCGCACCGCACCATGCACGCATACACAGGCATATCTCACCCAATATGTAACTCTAAAAGTTTAGTATATATTAGTAATCATTGTAACTTTAAATAATAAACTCAGTGCTTTCATGTAAGTAAAGTTTATCAATTATGTGTTATAAATACCTACTTCATCCTTCACAACAAGTTGGATACCTTAATATATATATATACACACGAATGGTATGTCGAGTTTGGAAGCCAGATCTTTCTGATGCCACACAACTCACGGACACAATAACTGCCTTAATTTCAATTTATAATTCGAGCAGTAGATAGGACCCTACCTGAAATACTCTGCAGGATATCTATGGAGGATTGTGTCTGCCTCATGTGTACGTAACAGAGATGCATCTTGTATTTGATTTCCAGGTCAGGGTTGTACTCCTTACTGGTTCCTCCGCCTTCCTGAGGTTTGGACTGCCCCCGATTTTTGAGCATAGATTTGCGCAGCTGCAGCGCTCTGAAAAGAAAACAAATGTAATGATCTACTACCTTCCTTCAATGTTTATATGATACAAGGGGACGACCTGTGCAGTACAGAGATTGCACGTTAGCATTTTTTTATAAGTCAATATATATTTTATTACACATGATGATTAGTTATTCGAAAGTGTAATACATGTCCAAAAACTACGAGGACTCGCGTGTCTTTTGGTTAGACTGAGTTGGCTACACATAAAAAATCATTTGTTTAAGACGCATCAATGAGTCAAGAGAACTAATAACAACTATCAAGGAAAGCTGCATACTAAGGACACATTCTTCGCAATGATAAATATGATCTTTTATAACTCATTATGCAGGGGAACATAGAAGGTAGCAGAGGCGTAGGCAGAAAGAGATTATATTGGCTGTGTAACCTCAGCAAGTGGTTCAATATCCAAAATGTTGATGATCTTACACAGGATAAATCAATATACTGCAACACGAAGGCAAAGTTTTGTTAAAAATTGTGTGCGGACTATATTTATTGTATGCCGGATCATGTGCGCGCGCACACCCGCACACCTTACAGGGAACATTGTATTTCTTTTACTTATACTGTAGTTTTTAATATCTTGTTTATTCTTCTCAATTGTCAATTTGCAATATAACTTTTGATATTATTTATCTAGTGTTCCTAATTTTTCTACCAAAAAAAAGTATATTCCGTAACACGTTATTCCTCTAATCGTCATCACCCATGAGCGTTGTTACACAGTCTTGCTATGTGTCGCCAACATCAACATGTCACGGCATCCCTTGTGACCTATTAATATTGTGGCGGACGTGTGCTTGAGTAATAATATAAAATTGACATTTGTTAATGTTTTAGAAAAGTTCGGCGGTTAATGGGATGTTTTTATATTGTACCTTAATATCTATCAGGGTCATTAATGACTCGTTGATAATATGAATATTAAAAATAAATACATGTCAAACCACTGCTAGAATCCATGAAAATAAACTAACAAATTAAATGTACAACTAAAATTATAATCAACAAACATTGCTGATGGGTATTACGGGGCATGTATTTATCATCTTACATGAACGTTTTATTTACACAATAATTTATAGTCAGCCATATTATTAAAATAATGAGAAAATATAAAGATATGATTTGGGAGCGGTCATTTTGATAATTTATGAAAGAGAAAAAAACAAAATATTCTAGAATATTTAGGACAATGATGAAACTGGATAAATCGCAGAAATGACATATGAATTAAGATTTAAAAAAAATGGAACAATCTTTTTTATTATAAAAATAAATAATTATTCATACTTCCTGTAGATGGTCTCCGCTTTTCTGTAGTGTTGCAGGTGAAATAAGGAGTCACCATAGTAGCAGTAAACCTGGAAGGTGTCCTGAGGTGAAATGTATTCACCAAAATTGTTCTCTCCTATGGATACAACCATCGCTGCCTGAAAAGATTTAAAATATTGTAATTTTTAAATATATATTTAATATGGGTATTTTATTGCTAAATAGGCTTAAAATTGAAAATATACTGTATATAAATACTACAGATTTTTATAGTTTACGATGAAATATGTACAAATTATTAATTTAAACCGATATTTTTAATGGCGCGGATAAGAAAATTTTAAATATGCGACTATTCCTTGTGAAATCAATTGTTGTCGTGATGCTTACCAGCGTTATGCAGTTGGAGTAGAGCTCTTGCTCGTACATGAACTTCACTTGTTTATAAAGACAAACCATATTGCCGGTAAAATGTAAAATTTTCGCTCGCAAATCTGACAAACCGAGCTATATGACAGTTGGAGCGGCAGGTTATGTTTATGTTTCAATTCAAATTTAGGGATGGGTATATTATCAATTTGTTTAAAGATCGGTATTATGAGTACCAACTCAGATTTGTTCACAGGCAAACATATACAAAATATGTTTTTCTACATTATTTATGTATTAAGTATAAGTATTTATGTAGTCAGTTTCTATATTATTTATGTAGTTAGTTTAAAAAGGATCATGAATTATTTTCACAGATATGGGACAACTATTAATCAAATAATTATAATAATTTAGAAATATTATGTGAAGAGTAATATACTATAGCTACATTTGTTATGTATTATAAATTAAAAAAATAAACTAATATTTGTGAAATGATGAAAAGAGATTAAAAATAGGTTTTACTAGTTCGACAGAAATATTCATATATTTATTTACATAAATAAATTGAATAAGAATTTCCCTGGTAGAGAACCAAATCAATGAACAGTTTATAAGTATCTTTATTAATACTAGCTTCTTACAAAGTTTAACAGGGGTAGATATTTGTAAGTATTAAAATTTGATGTTAAGAATGTATAAATAATAAAGTACATATATCAATAATATAAATCATACATTTTTACAGTAATAACAAATGACAGTACACTTGTTTAACATGTGAGGGGGGGTACCGGGATCGACAATCGGCGTCTTCAAAGTCTTTTTGATTTCAAAATGATTTTAGAAGCGCCCGGTATCGATCCTTAAAAAGGTGGAAATAAAACAAGATAAAAGTGAAAGTATATACAAATATTATGAAGTTTTCTAACGTTCTGTTTCAAATGCTGTGATAAATTTAACTGGGTTGCCCGCTGAATAAACATAATCTATGTTATTAAGGAGAACACATTAATATTGTGAAGTTGTAATTATTCATAACATAGGTCAGTGATATTTTAAATACTAATTAATAAGTATTAGTACACATTTAATTACTATTTTATATTCGATGTTATATGTATGAGCATAAATCACTGAGATTAATTTTAACAACCGATCTCCGTGAACCAATGCAAAGCCATGAGAGGGATATTACTCACGTTAGCTGTAACAATGTTTAATTTATTTAATTTCTGTATCGCATCCTTCAGTGTTTGTAATTATACAAATGAAATGGACGTTCGACGTAGTTCTACGCAATTTTGTGGAATTATAGAAGTATCTTTACTGAATCGATCTATGCATACTAACCCAAACAACTACAAAAAAGACAGAGGCTTTCGAAATGTGTTGATACAAGAAGATCATCTGGCAGAAAAAATACGAAACAAAGAGGTTTTAAATCCAGTGGCGTATTAACACTTATTGCTCGGTGGATCAAAACAAAACACGTCCGGCAGTGGTGGGTCTTTTTAGACCCACCCCTAGTTTTAGATTTTTTAACCGTTTTTTGGATTTTTTTTATAATATATCTTTTTAAATATGTTTTATTGAAATGGTATGATGTGATGTAATGTTTTAAATGAAAGGGCCCCCCATAACATATTTAGTACATAAGATATAAGAATATTGAGGGTGGAGGGGGTACCGGGCCGACGCGAGGCTCCGCCCACTCAACAGCGGCAGTATTAGATTGTAGTTTTTGTGAAATAACTAAAGATGACATGATAAAATATATGTATTTTTATAAATAACCAATAAAAAGAGTATGACAGGGGCGATCGCCTGGAGATAATATTACGCACCTTAAACATTCATTAAAGGAAGAGAGAGGTTTTCTAGGTTTAAGGTGCAATATAAAATTACCGGTCTATCTATCGCCTCGGATTGAAATGTAGCAGGCATCGCGAGGAAGACTAAGACCTGTAAAATAAGATACTCGCGGTGCCTGTAGGATTAAAATTAGTTTTTTCGCAACCCAAACAAAGAGGAAACTCTAGTTTCTAGTCTAGTCGGACGGGACGGCAGAAAAATGATCGAGAGTTGTGGACTCTCGCCGCCAGGGGGTGACCGCGCTGGACCAAACCGGGGTGGCGTGGGGTCTGTCTATCCGCTCCGATTGGTCCGGCGCGAAACGGGGGGCCTCACACGCCTGACCCAAATCTGTTTGAATAAATACTGATCCAGTGGTTGCAGAGAGCATTCACTTCTCTCGCCGCTGTACTCTTAAAGTCAAACTGTGTTTTTATCTATCTCCGCTTTGCTTGACCCTACTATTTCACTGGACTTTTTTGGATTTGACCTCTTGGCTACGACATTGGACTGTATCTGAAATTTCCTTGACTTTTGGCTGCTACACTGGACGACGATTTTGGACCTCCCTGGACTACTGCAGATATCGACGTCCGAAGACACCAGAGTGAACCGGCGAATCACCCCTGCAGATTACAGTTCTTGTTTCCTGTACGGAACATTGAATATGTGCATTCCATTTGTATAGATCTAAACAAGAAAAAAAAAGCGGAACTGCTTCTGTTATATTTACGGCGGCGATATAAAAAACACAATTGTGTATAATATTGTTCGGTTTGTCGATTGTTCGGACATTCAAAGAGGAATGCAGCCGAGTTTTGAATAGTTATATGGGCATACTTAACTAATGCCAATAGACAATCCAGAACCTAGCTATCGAAGATAATTACGACAACAGTAATACTCGATCTTCTGTTATATTGTCGTCATTTTTGACTTTTCTTATTATTTGCGAGACACATTTTACCATTGTATTAGTTCTTTCATAGAGCGTGAGGAAACTCCACACTGTCGCTCGTATCACTTGCGAGCAAGTTGCGTCGTCTGCATATCGTAGATTAGAAATTATTTTCCCGTGTGTACCTGTGGAGGCACCCTTATGCCAGTTTTCTAGAACAATTTCCACGATATGTACTGAACGTGTGTTGGAGAGTAATGGTGAGAACATGCATCCACGACGTACTCCCGCTCTCGTCTGAAAGTTACCTGAGTGACGCTTATCTACCTACCCTCATCTTTTAGCGTTGTACTCGTAGAGTTGGTATATAATAAATACCTAACATTGAATAAAAATATTAAATAGTAATCGACATTATATAAAATACCTACATTCAAACATAAACACTCAAACAAAAGTTCATTTAAATATGAATTAAATATATTAATTAGAAAGATATACATATAAAATCAATTTTATCGAAAAATATTGTTGTTGCTCCACCGGGATTCGAACCTGGATCTCTTTCTTAACCGGAGAAGGTGCATTATCCAACTATGCTACAGCGACAATTTTCGAACCTATATGTTACCTATTTGATATTAATACATTTAATCGTTCCATTATTTGAAAGAGCCATCTACCTTATTTTTAAAGAATCTCAAATACTTTTAAGAAAACTGATAGCAGACGCCAGAATTATCAATTCATTTTTATTAAATTTTGGACACATTGATACAACTTTATTATTAGGAGAACACATTCTTATTGTGAAGTTGTAATTATTCAGAACATAGGTCTGTGATATTTTAAATATGAATTAAATATATTAATTAGAAAGATATACATATAAAATCAATTTTATCGAAAAATATTGTTGTTGCGCCATCGGGATTCGAACCTGGATCTCTTTTCTAACCGGGGAAGGTGAATTATCCAACTATGTTCTGAATAATTAACAACTTCACAATAAGAATGTGTTCTCCTAATAAAAAAGTTCATTTATTTTCGGATGAATGTTCAATGGCACCTCGCAACCAGATGAACTGATGATAGATATTATCACCTTTGATGCACTGAAAAGCTCAGCAGGATTACCATACAACTTCCTGGCAATATTTCAGTCCAAAGCGCAATAATAATTTACGCAAATAATCCTTACATTAAAAATAGCTTACGTACATTTTGTTTGACGTTGAATAAAACACATCTAACTCGTTAATGATTGGCTGTGCGTCGTGCATATGTGATGGATAATAAAACATAGGATAATTTGTATTTATTTAATATATTACGACTTATTATTTCTTATTAAATAATAATATTCGTACACACCTTCAGATAATTACAGGTTCTTTATTAATAATATATGAAATAAATATTTGTATATACACAGTATGAGCGAGATATCAAATTACAGACAACGTTTTTGCTTTGTTCTTACTTAATTAGTATTTGTATCTATTCACATTCGTTAAACACATCAAACAAAATTAAGACGATACTCATTATTACGTTTTTTATACTGAATGCGAGAAAATCGCTAATTTACACGGGTAACAATTACACAACGAAAGTAAGAAAATAACTCGCACCAAAGCACACTAAACATTACTCTATTGGCAACATTTGCTCTGTCTCCAAATATTTTAAATGTCACATCGAAACACTTGGAAAAATAACACCATTTTTTTCGATTACCGATTGAGAACAAATATCGATTGTTGCTAATCGATTTTTAATAACATTTAACTTCCCTAATCTAATGCTCAGACAAATTCTTTAAGATGTTATATATATATTCTTTATTATATTTACGTCAATGAATGTATTATTAATTAGTTTTAAACGCGTAACGACACTAAGTATAGTAGAATCGTCGAGAAGAACATATATTCAATAACACACAAATAAATAAAAACATCTAACTAATGTGATGTGCAGACAATTTAGATTTTTATTTTTATCTGTAGTAACTTTTTACTAACTCCCGTGGTTAAGATCGTTTGCCGGTTGTTCGAACGTCAAATCTACTATTGTCAAAGCGTAGATGGAGATGTCTATAGGCGCGACAAATAATGACATGAAATATGATTTATTTTACGCATTATCTATGGATTTTTTCGCCTAGGCGTTCGAAATCTGTCACTTTGGTGGTGAAATTTTTTCGTATTATGTGCTAATGTATATTAAGCAACGAACTCTCATCATTAAAATAGCGGGATGTTGAATGATTAATTGTCGTGTACGGCAAATTTCGAAGTATCAGTCAGTGTGTTGGATAACTTTTGGAACAGCTGTGAAAAGTCCGCCATATTTAATTATCGATTTCCCTTTGAGTTTCAGTTTTATGTTCATCCAACATTGTTACGGACGTGAATTACACTTATCCGAGAATTCATATACCTACGTGGTGCATCTATCTTCAAACGAACTACTACTAAAAGAACACGTTCAAGCTGTATTGTGATCGAATACTCACGTTATACGGTATTTAAGAACACCTGTTCTTAGGTATGGAATAACGGCCTATTTATGTCACGTCCGCCATAAGAGTAAATATTATAGTAAACAACATGTAAGCCGTGGCACTGCCTGTACAAGGACACGGTAAATATTTTAGGACCAGTTCTCTGGAATTTTTATTGACCGAGTACATTATGAAACTTTATCAGTCAATTAAAATCATATGAAGATTGAAAAAACCAGTACTTACCTGAAAAAGATTACGATAACGCATGATATAATAGAAATTTGTTTTGTACGTTGTGACATTTCAAAAAGATGCGCGACGACACAGAGCGCCACCTACCGATCATCCGAGTAGTCGCGGCCGGCGGGGGAGAAGGTTCGAGGAGAAGGTGGGGGACTTCGGTGGAGGTGGAGCGCCGGGCAGAATGCCGAAAAGACATCGCAAATAGAAGATTGAATGAGGCGTGGTGGACCCAAGTGAGTCGAAGCCTCGATCTACCCGCGCGTGAGAACAATCTCTTCGCTGGGACTGGTGGGGAGACTGCCTGTAAGCAATGGTAGACGGATGGGCTCGACGGACTCCACATCTGGGTAACCTTCTGAATGACGAGATCACTTTAGAGAGCTCAAGGCTGCGGCAACCTCCGGCAAACTGGGAAGAGATCGAGGTGTACTAAATCGGTAACATTGGTCACCTCACTAGGAGGAGAGTTTAACACGAAGAAATAAGTTATCGTGCTTAGAATGTCGGGTTGTTATGTTGAAATCAAGTGTTATTATTGTCTGAGACCATTCCCATCCTTCCGAGACAGGCATACCGATACCGCACATTACTGCGCAGACTGGGACTAGCCGGTGGCGCGGTGCGCTGGCATTCTATCCACCGGTGCTAGCGCACAACGTAACAAACCTTATTCAATAAGTTTATTGGAATCTTTTTATGCTGCGTAGTATCTAATAATGTAATATAAATACTTAGCTGAATTTATGGTTCAGTAATGATGGAGGAGTAGGAGACGTCGTTGTAATAATGAGGTTTGAACTGCGTGTTCCAAGAGCCCGACTCAGGCGGATGGCGCGTGCGATAAGGATGCGATAATGAACCACTAAAGCGTCTGTCATTTACGAACCCAAACGTTCGTAAATGTCAGTTTCGCTTGATGAACGGAGTTAGCAAAAATGCAGCCATTTTGAACGTCCGGGAATGGAATCAACCACAACGGCCACAAGTCCCACCCGGAAGAGCTGTCGTGCTAATGATGACGGTGATAGGATCAAATTTGTGGCATAACTAAAAAATTCTAAATAAAAAAGCCAAAATGAAAGCTGTGTATGTATTTTGTACATGAGTGAGATGTAAGAATGAGGCGGATAGAGAGCGACATCTACCCATAGCGCGCCGAAGCTCGATGTAACGCGACTCGATGTTTAGGAACGAGCTTTGGTGCACTGTCAACAGAGGTAAAAAAAGACACTGGGCTATAATTAATGCATAATGAAAGCTGTGTATATATTGTGTACATAAGCAAGATGTAAGAATGAAGCGGACAGGGAGCGACATCTACCCATAGCACTTCGAAGCTTGATGTAACGCGACTCGATGTTTAGGAACGAGCTTTGGTGCACTGTCAACAGAGGTAAAAAAAGACACTGGGCCATAATTAATGCATAATGAAAGCTGTGTATATATTGTGTACATAAGCAAGATGTAAGAATGAGGCGGACAAGGAGCGACATCTACCCATAGCGCGCCAAAGCTCGATGTAACGCGACTCGATGTTTAGGAACGAGCTTTGGTGCACTGTCAACAGAGGTAAAAAAAGACACTGGGCCATAATTAATGCATAATGAAAGCTGTGTATATATTGTGTACATAAGCAAGATGTAAGAATGAAGCGGACAGGGAGCGACATCTACCCATAGCACTTCGAAGCTTGATGTAACGCGACTCGATGTTTAGGAAAGAGCTTTGGTGCCCTGTCAACAGAGGTAAAAAATAAACACTCAGCTTTAATGAACGCATAATGAAAGCTGTGTATGTATTGTGTACATAAGTAAGATGTGAGAATTAAGCGGACAGGGAGCGACATCTACCCATATAGTGCACTGTCAGCAGAGGTCCAGGAAGCCTGGAGTGGGAGGCCCGTGGACTGGGAGAGACCAGTTACTTTCTATCGTGGCCTTGGCGTGACCGGTGACATTTTTACAGTACTATTTATTTAGTGACAGACTTAATAATGAATTATTGTTGTATCAAACTTTAGATCCAGTATAACTAGGATGAAAATAAACGCGAGATGAAAGTAAGGTGCTAAGCGGCGTCGGCAGATGGCCAACCAGCCATCACCATTAAAATATTAAAGACTGCTGTTTTATCCATTCAATATTAAGGCCAAAAATGGTCTCTCGTCTTTTATAATAATCAAACATTCGTAAATAAAATACAAAAGTGTGTATTGAGACATTTAGAAGCATTCGCGAATGAAAAAAAAACTCTGCTTCGCTTTACGGCGAATTTTGCTTTGCGGCAAAAGTTTGAGAGGCGCAAATGACTCCATTCCATTTGTCTAAGATGAATCCTTTAATTTTTTGAACATTTTGTGAAAAAGAAAGATGGAAGATAAACTTGTTGCGATGGGACGTGTTGAATGACGGGGGCGAAGAAGGAAATCAAGTAAAACCACTGGTA
Source organism: Eubasilissa splendida (assembly GCA_031772225.1). Taxonomy (NCBI): domain Eukaryota; kingdom Metazoa; phylum Arthropoda; class Insecta; order Trichoptera; family Phryganeidae; genus Eubasilissa; species Eubasilissa splendida. The sequence goes on from CM062868.1 coordinate 21,708,591, forward strand.
TTTCACCGTGGTCAAAGCCCTTAAAGTGGAGAAGTGTACTCAAGAGGGCTAGACAATGCACTACATTGGGTATTGCAATAGACCCAATGCACTACATTGACTGCATAAGTTACGCCACAGGTTTGAATAAATAAAAAACAATATTTTATTGAAATTCTCCGAAGAAACCAACAAGGAGACACACAAGTTTGGTGCCTTTTCTACAGAATTTAAAAAACCTTTCCTTTTCTAGTTTCCGATACGATGTCTGTATTGTAAACACATGGTACGGCGGGTCCGCTTTTTGTAAAAGGTTCACTTTTGAACTTTCCAGGAATTTTCCGTGCCTCTCTTATCTGCCTTTGCATTTTATTAAACGGAAGCGAAGGGTCCCCATTCCTTTTGACGTCGTTTCCCTCTGGGCTTTTTACTCGCGCGCTTTCTTTCTTTATAGGTAAAACACCCCGCGAGGGTAGCGGCCCAGGGGTGTGCGCCGGGTCGTGTCGATACAGCGTACTCAATTATTTATAGTAATTATTCAGGAAGTTTGTCTAGGCGGTGCAAATACACGCGCTCAGTCCCAGAACAAGAAAAGTTGGCACGGTGTTTAATCGGATCTGACAGCTTATACCTTAGCAGTGTTAGCCCCCCAGTTCGCGCGAACTACACGTGTTATATTCTTGTTTTATATTTTTTAACGCTAAGCTTATCAGATTAGATTAATTTCAAATAATTCTTTAATCCACATAAATGAATAATGTTTGTTTTCAATTGTTAACTTTGTTTTATTAATCACTTTTCAGACGCCCTTTATAACGCTGTTTGAGTAACTTGTGTGATATTGCAGGTAAGGTTCTATGGCTCGCGTTGGTTGTAGGATTTAGTTTTTAGAGATTGTGGTCCTCGTTACGGGGGACTGTGACCCCTGTGTTGTTGGCGGATTGGGAAGAGGAAACGGGTGGATGGGTAGTTGGAAAGGAATTGGCGAATATAATAGGGAATTGGAAATTAGTGAGGGATGGGAAAGGATAAGGGAAACCTTCGATAGCGGACCAGGATGGCTTACGAGATAAGGAAGACAGCTCGTTCACTGAATTCGACAAACACAAACCTTCTGTTATTCCAATAGATCCAACGAACGATCCAGCGAAAACACCACTTTACAAAAACGAACTAGCCGAGCTGGGGAACAGGTGTAGACTGATGCGGAATGGGCAAAGGGGTAGGGAACAAAACAAAAAAACTGGTGTCAATATACTACATTTAACAATAATCATTATACTCCAATAGGTATGGAATGGTACTAATAGATTGGAAATGTAAGAACATTTCAAAATTATGATTATTAGTGTATTTACAAGGAAAAGTTCTCTAGGCCAACTGCACCCCTAATTGTTGCGACACTCTTCGAAGCTGGCCATCTGCTACCGATACATTTATTTATGACGTTATTAAAAATTCTACATTTGAGATTTGCGCGTCCCTATATTCGAGATGTTTTTCCGCTGCAAATAATAGGGGTGGGCGCCATCATAAGTGAATAGAAATCGTTCGAAGATATGGGTGCCTACCGACAAACAACACTAACGATCAGGTAGGCGTGAATACAAATGATTTCCCAATCGATCTTGTGTAAGGAAACTTTTTATTTTGTTTTCAAAAACACCTGTATCGAAAAAAAAGACCATTCGCAAAGAGCTCAATGGATTTTACCAATTCAAAGTAGGTAGATACCAATATTAATAGTTTTTTTTTTGCTATGGATTTAAAAAAATGAGTATATTCCCATTGAATAAAGAAAGCTCGTTCAAGGACATGCAAAAACGTGAAACAAAATATTTGAACAAAGCTAAATATTTTGTTTTTCTAAACTTTGTACTACACGCATTATTTGTTATTGTTACTGTTATAGTTTGTGATACATCAGGTGATAATTAAATTAAATACAGTATCGTAGTCTATTCGGGTATTGGGGCGGAACTTGAGAAGAGGGGGGTTATTTCGATCGTTAACGAGAATATGGACAGTAAAGGTGAAGTGTTAGGGAATGTTATGTTGTTATTTAAATTCTTTTGTATTTTCTCTTTTATAAGGTACCGAGTGGAGATGTTTTAGTTTATGACTATAACCCAACGCGTGTGTAGTACAGAGTTTCGTTGAGAAAATTAAAATAATCATGTTACACGTTAATGTAGCCGCCATGGCAATTAATGGCACTAAATATTTTGTGCCCACGTGATATCTACAGGGTGGCCCAAAAAAGTGAGAACATCTCGTAATACATGAGTTATTTCAAAGCATAATATAATTAATTATAAATCTTAATGTAATTTTTTTTGCACAATATTTAGCTAATCAGAAATCATTAAAACACCTCATATTGCATCATCTAGTGGGTTTAAATCTGGGCTGTTCGATGGCCGATGAAATTAACATTCTCACGACGAAGAAAGTCGATTGTATTTCTGGCTGTGTGAGATGGAGCTCCGTCCTGCTGTAATGCCTGACTACACTCCAGGCTTTGTTTTGAAACTCTTTGATCATTTTCCTAGCACCCCGACATTTTCAATTCGCAAATTTTTGATCAAAATACGGTCCACTGCAGTGATTTTTGTAATTCTGGGCAACAATCTGAAAAAACCAAGTATATACAATGGTAAAATTAATAATCAAAATGGCGACCGTAAATTGTCGAAATAAAACGTAACATTGGTAAGTATGTAAATTAGTAAACTATTGTTGATATAGTTCAACTAATTTTGGTGTAATTATATCACATTTTACGAAATGTTCTCACTTTTTTTGGGCCATCCTGTATATTGTTAAAAGTTACAAAAACCAGAGCGGTGAGAGGTGACCCACGTCTGTTCTATGAGCTGCAGCTCCCTTATTGGTCCTTCTCATTCGCCGCCAGGTTGGAATTTTTTTAATGTTACACGGCAATTTTAGAGAATTAATCACCGCCATAATAGAGTTTGATATATATTTTTTTGGCGCCTTACTTAACACTTGATATTTATTATTGTGTTGATTGGGTTAATATAATGTCATCTATTTGTCAAACTTTACAGAATAAATAATTGTATTTATCTATGGTTGTAGATTAAAGGTCTTTTAAAGTATACAGAGTTAGTTTTTTGCATGTTTCACTACGATCAAATGTGTTTTATGTGTGTCGCCAGATGATATAAGGACATTAGATTTAGCTGTGTATGTATGTATGTGTGTATGCGTGCAGAAGATTGTAAGCGCGGGAACTGGGGACCGAGATCGCGGAGCGTGAGATATATTATCTAAGATGGCGGACTACAGATGGTTAAAAGAAAATAAACTACTTACGGTTGGCTTTAGATTTATTTAACACCATTTTGATTGTCGCTTGATATTGTGTCACGTCGCCTGACGTCGGTACCGGCGCGTTCAGGATCTCCAGTCTTGCGCAAGATTTACACCCCAATACGCGAGAATGTAATAATTCAACATAACATTCCTAACACTTCACCTTTACTGTCCATATTCTCGTTAACGACCGAAACCTCCCCCCCCCATTCCCAAACCCCGTCTCTCAGCCGAATAATACTGTATTTAGTTGAGTTATTTAGTTATTTAGTGATTTATCTCAAGATCAAGATCGTAAACACGGTATAACGGTTTACCTCCACTAAATCTCTGAGATTTATCTCATTCCGCGGACAAAAATATTATTCTCAGAAAGTAACTTACCTCAGAAAGTAACTTTCTAAAGCCTTCAAAGAGTTGGCCTTAAATTATAATTGTATAAAATATGCCTTTTGTTTGCGCTCAAATAATAGGTGTAATTTTTCGTGAATATAATTATTACAATATTATATAATACAGCCCACCTGCTTTGTTAGTAGAAATTGTGCAATAATAATTTCTCAACTCCGCCGCGCGCCGTCGCGAAACACGGCGGCCATTGTCACCGAGACGCGGAAATAACTTTTCCCATCAAGAGTTAGAATAATTAGAATGCCCCCATCTTCTAAATCATCCGCCAACAATGGCGCACCCTTTTCACGACATTTGCCGCCAATTTGAAATTTCCCCGCGCAAAACTTTCTGAGGGATGCTTCCTGCCCCCTCCCCCCCCCGCCCCCCGGGCGGCTGTTGTGTCGGCTGGCGACATTCTTTAACACTTCAAAATTTCAGGCAATTTAAATTTATATGCTCATTAAAAATAACGCTGTCAAAGGCCAGTTTAAGAGTATTTTGGACGCCTCCGTCCAGGTTGAAAACTTTTGTGGGATGTCACTCGGTATGTCTTAACCTTTACCACACCGTGTTAGGAAAAATTCGTCAGCAGCCGCGCTGCTAATTATGCCTAAGGAAAAGTTATATTTAACCAACTTTACGAAATGCGGTTTCGCAGATGAGGTCACGAGAGAGAGTGTGGTGGTCTTCCGGGTTACCGCATAACCCTGTCGCCCTTAATTCAAAAATGCGGCACTAGGGGTCCTCCTCCCCCTCAAGTGACCGATGAATATTGTTTCGGTGGATTAGCAAATTTAAGAGTCCGATCGCAAGAGTGTCTCGAGAGAAATGGACGCCATTTAGACGATATAGTTTATAAAACGTAAAATCCGCATCGTTAAACTCCATTTTGTATAAATAGAATATTATCATTGTAGTTTTATTTTATTATTTAATATTTAACTTGAAAATTTATCGTTGGACACCCTTTATCTGCATTGGAAGACGCGGAGCAAAAGAGAGCGTTCTCCCGCGATCCGCCATTCTTAACCTTTACCGTACCATGTCATAAAATACCCGAATGCAGCCATGCTGTCAACTCGGGTCACCGTAAGTAACAGTTAGAAAAAATGTTTTTATTAGCTAAAATGGCACGAATTTACTTTAAATATTGAGCATTCAATTTTGAAAAAATGATTAATAACATAATTTGGAGCATTCATTAAGTCGTATACAATGTGTCCTTCCTTCTTATCTCTCTTCATTTAATTAGTGAGAAAGATATAATTATATTTGTATGTTTGTTGTTCTTTTCACTGTGAAAATAGTGTGTGATCTCTGTCTTTCATATTACAAATTGTATTTTTACTAACGTATTAATTTTACAACGGATTGAATGGAAAAAATAATTGTTTTTGTACGATTCCCTTTTCATAATTGGTTTTTCACTAGTCATTCCTAAGCGCTAATATCTTCTTTAGGATTATCTAAAATTTGAATTTTATGTTGCATGTATTTACCGAAATATCACAGGTTTAATTATGATGGTAGACCTGTGTTACAGCATGGTTTGGGAAGGGTTAAGCGTTCTCCCTGACGTACCTCTCCATATGAACACGTGCACACAGCCCCTAAATGTGCGTGCGCCTGTCATCCGTCCTAATTCCGTAGACATCACACCGTGTGATAAATACGTGTTAAAATATTTAATACTGATCGAAGATTCGCGATATATGCGAAAATGAACAACTGTAGAGATGTATATCTAAGATACCCCGAGAGCTATTTTCTTTGTTTGTATCAAGCTATGTATTATGATAAACCTGTGAGGGTCTATCGCCTTCACTGTCATAATCATAATCACGCACCTTGCATACACCGGTGCGCGAAACAGAGCTCCTAACAACCATAAACGCACTCGGTACCGATGCCAGGAAACAATACCTATACACCAATACGATACGCATTTATTTCATAACAGGCCACACTTTTGTAATTATCCATTCCCCAAATTGGTTAAAAAACTCTTTGAAAGCTTAAGCAGGGCATTTAAAATATCGGGTATGGCCTTTCAAAATAAACTCCGGAACGTTTAGCGGTTCTCCAGCCAACCGGTCACATTTTCAAATTTTTTTGTGAAACATCGGTTGCAAAGTTTGACCGCAGAGTCGCTGGTGTAAACTCGAGAGGTTCTTTGATATTGCATGGCGATATACAATAGAATATATGGTTATTAAAATAATTTTGCATGTACGTACGCAATGCTATTGATAAGTGGGGAGTTTAAGGGTATAAATATAGCAATACCTTTATTAAATCAGTATGTACCTGTATAATTCTAGCGGTTTGTATTCAATTCAAACTTAGGATAAGGGCTTAGAGGAGGAGGGTGTCATTGTTTTGGGCAGGCTCTGAATAATAAGGATGTATGCAAAATTGACACCTTATTATTGACACTTCGAACTACCAATGTTTCCAAGTATTCGCGCGTTGCGATGTGGTCAAAATATTCGCTTACCCGATGCTCGAATAGAAGACAGACCATAAGGTCAACAACTAATTTAAAGATTCTCTATGATTGATACTAATGGCTTCGATGGGCCGTGCATCTGACTAGAATTAAAGAATCTTTATCCAGAGTATACAAATCAAATAGAGATGGAGTGACAATGAACCACGACTCCGTTAGCTATATTAGATCCAACCACTCATAAGGCCAAGTAGGCACGTGTTCAATATTTATATGTTCAGTACAACTCAAGATAGAGGAATAGGTTGTCAGGTAGCACATGAATGTGAAAAAAATGCGCTTAACCTTTTCCATACCGAGGTAGAAAATAATCGTATGCAACCATGCTGTCAACTCGTGTTACCGTAAGAAAGGGGTGCTGTAAAGTGCCGTGCCGTGCGTGACGAATCCTGTACATCTTGCTATTGCGTATTGGGCTTGTTGTGTTACATTTAACGCCATCACCGAAGTGTATTGAGCAAGAGCACTTCGTGCGGAACAACGGAGTACGCGTCCTGGAGCCAAATCCCGGAGAATCAAATCTAGATACCGAAAATAACATTTCACAGGTGGGTCGTGTTTTTTTTAGTTCTGGGTGGTCTTTCAACCAACCCTGTTCCCTAATGCCGTCCCTCTCGTATATTTCTTCCACCTTTCCTATACTCCGTATTTCTCATATTCCTCGTTCAGACAAATACCATGAAGAGCTCGTTGTCAACCTAGAATATTTCTTTCCCCTATCTAGAATGCTCAATTACATTATAATGAGACCTCATCCGTTAACGCAATCCTGGATATGCTCTTCATAAGACATAAAGGGAAATTGTATTATGTAGTGTTAATATTTATTCGAATATGTAACATATGTTTTAGCTTTGGTTCACGTCGCGCATTACATTCGTTGACCTTGAAACCCACACACTTCTGTACTGATGCGATAGTTTTTGATATATTGTTTAATTGTACACCTAGGGGTCATTAAACTACTTGTCGATAATTTGTACGTAAAAATATATTTAAAAAAAATGAATGACAAGTCTCTCAACGCCTTAGATGGGTTCTTCCGCACTTGATGCACCTTGTCAGAATAAACGATTGTATGGAGAAGCTTGCGGTGATGATCAAGTCTTACCCGCTGGACCGACTGAATGGAGATCGCGACGAGCACTTCACATTTAACCCTTCCCTAGCCATGCAGTAACATAAGTCTACCGAGCCAATTAAATCGTATTTCTATAAATATACACAATGTAAAACTTACATTTTACCTAGTCCTAAATATATCATTTGCACTTAGAAATGAGTAGTGGAAAACCAATTATGTAAAGCGAATCATAATAAAAATAATCATTTTTGAATTCAATGCTTTATAAAATTGATGCGTTGCATGCTATCTACGTTAAAAATTAATTTTAATGATGAGAGATATAGATGAAGATCATGTTAGATGGGTCTTTTGACGAATGTGTTGCAAGAATAATGTTTGAGAATAAAATGAACGTCTTTAATTATTATATTTATTATTTTTTATTATTATTATAGTAACTGTGATATTAGCTACTTTAAAGCCATTGAAGCTTGTAAAACCATTTTATTCCCATTTAAAGTGTTAAAAAATCTCAAATTTCTTGCAGTAACACGAGTTGACAGCATGGCTGCGTACGATATTTTTAGCATGATATGGTAAAGGTTAGCAGCGTCGAAAACTGCAGGATGCCATTCTCGGCATTTTCTGATCGGAGATGTATAAGGTTTAATGAGAGCTCCATGATGAGATTACGATATGCAGCGGTCCTTCGTACGGGAACAATTGTAAAATAAGAAATTCACGTTTGTAAATTGAAACAGAAACACTAACAGCCATTTAAATTGAATAATCGCACTAAATAAATAAACAAATATTATACTACGGTGTTGATATATTATTGCTTCATGGTGTACATCGATGATAGTTTCCAAATTGATGTATAAAATTATATTAAAAATACAAATTTAAATTTTACAATTGTTGGAGAGAATTCAATTCAACGCATTATTTTGTACCCTGTACAACAGTAAAATACTTTTGTCACGCGATAAGGTATATTTCATTTTATAACTCGTTTTCAAATATTTATTTTATGAGCGTATCGAATGTAGTCAAAAATAAGGTGTTTGCTGTACAGAGAGGTCTAAATATTTTATGTTTTCAAAATAATATATAAGCCACCTGAATTGTTTATTATATTATTTTGCTATCTTATTTATTAAAATATGAATTAAATATATTAATTAGAAAGATATACATATAAAATCAATTCTATCGAAAAATATTGTTGTTGCGCCACCGGGATTCGAACCTGGATCTCTTTCCTAACCGGGGAAGGTGCATTCTGTAAAAATAAGGTTGATGGCTCTGTCAAATAATGGAACGATTAAATGTATTAATATCAAAAAAGGTTCGAAAATTGTCGCTAAAAATATTGTCGCTGTAGCATAGTTGGATAATGCACCTTCCCCGGTTAGGAAAGAGATCCAAGTTCGAATCCCGGTGGCGCAACAACAATATTTTTCGATAGAATTGATTTTATATGTATATCTTTATAATAAATATATTTAATTCATATTTAAAATATCACAGACCGTCTGTTCTGAATAATTACAACTTCACAATAAGAATGTGTTTTCCTAAAAAATCTTATTTATTATATTATTATCTTCGTCAGGGTAGAATGAAACTGAATATCTAATTTTATCTACGTTTTGCTTATCATATTCAGTTTAAGTTCTTGTTACATGTTAGGTAAAATCCCTGGATGGCTCGGTTCGGGAAGTCCACAACATGATAATTGTGCAATAGATCGACATTATCAGCCGCCACATGACGGAAATTATTCAATAAACAATAGTTTATAATAATAATAATAATAATAGCGTTTCCAAGATATGTTACCGCAATACGTGAATGTTTTATGTAAGGTTTTCATGGGTCGCATTGTTGTCCCAACAATTCAATTACCAGAAACTATATATTACGTGTCAAAATGATGTTTTCACTTAGCGCTGAACTGCCGGCCCGAGAAGACGTGTTACACGATCGTTTCAGAGCGACACTTCACCGATAAGGCGCCCCCTGGAGATGGGTGATAAGATTTACCCGAAACATTGGGACGACAATGGTCCTTCTCAGGATGATGCGGGATAATTTATTTTTTAGCTTAAAAGAATACAAAAGGGAAATATGAATTTCCAATACAAAAGAGGGCAGACTGTCTCTCCCTTTTTATGTGTGGGAGTGCACATTAACCATGACCTCTAGGACTAGTCAATTTTTTTATTTGTATTATTGATCTATTTGTTCGCTTGTAAAAACACAATGGAAAACGCAACTCACATTGGTGTCATGTATACAAGTCTCCTCTCAGCACAAGTTCAACATTAAAAGTATAAATAATAATAAAAAAGGACTCTTTAGTACTTGGAATCAAAGTGTAGTGGAAATTTAGAAACATGATGATCCAGAAACTATTTCAGACACTTTCCTTTCTCGCCCTCTTCGGGGTGATTTTCGCCCAATATGAAGGTAAATTACTTACATTATATTTTTTATTCAGTCCATTTCAATCCATCCACTGTTGAATAAATGTACTCCAAAATTAGCGTCACTCCTGTTCACAGCTGATTCTTGTAATCATTTTTGTGTCATTACTTAAATAGCTGGGAGACAATACACTTTGGCTTTCAATATGGAGCCTTCAGCCTTCAGTCTCAGTCCATCTACATATTGACGTCTAAGAAACACCATGACATAAGTCAACTGTTCAGTAGATAGAAAAAACAATTTTATTTAACTCTTTCACCTGGATTTCAATACTTCCACATTATTTTACAGATTGTTAATAATGTATTTTAAGTTAAAGGTAATTATTTAAAAATATCAATAAGTTGATGTGATTTTTTTGTGAAGTTATGTCATGTTGTAGACAAAAGACAAATTACATTTAAGTGTAGGTCCAGAGATAATTAATATTACAAAATTGAAACATTAAAAAATAATTTTAATAAAAGAAAAATGATCTTTGTATATATATATATATATATATAGTCTTTCTAATTATAGTCTTAAGGCCTAATTGGTCTTCTTTTAGGCATGTCAACAATCAGAAATATTACACTCTCTTTATAAAACTCTAAAAATACTAGTAAAAAAATAATAATTAAGGGCCTTAGTTATTCAAATTATTATTATTCAAGTCTCAACGTTATTAAATTAATACTCGTTATAAAAACATAATAAAACATTACCATCTTAAGTAGGTGTGACTAATAAAAGCAATTTGGCAACAAAATACAAGTAAAAACGTGGTCTGATAAATCCTACAGTTGTTTACCTCAGCTAAAGAATTATGATTGGTTTTTTTGTTTTCCTCTGGCGAATAAATTTTAATTTCGAAAAATTTCCTTCTTGCGTTTTTGCGAATGTGGTGTGCCTCGTATACTTCACTTGGTACGTTCTTCAATTTGTACTTATAAGACAAGTCACGCTGATCTTTGCGAGGGGTGGAAATACTGATTCTTTCTGATTTACACTTTCTATCAAACACGAATCCGCTCAAAGGGGTGAGTTTTTCTTCTTTGCATTTGTTTGTGTAAATGTTGTAGAGCTAAGCTTTCGACTTTATGAAAGTATAACCTTCTTGTTGATTGGCGACAATAATGTGATTGGCAACTTAGAAATATCCTTTCTAAACTGGAATGGGGTGTATTTTTCTCTAGGTTAGGACCTTGAGTAGGGGTGCAACTGAGAAAAATTTGGAAAGGACGACTTTCAATATCAGAGGGTGAGATAGTCAGGGGTGTAGGCAGTGTCGGTCCTAGCCTTTGTGGCGTCCTCGGGCGAAATTTTTCTGGACGCTCCGATCCCTGATTTAAAAAAAAATGGTGGATCTGTTAAACCATTCACTCAGACTCTCAGATTTCGCAGCTACAACGTACTCCTGCGACCAGACCCTCTTTTTTGTGATTCAATCTTGCGCTGATGATAAGGTGTCTCTCAATTTTGCTTCACACGGGCAAAATATTCCAGTTTCCGAATCTTCATTCATTTCTTAGCTCGTTGTCCAGTTATTAAGATTACAGCCCAGATGAGTTTTTCAGTCAGTCTTTTCTAACGGCACCTTATAAAGCTATAATTATTGTAATACTGGAGAATTAGCTGCCATTTTGTAAGGCAACACGGTTGCCCCGTCTTGCTCGGTGCCCTCGAGCGGGGTCCATTATTTAAAAGCCGTTCGAACATGCTTCGAACACCTCGGCAATTAAGAGATATTTTTGGGTACTTGCTCGGGCCAGAGGAATGGACAATGGATCTATGTAAAAAGGTAGTAAAACTTCTCGGACGTCCTCGACTGCAAAGGGTTATTACTAGCGACCCTTGTGGATACAATAGTTTTCAACGCCGAGCGGGACTACAAGGGATGTTATTGTTTTAGAAAGCTGCCCTAGAAGTAAGAAATAGAGATCGGTTGGATACTGACAGAAAAGAAAGCTGACAGGACATTTAAACCAATAAGTGGGAAAAGGACATCTCATGAGTCGCCCATGAGTGAAGAAGGGATGGAACCCAGAAATTGAGTATATAAGGCCTAGTAAAGCCTAAAAGAGGCAGATATGGTAGGCGCGTCTAGAAATTCTGACGAATATTCTGTTCCTTGTGGACTCGACACGTTGATCATCTTAGAGTTGTAGGACCCTGGTTATAGTTATAATTGGTATATCGGGCGAGCCCGAGGGAGGTCGAAGAAGGCGTACGTTTATGGACTCGGATTCCGCAATCTCTTCGAAGACGGTGGGATTGAATACCCTTAATGGCATGGAGGAAGATCGGAGGAGGGTAGAACATCTAAAGATTCTGGACCATCCCTCTTCGGACGGTGGTTTAAATACCGAGGATGTTCTACCGGAGGCAGCGGAGGCGACCGGAGGTGGAGGGTCATCCGCGGCTGATATCTCCAATTGGAGGTAGCGGAGGGCTAACGAGTTAGCACAATAAAGGCTTTAACCCCGATAACGCTGACTCCGAGGGCCTTGGCATTATGGCAATGTCTGATAGGACCCGAGAAAGTTGGGCACACAGGAGGTCACATTGTGGCCAGTACCCACCGAGCACCAAGAAGGATTGAAGAAGGGCGCCGTGGATCCGCTTTGCATACAACAATAAAAGAGGAAAACAATGGCATCAAAAACGGTTTTTTGACCATGGGTGGAGCTAGCTGCTTTGCAGATTAAGGTATCGATATGTGAATATAAAACACTTGTTTTTTTATTCTACTCGTTTAATTTACTCGAAACGCGTTTCGTCTTGAAAGGGCATTATCAATCTAACAATTTAACTCAACAGCTTGTATTCATATCTATAGTGGGAGACAGCTATATAATTTTATTTGGATGGCTGCGGGTGAATGTTATTGGCAAATGTTGGCGTCAGTACCGGGTGTGTTTTTGAGGTTGGATTTACGCACTAGATAGACCTCCATGTACTCAATTTTTAATTTGTACATGTATTTTTTTTTACAGTGTTTCATATTACTCTAATTATTTTAAATCTTTTTACTTTGTACTAATCTCATTGTCATGTATAGCATCTACCAGAGTCATTAGCGACCTGTTAACCAGTTAAACAATACAATATAAACAAAACAGCTATGTAATGTGGTAATATTGCTAATTAGGAATAGAATTAAAGAACAATATTTTGTTTCAGGTCGAGATCTGGGTATAGAATGGAGCGTTCCTGAAGGTAATATAAATTTTAGTTTATCGCTAGTAAGTAGAAATAAGAGTTATAGTAATAATGTAACAAAAACAATGTAAAATATAAATTATAGAAAGATATACATATAAAATCAATTTTATCTTTCAAATAATGGAACGATTAAATGTATTAATATCAAAAAGGTAACATATAGGTTCGAAAATTGTCGCTAAAAATATTGCCGCTGTAGCATAGTTGGATAATGCACCTTACCCGGTTAGGAAAGAGATACAACTTCGAATCCCGGTGGCGCAACAACAATATTTTTCGATAAAATTGATTTTATATGTATATTTTTCCAATGAATATATTTAATTAATATTTAAAATATCACAGTGCGTCTGTTCTGAATAATTACAACTTCACAATAAGAATGTGTTCTCCTAATAAAAACAATGTGTGTGCCCATTGCCACCTTAAGAAACAATTGTTTTGAGCTGTTGCTGTTGGTACTTTGGCGAGAACGCAAGATAGGTACTCGATCTCCCAGAAATATTCCAAGCATAGCTCTTTCCATTGCTCTTTGGGCAGGTTTTAATTTATGTATGACATTGAAAGTGTGATCTATTTCATTAGTGAATGGTGACTCGTTGCTTACCCAGTACCGATTTATGAGCAAAAGCTTCCACATCGGTCCTTCACATTCACCGACTGGTTGGCATTTTTGCAACACGGCATGGCTGCTAACCAAAGCCATTCACTGTCCGTACAATGCTCAAAAAATATATTTATTCAGTAAAACAGAAAGAAATTAAACGCACAGAACAGTAATATATAAAATATACACAAAAGAGGCAGTGAGTGGTACAGTAAATTGCGGTTCCTAAGTCACTCACACATATCTTAAAGGAAACAAGAAGACAATACACAAAAACAAAAAAAGGTTCAAATTTTTTTTTTTTTTATCAAGGAGAGCAGATGGCATTCATCCTCTTTCTAAACACCTGACCGTCTCAAAATCTCCTAGCAAAACACCTACACACCCACGAACTCCCGGAAAAGTTCGAAATTCCTTTCGTTTCTCATCCAATTCAGCGAGTATGTTCTTCCTGGCGTCCCTCATCATCTCACACACCCAGAGTACGTGCTCCGGCGTCTGTCTCACACGACCACAGACGCACCACAGGTCCTCGCAGAGTCCCAGGTCAAATAATTTGCCATAAAACTCGCCATGGCCATGACCATCGGCACCGTTTAATGATCAAACGCTGGAGGACACCTCCGGTTAGTCTCTCTCACGGCCGCTCGTCACCCACACTTCATCAGTTCCATATGTGAGTACTGGTCGTAGACTTAAGTCTTCAGATATTGTGATATTTTGGCTTTGAGGGTATGCTCTTTTTAAAAGTCGTCCGGCCTAGCTGAATTCGTCTCTTTACTTTGTCTCCCTAATTCATTTGTCGAAGAAATGATGAAAGTAAGTCCTGATGTCGGTAGAAGGAGCCTTGGCCGTCCTCGAAGTTGTTAAAGCACCAGAAGTGTGGCGGGCAATAGATAAATGAGAAGGAAGAATTGGCAATCCTTGGAAGAGGCCTACGTCCAGCAGCAGAGAGACGCAGGCATTGACACCGAAATAAAGAAAGTTATCTCACCGATTCAGCGTGGATTCATCTCGGGTAGATCAACTCTTACTAATCTTATGATACATCAGCATCGACTAGTTGAAACTATTAATAATAATCCCTGGATTGGATTCCTTAGTCATAGACACATGTGTGTCGCACAGAATTACTCGCCGAGGAGGCGCCAAATAATTGATGTGATAAGACACGTGTCGAAAAACCCGCGGGATAGATTTCGGGAAAACAGACTATCATTCTTAGTAAATCGTCACAGCGGCGGTCTGTCGCTATGTAGATACTTGCAAATATGGTGGGAAATATTATATGAATTGTGTGTTAACTGAAATAAAACAGGGTATGAAACAGCGGGCGAGATTTCATTCTCGAGTATGTCGTGTCGCCGTGGTGTGCCGATATTGAACATCTTTTGTGTTTCATTTCTTTCAACCTCATCATCATCATCATCATCGCCGGTGGAGAGGAGCTGAGATCGGCGAACCACCCCCACCCTTGTCTACATTCTTGTTTCCTGTACGGAGCTTTGATTAATCAAAAATATATGGTAAACATACTGCAGTGCCATTTGTGCAGATGAATCTAGTATTCGGAGCACTGAGGTCAGGGTCGGGGTTGGTGGGACGCACAGTGGTGTACGCGGGCCATTACGTTTGAATTAATCAAACTTTTTTTTTTTAACAATAGTGCCGCTGTAGCTTAGTTGGATAAAGCACCTCCCCCGGTTAGGGAAGAGATCCAGGTTCGAATCCCGGTAGCGCAACAACAATACTTTTCGATAAAATTGATTTTATATGTATATCTTTATAATTAATATATTTAATTCATATTTAAAACATTTTTTTTTTCAGAGCGCTTCCTTCCTCCCTCGGCATGGAGCATTCCACAAGGTATAGTAGAAATTTAGTATCAGAACTGGTTGAACGCGTTGTTTACAGAATAAGCTATTAGTATAAGAAAATCTGTTCTTCCCATTCCGTCTTCTTCTTCTTGTACTCTATTCGTTGAAGGACGTTGGTTATCATCACACTGTTTACTGCAGCCCGAAAAGGCTCTACGGGAGACTGGTCAAACCATTGCCATGATGTTCTCCTTCTTCCAGGGCCCCGACAAGATCTCTTACATCTCCGGATGTCTTATTACATTGAGTTTTCGGATTTTTATTGTGTTAAATTCTGTATTGGGGCTCAATTTGAATACATCTTATATAGGATAAATATCTTGTTACAGCGCGTAATCTGCGTGGAGGATCCCGAAATGCAGCGCGTAATAGTAAAGAATCCCGAAAATAATTATTGTAGTTTGTAGTTAACCTTATCTTGCTAATAAAGGAGATACCATAGGTACACAAAAATAATGTTAGGTAATACAATTAACGATTTCCTCCATGTTAAACGAACTGTCGTAATTGATCAGATTCGACGCCATCTGTTATTTCGATTTACGGCATTCTTGAAGCGAGCTGCTTTACCAGATCTGTCCGTGAGTGAGGGATCCTTGGATTTTTATTTCTTGTAATATTAAAAACGTTCACAAAACAGTAAGTTATATAACGAGCTCACTGTTTTGTGAGCTATTCATAAATCCTCACGGACAGCTGCATCACTAGGACGTCTTTTTCATCTTCTAACATACTTGTTGCTTTAGTGTCTGTGTCTCTGACAATACAGAATAATTGGAGTGCCTTAACAAACGTTATCTTAGCAGTCGCCAGTCAGTAGTTAAGCTGGCTATATTTCTGCCCCTCGCAAACCGAAAGTTAGACAAACGGAAGGCTTTAAAGGCAGGGAAGAAAAATTCACCCCACACACGGATGGATTGACTAAAATACAACAAGTATTAAGTGAGGCGCGAGGCAGGTGGCGGTGCTCGAATCTCAATCTCTGACTTGGAGTGTAAAGTCCAGAGCTGTCTTCAAAGAATCACATTCTCTGTCTCAAGATGAAAACCTCACACGTGGGCACGGGATGTTTGAATCAATCAAAAATATATTTTTTCAGAGCGCGAACCCCACTTCTATAATATCTAAGGGGTATTTCGCGATATTTATATTGTGTGACATATTTTGTCACACCCGTTTTCATGCTTATTTCTGTAAAAGGAAGTGCTTTTCTGTTTTTAAATTTTTTATGATAAATTCCATTGCATCTGTGTTTTCTCATTGTTCTTCCTCTCCTATTTCTTCTTAAATTACCCATATCCAATTTTCTTTTTGACCAACTTATCGCTAATCACAAATAAATATAACTAAATGTAACAAAATTATTGTTTACGTATTGGGGGCCAACTTTTTTAGATGCACCACCGAACGTAAATATTTTTATACATTACATTATGATAAAATTATCTTGTTTCACCGCGAAATCTGGAGGCAGCGTGAAGGATCCCGAAAGGAATTATTGTAGTCTGTAGTTGAACTTTCCTTTCTAATAAACAAGATACAACAGCCAGATGGAAAACGATAATACACAACTTGCCACGATTATCGCGAATTAATCAAAAATAGATGTTTTCAACATTTGGATTTCATATTATTGAATTAATCAAAAAATGTATTTTCAGAGCGTGGACCGCACTCATCGTGGAGCATTCCACAAGGTAAATCCTGCAGTGTATCTTATTGAGTTGAATTTAGTGTCAGAACTATTTTGTATATAGCCATAATTTTATAAATTAAATAAATCTGTGCAGTTTTAGTAAGCTGGAACACTGTGCAAGATAATAATTAATTAATTTAAAAAAGTAATACATGTCCAAGACACGTGATATTATTTTAACACAAGGTGATTACCAATATATTCGAACACGTATCGTTAGTCGTATTCTTCTGATCTCATTCATAGCTCTATATATCTAAGTAGGTCAATGTTCTGAGGAACCTCCTATAAAACATTCGATGTTAGAAGAGAAACATCCAATTCATGTATTAATATAAAACACTTATGATGTTTATTACTATAAGGTAGTTAGTAAAAGTGTCAAAGCGATTAGCGCTGATGCACTTGTAGTAGTAGATTTGGCGGTCTAGCCGCATGTAGAGTACTCAGAGTATCGTAGACACTAAGGAATTGGAAAAAAAGAGAAACATTTTTATAAATGTATATCTAAATATAATTATTAATATAAAATATTTTTTTAATTGAAGGAGGTGACATTAGAAGTTGCCGTTGCGGAGGTCGTCGGTAGGCGAAGTGAACGGTTTAAATATTTCTAACTGATAGTGGTTGGTAATAGGGTACTGCTTTGACGGCCATGTCCAGCTGCGTTATTTTAAAGCGAGTTTCTTAATAAGAACCTTTGAGTTGAACTTGCTAGATAGCTCGGAACGACGTCCAGTTCATTTTGTTAACAGAAAACTACTAAATATAGGAATTTTCAATAAAATTATACGCCAGATTTACTGCTATCTATTGGCGTCTGCTATCAGATTTACTCAAAGGTATTTGAGATTCTGTAAAAATAAGGTAGATGGCTCTGTCAAATGATGGAACGATTAAATGTATTAATATCAAAAAGGTAACATATAGGGTCGAAAAATTGTCGCTAAAAATAATGTCGCTGTAGCTTAGTTGGATAAAGCACCTCCCCTTGTTAGGGAAGAGATCCAGGTTCGAATCCCGGTGGCGCAACAACAATATTTTTCGATAAAATTGATTTTATATGCATATCTTTATAATTAATATATTTAATTCATATTTAAAATATCACAGACCGTCTGTTCTGAATAACTACAAATTCACAATAAGAATGTGTTCTCCTAAAAAAAAAAAAATAATATTTGTAATTATTTCGTATTTGCAAACCATTTCAATAAAAAATAATAATAATTTGTTTTAGGACGCGATTTTGGCTTCGGGTTCGTTTCAGAAGGTAAAAGTATATTTGCAGGTTACTTAAAAATAAGATGATTTAGCTAGTTTAAAATAAACATGAGTATACAAACACAATAATATATTAAACTACCGTTAAATTTTCTTGAACAATGCAATTTTGAGCTGTACTGCATTTAAAGTTGGATTTATATTTCATTTCTTTAAGATTGCATTCATTTCTACTAGTTTAATTTAAGAACGTTGTCCCTTTTCATCTCATGCAGATAAAATTGTACAGCTGTCTTCCACTATAGATATAAATACAAGTTGTTAAGTTAAATTGTTAGATTGATATAATGCCTTTACAAGGCGAAATGCGTCTCAAGTTAATTAAGTGAGTAGAATAAAAAAAACAAGTGTTTTATTTTCACATATGTGATTACGGAGTTCTACAAACTTACATCGGAAACAGTAAATATTAAATTAATTATATAAACTTGATTCGCAATTCCCCGCAAAGTTTTTTATATAGGTTTTTTGTATATATTTCTTATTGGTAAATCTAATTTGTTTTAAATATACTTAAATTAAAAAATATATTATTTATTTCCGGCCGCGATTAAGGCGTGGAGCGGAGTATGCCTAAAGGTAAAAATAAGTTTAGTTTATTTGCTTACAAATATGAGTTTACTTAATATAATGAAACAATAACTTCGGTCAATACCAAAATCATTACTAGTTTGTGTATTTTGGGGTAGTACCGTATACGAATCTATAATTTAAATTTTTTCAGTACACAAATATTTAGCGAAAAATATACGATTTTAAAGTGAGGTTTTTATTATATTATTTCAATCTTCTTTGATGGTTCCTCGTTATGAAGATGACGTCATGCTTTGTCGATTGCGAGTCCGAGTTTGGCTGAGTGGCCCTATTCAGGAGCATCCGCTGGGCAGGGCGGTTTTGAGGGATGGATCTTCCTAATTTTCTTACCTCTTTCTCTTTTTTTTGGTTATTGCATCAGCATGATGAGCATTCGATAACACACCGCGGTTTCCCAGTATTCAGGGTCCATCCCACATCTGCTTAGGTGTTTTTTAATCTTTTCCTTGGCCCACCCTGTCTTCTTTTGATAGTTGCGCAAACATAATTTGTATAATATTATATTACAAATCTTCTTTACCACATCGTCTTTGTCTTTTTTATCTCAAAAAACACTATTTTATGAATAAAATATAATTTTTATGAGTATAAATGGCTTGCGCCTAGGATACCGCAATCTACATAACACATGCGTTAGTGATTTATCTTCCACAGGCGCATTGCTTATAATTTGAATGAAAAGCGCTATCCCGCGGACGCAGTGTGATTTGTATGATTTTCTTTATTAGTTTAAGCAATATTTAAGACAATAGTATACTGCGTCTTACAAATCTTTTCATCACATCGTTTTTTTTATAAGGAAAACCAGTTTTTATAATACTTCTGTTTTGAAATTTTTTTTTTTTTTTGTTCTTACTCTTCATCGTTTTTTAATGTATTTGCTCCCGTGGGGGAGCAACGGGCAGGCTAGTCTAATATTATTGTAATATCGTGATGCTGCCCTTAAACTTCTTCATCATCCATGACAGAAGTTCGCGATCTCAATGAACTTACGCCCTCTTAACTATACTTCTTCCCTTTCTTGGCATCTTGCAAATCTTAGGGATATCAACAGAGAAGTGCCTGTTGCCTTTTCTACCTGGTCAATCCAATGGATAGGAGATTTTCCTTTTCGTCGTTCGACGTGGCCCACCACACCAATCTTCCCTTTTTGCAAGAAATTGAAGAATTAGTCTCAGACAAATGGTTGAGAGTCTGTCCATTCAAGCGCTCCGTCTGTGAGTTATCATCCCACAAGCGCTAATAATCATAAAACTGTTCCAAGAATGAAAACTACTTTTGGTTAAAGATTATTCACATTTCAAGCACCCAAAATATATCATCTAATTGGAGATAATATCAAAAATTTAAGTGACATTAGATAGAAAGAATATTGTAAATTAGTTGTTAAAATTGAATTGAAATTAAACTATTGTCTATTATGATATATCTCTTTACGTGATTTGAGATAACTCTATTAGTTTATGACAGATCATGTATATATGTAAGCCTGATGTGTTTATGCGTGCATGTGTATTTGATGACGAGATATAAGAAAATACGATATTGTTAGATATGCATGTAACGCACTAGTTTGCATTCTTTGGTCGACATATCTGAGTATATACTTTGTTTTTAGCATTGTATATAATTAATATCTATCCTAGACGTATGTTGATTGTACAATTTTTAATAAATATGATGCCAACTTGCCCCAAAACAAATGGGCAATGCAATCATCATTCAAAAATATTATCTGATTAATATAATGTGTCTCCAGCACCATATCTCAAAGGCATCAATCCGTCTTCTCTCCCTTACTTTCAGGGTCCATGATTCCACACCATCTAAACTTCTTCATTAGAACTCTTGAGTTAATATAATACTCCTTAAGTATCACCAGAGCTCTCGGCGCGTTCACGTTACCTCTGCACAGTGCATAGCTTGTGTAGCATGTGTACG
This sequence comes from Eubasilissa splendida, assembly GCA_031772225.1. NCBI lineage: Eukaryota > Metazoa > Arthropoda > Insecta > Trichoptera > Phryganeidae > Eubasilissa > Eubasilissa splendida. The sequence continues at coordinate 21,729,576 of CM062868.1, forward strand.
GCATCGTATTTTGTTCGCTGTTGTGTGACGCATTAAGATTTAATAGTGATGGAATCAATCTTGCACCCATAACGATATAGAATAGATGATAGTTTGTTTAGAAATACTATAGGTCATTTCATGGTTTCTAAACAAATCATGAATTGTCAAATGTTAATATTTCTAATGTAATTGTGGCAACAATGGTACTGTTCGGAATATTATATACATTTTATGATTATTATTTCAGGAAATTTCCCAAAATAATCTTTCTTCAGTTTCTGGTGAAGCACTGCTGGACAAATGAAGTGATAAAATATTGTCACATTTGGAATTCGACGTAATAAATAGTTTTATCTGTTGGCTGTATATTTTTATTTATTTTTCGGCCCACATCCACTCATACCATTATTTCATCTACCCACTGTTCTTCGGATTCCCACAATACTATTTATGTCATCAGTTTAAGTAGCCGGGATCCACGCTTCAACCTCCAGTGCGGTATTCTATGAAGGTTGACCCGAAAAGGACGAAAATTAGCGAGCGGGGTCACCAATTTATCTTTGTTTATTGAATGTTAAATCAGAATAATTATTGCCCAGGTTGCACCCAAACTGCAGCCACGTGAAGCAGACGCGAATGGTTGATAGATAGTATTATTTTAAAGGTTTGTTTTTCGAATTGGCAACACCTTTTACAACGAAAGCCAAGTTTACAGCTAATTTGTGCTCAGTTTGGTTTGCCATTTCATCATGAACACCAAAACAACGCTTGCAAATTGCGCAAATTTGCGAAATTTGTTTTACGATACGTCGATTTTACGGTCGACATAATCGTTTTCGTATCACGCATACTTTAATTAACAATAGGCATCCGCAGATACGTCATACAGTGCGCACCGAAGAAGTTGCTGTAGTGGACCTCGGTATTGAGGAGGACCCGAATGGGTCGACTCGCCATCGAGAGCGGCGCACAATGCCACACAGCGCGCGCCACGATCAATTTATTCCTTGATCTGTACTGGGTCTTCATCAGGGTGTGAGTGTCCAGATGGGAGTCTGAATAGTTTTCCAATCAGACTTCCCGGTGTGTTGCTATCTGGGTGTTTCAGGGCTGCCTCGCTGGATCCCACAGATTTGATGTGATTACTTGAACAGTAGCGGTGGACGTCCTCTTTGCAAGTCTTGTACAAGTTGTCGTGCCTTGTCCAGGTAAGATATGGCCACATCCCTCAAATCCTCACGCCTCCATTGTAATAATTTGATGGACAAATCTGCGTGACACTCAAATTAAATAAGAATAAATTAATGAAACCGAGGTTCTCCTCCTGTGTCTTCAAATGTACAATGGTGTCGCTGGCTCGCGACATGTTTTTAGTGAGCCGCCTTCCACCAAACAAAAAGGGACTTACGCCTTAAAACAATGATCAGAATGACACTACCAGATAATTAACATGATATAAATGCAGGATAAACCTAATGTAATATAATTTACTCTTTTTTATATTTTTTGGAGCTACATTTCACTGATTTTTACTAAGATATTCCAGATGGCGTGTCCCGCCCATTTTTACCACTGAGAAAAATGTCACGTCCGCCAGTGTTGTCAGCCGGGAGAATTTTTACCATAGATTTCGCGTCGAGGTAGGTACCATAACGTTATGTTAACGAGGTAGGCATCATAACGTTATAATGTATTATATAAAAATTAGTCCATTGATTAAGCACAATTACGAAATATATTAATAAAGCGTCTTACATAATCATACAAATATTAAACCGTCAACATAAAGCTCGTGGCCTATTAAAAGTGAGCCAGTAGAATCTAGCATCTAATTAACTCCAAAGTGCATTCATTCCTCCGACAATTGCCGGCGTATTACCAGACTTGTGCAGTCCTTTGACATTAAATTACTAAAGGGATCCACTCAATTAAGCCCAGTTCTTTAGGCTCCCAGAGCAACGCCTCATTTACTGCATTAAATTACATTTCGTATTTTCTACATCCATTTATTTACAAAATTTAGATCTATTCATATTTTTAATGAGAAGTTGCAATTTCGGAACGTGGTATTAAATAATTTAAACGAAATACATTAATCACTTAAAATATATTTAGAAGGATGGTGATAATGGAAATGAAACGTGCTGTTTGTGTCGAACTCTTTATTTTATCAGAGACAATAAGAAAGACAGAAGTAGATAGCGTAGCGTAAAATATGAAGAGTTTGAAAAGCGAATCGGTGGCGTTCGGTCGGAAGACTCGCTGTGATGAAGTGGAAAAGCGGAAGTAGTGTCGTCAGCGAGCGATCGGGCCAGACTACTTGCTACTGCTTTGTTGTTGCAACCTGGATACAGATGTCGCTCACGCCTTTGGTCAACTGGGGACGGCGACGATGGCGAATAGTTTGAAGTCCCCACAAATATAATGTATAGTTACTATACCGTGACATGAATCCGGAAGTTTCTCTTGTCGGGAGAATGAGTTACCAATTAACCGTGTAATGTACTTGTTGTATTTCTTCTAATTTTTTTAAGAGACTCATTTACTTAGTATTGTTGCAATACAGTACGCGCATGCATGCGTTGGTTCAGTATACACTTTCATTGTTTATTCTACTCCTTCAGCTGCCCTCGTTGCGAGGATGACGTCTGACGTAGTTTGTTATGTATTAAGTGATCTTATATGAATGAGGAGCTATATTTTCGAACCGGTATAACAATAACTTAATTCAGTCGATTCTGCCTAATTGGCACAAGTTTGGCCCAATTAAGCGACTGCCAAAATTAACCGGCGGTTCAATTAAGTAGAATCGGATCTATTCATCGGCTATAGGTTATGATAGTGAGATGAGCGTGATGATGAGTTCAAGGAATGCTGACCGAGCAGCATCAACAATGACTATTCTCTCTTGCCAGCCTCTAGCTAGGACACTAAGCGA